>CM043023.1:41145923-42345923 GCA_023690525.1 Holotrichia oblita
TCCACGTGACAAAGAATGGCTTCTCTATTTATTTCATTCAAGGCAGCATCGTTTTATCTTTACCTTCTTCTGGTATAATTGTACCTGATTTTGATTTGTGTAAAACAATGGAGAACTTTATCATTTTTGGGATGATATCCTAAAGTCGTTTAAAAAATGTTTTACAAACATCGATTTTTTTTCCAGTTGCGTCAGTTAATCTATAACAGAAAGTCATATTTCTTTGCGGGATTTCAGGCAGGGTTCTCCTTTTTACAGACATACGTGAGCACGTATTTAAAATGAATCTTCTTTGATCTATCCACTATAGTGACCAATACTTTTTATGAATGAAGTTTCGTTCATCTTCATCAATTATCTTTTTACACTGTTTTCGTTATCTTTACAAGGCTACTTGATTAGATGTTTATTGATGGCTTTCAATTTGGTTGTCTGATTTCTGTTCATTACATGTTTTTTTTTTAATATTTCGTTTAGAGGTATTCAAAGCACCTGTCATCGCATCTTTATCAATATCTACAGCACCGACGTCGGCTTGATTTTTGTCTACGATTTCATTATTCCCTCTAGTATCATCCATATACTCTTTTCTTATAACATTTTCCTCTACTTCTAAATTTACTGCTGCTAGCAACTTGTCATCTTATTGCATCGTATTTTCAACAATTACCTGTAGTGATCTTTCAGTGCCTTCCACAGAGCTACTATTTGAGTTGTTCTGATTTTTTATTAGCTCCATTCAAATGTTTTCCCATGATTGCTCTGAGTATTTCTGTCTTGATCAGGTCTTTTTTGCTCGATATTTTTTCTTCATAATGTTCAAAAGTCACAGGTAATAGTTCTATGCAATCTTCACTGCTTTGCTCACTGCGGTTTGGGATGTTACCTAAAAACAGAATAATAAATAATACTCCTGTATAATAGATGTGGCTGTTAATAAAAAAACAATTCTACAATTGTTCGAATTTAAACTACGGCCTCTATTTTTTAACTGTTCATACAACACTTGTTAGGGTAATAACTATTATAAAACTCAACAAAACCCACAATTATAACATTGTGTTTTAAGGCGTCTTGAATGTTGTTATTATTGTCGTTATTATTACTATCATCGATGTTTTGCAACTGCACCATGTTCAACATAAGCTGCGTTCTCGTTATCCTATATAATTACGATAAACTTAACACCATCATCAACAAACACTTCCAAACTCAAATTACCCAAAATATACTATTTTAATACTCTAATTGTTAGGTTAAGTACACAGGAAAATTTGTTATTTGCACTATTTTAATTGAAAATGACTTACATAGAGTACTTACCCTCTATTATTCATTGTTTATCAATTATTATCACTTAAACTAAGTCAAACACGTTATTATTATAGCAAAAGTCGTGTAATACAACTTACCGATGAAACAAAATAAGGCAGTATTGTTAGTAGCTATGTGCGCTAGTTTGCACCTAATACAACGTTAAGAAGCAGTAACTGAAGCGAATTAGAAAGATGCTGCTTTTTTATATTGCAGGCGACGTTTACTGCTTTTCTGTTTTGTAACTATGTTGAATTTCGTAAAGGCAGTAAGTGTTTTCTTGAATTATACGTGAAATAGCCTCATTTTACTGCCTTCATATGTTGAAACTAGTTAGAGAATTTAAATAGCAATCCAATGAAACCAAAATGTCAAGTTCGATTTTTTTGTAGTTACTGCCTTTTGCCATAGTTGGGCAGACTACACTTTGATATCTCGGAGACAAATACGACCGCAGCCAGCTTAATGTCACACCACGAAATCCCATACGTTCTAGTTTATCTAATAATAACTGATGATGAACGCTGTCAAAAGCTTTGTTAAATCCATAAGGACACAAATTGCAGATTCTTTCTGATTTAATGCATTTATAATTTCTTTCTAACAGTTGAAACATCGCACGAGTCGTGCAATTTGTTATTCTTTATATTTTAATGCATTGGGAAATATACCAGTTTGAAATGACTTGTTGATAATATCCACCATTGGATGTGCTAAACTTTGAGCGCGTTGTTTTAATACCGAAATGGGTATTTCGTCATAACCCGTAGCAGCTGTGTTATTTAAATCATTTATTGTTTGCAATACTTCATGGTAATCTGTGAAATACAAAGAAAATGATTCTTTTGTGTATTTTATACTCTCACTTATTTTGAAATAATTTTGACAGTGATTATCTGTCGCATTAATAAAATACTCATTAATTTTAAATAGAATATCTTCCTTTTTAATATTACAGTCTTTGAACAAATCCAAACTAAAAGTATGTTGCTTATTATTTTTACCTTGTGGTGGTGGATAACATCCCAAGTGCCTCTGACAGCATTCCTCGATCTCATTATATGGTTAGAATAAGTTTCCCTCTTCGATTTCTCTATTTCATTTTTAAGATATTCACAAAAATTGTTGTAGTCTTTGTGTGATATTCTCTGGTTGATCATACCTTCATATAATTGCCTTTTGATTTTCGAGAGTGTTATCTGTCAACCACTCATCCCTGAACGAATAATGCGTGTTTATTGTTTTTTTCTTGCATATTTGTCTATTGCAGCGACTATAATGTTTAAAAAGTGAACGTAACTCTCATTTACACAGCTAGCTTGATATACCTTCTGCCAGCTCTCTTTCTCTAATTCAAATTTTAATAATTGCAAGGTATTGTTCGAGAAAATTCTTCTACTAGTTTTCGTTGGTATGTGATAATTTTCAAAAGTATTGTGCGTAAAACTAATCATCTGAGCCGTATGGTCGGATAGCATTGTTATCAGAACTTCAGCACAGAAACCTTCTGCATTAGTAAATACATTATCAACAAGTGTTTGGCTTGTAGTTGTATATAACATTATAACATTTAAATAGGTCTTTAAGTTTATTTGAGTGTCTGTTGTCACTCAGTAAATCTATATTGAAGTAGTTATCTGCATAGGATCTTATACAACTGTTATCAAATACCGCAAATACCATTTATGTTATTCGTTTTAATTGTTTATTAACGATCAGGCAATATACCTACTTTCCTACTTGATTATCAGACAATATATTATTTACTACTTCTTACTACTTACTATTTATAACTATTATTATTAAACAATTACTTTTTAACTTCTTTATTTACTTTTACTGACATTTTTCTCTAAGTTGCACCTTTAATTCTATTTAAGTCATGCATTAAGTGATACTTCGAAATGCGAATTATTTTTTAACGAAATCTATTACATTCATATGTTAGGATGCTAGGTTTCCAAATAAAATATATTTCTTTAATTTATTAATTGTTTAATTTCTTATTAATGAATAGGAAAACAACCTTTAAGTTTAAACTTAACTCCACAAGCCCATCAATATAATTTTAATAAATTCCTCCTTATTTAGTAATCCTACATAATACACTTAAAAGATGTATGATGCGAACCTAAAATTGTTCGCCCGTGCAATATACATACTGCAAACACATAAAGTGCATGCAATGGCGAGACAAGTTCATTGCTTTACGCCAAAAGTTGAATTCGTAAATTCTTATATTTTAATTTACGCAATGTGTATTTACAAAGAGAAGCAGGTAAATAAGATTACAAGGTCGTATAGTATAGGTACTACTATCGATGCGATGGATAGATAGGGATAGGTTGTGCGGGGCGGGGTGTGCTAATATTTACTGTCTTACGATTCCCGTGCGGGAGTATCGTAACTGTCCCAGTTCCTTTTTCTTTGAGTGTACATTCCGCGAAAAACGAATTTCTATGATCTATTTTGGATTGTCGTTGAAATGTTGAACTATCGCCATTTGAATCTTCATCCGCTTCAACGGTACCTACGTATTCATCAGTACTTTCACTACTAGAATTCCAAATATCTTCATCTTCTTCTAATATATGTCGACGTTCTCCGTCCGTCAATTTTTTGTTCATGTTTCACTATACTCACTAACTAACTCTCACTGATAAAGTACTATAAACAGCTATTATCAACTTCGACACAACTAACTTCAAAATAACCGTCGAAACACACAACTATATTTTAACTGTTCAAATTCAAAATAACAGTTCTATCAGTACGCTCATTAATGTGATTCATTGAACTTATGATTGTAATTCCTTAGACTTCGACGTCTATGAATCAATTATAATAATAAGGTTGAGAACCACTGGTTTAATCGATATAGCTTTTGTTACAATCTTTAGAGTCTAATTTATTTACTAGCGTCTTTAATGTGCCATTTAGTTTTAAAGTCAGTGTTGAATGTATTACCTTAATATTTAAAAAATCGATGAAATTTTATCTTTCCCTTTCAAATACAAAATTTAGATTATTATACTGTGAATTAAGTGCGGGTGTAGAGCATGATCAATTTTATTAACCGGCGTGCAGCACATGTATTCATTTATTTAGGTCTTGTACATTTCTACATGACAGTGCTTGCTCCAAATTCTCCATGACTAAATTAGCCTCTGTGCTGTAGAGGCTAATGCAGAATTCATTCTTCAGAGATTCGTTATTTAAACACAGTTTTGCAGCCAAACTGAATTCAGATTTAAGTAAATTCATATGATTTTGTGTTCATTGAAACATCTATCCAAATTATTCACCGGTAAATTGATAGGAATATTTGCCAAGAAATATATACTTTAAACTACATAATAATGTTATAATTATATAGACGATTTTTTTTTAAATAAAGGGTGATGAATTTGTCATTTAAAAAGTAACAATTATTACTACAAGCATCCCTAATTTATTGGCAGATGTACTCGCATATGTTTACATCATTGTTATATTAACGATAGAACTTATTTATTTTTCATAAATAGGTTTTACTACTTTTCCGGCAAATAGTATAGCTTCCGGTGCAGAAAATGTTTCTTGCCAGTCTGCTGTTACGAAAAACATAAAAGGGTGGTCTGCAATGAAAGTAGGTGGCGGAGGTGGCGCGCTAACTATTCCCGTTTCCATGAACATTCCTAAAAAAAACAAACGAAAACTAAATGTTGACATTTTAAATATTGTATGCAACAGCCTACCAGTTACTGCGGCTGCCTCGGTACCTTCCTCGTTCACTTCTATAATCGCTTTTTGAATTACTTGTTGAATCCTAATATCTTTGTTACTTTCGACTAAATTCGAGAAATTCGCGTTCCTCCCAAATATTCCTCCAAGGCCAAGCTATATAGCGAAAATTAGCACAATGTAATAGTTAAGTAGGAATTGGTTTATACAAGGTGTGGTAAAATAAAGGATTTTCATTTCATTTCTAAATAAAACGAAAATTCTACTTATAAAGCAGCTTAATCGCTAAAATAAACTTACCTCTTTCAGCGGTTCATCTAGTTTCAAAGTACTTTCGAACTTAAATTTCGGTATCGTTACTTCTACTTCCTGTTCTCTCATTTCGTATTTGTTTAGGTTGATATCTGATAATTTCTTTTCTAAATCATTGATCCCCATTCGGGAATTGGGTAAAATTATATACATGCCGAACATATTGTTTTTATAGCTCATCCTCAGCATTTTAGCATCTAATATTGAACTTTCAAGGTAAGAAAACTTCGCTATCCGGCGCATCATGGGATGCGAAATCGATTCCGTTTCGGATGTGTGGAAATCTTGTAGCTCAGTCGCCTTCTTGTCGAAAGGTAACGACCAATTTCCTTTGAAGTAGATCGCATTTAAAAGAACAGCTAGTGTCTCAGCATTAAAACTATCAGCATCACAAAGCTGGTCAATTTTATTGTTAGTCTTCTCTCTTACCCAATTGTTAATTTCTGCAGCAGCTGCATCACCATTTTGGAAATCTATAGTATCAGCATCAGCATCGAAAGAAGTTTTCGCGATCGATTTGAAATCGTCTTTTAATTTGTAGTCTTCCCGTATGTATATCTTATTAGAAATTTTTATGATGACGTCTTCGACAGACTTTAGATTATCGAAAACGGAACTATATTGTTCTGCTGTGTCCTTAGTATCCGGTAAGCTGAGAGCGTTTTTTATACTGATAGATGTCTTCCCGGCAGCTCCTTCATAAGCCAGAGATAGAACAGCATGGGCACTGAACGGCGACAATATTAAATTCTCATCTTTTGCAAGGCTTTTGTATAAGTTTTTGAAGAAAGTATTTATGCTGGGTGCTAGATCATCTGTGGAGGTTACCTTAATTGTTGATACAATGACGAGTGATATATAAACTGAAACACAAAGAATTTTCATTTTTTATCTATGGAAAATAGAAGTAAAAGTTTTGTGTGTTCATTAAATTGAGAACGTATAAAAAGTTTGAAACATTACAAACGGATGGCTTGGTAAATAGGAGGGAAGGCCAAATGGTAAATGGTAATTCAGCTAGAAAGAGATATAATAATAGTGGGGAGACAGGATGTCGTCTAAAATCGGAAAGAGAAGAGGGCAGTAGAGAACGAGGCAATGAGAGGCAGACTTCGAAATCCATTCAAAATTTCGGATCATTCGTGTACTGCCTAATTTTTCGTGAACGTTATGATTCCGATATTTATAAACTAATCATTCACTAATGAATGGATTTATGCTTAATAAAATATGGCTCGCATTTAAGCGTGGCGAGTGCTTGTATATTCGAATATGTTTACATTTTAATTTATAACGGATAATTTAAAAAATACGATGTATTTTGTACGTATACCGAAAGTTAGAAGATCGTAAAACTAACATTTAATAACACAAATTTCATTTTCACTTTTTCTGAATACAATGATGTATCACATGATTTGATAACATTTTCAAAAATTGGAAATTGAAAAATTGGAAAATTGGCACTTCTGACAGATTCCTATGATGACAACCGTGTTGTTTTCACAGACAACGCGATAAGCAAAAAGTTGTGATGTCTGCCCGTAATCAGAATAAGTTTAATTTTCCACATTTTGGCAAAATTTCCATATCATGCGATACACGATTGTATTCAGAAAAAAATCTCATTTTAAAAGAGCCACAAAAATTACACGGTTTCCATTTGAAATTTTGAGGTTAGGTGAGATTATTATAAATCTGTATAAAAGATATTTGTTTTATTAAGTGCCGATAAATGTATTCAAATTACTATGCGAATTACTTCAAACTGCATCTCTATATATTAAGTAATAAAAAAGTTACGGCAACTGAAATTAGCAAATTTTAGTTTTTCTTCAGTATTAAATAAATGAAGCATGATAAGTAAAATTTGAAAATGGATTCTTAGTGAGCTTTTGAATCTACACCTTTTTGCTAGTTTAACTGTCTCTCTGCTCTCTATGTTCAAATAAAAAAGTTACCCATGCTGTCCCTACGAAATCCGGGTACCCTGTATATAAAACAAAACATACATCTAACATAATGGTAGTTAGGGGCAAACTCTGCATCATGTTGATTCTAGGAAAGGGCAAGGCAAAAGTAGGAGAGGGGGAGTCGATGGTACCATGCACAAGCTTCCACATAAATCTTGCTCCATGAATCTCACGACGGTGTTCCAGCACTCCATGTCAATTTATATTGCGATCCGGATAATTGTCAGCAATTTTATAGGATATGTATTTTAAAAAAACGACATTCTACCTTTTTTCAATGGTTAATTGAAGGTAAATATAACGAGGAGGCCAAACAGTTGATGCATATTCAAACTTACTAATAACAAAGCTAACAAACTATATTTTGAAAAGAGACGGATTATTAAACAATTTGCACGTCCGTAAGACAAGACAAAACCCAACGTTTTAGAGGCAGAAATGCAGAGATGAGCTATATGAGGTGCAAAACTTAAACGAGAATCAAATAAGACACCGAGGTCTTTCACTTTATCAAGCTTTCTAAGTAAGCAGTCACGTATGGAATGGTTGGAATCAATATAGTTAATTTTCTTTCTATATGAAACAACACAACATTTGTTGATATTCAGCTTTAGTTTAAAGGCTACACATCATTGGGCAATGATATTTAAGTTATTCTGTAGAAGCAGTACATCATTGCAAGATTCAATGGGTAGATAGATTTTAATATCGTCTGCGTATGAGAGGACATGGCAAGACAAACAAGTAAATAAGTCATTAATCGAGAGAACAAATAGATGTGGCCCCAGGTGTGAACCTTGGGGAACACCTGGTGACGGAATGAACTCAGACTACTTTTTTCCGTTGTAAAAAACATAATGTATTCTATCAGTCAAGTAGGACTGCAGAAGGAGTAACAACTATGAGCTCAATCCAAAAACAGACAATTTTTTAAGTAAAATTTCGTGATCTGTAATGTCAAATGCACTACTAAAATCAGTATATATGACATCTACCTGGTTCTGTGCATCAATTCGCTCGCTGATAAACTGAGTTATAGATATCAAGTTCGTGACAGTTGATTTTCCTCGTACAAAACCATGCTGGTAAGGTGCAATGTAAGATTTGGTGTTGTTATACAAGCAGCAGTAGATTACAATTTCAAATACTTTAGCAAAATTGGAAAGAATTAAAATAGGCCTATAGTTATTAACTTAAGTTTTGTGCGTCATGTAAAGGAAAACTAGGGATTCCATCATCACCAGCAATTTATACTAAGACTGCAAAATAATAATTATTTTATTCATTCATCAGCTGTTAATCATAACACCTTTTACATGATGTTAACATTTGCAGTTTTGCATATATACATACAGCAATCAATCAATATATATTATTTTTAAATAAATATATTATGAATTTTAATATAAAAATTACGTAAAATGTAGAAATTAACAATTTCGTTGTTATAATTTCGAATCAAATGCTCAGTTACTTATTATTATTATATTCTATATAGAGGTAGTAGAATCGCGATTATTAAACATCTCAGTCGACTTTTGGCATTTTTAATCCGGACACACTGCACACTTGCGCTCAGTAAAAGTGAGGGAATAGAAGAATGTGCATATTCACCGCTTAACCGGAAGGTATCTACTAACCACACTGATATTAATATACCGTTGTTGCAATACTACTATTAAAACGAAATGACGAAAGTATGCATACATTATGTAGTAAAAAGTGAGTAAGTAAAAGTAACAAGTGAGTAAATAATGTAAACAGAAAGCTAAGGTAGGGTAGTTTGCTTGTATTTGCCACGCAATTTTTTATTATTATTTTTACTAAATGAAATAATTTGTAAAGGATTAGTATTAGAAGCAGATGATTAATAAGTAATACCAATTGATTCTTGTGTTCTATTTAGTGTTGCTTAGTGAGTATACCATGAATTAATTCAGTTATGTCCTAGATTGATTCCATTTGACGTTTAAGTTAAATCATTAAGTAAAAGTAAAACAGTAAAACAATTTGACATTCACTAATCTAACCTAACGTTCAAGTCTACGAAAAAATTGAATTAATTTCACTGGAAAAACGATTAATGAAAATTTTGCTTGCTAGAATATGTAAATAACAATGATTTGTGGTCAAATACCGTTTATTTGGAGCGTTTTCTCTGTTAAAATGAAAAAATATGGAAAAAAGTTGAAAAATAACCTCAAAAACCTAATATTTTCAACTTGTCAATTTGACATACGACTATTTTTGAATGACACTTTGGAGATTAATGTCAATTCTCTATATTCAGACATGACTATATGAATATAGATTAATCATTTATGACATGTTTATGACTTACCTAGGATAAAAAATCTTGTGACTCGCATTGAATAATGAATCATAATGCAACTTGAAATGATCATTAACGATCCTAATTATATGCCATCTTATAAATTATTTTCGTATTCATTGCAAAAAATAATACATAAAACTAGCTATTTTTACCATCTATAGTCGTAAAACCTATTGAGGTACCTTATATCCAAAATCAGAATCACTATACCTTGTTTTTTATTAAGAGGGACAAAATTTAAAATCGCCCGCCAAAATATATATTGGTTAATTGCCAGTCATGTTTACACTGCTCAAATTTGCCACTTTTAGTGCGGCCATATTGGAAACACAGCTGATTGAAGAAATATGTTTGTTAAGTATTTTCCAATTTTTTTGTGTTCCTACGGTATTCAAACAATAAAATTAGTTTTTTTTAACTATTTGCTTGTGATAATGGATTCACAGCACAAGTGGATTATCAACATCGCCTCCAAAAAAGCGTGCTACCTTGGGACGTGGACATTTGTCGGTACCTACATGAAAAGCAAGCTATGTTAAACACTTATAAGAAAATTATTGGTGGTTGTCCTAGAAAAGAAAGGACACAGATAGCACTGCAAATATCAAACACTTTAGGTAATATACTTAAATAAGGATGTATAAACTTCTATGTATTTATATTCCATAATACGAATAGGTGTTTCAAGAGCAAGTGTTTACCGAATAATTCATGAATATAAAACCAAAGGGCTAATTTCACCACCATCAAAACGATTAGGAGAAAATCAGTGCTATCTATATTTGACGATACTGTTAAATACTTGATAAGACGAGTACTACATAGTTTTTTTTATGATGGAGAACTACACTAAACAAGATTTTAAAGAAATTAAAGGAAGATGAAAATAGACCTCGTTGTTCTACTTTATATAAATTAATGAGAATGCTTAATTTTAAGTAAGTTTTGGAATTAAATTATTTAAATGTTTTATAGGTACTATTTATTTATAGGTATTTAAGACGTAACCGCAAAAGTATGCTACTTGAACGTGAAGACATTGTTTTATGGAGACGAAGATATTTATCTTCGATTAAAAAATATAGAACTGAACAACGTCCAATATATTATTTAGATGAAACTTGGCTTAATGAAGGACACACAAAAGCAAAAGTGTGGATAATGTCTAAAAAATCCTGTTGGTACAGGTAGACGCCTAATTATTTTACATATTGGTTCGAAAAATAGTTTTATTGACGATGGTTTGTTGGTATTTGAAGGAAGAAAAACAGCTGATTACCACGATGAAATTTATGCAGATGTTTTTGAGAGATGGTTCAATAATATTTTACAAAAATTACCTGAGAATAGTGTCATTGTAATGGATAATGCATCCTACTATAGCAGGAGGAAAGAAAAAATACCGACAAATTCAACACGAAAAGCGGATATGCTGGAATGGCTACTTCAAAAACAAATACCATTTAATCCTCTGAAGGTGCGATTATAATTATTAGAAATAATAAATCGTCACAAGAAATATTACGATGTAAACGCAGTGGATGAAATGGCAAAACAAAGTAAGAAAATTGTACTTAGATTGCCACCCTATCACTGTGAACTGAACCCCATCGAATTGGTTTGGGCACAAATAAAAAATAAAGTTGCTTCAACAAATAAAACCTTCAAATTAGCGGAAGTGAAGGAACTTTTGCTAAGTGCTATTGCAAATGTGCAATTTAGATGGCTTAATGGATGATGTAATGCAGCCATTTATTATTTCAGTTGCAAATGATGATAGTAGCGACAGATTTTAATCTCGATACTGATAGTCATTCTGTTGAAGAGATATAGAATTGTATATTTGAGATATATTACTATTCAAAATGTATACAAATTATTGTTGATTCGTTTAATATTCCTATAATAAGAGTCATAACACGACTGGTGGGGCATTCCTCTTATAATCACCAATACGAATCAAAACATTTGAATTATGAATAAAATGTATTCTTATTTCAGCATATCATATATAAATATTTATAAAAACATTTCTTATGTATTAACAGTTAACTTGAAAAATATATTGTCTATTATGTTAGTGTGTCTGGCCGGCCCAGTGCCGCTACCGTATGCGGAAACGGTACAGCCAGTGACGCCAGCTGTCCGCTGACCCCACCCTTCCTCTTCCCTTTCCTTTCTGTTCCCAGGTACAGATCGGCAAGCGTTGCGGCGACTCCGGGAGTGTCTACGAACCGACTGGTCTTCTCATCCAGCTGGGGAGTAGGCTGATGTGAGCTTGCTCTGCCGACGAGGATCCGCGACGCATTGTGAGGAACCATCCACTTCGGGCCCTGATCAGGTAGTGTATGGTGGATGCAAGATGTCGGAATCTGCATTGCCCCGGGCGAGCTCCAGTCCGTCCGTGTATTCCGGGATTGGTGAAGCGTAGATCAGGCCTCAGGGAACTGGGGTAGGATCCCGAGGATCTGAGGGTATACCCGTTCTTGACTATTGCGGCCCGCCCCTCCATACACGAAGCGCTGGCGAACTACTCAACATGGCAACTTTACCAACCAACAAGAGAACGCCGAAGAACAGCACAGAAGAGAGCCCCAACGGTGCCTTCAAGACACCAACGGCGCAGCACGTTAGGTCGCCGATTACGATAGATCTGACGACATTTAACATCGTACAACCAGGAGGTAGCAGTGACGACACGACATCAGCTTCAGATATGTCGTCCTCAAAAGAGGTTATCTGCAAACTGCGATGCCGCGAAGAGGAGCAATTGCAGAAGTGCATAAGTGTCATCAAGACCATGAAGGCAGCTATCGGCAGGCAGAAGAACGTCTCGATGGATGTAAAGAACGGCTTGAAGGAGCTAGAAGAAGCAGTGGATATGATCTCTGACTGCAGGAGGCGATGGAAGAAGGCCGAGCTGCAAGCAAGAGAGCACGCGCCAAAGGCGTCAGAGCCTGCTACCAAGACGCAGGCTACTTCTGCTACGGGCAACAAGAACGTGGAGAAGAAGGAAGCGCATCCCTCCGAGAACGTGTGGATGAAGGACCGAGCAGGCAGGAGAAAGCAAGCTCAAGAAGAGAACAAGGCAGCTGCAAAAGCTTCTGACAGCAAACAGCAGCAGAAGATAGCCGGTGGTCAGAGAAAGGACGACGGTACCGACCAGAAACAGCTAAAGAAGAACAAGCAGAAGAAACGGAACACGAAGCCTCGATTGGATGCGCTTCTAGTAAAACCTGCGCAAGGAAGTCGTATGCTGACGTACTGCGAGAGCTGCGCAGCAACGCGAAACCAGAAGAGACAGGCACCGAGATTAAGGCGGTGCGGAAAACACGCGCCGGAGATATGCTGTTGGAACTAGGACCCGGCAGCAAAGACACAGCAGGCTTCAGCAGCGCATTGAAGAATATCCTGGGCGAGAAGGTGAATATCAGCACCCTAGAGCCCAAGGAGACTCTAGAATTTAGAGATCTAGATTGCTTAACGACAACGGAGGAAGTCTGCGCAGCAGTCAAAGCGAAGTTAGGAATCAGTGACGGCGACGTGAAGATCAGCCTCACCAACGCGAATAGCAGAGGGCTGAGAATGGCTATCGTCCAACTGAGCCAGCGTCAAGCCCTTAAGCTCCTGGAAACACCCAGAATAAAGATCGGCTGGATAAACAGCAGAATAAGACGCAGGGTAGAAGTCGTCAGGTGCTTCCGCTGCTTCGGCTACGGACATCGACAGGCTACTTGTCCCGGACCAGACAGAAGAACACAAGGCCTTTGCATCAATTGCGGAGAAAAGGCCACCAACGGAAGGACTGCAAAAACAAAGCAAAATGCTTCCTCTGCACGGGAGACACCGCGACACGCAGCCATGTCCCTGGGTCCGGCGCATGTGCCTCCTTCAGAAAGGCATTAGATCAGGCAAAGAAGAGCCAATGACCAGAATCCTACAAGGCAACATGCACCGAAGCAGAACAGCAGACGATCTCCTCATCCAACTACAACTGGACACCGGAGTAGATCTGCTGCTTATCAGTGAACAATACCGGGATAAGGAATGCACCGGGTGGTACAGGGACACACTCGGCACTGCAGCTATATGGATCCCGGACACGAACAGCGTCTTGGCGACAACCACGGAGCCCGAAACGGATACGTGTGGGTAAAGAGCGGCACCATCACCTACGTGAGCTGCTATCTCACACCCAACGAGCCGATAGCGGACTTTCAGGGCAAGCTTGACAACCTGGAAGACGACCTTCGAGAAATGGCAGGGTCCATTATTCTAGGAGGAGACGTCAACGCCAAAGCCGTGGAATGGGGTATGGAATACACCGATTCGCGAGGAGGCGTATATTGGACATGGCGGCCAGACTCGGACTCAGCGTGGTAAATGTCGGAGACACCACCACGTTCAGAAGACCAGGCTACGGAGAGACGATACCGGACATCACATTGGCCTCGGAGGACATTGTGCGGGACATCGTGGACTGGCGAGTCATGGAGGACTACACCGGAAGTGACCACCAGTACATAAGCTACAACGTGACGAGACAGCAGCCGATCAGGCGAAATCCTGCTCCGCCCGGTCCTCGATGGAACGTAGCGAAGCTGGATGAAGACGCACTGGCTCATGCAATCGCTCGAGGAAAGGATGCCGTCATGGAGTGTACCGGTTCGACGGAGACAATCGCGGACGCGACCATGGCCCTGATATGTCGCGCCTGCGACGCCTCTATGCCGCGCAGAAAGATATACAACAGAAGATCTGCGTATTGGTGGAACGACGAGATCGCGACCCTCCGGAAAAGATGCTTACAGCTTAGGCGGAGAATAACCAGAGTAAGACGACGAGATCCGAACGCGGCAGAACTAGAGTCCGAGGACTTTAGGAACGCCAAGAGAGATCTCAAGAACGCCATCTACAGGAGCAAGAAACGTAAGTGGGAGGAGCTGCGGCAGGACGTTGACAACGACCCATGGGGCCTTGGGTACAAGATCGTCATGCAGAAGCTTACGACGAAGACGACGAATCCAGTCCTCGAACGAGATCGGATGCGGAACATCGTTGACACGTTGTTCCCTACTCATCCGGAGAGAACTGCGGAAATGGAGGACGAGCTATTGAACGACATCCCGCTTTTTAGCGGAGATGAACTGTCAACGGCGGCGAACTCCCTACAAAACCGGAAGGCACCTGGACCCGACGGAATTCCGACGGAAGCTCTCAAGATTGTGGCGCGCGTCTGCCCAGATCTGCTTCTGAACATGTACAACCGCTGTTTAACAGAAGGATCCTTCTGCAAGAGATGGAAGGTACAGCAACTAGTGCTGATAAGCAAAGGCAAGGGCGACCCGACCACGGCATCGGCATACAGACCGCTATGTATGCTGGACACGGCTGGAAAGCTACTAGAGAGACTGCTCAAAACGCGACTGGAGAGCAGCATAGACGACGCGGGAGGCCTGTCCGAGAGACAACATGGCTTCAGGAAGGGTCACTCCACCGTCGGCGCCGTAGCGCAGGTAGTGGAAACCTTCGAAGCCGCTCAACGGGGAAATCATTACTCGAGACCCCTGGTGATGCTCGTCACATTGGACGTAAGAAACGCCTTCAACTCGGCGAGATGGGACGTCATTCTTGACTCCTTGCAGAACACGTTCGACACGCCATCCTATTTACTTAGGATGATACGCAGCTACCTTAGCGACAGGAAACTGGTCTACGATACCGCAGGCGGGCCGTGCACGAAGAAGATAACAGCGGGAGCGGCGCAGGGCTCCATACTGGGCCCCGACTTATGGAATGTGTCCTACGACGGGATCCTCCGAATGGAGCTGCCGCAAGATGCGTATCTGATAGGATACGCAGACGACGTAGTGGCAGTCATCCTAGCGCGTGACGAGGCGGATGCCCAGAGAAGGCTCAACCAGGTAATGAGAAGAGTCACCACATGGATGGACGAACACGGCCTGACCCTGGCAACGGAGAAGACCGAGGTCGTTCTACTGACCAGGAGACGAATCCCTAGGGAGATCGAGATGACGGTGGATACGGAAGTCATAACCACTACAACTTCCGTGAAGTACCTCGGACTGCGGCTCGACAGCAAGATGACCTTCTGGCAACAGATTCAGTCGTCGAGCGATAAGGCCGCTAAAGTAACGACGATGTTGAGCCGACTAATGGCCAACGTAGGAGGACCGACGGCGAGTAAACGCCGGCTGCTAATGACCGTCACCCATTCCATACTGTTGTATGGAAGCGAGATCTGGGCTGACACCTTACGGCAGGACAAGTACAGAAAGCGGATGGCTTCAGTACAGCGACGGGGAGCACTCAGGATCGCCAGCGCATACCGTACGGTTTCCGAACCGGCGGTGCTCGTGATCGCAGGAGTAACCCCGATAGACTTACTGGCTCAAGAAAAGAAGAGAGTCTACGAGACACGACGAGACGTCGGTGCACGACAAGCAAGAGCGGACGCTAAAGCGCTCACACGACAATGTTGGCAAGAGCGCTGGCAGAACGACACGAGAGGACGGTGGACGACCAGACTCATCCGCAACCTAACGGACTGGATGGACCGAGACCACGGCGAGGTAAATTACTACCTTACCCAGTTTTTTAGCGGACACGGGTATTTCAACGCATACCTGGCTCGAATGGGTATAGCAGAGAACGCGACATGCCAGTATCACGACTCTGCGGAAGATGATGCTCACCACACCTTCTTCGAATGCGAGAGGTGGAGTGACTACAGAGACGCTCTACAAGACGAAGTAGGACCTTTAACGCCGGATAACGTCGTGCAAACGATGCTGTCCGGACACGACCACTGGCAGAAGATCGCCACGTTCGTCGAGAAGGTGCTGAAGGAGAAGAAGAGAGAGACCCAAGCAATGGAGGCAGCCGATCGAGGCTAACTACGAGGTGTCATCCTGAAGTAATGCGACCAGCGGTTCCGGGATGGATTCTACACCTGACAAAGTGAGGTTTTTTAGTGGGTGCGAGCCCCACACACCGGGGACGGGTCTCGTCCCTGATGGTGCGTTAAGGCATTTTTCCTCACTCAAAAAAAAAAAAAAAAAAATTATGTTATTGTATTTCTTTACTTAAATATTAATAAACATAACATAAAGGGATAAAGTACTACCATTACGTTTTTTTATAAATGTGATCTGTTCATGAAGTTAAGTACTAAATATATATTTAAGTAGTAGGTTCATATACATATATTCATATTTCATTTCATTGTATCTATCTAAAATTTTCAG
The DNA here is from genome assembly GCA_023690525.1 of Holotrichia oblita. NCBI lineage: Eukaryota > Metazoa > Arthropoda > Insecta > Coleoptera > Scarabaeidae > Holotrichia > Holotrichia oblita. The sequence continues at coordinate 41,162,849 of CM043023.1, forward strand.
TTATTAAATTTACCTGTGTGATACGGGCTGAAGCGTTTTCTCCCTCTTATTAAAAAACAGAGTATAATAACTCGAAAACCGTAGAAAATACAAATATAGGTATGACCAATAATGAGTGATAGTGAATTATTAAATGTATTCAAAAATACAATAATATATATAGGATGTTCCATTAAAAAAAAAAGTGACTTTAATCGATATGGACTCAGTTAAAATTAACGTTAATTTTTAACGGCCCTGTATATATAAAAATAATTTTGAAGACGTAGATTTGTTGCACTGTATTTCAGCTAGTAACATATCTAATTTGAAGTCTTCATCTGCAATGGTTCCCAAAATACAGAATTTTCGAACATAACGTTGCAGTTGGCCCTATTTTTGAGAAAAATTGAAAAACTATAAGAATAGACTTCGTTATAGAAACCGATTTGTTTTTTTTACTATTTACATTTTTATATTAAGTAATTTTATTTACTATCAACCACGTAAGTCAGTTCTTATCACTCTGATTCTAACTATCTAATTGCAATTTAGTTTAGACGTGCCCGTTGACAACCGCTAGCACATCAGAATTTGGTTATGCAAAATGTTGAAGATTTGAAATGCGCTTGTGTGTGCAATTATAGCTCTAGCTTGGCGCCCGAAGAAACACAGTTTTCTTGAGCCGATGTTGATGCTTGACCTGTTGCAATTTGTATCAACAAAATATAAACCAAACTTAAAAAAGAAAATTTTTGTAACTATGATATACGTATAATGGTGTTGGTAAATTATTTACAAATATCATCTCGATAACTGTACTGCTAGCGATATACACGGGGTATATTTATAATTGAGACGAAAAAAATACTACTAAAAATAAGAAAATGGAAACGATTAAGCAGTGAAAAAATATTTGAAACATTGGGAGGAGGCTGGGACCCACAATCGGTCGATTGCGCCGTTGAAAAGAAGGACATACTTATTTCTTATTTTAACGTTCTCTTTCAGTTTGTAAAGTTTCATCGCAATCGAGAGTTCTGCGAGACTCCTGCTCTTGCTTACTATTTTCTTTAAAACAAATGTAGAGAAAAGGGCTATTAATTCTACGAGGAAACTTTCAAATGGACCGTAGGAATAGTTGTTAGCTATTAATACAAGCTGCAGCAGTCTTACCTTGTAATTTATTAAAAGTCATCTTGTTGTGTGGTAAAAGAACTGATTAAGAAAAAAATCACCAACTTCTTTCGTCCTAGTGGCTGTTTCGCTTATTTATATACAGCTATTATAGATTATACACTTTTATTATTAATTGTGTTGTTCTAGTTTACTGTAGTTATAACAATAGCTTCTCGTTATATGAACTATTTACTTTTCACATTGTTATATTTAATTAATTATACCTACTACCACTAAAGCAAATTGGTTATTATTTCTGAATGACCAATTTCCTTTGAAGTAGATCATTGCATTTAATAGAGCAGCTCGTGCCTCAGCATTAAAATTAGCAGCACTAAATAACTGGTCGATTTTATTGTTACTCTTCTCTCTTAGCCAATTGTTAATTTCTGCATTAGCACCGAAAGAAGTTTTCGCGATCGATTTGAAATCGTCTTTTAATCTTTCATTGTGTATATCTTATTAGTAATTACTAAATTGTAAAAAAACTGTACGTGGTAGAAACAAGAGAATTTTCGTTTAATAATCAACAACTATGCATAAAACAGTGGCGCATGTTTCTATTTAAAAGACAGATGCAGTGCTAGTCAGTGCTATCTGAGTTATATAAGTTTTGAGAGTACAAAAGCTTCATTTGGACATATTTTTTATTTTAAATTTGAACGAACGGATCTGAATGAATTTCATAAAGCTGGTTTCGGTCGATTACGATCATGAATTATAAAACTATGTCTGCACGGCTCATGAATCGTTCTTTATATATAAAAGGCTTTATATCGCCCAGTACAAATCGCTGATGAAGGAATTATGACGGTTGGAGGGCATAAGAGTACGCAACAAAATATATTTGAGTAGTATCGGTTCTCTTGTACAGTGGTTCCATCTTTGGTGATTTATTAGTTTATGTAGATGATTAGCAATGAAAAGACACTAAAGATTTCTGTACATGCTTAGTGGAAGCTTCGAAAATAACCGTTAAAACATCCCACCACGAAAGGACATATAAAATTGTACGATTTTTGAACGGTGAAATAGGAAATTGCGAGGTAAGTTTAGTATATTTCCTTTAGCCGTAACCAACCGGTGGTTGTTTACATATTGAAGTTTAATTATACGTGAGCTTTATTAGCAACTGTAACATAAAAACGATATTATAACCTCATATTAGGAAAGTTTACTCTTGTTTTGTTCCAAATGTACGCAGAAGCTTAACCCCTAAAGTGCGCACTGCGTACCATTGGAAATTGCTATATCAACAGAGCCACCCGACAAGCGCAACGATATCGGTGGCATTTCATTCAATGTATGTTTGCTTCAATCCGACACCGATACCGATAATATCGGTGTGTGTGAAACCGGCCTTAGTCGTACAAAAAAATCGCACGTTTTTACAATAAGAAAATAAAATATGTCTATATGATTAGAAAAACTTTAATCAAGAAAATGTATCTTTATTACATTTATTGTTGATGTTGTGAGCATTATTCGCAATAAATATGTTTATTTTCACGTCTATGTGTAACACACACAGACGTCCAACAAGTTGTGCACGGATTTGGTTTTCTTATCCAAACTTCTCGGACAAAAATTGCATCTGCGAGGAGTACTTGTGTTGCTCGTTGTAAGCGTTTCTTCTAATTGCTGCAGATACAACAAATTTATGGCATATTGCACTGGTTTCTGCAAACCAATCTTTGATTCTTACTGTCTTGTCGTTACTTGATTCTTTGCCAATCCAATGCTTAGTTCTCTCAGAAACACACACTCACAACAAACATGCTTGAGTATATGTTGTTTTGCTCAGTTAATATGAGGCCACTGATTGATGAACCCACGCGGATCACTTCAACTTCCTCGACACTGCTTGATAATATGTTTACAAATTTGGAATCTCACATTTCGGTCCACGTTTGTGACTCAGGTATGTCTGATCATTGTTACCAGTTGATGCATGCAGGTCTGAACTCCCGTCATTGTCAAACAGATACTGTTAAATTTGTGGAAAAGCGTTTATATAGCAACGAGAACATAAATAGATTTCGGGTACTATTGAATCAGGAAAACTGGTTCGAAGTCTATCGGTCCACCGACTCTGACACATGCTTTGAAAATTTCTACACTATCTTTAAACATTACTTTGATATGTGTTTTCCTCTCATGAAGTTACGGGTAAAATCTGACTATAATGTTCCCTGGTATAATTCACAATTACGAGAGTACGCTACCAAGCTCAAAGATCTATATCTTATGTACAAGCACTCCCGAGACCCAGCTTTATTTGAGATCTACAAATTGAATAAGATTAACTATGCTCGTATGGTAGGCCAGACGAAGCGAGAGTATTATGACAATTTGCTTCTGTCATCGGCTAACAAATGCAAGACGTCGTGGCAAATTATTAATCAAGAAATTAAAGGTAGACCAACAAATAGCATTAGTGTTGCAAATGAATCTGGAACACTTATAACTGATCCTTATGCTCTTGCCAGTTTATTTAATAAGCATTTTCAAAATATTGATCTAGATCATTCTAATTTGCAGAATGTGAAAGATTGCTTAAATATTCGTCCAATATCTAATACATTATTTTTAAATCCGACAGACAAAGTGGAATTACTGGAAATTATTAGTGAAATTGCTTCTAAACGGTCATCCGGCATCGATGAGGTTCCATGTTTTCTTATGAGGGTAGTTAGCGATAATTTGGCTGAGCCACTTGTTTATGCTGTGAATCTTGCAATTAGTGATGGCCACTTTCCTGATAGGTTAAAGATAGCAAAAATAGTGCCTTGTTTAAAAAAAAGGGAAACAAAACGCAGTAGATAATTATCGTCCAATTTCTCTGCTATCTGCATTTAGCAAGATTTATGAAAAGGTTATAAATAAAAGATTGAAAAACTTTCTGGATAAAAATAACATTCTATGTACGTCACAGTTTGGATTCACGTCTCACAAATCAACTAAAAATGCCATTTATAATGTATTGAATCATATTTACCTTAACTTAGATAATAAACATATAACCGCTGGTGTGTTTTTCGATCTGGCGAAAGCCTTTGATGTCTTAAACCATGATCTATTGTTTCTGAAAATGGAGAGTTACGGTATCCGTGGTCTGACCCTTGATTTATTTAAATCATATCTATCTAATAGATTTCACGCTACATCTGTTATGGGAGAAACGAATTCAACTCGTAGGAGTCATATATCCAACTTGTGTAAGATATCTAAGGGTGTCCCTCAAGGATCTATCCTCGGCCCCACTTTGTTCTTAATTTATATTAACGATCTGCCGGGCTCGCTTGACAACTGTATCACGTCATTATATGGTGATGACACTACCTGTGTTGTTTCATCTCCATCCGTTTCCGAGACCGCTCGTTTGTTGAACACTACGATATCTAGTATGAACACCTGGTGCATAAACAATAAGTTGGCTCTTAACGGTGGTAAGACCAACCTGATTCACTTCACAAAAACTTCTAATTATAACTATAGTATCTATGCTAGATCTGATAATAAGTCACTTCCTTTGAGTGTTCATACAAATTTTTTGGGTTTAATAGTGGATCACAATCTTAGGTGGGATTCACACTATGCAGAACTGACTAAGAAACTTAATTCTGCTTTGTACGGAATTAATATTTTAAAAAAATGTGTTACAGTCTCTTCCTTGAGATCTTTTTACTTTGCTCATATCGAATCACGTTTGCGCTACGCAGTTATATTCTGGGGTCCGCTGTTCATTTAAATAAACTCTTTGTATTACAGAAGCGAATTATACGCTTAATCCATAATCTTCCATATAATACACCCTGCCAACAAGTTTTCCGTCGGCAGCGTATCTTGACACTTCCAAGTCTGTATATATACGAACTTATGGTCTTTTTACTAGAAAATCAAAATGAATTTATACGCAACAGAGACTTTTACAGTGGTATGCAGACCAGGTCCTGTAATGATTACTCTATACCTTTACATACTTCCAAATTTTTTGAAAACGGTCCTGGATATAGGGCAATTAGGGTATACAATGCACTGCCCATGAACTTGAAGGCACAATTTAATAATAATATAATATCGTTCAAGCGACAATTGAGGGCTTTTCTGTTGGATGGGGCCTTCTACACGCTGCAGGAGTACCTGTTAAGGTAATTAATGTCAATATTTGTTTTATGTCTGTCTGTTTATATATATTTTGTACACACTGACAATGTCCACGTTCTTATGAACTTACGACAATAAATTTATTATTATTATTATTATTATTATTATATTTCCTTAGATTTATCAGCTAAAAATTCCAGGGGAATTTCCCTTTTGTTGCTTCGAAGTGTTCCAGTAATTGTCATATTCTTCTCCAATAGTATTTTAACTAGTTCAATAGATGTAAAAAAATTATCTACTGTAATTCCACGTCCAGTATAAAAAAATGGTCTTACCAAAGCAAGGACCACTCGTTGTCCTTTCGTCGAGTGATTCTGATGTTTTATTGGATGACGTTAACTCTCGTAGCAGCGAAGACTTGGAAGACTTTGAAAGCACATCTAAGGATGAGATTGCAATTAGAGATTTTGTTTTAGTCAAGATTGCCACAAAGTCAACTAATGTTCATTATATAGGGCGTGTAGAAGAAAAAGACGGTTTTTGTTAATTGTTAAGTTCATGAGACGAAAGGAAAACAAACAAACATTTGTATTTCCAGATGTGGACGATGTCACTGAGGTGGAAGTTTCAGACGTTGTGGCAAAATTGCGCGCACCATCTCTAACCGGAATGATGAGTACTGCCTCCATATATACTTTCAATTATAATTTTAGTACTCTAGTTGTAAAATAGATAGGTAATTTTAATAAACACGTTTTGTAAGTTCCTAATGCTAATTATTTATTAATTTCACATAGTGATGAAAGTACCCCATCCCTATAACTAAAGTACCCCACTGGTGAGGTACTTTTTTAAAATTGCGGCGTTTTAGAAAAATGTATGTTGACCTAATATAAAAAACTATTTTAAGCATTCTATCTATTCATTTAGTTCTTAAGACCATGCGAATTTGTCTTTCTTACACATCATAATTTTAAAATGATGGACTATAATACTAGCGACATTTTTTTCAAAATTTGTCGAATGTACCCCACTTTCCCCTATATGCTATTCTAGGACGTATTTAGAAAGTCTTTCCTTTCACTTTTCTTTAATATTGGGATGAAGAACATTCCGAAATTAAACTCCAACAGTAGTCAGCAAGCATTTCGCTATTCCACTTGCCCTGATAGCGTTTTTCAATAGGTAGTGGAAATATCCTGATGAAATCTTTCCTCATGCTCCTCACTAACAGCGCCAAGATTCGGGGAAAAGAAGTTCAGATGCGAATGTAACAAATGTTTTTTAACACTCATATTACAGTCTAATGCATGCTAACTTCTAACAAGTTCACTACCTAACTATTTCCTCTTAATCTTCAGATTTTTTATTTCCTAAAAAATTTTTTGTCACACTTTTAAATGCATCGCAAGCAGTCCGTTCTAAATCTATCTGATTTAATTACATTATCGATCATCAATCGATTTTTTAGAATCAATGTAACTGTTTGTCTAAACATTCTTTTCTTTAAATTATCTAATATTTTTTAAATGTGTTCTGGTATATGTTAGAGTACATGTTCAAATCTAATGTTAGCATCGTCCTTCTCCAAGTAAGTTGTCATTTCTTGATTATAATTATATTTCTAGTGCTGTCTAACGCACTTTTACTTCTTAATTGTAGAACTTTCTCTGAAAAAGGTAACAACTAATTACCGAAAGCTAAGCTAGAATATTAAAAAGAGATTTCTTAAATCATCGTTTGATTTTTGGCTGCCTACCCCAATATTTCCTTCCTTTTGAATTCGTATCATTATCTGTATCTGAGGATAACAAAGTATGTTTCAAAATTTAATAGTAATTTGTAGAATATTTTCGGATACACCCATTTGCCCATTGTATGCTTATCGAAAGTACAATAAACTGATAGTGTTTTCTACTGGTAGCACTGAATGTACACTGAGTTCACCTTAAAAACCTTTCTAGTGCCTATAGTTTCTGTCCACTGCTTAAAAAGGCAGTTGCCAGTAGAATACACCCAATTAAGACAATTTTTATTTATTCATGTTCATGCTCAATCGAAAACCCAAACAATGATAACATAAGCACATATTATATTTGATTCCTAGCAAAAGGAATGTTTTTAAAGTCTTCTTTAATATCTAATAATAATTAATGCAATATTTTGACATCTACATATTACATATAATAGATACTTACTTCATTAGAATAACCATTTATTACATCTAAATAATAATAGCATTTTCATTGCTTGTTTATGATTGTCATGAAGACATTATTATTGGACGCCATATTTGAACTGGACGAAACTGACTATGAAGATGAATGCAATAAATCTTGAACTTAGTGCAAACTTTTTCAGTGCCAGTTACCAGTGGAATGCAAAATTTAAAAAAAAAAACAGTGTCTGAACATTGCCAGTGGAACACAACATTCGCACTGAGTTCATGAAAGTGCAGCCAGTAGAAAACGCTATCAATAACTTGTAATAATTTCACATTGCACTATAAGTGGGCTCGTAAATTTTGAGAGGTCCAGTTTTTCGCACTCAAGGTCAAATGTAGTGACGCTCGCATGTCGTCACTTCTACGTAAGCAGCACGAAATGTACATAAAGTCGAATTTTTGGATCTTGTCCGTTACGTCATTAACAGCGTAATTAAATACAGATATACGTGAAATATTCATCACCGACATTTAACGTACATTAGAGAGAAACGTCGACATGACATATGAGTCGATTCATACTTACATTACTCATGACGTAACGGACAAGATCCAAAAATTCGACTGTATAATTTTTGCTTGCAGCGAGTGGTAAGACCAGTAGAACAGCCAACACCCGAGTTAGTGCACTTTTAGTGCGCTCTAAATGCCCGAGTGGAAAACGCTATAAGTGCTCATAGTAATCGTGCAAACCATATCACGAACCCTTATTGCATGTTATTATCCTGAGTGAAAGAATACTATTGTAGCTTTTTCTGCGTAAATGGTGTGTTTGTTTTCAGGAGTGAATGAAAAGAACAGTGTGTGTTTGGTGGCCAAGAAAATAGACTATCATGTTTCTTTCATCTCGGTTTACTGCTAGTGATTCAAATTGTTTAATATTATTGTTCCTACCACCACTAGAGGGCATTAAGGAAATGTAAATAGAAGACATGTCGCTAGCATTTCGCAATAATATGTTTTCGACACTCATCATGTGCATCTGTGCATTTCTCTGTAAATGTTCGTAATTTTCTGGATTCTAACAAGACGTAGATCAAATATCTGGGTGTGACCCTGGGAAATAATCTCTCTTTTGAAGCACATGCTAAGAGTGTCATCTGTAGGGCAGAGAGTACGCTTTCATCGTTGCTTAGGATTATGCCGAACATAGGAGGACTGGGGAGTAGTAAGCGCGCTGCCTTGGGTGCGATAATACAATCTCAGGTGCTCTACGCAGCCCCTGCCTGGGTTGAAGCATGGAAGGTCCAGAAGACTAGGGACATGCTGGAGAGGCTCCAAAGGAGGACCCTACTACGGGTTGCATGCGGGTATAGAACTATTTCGAGGTCTGCAATACAGGTTCTGACAGAAAATCCACCCTTTTCCCTATTGGCGGAGGAAAGCCTTGCGCTTTATATTTCGGCAAGGGCTACAACTACAACAACCAAAGTACAGGAAAGGAAAGAAACCATACGTAAATGGCAACATTTATGGACTTCACTAAACGTGACAGCTGAGTGGACCCGAACTCTTATCCCAGATATCGCGCCGTGGATCCAGTGTCGGCATAGAAACCTAGACTACTACATGACGCAGTTCCTGTCGGGACATGGTAATTTTCGAAGCTACCTTAAGAGAATGGCCAGGACGAGGAACGACACCTGTCGGTACTGCGGAGTGACGGATACGCCCGGACCTGCGATACTTGAGTGTGATAGGTGGGCAACTAAAAGAACTGCCCTAAATACTGAGCTTGGGGAAGAAGTGACACAGCAAAACGTAGTGAGTTTAAGGATCGATAGCGAGCGGAACTGGAGGCGGATCCATGCCTACATTAGAGAAATTTTAAGTGAAAAACAGAAAGAGGAACGGGCTTTAATTTGCGAGGACGATTGAAGGATAGGAGTGTGTGAGACAACCGGGTGCTGCTGATGTATGCCTTAGGGTGATCCCAGTGCACTATGGAGTGAGAGACGTAGGGGGTTTTAGCCGGTAAGAGTCCGGCACTTCCTGGTTGACAGGAGTCCATGAGGATTTCCCCCTACTATAAAAAAAAAAACAGGTAGATAGAATACCTGAGGTCCTGGGAGACTAGCCCAGGACCTCAAATTTAACTTGTTTAGATTTTTATATACCAATCGGAATTCAGAAAAATAAACATGGAAATTAACATAAGCAAAACAAAAACGATGATAATGGCAGGAAAAGAAAAGATTCACAAAATATGCCTGGAGGGAAGACAGCTAGAACAAGTTAAAAGTTTTAATTATTTAGGCACAGTAATAGAAGAAAATGGAAGGATAGATAAAGCAATAGCAGAGAGAATAGGAAAGACAGGAAGAATTTATAACATGCTTAAAGATACATTTTTTGGAAAAAAGGAAGTATCAAAGGAAATAAAAACAGAGATATATAAAAAAGTAGTAAGACCTTCATTAGTATACAGTTGTGAGTCTTGGACGATTTCAGATAGAAACAAAAGCAGAATAACAGCAGCAGAAATGCGATTTTTGAGAAAAATTGAAGGAATTACAAGGAAACCGGTTAAGAGAGTTATTGAAGAAAGACAGCTGGTTTGGATAGGACACTTGCACCGGATGCACGAAAATAGACCGTCTAAACAGGTGTATGAAGCCAGAGTACAGGGGAAGAACAGAATAGGAAGACCTAGATTACAATGGGAAGAACAAGTACGACAGGCAGCCGCAGAACGTGGTATACAATGGTGTGAAACAAGGAACTTGGCACAGAACAGAAACTTGTGGAAGGAAAGAATAAATGCAATAGTAACTTGAAATGTAGTAATAAAATCCGACACCTAACGGTATAAGGATGTATAGTTTAAATTAAGTAGATTTTTATTTGTGGGGGCGAATAAAATGTCTCTTTCTTACAATCACTTTGCTCTCAACAGCGCTTAACCACTGTGGCTATCGACCTGTTAAATTAATAGGAATATTTATAAATAAGATGTTGAGATTCCGATTTAAAAGTAATTATTAATAGAAGCATCCCAATTTATTGGAAGGTTTTTTTTATAATTACATCATTGATATATAGACTATAAGATGTTAGGGTAAGAACTTCACGTGTAAGTAGGTTTCGCTACTTTTCCAACAAATAGTACAGTTTTAGCGGAATCCTTTCCTTGTAATGCTGCTGTTAAGAAAAACATAAAGGGATGGTCTGCAACGAACTCTGGTGTAGATGGTAGTGCCTGGCGTGTGTCGTCCACGATCACTACAAAAGAGGAAAAATAAATTAAAAATGTTTAAATCATATCAAAAAATTTTAACATGTGAAACAGACCTGCAGTTGCTGCGGTTGCCACGGTACCTTCCTCGTTTACTTCTATTAACGCTTTTTGGAGTATGTTCGTAATCGTCAAGTCAATTCCCTTTGGGACCATATTTGAGAAATCTGCACTCTCCGAAAATATGTTCTCAAAACCAAGCTATATATAATGAAAATTAGGGCAATGTATTACTTAACTACGAATTAGTGTATATATTTACACAATGTGTGGTAAAATTAAGAAGTGTTAAATGAAATGAAAGTTCTACCTATTGGCAGTTTAAGTGTTAAAGTAAACTAACCTCTTTTAACGGAGTTTTTAGATCGAAACTACTTTCAAACTTAAATTTCGGTATAGTTACTTTTACCGTTTCTGTTGCCATACTGTCCTGTAATTTGTTTACGTCAATACTGGACAATTTTTTTTCTAAATCATTGATGCCCGTTCTAGAATTGGGTAAAATTATATACATAGCGAACATATCGTTCGTGTATTCCATCTTTAGTATTTTGGCATCTAATTCCGCATTTTCCACGTAATTGAAAGATGTTTCCTGGTGCATCATCGGATAAGAAATAAATTCGGTTTCGGATGTGTAGAATTCTTCTGCGCGAGTATCGTTCTCGTTGAATTGCATCAACCATTTACCTTTGAAGTAGATTGCATTCAAAAGAACCGCTAGTGTTATATTAGTAAATTTCTCAGCGTCAACCAGCTGCTTGATGTTATTGTCAGTCTTCTCCTCTACCCATTTGTTAATTTTCTCGCAGCTGCATCACGATCTGCAGGAGTTAGAAAATCTGTTTTATCGACCTCAGCACCGAAAGAAGTTTTGGCAATTGATTTAAAGTTCTCCATTAAGGGTGACGGTGCGAATACCATATTTGCAAGTTTTATGGTGACACCTTCGGTTGAATTTAGTTTATCGAAAATAGGTTTATATTCAAGTGCTGTTTCCTCAGCATCCGGTACGCTGAGGCCGTTCTTTAATTCAGTCGCTGTTGCCCCATCAGCGCCTTCGTAAGCCAAAGACATAACAGCGTGCACACTGAACGGCGAAAATATTAAATTATCATCCTTTACCAGATGTTTGTATATTTTATTGGAGAAAGTATTGATGCTGGATGATAGATCCTCGGCGCAGGTTATTGTAATTGTTGAGATGATGAAGAGTGATGTATAAACTGAAAAATAAACAAAATTGTAGTTTAGTTGTAACACCTACACGTAAGTTAGGTTATAATAGGGTTTATAATTTTTTGAAAAAAGCAATACATATCGAATCGACGTCGTTCTTTCATATTAAGCCATCCTAACGTTATATACTTATGAGAAAGATGGTCATACTTTTTAATTCCGCATATAAACCTAACGCAACTATTCTGCAATTTTTGTATTCTGTGTACCGTGCAAACGTCCACGCAAGGACCATTGACAACATCGCAGTAATTGAAGTGCGAGAGCACCACAGCATCGCATAAAAGCTTTTGGTATCCACCACAAACAAAGCTTCCTCAAATCGGAATAAACTTTCCTGATACAATGTCCCACGAGCAACCCCAGATTTCTGACCGTACTGCTACACTACAGAGGTAAATTATTAATCTCAAGATGTAAGTGTTGTGTTGCAAAGCCAGCGTCAGCCTTCTTACCAAAAACAATAACAGCAGTTTTCTTAGGATTGATGTGTAAAAAACTGTTGGGTTGACATTTTGACAATGTTGACACGATTAAATGATAAATATATTTGAGTATCATCTGCGTATAGGTGACAAGAACAATGCTCAAGCGACTTATGCAACTTGGATGTGTAAACAGTGAACAAAAGAGGTCCCAGAACAGATCTCTGAGGTACGCCACTACGAACAGGCAGGGTGTTTGAAGTCTTATTATTCAAAACTATTTCTTGACATCGTAATGAAAGGTAACTCTTGATCAATGCTTCTTAAAAAATCCCACCATTCGGGAATAGATGGAGCTGTGATCGTGGGCTCCTGAGTAGTTTCAGCAAACGATGCATCAGTCCGTGTGCGATATTCGTGACAGAGAATGCCTTTGCACCTTGGATATATTTGATAGTTGGGGTACAACAGTGTAGCGGAATAATACCATATTAAACTTGTTTTTGCTTGCAAGTATATATTTGTTTTACTAAATGATTTGACTGTTAATGTTTTTATTGCATAGCTTATGCATGCTATTTTTTAATTTAATTTTTGTTCTTTAGATCACGCAAGTCATGGCTTCTCAAAATAAGCTTTTCGATCTAACAAATCTTGATGATCTAGCTGAAATAGACCGTATTCTCTATGATTCTGATTCCGTATGTTCCGTTGGTTATCAGGACGAGATCGATGAGGACGATGTCATTATACCAGATTTTAGAGACGACCTCGAAGAGAACAACGAGTCTCAAACTGAAGACGACCCAATAGTTTCTCCTATTCCGGTTCAGTCTGAGGATTCTTTACCACCCGTCTATGATTCTGAGGAAGATATACTGTTGGCACAGATACAGCTTGCAGACCAAGATAAGGTTAAAGTTTTGAAGTTCCCACCAAACTAAGGGGCAAAAATGGATTCAAATGGTCAGGTGTGAAAGGAGCAGTTCATCGTACCCCAAAAAGAAATTTTGTTATACATTTACCCGGAAATAAAAACGAATCAAGGCAAATACAAAGGAATAGAAGCGTGGTAATTATGTTTCACCAAAAAATCTGGATTCGAACACAGAATATACCAACAAAGATATAAAAACTCAAAGACTGAAATATGGCAAAAAAATGGGCAATAGTGATGCTGAAGATACAACAATAGCTAATATACCTTCCTACACCAGGCACACAAATACATAATGTTGAAATGATGGCTTTCTTTGGTTTCTTATATTATGCCGGCGTAATGAAGTTGAATAGAGGATTTACCAAAGAACTCTTTGACAAAGACAATGGTATACCCATATTTCGAGCAACAATGCATGAAGCACGCATTAGATTTTTAGTAAACTGCCTCCGGTTTGACGATAAAGACACCAGAGCACCAGAACAATTGGTTGGATTTCGTGACCGATGCCCATGCAAAATTTACATTCCTTTAAAACCCAACAAATATGGAATTAAAATTGTGATGTGCTGTGATGCTAAAACGGCTAAAACTCCACACCATCTGATACCCCTGTTGCCCAATATTATTGGGAAAAGCTTTTCAAGGAACCAATAGAAATCTGACAATTGACAACTGGTTCACATCTGTGCAGACGGCAAAAAACCCTTTAGGAAAAAAATTTGTAGGTACATTGAGGAAAAATAAAAAAGAAATTCCTGCATCATTTTTGGACCTCAAGGAGAGGCAGATAAACTCCGCCATGTTTTGCTATAGTGACCAACTTACATTATTATCATATTGTCCACTAAAAACTAAGAAAAAAACTGTTATTATGCTTTCGACAATGCATGAAAAAGGTGATGAGTCAAATACCACCTAATTACCAGAAACTATAGAATTTTATAATTCCACCAAGGGAGGCGTGGACACTTTTACGAAGTTCTAATGTACCGAATAAAGAAATTGTCAAAAACGGAAGAGATTACCTAAAAAACTTGATTTAGTGAACATGGAAAGTCGCTTGGAAACTATGAGGCGCGAACTCCGTCAAACTATATGCAATGTACTAACTCCCCCTCCCATCCTCCCTCTCCTGCACTCCGCCAGGGGGCGTAACCGGCATCTTAAACTTTTAAAGTGATTTTTCACTGAAATCCACCCAGTAAATGTTACCAAAAAATATATGCTTTTTAAAACTAAGCTTTACTCGAGTAATTTTGTTTGATGAATCTAAATAAAGTTGTTTTTTTTTAATAAACAGCTGTAACTCATAAACGACTGAACTGATTTTAACAAACTTGGTCTCATTGGAAAAAGCATTTATTGTTCCATCAAACCTATCATACCTGTGATATGTCTATTTCTTAGTGATGCCGCTAGAGCGCGCTTTTTGATATAATAACAGAAAATTGCAAAATTCTCTAAAAAATTAAACGCAATAATATTACTTTTTTCATAGAAATGTAGCGAAGTGATATCTAAATAGGCTAGTGAAAACCGTATTTCGATATCTTATTCGTAGCCTGAAGTATCGCAGAAAAAAAATGTTCTTATCATATAATTTAAAAAGACGCTATTACACCGGTACTTATTGTTATTTATTTGTCTTTTTTCAAGATTCAATGATAAAAATTCAGAATTTAATAATTTTTAAGTAATAAAAGTATTCTTAGTTCAAAAAATTAAAAAAGAATGTGTACAGACATAATAAGAAAAAAGGACTGATTTTGAAATAAAACTTAATGCCTCCTTAAATGCTCTAAATATCTTCCATCACACTCAATGCATTGTTGGAGCCGCTCATGCGTATGCATTACAGCACTTTCAATTTCTGCTCTTGACAGGCTACGACTAGCTTCTTGTATTCGTATTTTCATGTCCTCTCTCGTTGTTGGTGAAATTTGGTAAACAATATCTTTCAACCGACCCCAGAGATAGAAGTCTAAACAGGTGAGGCCTGGCGATCGGGGAGGCCAAGAAAATAGACTTCTTCCCCAATCCACCTCTGGTGATATCCTAGATCTAAATGTTCTCACACATTTCTTGAGAAATGTGCTGGACAACCATCTAGTTGCAAAAACTTATTTTGCCGTAATTGTAAGAGCACGTCTTCTAATAAAATAGGCAATTGGTTTACCAGAAAATCAAGAAACACGGCAAAATAAATGATCAAATAATTGGTCAGGCTACGAATAAGATATCGAAATACGGCTTTCACTAGCCTATTTAGGTATCACTTCCCTACATTTTTATGAACAAAAAGTAATATTATTGCATTTAATTTTTTAGAGAATTGTGCAATTTTCTGTTATTATATTAAAAAACGCGCTCTAGCGGTATCAGTAAGAAATAGAGATATCACAGGTAAGATAGGTTTGATGGAACAATAAATGCTTTTTCCAATGAGATCAAGTTTGTTAAAATCCGTTCAGTCGTTTAGGAGTTACAGCTGTTTATGAAAAAAAAACAACATTGAATTACCCCCACCACTTTATTTTAATAGATACGTCAAAAAGTGTTAAACAAAAATTACTCGAGTAAAGCTTAGCTTTAAAAAGCATAGATTTTTTGATAACATTTACTGGGTGGATTTCAGTGAAAAATCACTTTAAAAGTTTAAGATGCCGGTTACGCCCTCTGGCGACCATTTTGGAAATCTGAAAATATTTTCCACGGTCTTCTTTTGCCCACGTTAGTCAAAAATTTTTTTACCGCAAGTGTCTACGATGAAGAGTTTCAGAGATACAACACTTTGCATTATTATCTGACCACCCTGTACATACATATATGTATATACACACACAGGGTTTAAACGGTTTTCGGACTTTTACCACCAAGGCTATTATAGAAAACAGTACCTAATAGATACAAGCCAATATGTGCGATAATGAATAATACAGAATTATTAACCGTATTAAAAAATATAAATATAAATCATATACAGGGGCCTATTAAAAAGAAGTGGCTTTCAAAGAAGTGAATTTGGTTGAAATAAACGTTAACGGTTCTGTTAGTAAAATGCTAAATATGAAGTCTTCAACTGTAAAACTTTCAGAAATGCAGAACCTAATGTTGCAGATGGTCGTGTATTTTAGGAAAAAATTGAATAACCTATAAACGACTCAGCTTGTAAGTAGTGATATCAGAGCATAAATAATTTCATTAATACTACTCCATAATATTGTTTCTAAGGCTATTATTTTGAATAAAAATATTGCAGACATTATCTAGAAAACGTAACAAATTTTCAAGTTAACAATAGGAGTCGTTATTTGCTAAGCAATAAAAGCTGGGAAGGTATTATCCTGCAAATTATTAAATGTCTGCTTGTTTTGCGACAAAGGAATAAATCGGAAAATAATAAGAGACTGTTTCGATTAATTAAAAACACGACTGTTATATGCAGATTGTTTTCTTACCAATTCTATTGTTAGCGGTTACCACACTTATAAGAAGAATAGACTTCGTTACAGAAACCAATTTGTGTTTTTTTTACTTTTTACATTTTTATATTAATTAATTTTTAATTACTATCGGCAACGTAAGTCAGTTCTTACACAGGTTCTCATCTCTCTGATTCTAATAACAACATGTAATTGCAATTTATTTTTGATGAGCCGGTTGAGAATCGTTAGAAATATGAGCATTAAATTGAATAAAATAAACAAATGAAACATCGGTATCACCAAGAGCACAACTTTTGATTGAACGTATCTGCTCTCATCATCAATCGAATACCGAATCAATAACTAAAATTAATATAGAATAGATTGGAAATTGACATCTATAGAAAAGAAACTAATACGAATAGATTCATTCTAGCTGATTCAAATCATTGCGATCAACAGAAAATGTCCGCCATAATTTTTTTCCCTTTTCACGATGTGTTAGCAATTAGTTTGGTTTAGGTAAAGAGTTGCATGCAATGCTTGCTTATACTATAGGAGGGGGATGTTTACGATGTTTTGGCTGTATATTACGGTCCACAGTTCTTGAAATTATTGATTGAATATGAAAAATGTTAAGATTTAAAATACGTTTGTGTATACATTCAATTGAAGAGTCGAGTGGATAAAGGAGAGAAGTAACGTTTTGCTCAAAATCGACTTAACTTCATGGATAAAGGGTATAAGTGATATTCTTTCACTTAGCAGCGCAGATGCCCTCTTTATCCAACAGATGTCATCGCTTGGTTGACACTTGTCTCTTTATCCACTAAAATTAGTAATTTAGTACAATAGTTTGTACAAGTTTAATAAAATATTAATACGGTTGCAGTGTGTGTTCATAAGCATTTTTCAAGAAAAGTATCAGTAATAAGTATATTTGTAATTAAAATTATTATGTCTTTGAGAACTCGATTAATTATACAGAATGCAAAGAAAATATGTGACTCAACAAATAATCAAGATAATGGAAGTAAAAGTGAAAACAATGTAAAAATTAACCTCAAAAAATGTGAAAACCAATTATATTTTCCAGAATTAAACAATATGTTTTGATCTTTCATTACAGATTTAGTCACTGAATCCGACGATGAGCTTTTTGAACCAGACGAATGAATTTTATCTATTTCTGAGAATTCGTCAGACACACTCAAAAATAAAAATTGACGTCAGAACTAGAAGGTACAAAAGATGTTGCTTTATTAATCAGAAATAATGAAGTATGTAGAGATAATGAAAAAAACAGCGAATGAAAAGTAAATTAATAAAAACAAAATTTTCAAAATTAAGGAAAAAACGGCTAGAGAAAGAGCTAAAGAATCAAATACGTGGAAGAAGAACATTGTATAGCAATAGCGAGGCAAAGAGGTGAAACTTATTTAAATCAGAGAGGGAAAGAACTACCAGGAAAGGTTGGAAATTTAGGTATGCTTTGTAATGAAGGTTGTAAAAAGAAGTGTAGCGACAAGCTGGAGTCAGAAAAAAGAATAGAAATATTTTCCAGGTACTACAAATCAGATGAAGATACTAAAAACATGTTTCTTTTTAAAAGTATGATATGCAAAATACCAGCAAGGCCTCAAAAGAATGCTGCTCATCATAGGTCTGCATCTTTTACTTACACAGTAACCATTAGCAATATAGGGGTAACAATATGTGAAAAGGCATTTTGTTCGATATCCGAAAAATCGAGTGTTCTATGATATTTTGAATAAATGGCTGCTATAGCAATTTTTTTTTCAGAAAAAATCGAATAACCACGAAACGTCCGAATCAAATTGCAAAAGCTTAAAAATAGGGGAATCCAAATATGTAAAAATATACAGGGTGTTCCATTAAAAATAATAAAGTAGATGGCGACTTCCGGTATAGCCGGAAGCGCTAGCAATCTAGTAATATTTTCGTTGAACAGAACGTAACCGACTATACAGGGTGTAACAATAGTGCGATATTCTTCCATATCTCCATTTTTATGAAACATACATCAAATATTTAAATAAAAAAGTTGTTTAGTTTTACGAAATTTATAACGCAAAATTATTCTACGGTATACAGGGTGTTTCGTTTGCCCGTAACCATCAGTATCTTTGCATTTTTAAATGGAATACTCTATATATGATCACATTTTTGGATTGCCTAGCGAATTTTAAGGCAACTTTACATAGGATCATATTCAATTATTTTCATTAGTTTGCAAGATATTGACATTTGTTTGAAAATTTTGACATTTTGCTCTCTTCAGAAAAATGCCATTATTTATGAAACTTAACATAACGTTAGAAGCATCTCCTATGATAACAATAAACAGATGTAGACTTAAATGCGCTATACAGAGTGTTCTAGAAATCAGTGCCTTTTTGAAACAATTGAAATGCGAAAATCTTCATTTTTTCAAATTGAAACACTATATTTGTAGGGGTTAGTTGAAAGCGAAATTTAATTATCTATTAATTTGAATAAAGCATGTATCTAGTTAAAATTAATGGTTTTAAAGATATTTCAAATTATTTCTCATTTCTGTATGTTGCTATGTAGGCGTGTTCTTTAAAAGAAATTTTAGAGAAGACCAAACTTTAAATAAAAATTTTAAATTTGAACTTTTTTTATTATTTGTCCGCTGTGCTGACATTTTTGTAAATCTACGTGCGTTTTAAATTTGTACCTATATTTAAAATATGACGTAATTGATATAAAGTGACATCCAAAACCTTTAGTCTTTGAAAGACTTCGGAATCGATTTGAAGCAACTGGACAGAAGAATAATATAAACGAGCCAAACCAGTTATAAATGAAAATAATCAATTTGCAGTACTTGCTATGTTAGTCGAAGATCCCCATACTAGTACAAGAAAAATTGGATCACAATTAGGAATAAGCCATATACCGACTTCACGGATTTTACGTCAACACAAATTTCATGGCTCCCCATATACATTATTTACAGGAATTGTCTGGCAATGATTTTGAGAGTTGTCTCAACTTTTACCGGTGGATGTTAAATAAAGAACGGAAAGAACCAGGTTTTCATAATTTTATTTTATTGACGGTCGAAGCGACTTTCCATAAAAGCGGTTACGTTAATAGGCACAATTTTTTATATTATGACCGCGAAAATCTTCATTTTATAACCGTGGATTATCAACATCGTTGGTCTTTGAATGTATGGAAAGGAATAATAGGCAACCGGATACTTGTTCCATATTTCTTTAATGGTACAGTCAGCGGGGAAAATTATCTAGCGTTCCTAAACAATGAATTAGAAGATCTGCTAGACACTCTTCCTCTTAATATGATAAGGAATTTGTCATTGCAGCAAGATGGGGCACCGTGCCATTTCTCTAGGAATGTCCGAAATCATCTAAATAATGCACTTCGTGATAAATGGATTGGCAGAGGAAGGTCAGTGCATTGGCCGTCAAGGTCACCCGATCTGACCAAATGTGCATGCTTTTTTTCATCATCGTAGATGATTATAATTTTGTTAAACTTGTATCTATCAGGTCAAAAACCTCTCTTGGCTGTAAATTTCTTAACGTCCGGAGTTGGCGGCATAGTAGTGTTTTCTTCGGATTGTCAAAATGCTTCGTCTTCATTAGTAAACTCTTCATCATGACGACTCAAAATAAGCTTGTTAAAATCAGTGCTATTTGCTTCCAGCTCGAATCTCCCTGCCAGTTGAACACAGGTCTCGGTCGTTTGCTGTAATTCCTGTCTCAATTCAATAACCGTGTCAATCATTGTCTGTTCTCCTTCCTTCCTTGGCACCATTCCGGGACAGAGGTTCTTCCACACTGTGTTCATTGTTGCCTGCTTAACTTCATTCCACGCCATCCCGATGTTTTTATAGCGTCAAGGATATTATAATTCTTCCAAAACTCACGCAGAGTAATGCCCGCATCGCTATCAATGGCTTTGCTGACTACTTGGGAAAATGTACGCCGTAGATAGAATGGTTTGAAAGTAGCAATAGCACCTGGGTCCATTGGTTGCAGCAGTGTGGTTGTTCAATGAGGCAGGTAAAAAACTTTTACGTTGGAATTAACATCGTCTAACTCTGCCGGGTGACCAGGAGCATTGTCCAGAAGAAGAAGCACTTTAAATGGAATTTCTTTTTGGGCACAATATTCCTAGACCTAGACTTCTCCTGGATACTCAGAAAGCTCAACGGGATCCGTTTTTGCGTTCGATCCTCGATCCATTAATATTAATTTGTAATGATCGTATCCTTCAACGTTAACGCACCTGCCACGTTTTCAAGAATGCGAATTTTATGCTTTACTATCGTGTTAACTGTTGAAATAGGACGATTACACGATTACTCACTGTATATTGAGATGTTGAGTATTGGCTTTATCGTGGGAAATAAATTCGAAATAAGCTTTCTTTTTATATCTAATTGCTGAGGTAGCCAAATTTCTAAGTGTTTTGTAGTAGTTCCAATGGGCATGGTTTTTAGTCCTGTGAAACCTAGTATTAGCATCATCTCTTAGTTTCGTGAGAAGCCTGATGTTATCAGTCCAAGGTGACAGCTTTTTCGAAAATTAATGAGTAACAAAAGGTGGATGTTTATTGAACAGCCACAGCAGATTGTTTGTAAAGTAATTTACCTTTTCATCAATCTCGTCTATGCAACAAATCTTATGTAACGCCAGGTGTTCCAAGTCACAAGTAAAAGCATCATAGTTCATGTTTCTATAATCTCGAAAAGTGTGAAAAACCGGCAATTGTTTCTGACGGAGCAGTAAGACTTCACAAAAAATTATGTCATGGTCCGAAATGTCAGAGCCGATTGCACCAGAAGTCTCCAACATATTGGTACTACTAGTCCAAATTTGATCAATGAGAGTTGCAGAAGTATGAGTTATGCGAGTTGGCTGATCAATTACAGCGAAAAAATTAATAGATTCAAGAAAATCGTTAAAGTGGAAGCTAGAGATATTATCAAATTTTAAAACATTTATTTGAAATCTGCACGAAAGATAAGATAGAGTCCGATTGAAAAGCACACATAGAAATTGAATTTTCTAAATTGTTTGTGAATAAGGATTTATAATCTATCTGTTGGACAGTACTCCAATGATCTTAAATCGTTTTCTTGACATTATATGTAATTCTACTATTTCTTAAAAAATAGGAAACTTCTATATTCACACTAGAGCCTATTAAATACCTAGCCCTAGCCTATAGAATACTATTTTTACGAGCAATGGCTTCATCTACAAGCTAGATATCAAAATCGTCAAATATAAAATCGGTTTTATTCACCGATATTGAATTCAAGCGAAACATCACAGTAAAATAATCTCATTTATAGAATAGACATAGTTTAATGCACACGCATACATACCTACATACATATATGTATATAGCAAGTTATATACGAAATATTTTTTCATGTTATTTCCTACAGGGATTGAATCATGGTGATAGAAATTAAACAATGACATATACATATAAAGGGAGTCGCTAAAATTGAATGTGATAGATAGTAATAGATATCTCTTTCTTACCATTTATTATTTAAATGAAAAAAAATTAATGACGCACACCAGAAAAATTCTACTAATTATATGAAAAATGTACAAATTATCTATATGAGTGCATATTAATTACTAAATAATATAAATTGGCACAATCTTACCTTTTAGCTTATTCGAGATCATCTTGCTTAGGTGTATAAGACGTAATCAGAAGAGGAAAGCTAGCAATGCATTTTATAGTGCAAACTATTCAGTCGAAATGAGCATATAGCTATTGTTTACTCATTTATTGCTAATTAAAATGTTAATCTTTAGCAATAAAATACACTCTGACGTAATAAAAATAAATGTATCACGCCTACACTTTTCAATAAAAATTATTGTATCTGTACTGCGAAATACGTTTAACAATTACATAACTTATCGATATTAAACTTCAAACGAATGTAATAATTATCAGTGACTCCTTTGGGCCTTTCTGACGGAATCTGAAACTGATACTCTGAGCGCGTTTTCGTTGTTTTGCTGAGAAGGTTCTTGTTTTCAGCGTAGAAGCGTTAGCTCGTGCCCAAAATTCAATTCAAAACAATTATTTATCACTGAATTGTATTTTTATTTCTGAAAAGGCTGTAAAGATTTTATCTTCGACAGTTGCGAGACCCTCGATAATATTTTGAAATGGGTACTTAAATCACTCGTAAATTGCATTAACATATAATATTATCGGTTTACCGTATTTACAACTTCAAGTTCTACTAAAATAAGTTATTGAATACAAGGCCATTAAATATATGTGGAAGAGCAGTAGAGAAGAAGTCTAAGCTATTTAGTTTCAATTCTAAACGTTCTGTTAAACTCTTTCGACTTCGTTCACAAGTTAGAGTTTGCATCAGAGCATGCTGATTAAGACGAACATGATTGGAGCAGGTCTATTTTTACAGATCTGACTAGAATTCAGTTGTAGAAGCTAGGTGGACATGATAGGGTCTGTAAAAAAACTAGAGAACGATACGCTGCATGTAATATTGTGCAAATCGTTAGCTTTGGTGAAGGTTCCATTATACCGGCTTAGTGGCCTAGAGCTTACACCGTTAACACCGTTGCTCCATTCTGGGTTTGGTTTTCTGTAGTTATCCAACTTCTATGGCAAACATATTGATGATATTCTGCAAGACTGTTTGAGGAGATGTAGTTACTAGGGAGAACATTAGGTTCATAAGGATAATACACTATACTAGTACAAGTATAACGAATCATTGGACACGTTATGGTATGTGTGTTAGCAGAGCAACTGGTTACAGTACATTTTATCGTTTAATAGTATTAATCACTAATGTAAGCAACCTGATTTATTATAAAGTATTCATAATTACATCACTGTTATATTAACTATAGAATTTTCCACTAACAACATATTCATTCTTAGTAGCTAGGTTTTACTACTTTTCCAACAAATAGTGCAGTTTCGTCCGCCTCGTCGCCCACATTTCCTGTTATAAAGAACATAAAAGGATGGTCTGCACGGAAAATAGGTGGCTCAGGCTGGATACCGCCTGCTAAAACAACCCCTACGCCACCTAACAAAAAAAAAGAAAAAAATTAATTTTACAAAACATCAAATAGTTGAAAGATGTGAAACAGACCAGTAACTGCAGCTGCCTCGGCACCTTCCTCGTTCACTTCTATAAACGCCTTTTGAATTACTTTTTGAATCTCCAACTTCTCGTCAGAGTCGATCAATTTCGAGAAATTCGTCTTACGCGTAAATATTTCTCCAAGGCCAATCTATATATGTATAAGGAAAGTTAGAATAATGTAATGGTTAATTAAAAATTGGTTTATGCAACTAGCAAAATTAAGAAATTTCGCCGCTCTTAATGTAATGAAAGTTCGTCTTACTAGCAGTTTTAGTTTTAAAGCAAGCTTACCTGTTCTAACGGACTCTGTAGATCAAAAGTACTTTCGATCTTAAATTTCGGTATAGTAGTTATTACGGGTTCCCGTGTTCTGTGTGTGCCAAAATTCTTAAACTCAGTAATGGATAATTTCTTTTCTAAATCATTAATGCCCATTCTTTTATTGGGTAAAATTATATACATAGCGAACATCTCGTCTTTATAATTCATCTTCAGTATTTTGGCATCTAATTCTGCATTGTCCGCGTAATCGAAATGTGCCACACGGCGCATCATGGGATGAGAAATAGAATCAGTTTCAGATATGTAGAATTCGTCATTGGAAGTGCCGTGTTTGTTAAAAGGTAACGACCAATATCCTTTGAAGTAGATTGCATTTAAGAGAACCACTCGCGTTTCATCATTAATGTCATCAGCACTCAAAATCGCTTGAATCTTATCATGAGTCTTCTCCTTCACCCATTTGTTAATTTCCGCAGCAGCTGCATCGTGATTTTCAAAATCCATCGAATCGACATCAGCATCAAAAGATGCTTGCGCGATCGATTTGAAAGTTTCTTTTAATTTGTAACTATTCTTAATGTATATCTTATTCGCAATATTTAATGTAACATTTTTTGCAGAATTTAAATTATCCAAACTAGTTTTGTATGCAGCTGCCGATTTTTCAGCATTCGATAAGCTCAGGGCTTTCTCAAATTTGATAGACGTCTCTCCATCAGCCCCTTCGTAAAGCATAGACAGAATAGCATGCGCACTGAACGGCGAGAATATTAAATTATCATTCTTTGCAATGCTTTTGTAAACATTATTGGAAAAAGTATTGATTCCGGATGACAAGTCATTTGCGCAGGTTATTGTAATTGTCGATATGATGAAGAGCGATATGTAAGCTGAAAAAGGATATAAATCTACATTCAATTATTGCCGTAGTATTGTCTGTTACTAAATTTAAATGGTAAGGCCACTTAGAGATAAAGTGCAGTAGAACAACATCGTTCGGTGATAGGTCAAGGGAAGACAAAATGGTAAATAGCAAGCTCTGATACAGAATGAGTGAGTAAGTAACTTGAGTAATTCTTGTTGTTACACTTAACTACAAAAGCCTTGAAAAGTTAAACTGTGTCTAATGCACAGTTCTATTTGAAGGCTTAATAGTAAGAAATTATTTATTTAGTTTGTCTCATGTACGAAAAAACCTTTTTCCTACTTTCCGTTGATTAAAGTAGAAAGTCTGTTGAAAAACTCTGTGTAGATAAGACTTCTAATTTTATTATAAAAGCAAATAGGGCTCGTTGTGCACACACGATTTCTAATGAAAACTCTTCGTTTTACAAATTTAAACTATTCAAATTAGGTAAGACATCGTTGTTTGACGTTTAATTAGAATCCATTGACAACAAAGAGGTCTATATTTGCTATATATAAGTATATATATGAAAATGTAAACAAATATTTAATTAACTCCTTGCATACATCAAAACTTATACAAGCAAGTAAAAAACACAAGATATAAGGAGCTTGAGCGCGCCATCAAAGAGGATGACAATTACCCAGTCAGGCAGGACCAATCATGCAGGATATGCAAATGAAGTTGTAACAAATCATTTGAAGAACTAAATGTTGCAGCAGAGTGAACAACTTTGTCTTTTTACATAAAATGAGTAAGCGTTGGCAAATTATATTAAACAAACTTCTCTAGAGCATTATGGTATGACTTTGAACGGGAATAATGGATTTTAACATTTAGAAATCGAGAAGAGCTTTCATTAGGACATAGAAAGGAAATTTACCAAAAGTTTCCTGAGAATATAAATTAGAGTCGCAGAATGTATACAGTGTCTTGCCGGATAGGTGCCGAATGTTTTTTTCCATACATCCATAATAAAAAACTTTTCTTATTGGGACACCTATCCGGCAACACACTGTACAACGTGGTCAAGTGCCGTTGTAAGGAGGCAAACTCCTTCGGCTGAGAAACGTTTTGCACGTTTTTTTGGGAAGTATTGGAAGAGGTTTTCTCCTTTACTTAACATTTTTAGCCACACATGTAAAAAATATGGTAGGAACCAGAAGAACTACCATTCAGTACGGTTGGATGTAGTCCAGTTTATTTAAAGATGTGTTAGGTATAACGTTTTGCATGTCATCAAAGACTTGAAGAGCCCAAGCTAATTACATTAAATAACCATCAGAGTCTTATGAGTATCACTACTCTTAACTTTATTTAGTAAAGTTGAGAGGGTATTATTGCTATTATTTTATTATAATACTGATAGCAACCTGCACGGAAACATCTGCCACAGAATATGTACGATGGAAAAAGAATGGATGATTGTCATTGAAATGAAGAAGGTGAGGTTATGAGAAAGGTTGAATCATACATTACCATTAAATAACCAAAAATTTTCAGCGATTACAACACAGGTATGGGAGGAGTAGATCTTGCAGATCAGCTTAGAAATATATACTGTGTTGACAGAAAATCCAGAATATAGTGGGGCCGTATCTTTTGGGGTCTGATAGATAACATTTGTGAATGCCAGCATTATCTCAAATCAATTATTTGGGAAGGTAACCTCACTAGAATTTCGTAAATCAGTGACAACCGGATTGATGAATCAATCAGAAATTTTTTTTGCAAAGAAATCATAAAAGAACGTCAAGTTCTACACCACCCTGCACTACGGTTTGATCTTCCTGTCAGAGAAAACGCCGAAAGTAGAAATACAGTGTTCCCAATGACATAAGAACAAGTAAATTGGGAAAACACTGGCTAGATTTTACTGTCACAAGTGGGATGTGTGAAATGTGTAACTCTAATGCCATAGAATCTAGACCGGAATCGAAATGTTGTACGTGCAATGTTTATTTACGCTGCAATAGTTAAAGAAACTGTTTCAAAATGTTTAAATTTTGTTTTGGATAAAATAGTGTTTACTTTGACTTTCTTATTCCTAACGCCTAACCGCAAAAAAATAAAACGACACTCTAAAATTTTCAAAAAAATTAAGACTTGTTTTTGGGCCTATGTTTCTTAGTATTAACAAAAAATACTACTTAATTCGAAATAAAAGGCAGGTTGGGTAACAAAGGATTAACCATTGACCGGTAGTAATTATATATGCAGGGTGACAGACTGGTAATGAAACGGTCGTACTTTAGAGCGTGTTAGTAACGACCATTTACAATAGATATAGTCTAATTAGCCGTATCCAAAAGTCACCCGTTTTCAAGGTATTGTGTTTTTTGTTTTTTCGAAGTTCAGTGAGTTACTCTCACTCAATCTTTGTTTGTCTGACTCGAGGACATCTCAATACACATTATTTGTCGGTACAATTACGTAAAATTCTTGGAAAAGTTGAAAACAATTAAAACTTCCGCTTTTGACGAAACTGTAGACACAATCGCTAAATAAGTAGTCACAAAGGTACCGATTGTGTCTACAGTTTCATCAAAAGCGGAAGTTTTATTATTTTTTTCTTTTAATTTCTTCAAGTACTTAACGTAATTGTCACTGATAAATAATGTGTATTAAGTTGTTCTCTAGCCAGAAAAATTGAAGAATTGAGAAAAGTTCCATTATTTTTGTAAATTTTAAGTTTGAGTGAACTTCGAAAAAATCAAAAAAAAAACAATATCTCGAAAACGGGTGACTTTTGGATAAAGCACATTGGACTACATCTATTGCAAATGATCTTTACTAACACGCTGTAAAGTATGATCGTTTCATTACTAGTCACCATGTATATACGAGTTCACAATTCCTGCAGGGGATGTGATAAATGACATTAGAAGGTAGCAATAACGGGTGGTGTCCTTTAGTCTAGAGAAGAAAGACCCTACAACGACCCTACTATTATAGAAAGCCAACTTAGTGGTAGGATATTCAAGAAGCAACTTCTTAATTTTCTCAGAACAATATGGTATGTATGGGAATTAAAAAAATTGTATTGAATATTAAGAGTATTTTTAATATTATTATTGGGGGAGGCAGTATTGGAATGGTTAAACTTAGGGTTAACCTACTTTAATCCTTATCATACAGTGGGGTCACTAAAGACCCCACATAAGATTGGTGATTAAATATCCTTGTAATGATTATTGTTAAAATTTTCAAAAAAATGTACTTTTGACGTGGGGATGTTTATAATATTTTACCAACGTAGAATTTTATTTTAGTGAATATGGTATATAGAAACTTAAAATGTTGCATGTAATACCACCGGGCTCTGCTGAGACCCCAAATATTTTTAACATATAAACTAATATTTTTGCTCATCCACGAATTTTACCCCTTACTTTCAATATACTAGTTTTCTAGAAAAACAAAGTTTCAAAATTAAGTGACTTAATTACATATTTGTCCCGGTGCATTCTACGCTTATGTGCACTAGTTTTGCCTTGATTCCCTGCTTTGTTCGCATTCAGTTTTTAGGTAGTTCCCCGATTTCCCTATATTTGTTAGACCGTAGCTCTTTCTTTACTGGGTTGATTCGTATAGGTGACAAAGGTGCAGAAGAAACATTATTGAGGTGGCTTACAGAATGTGAAAGTGATGACGCTGAGGAAATAGCTGCTGTCGTTGGTTACTAGTGATAATGATGAACAGAATTTTGTTGAAGAACAGTCAACCTACGATTATGAAAATTATTTCGACACTGAGCTTGACGTAAACGAAGAGCAGGACAGTCAACATAATAATTTTTACATGTAAGTAATTATGTTTTCAGAAGTAACGTAATAATTTATTTTAGGTATATATGTTATAGGTCAAAGAATAAACTGGAAAAATGGTATTTAGAACCACAAAAACAAGGATGTGGACAACGCTCACAACAGAATGTTATGCATCAAGAAAGAGGACCTACCAGATACGCATCTTGAAAATGGACGCCCTATTTCAACCAAACTATGAGTCGAAACAGGTTTACAGCAATATCTTAGTGTCTGCGTTTTGATAATGCTGAAGCTAGACGAAGGAATCGAGATTCAGATAAGCTATCACCAATCCGAACATATTTTGAGTTGTGGTTACTTACACTTCAAGATGCCTGTACGCCTTATGAAAATATAACAGTAGATGAACAGCTGCTTACCTTTCGTGGTAGATGTCCATTCAAGCAGTACATACCCTCTAAACTAGGAAAGTATGGTATAAAAAATTGGGCAACTTGTGATAGTAAACTTCATACGTTTATAATTGCCAAGTCTATAGTGGAAAAAACAGGCGGCCAGCGTGAACGCAATCGTGGTAAACATGTCGTGTCAGAAATGGTTGAGGGTTTGAAAGAATCAGGTCGAAATGTCACTACAGATAGTTTTTTACAAGTGTTGAACTAGCAAGAGAATTAGAAACGAAGGATCTTACTTTGGTTGGTACAATTAGAAAAATAAGTCAGAGCTGCCTCGAGAACTGGTAACTTTACATGGCAGACAAGTATATTCAACTAAATTTGGATTCCACAACCAAGCAAAGTTGGCATCTTACTGTCAAAAAAACAACTGGTTGGAAAATGATAACATTATTATCAATTATGCATGAAACCGGCGAAATTTGTGAAAATGAAAACAAAAAACCACAAATAATAATTTACTACAATAACCCATAATAAGACCGGAAAATGACAAACAAGGAGATGGTCTGTAAAAATGTTTTATGATGCTATAGATATTAGTGCCTTGAACGCTTATATTATTTGGTGTCACCTAAATAAAGATTGGCAAAGGAAAAAGGATACAATGCCTATTACAATTAGGAAAGAAACGTGTAGTTATAGAAACAGATCAAGTAGAACCACCTACTTCCCAGGTTTAGTCACGGGAACCTCGAAAACTCAAACGTGGGACGTGTTGGAAGTGTCCCAGGAAAGTAGACAGAAAACACTCAAATACATGTCGTAAATGCAATCGCTTTATATGTAGTAATCACACAATCTGTGTGTGTTATAAATATATGTGAAGTCAAAGAAATGTAAAACTTTCAAAAATACATTATCTTTATAATAAGTTTATAAAGTTTGTTAACAATTCATTGCATTCGATAGTTTTTAACTTTATAAAATGTGATAAATTTTAAAATAAAATATACCCACAAAAATTTCATAACTTCCGAGGTATAGAGCTTTGAGGTCACAGGTGACCCCTCCGGTATTACTTGACACTAAAAATTTTTGGTATTATGAGGGTTAATGGATTTTTTTCTAGTATGAGACCTACATTAAAAGTAATTAAGTCCAGTTAGAAGTTGACAAATACTTAATCATTAGAGACGTTTTAACAAACAAAAAGCTGCTGCCCTTCTCAACTATATCAAATGCTAGTACCATCATCAACTCTTACTGGATCTGAGTGGCACTGACCCAATTTTAAACCATCGATAAGCGTAGCATATGGCAGCTTTTTCTAATATTCAACAAAGGAAATTATATGTGTATTGCCAAAAAAGTTATTTTAATTAAAGGATAATAGAGATTATCCAGAAGAAAGGAAGATTTCAAATTAGCTGAGACAATCTTACCTTGTAATTTCTTGAACGTCATCTTGTTTTGCGATAAGGAAACTAATCTGAAAAGAAAAATAACCATCATGTATTATACTAGGCACCGTTTCGCTTAAATAAATATCAAACTGTTATAAATTATATACTTTTTTTACCTATTTTATTGTTATCGTTTACTATCGTTATAAGAATACAAACCGCTATACGAAGCGATTTGTTTTTATCTACTATATACATGCATATATGTATGTAATTAATTTTGCCAATAACCTGTAACGTAAATTGATTGTTATTTCTCTGATTCTAACAATTGGACGTAAGATTTTTATATTTATGGCGTTGCTAATTGTCAACCCAAAGACATTAACATGTGGTGAAATAATCATTCAGTATATTTTATAGTTTTATAATATCATTTTTAAGGACATTCACTTAGCATATACCTAGGCGGCAACGAACCGGACGTCTGGTGTCATATGCCGTTGCCGGTTAGCGAAGATTTCTCTAATTAGAAAGAAAATTTAATAGACAATAATTTATTTCACAGTAGTTTTTAAGTATTAGTATTATTAAGAACGCGATGTAACTGAACTGATGAAAAACGTAGGAGGTTAAATAAAGTGCTTTCAGCGGGAGTTGCAGTTTTATTGAGTAATTTATTGAAATGCCGGGAGTTAAACAACGACAACATTATCGAAACATTTCATGGCGATCCTGCCATTGAAATCATGGAATTTTTAGGGGAAGAATTAGTGTTATTTTATTCGAATATATGTATAATCAAAATGGGTTATAATCAGTCTAAAGAGGAGAAAGAAGTAATTGTGTCACAAGCTGGCAATAGCGGTGTTGCGACTGCAGACACAAATAGGGCGAGCTTCAGCTTCCTGGAAGTCGTCGGAATAGTTATTGTAATTCTAATTGCGACATTAATTGGTTACGTCATATGGCAAAATTGTAAGAAGAATATTGAGAAGAAGATTAGAAGAGAAATTACAAGAAGCCAAGACCTCATCGCTATCGGAGTCCAAGCTGCAAAATAATAATGTTAGAAACAGGGACCAGTGTTTTGAAGTAATGCCGGTGATACTCGAAGATCTTCAAGCATTACATGATGTTATTAAGGTATTTAAGTCTAATATTAGTAAAGATAATCTCGAAAGACGTAGAAATGTAGATGTAACACAAAAGAAAATTACAGAATTAGATTCATATGAAGCTAGGTTAAATAAATTAAAACTAGATATATGTATATAAGAATAAGGAAACTGTAGAATTAGTTAGTAATATTAAGACATTTGTAAAGGCAATAGAAACGATTATTAGCGAATGTCGTATTACTCTGCAAAATAGACTTGAAATTAAAGATACAATGGAGACATTTAGTTTAAAAACCGCGAGTTCCTTATTGCCATCCATGGATGGTTCTGAGGACACTACTAAGAAATTAATTGATTCAATTTCATTATATGCGGATTTGATTAAACCGGAAGACAAAGCTTACTTAATTAAATTTATCTTAAAAACTCGTTTAACGGAAAATGCAAAGATTTGTTTAGACAAAAGCTATGATACCGTTGAAGACTTGTTAAAAGCTATGCGTAAAAATTTTATAGCGAAAAAATCGGCGACAACAATTTCAAACCAGTTACACCAATGCAAACAGTCAAATAAATCCCTCAATGAATTTGGTCGCGAAGTAGAACAATTACTTAATGAGCTAACTATTACACAGGCGGGAGATGATGAAAATGCACTAAAATGCTTGCGAGAAGTTAATGAAAAGATTGCAATCAATTCGTTTTGCAACGGAGTCAGAAATAATAATAATAATAATATATTTAGCCCAGCAGATTATACAATCCAATTATAGGACATAACTAAATTATAACGTGTTTCTGATATACATAATTCATTCTTAAAGCTAACAAAATATATTCTAAATAGAGAAATGTATTAGTGTGTATCAATCACAAATAATCATATGATAGAGATGGTGTTCAATTTTACCTACATCTAAAATAAAATTCTTTCAACTAGCAAACTCATTACATATATACACTAATAACAGAAAATTAATATCAAGGGAAGTATTCGATGAAGTATTATAATACATACAGATTTTATAGAGAGGCGACTTAATCATCATGTTAGTATTCGGTTTATTGCAGTAAAACACCGCTGATGATCTAGAACCTGGACGAGGCACGACAAAGTTAACTTGTTCTAAAAGTTTTGGAGGGTCTAAATGATGGTTGACTAGGTCAGATAAAAATTTCATGCCTGCGTGATTACGACGAAGTTCCAAAGAATTAACTTTATATAAATTGAGCAACGTACCATGTCTAAAATTCTGAACAGGATACTCTGAGGTGTCTTTAAAGTATAAGTATTTCAAGAATCGTCTTTGGACTTGGACTGCTCAACCGGTATATGTCAAACCACACCGGTTACCTTTTAGTCAAAAAGCTGAAATTAACAATCAAATTTCTAATATGTTTAAAAGTGGTATAATTGAAGAAACAAAATGAAATTGGTCTTCTCCAATTTTAATTGTACCTAAGAAATCCGACACGGAGGAACTTAAAAAATGGGGATAGCTTTTGATATTATTCCTGATTTGAGAAAACACTTTTGGCATTTCGCTGAAGTAGAGCCATCACTTTCGATCCATAGCATTTTGACATCATCTTCTCTTACCCATTCTATGAAAACTGATTTGGATGCGCTTATCGCTGAAAAGAAGGAACTCATGGGAACTTCTTCAGCTCGCACTCATCTCATCAAGCATGAGATAGAACTTTTACCAGGTACAAAGCCTATTAAGCAAAGGTATTGTTTCGACTGCTAAGCAACAAGTCATTGATTCTGAAATTAAGAAGCTGTTGGATGCAGATGTTATTGAGCCATGCAATAGTCCATGGGCTTCACCCATCTGTCTTTGTAAAAAGAAAGATTGTGGTATTCGTTTTGCGGTGGATTATCGCCAATTGAATGCTCATACTCGTAAAGACGCATATCCCTTACCGCTTATTTAATCTATTTTGGATCAATTGCGAGAAGCAAGGTTTTTGACATCTCTGAATATTAAAAGTGCTTTTCATCAGATACCGTTGCATGAGTTGTCTCGCGATTGTACGGCATTTATTGTTCCTAATAGGTTATATAGGTTTAAGGTTATGCCATTTGGATTATCGAACGCCCCTGGTACCTTTCATCCTTTGATGGATACTGTTTTAGGTCCTGAACTTCAACCATCAGTGTTTGTTTATTTGGACGATGTAATCATCGTGAGTAAAACTTTTGAATCACATCTTGATACCTTAAGGTTGGTCTTTGATCGTCTTCATGCGGCTGATTTGGTAGTTAACGTTGACAAGTGTCAGTTTTGCAGACCTCAGTTAAAATATTTAGGATTTATTGTTGATGAATTAGGTTTACGTCCAGATCCTGAGAAGGTGGAAGCAATCTTGTCCATTGAACGTCCACGTACTGTGAAAGAAGTGAGACGATTTGTTGGTATGTCTTCTTGGTATAGGAAATGGGTTAAAGGTTTTGCAGACATCGTTACACCTTTAACTGCTTTGACCAAAAAGAATGCTAAATGGCATTGGATTTCTGAATGCGAGCAGTCTTTCCGTACCTTGAAAGAGACTTTGGTTGTAGCACCTATTCTTTGATGTCCAGATTTTTCAAAGACATTTTATCTGCAAACTGATGCATCAGCTTATGCCGTGGGAGCAGTTTTGACCCAGCATCATGATGATGGGGAGAAGGTTATTTGTTATCTGTCTCGATGTTTGACTCTTTCTGAGAGGAAGTTTAGCGCTACGGAACGTGAAGTCATTGCTGTAATTTGGGCTGTGAAAAAACTCAGACATTATCTTGAGGGATATCATTTTAAGGTGATCACGGATTGTCACTCGTTGGTTTGGTTGCATAGGTTACGAGATCCTCAAGGTCGTTTAGCTAGATGGACTTTGCGTTTGATGCCATATGATTTTGAAGTTATACATCGTAAGGGTTCGGAACATACTGTGCCTGATTTTTTGTCGCGTAGTTTGCCTGTTTCTGTTGATGCTGTTGATCCAGTTTTGCCTTCTGTTAATGTTGATCGTTGGTATCAGTGTATGATGTCTAAGGTTTTGACCCAAGCGGATAAATATCCCTTGTGGCGTGTTGAGAATGACAAACTGTATAAGTATGTTTCGTCTAGGTATCCAGATTTGGGAGAACCTTCTGATGAATGGAAGTTGGTTGTGCTTAAGCGGTCATTGTGGTGTGGCGAAAACAGAGCTGACGTTGCCAATTATGTTCGGCGTTGTGCTATCTGTCTTGGTACTAAACCTGAGCAGAAAGCTGCTGCAGGTCATCTTTTGAGTAAATCTGTTATTGCCTCTCATCCTTGGCAGATTATTAGTGCAGATTTGATGGGACCATTGCCTAGAACATCTAAAGGTTATACACATATTTTGGCAGTCTGTGACATTTTTAGTAAGTTCGTGCTATTATTTCCCTTGCGTGCCGCTACAGCGAGCAAGGTGGTCCAGATTTTGGAAGAACAGGTTTTTCTGTTGTTTGGAGATCCTAAAACTCTGATTGTCGATAATGGTGTTCAGTTTCGCAGTAATCTTATGCAAAAATTAGCTAAGAATTATGGTGTACACATGGCGTACAGTGCTAATTATCATGCTCAGTGCAACCCTGCTGAACGTGTGAATCGTGTCATTAAGACTATGTTATCAGCCTATGTCAAAGGTAAACATCGACTATGGGACCGTTATTTACATCAGGTTGGCTTTGCTATACGTTCTTCTAAGCATGAGGTAACTGGACAGACACCTAATTTAGTGAATTTTGGTAGGAAACTTACTATTGATGGTCGTGAGGAGACATTTGTGCCCTCTGACGTACCACGTACGGAACCTACGGTGGACGATAAGCAATTGGCTTTCGCTAAGTTGTATGCAGAAGTTCGGTCACGACTTCGTAAAGCGCATGATCAGATCGCGCAGCGTTATAATCTTCGTCGTCGTGATGAGCGTTTTCAGTTGAATCAACGAGTTTGGAGACGTAATTATGTTTTTTTCTGATGCTACTAAACAGTTTACGGCTAAGTTAGCTCTTAAGTTCGTAGATCCTTTCACAATTTCTAAGATTGTTTCATCTTGGACTTATGAGATCGTTGATAACACTGGTAGAGCTTCTGTATGGCATATTAAAGATCTGAAAGCTCATACACCTGATACTCCTTAGGTTCTGGCGATCCTTTGGATGACGATCTTTTAGGCATTTTGGTTTTTGGTTATCGGTATTTTGGATTTTTTTATTGGCTTGTACGACGGGCTAGAAGAATAGGTCTTCCGTTAGCTCAGCGTGGGAGAGAGCATTTGACCAGGTTATCAAGTCATATGGTTGTTTGATTGACGTGCCTACATTGCACTGCTCATAGTTGCTAGGGAAGATTTCGGGGTTTTGTGGTTCTTTTTCGCGTTTGGACGCTTTTGTTTGCCCAAGTAGCATGAGCTAGATAGAGCACTGATACATGGTAAGATGTAATTATTCCTACGTGTCTCGGATTTGACGTTTATTGTGGGACTTAGCGTTCAAAATGTTCGTGCACTAAGTTTCAATACTTGAATTCCGGCAGGTTTCCTTTCGTTTCGACTCGCGGTCATATTTTTTGTTCCGGTCTAGGA
This sequence comes from Holotrichia oblita, assembly GCA_023690525.1. Lineage (NCBI taxonomy): Eukaryota > Metazoa > Arthropoda > Insecta > Coleoptera > Scarabaeidae > Holotrichia > Holotrichia oblita. The sequence continues at coordinate 41,199,262 of CM043023.1, forward strand.
TTTGTCTTACTCAACTTTGTTTTTGTTTCGGCCTTCAGCTGTGTTAGTCCGATAGGCCATCGCGACTTCCCTCCGTGTTACATTTTATCGTCTCTTTTTGCTTGTTTGTATGGCGATAAGGTATTTCTAGCTTGCTAGTTTCAGTATTTTTAAGGTTTTGGGTTAGTTTGAGGTAATTCGTACTGAAGATTTCATTGATTTCCTAGGGTTTGAATAAATGTAGGTGTGTGTGAGTGTGAATGCAGAGGAACCTATTTATACCTTTTCTGGTTACCTGTTTCCTTTTCCGCCTTATATCCCGTAACTTGTAGTAATGTTATTTTTACTTTTTGTAGTATGATCTTTGTTCCGCTTCACGGACACTGTATCTTTAACTCTGACTTTTGTCTTTCTTTGTGTCTTGCGTTGGTCAGTGGGAACTCAGTTCCTGTCAACAGTACAGCTTCTTCTTCTTTCCGCCGCTGGAAGTAATGATCCTCTTCCAGTTTGAGCTTTTTTCCATGCTATATGCATCTTTCCTATGCCTTCTTAAAGTTTTTCTTTGGGGTACTGTTGCAGGAGTTGGGAACATACCTGCTCTGCGTGCGGCGCACGGATTGCCATTTGTGTTGTTAGTTTGTGTTTTTAGTTTCGATTTTTATTTCCTGGATTTCCGACCGATTTGCCGAAGGACCCAGGTTTTCTTTTGATTTCGAGTACTTTATGTAGATCTTTACCAGAAATTTTCTGGAGAAAATTTCTTCTGGGAGCTTTGGGGGAGTTGTTACGTTCGTGTGGCACCTGGGTGGCGCTAAGTCCGTACGCTTGGATTAGCGTTTGCCACGCTGGATAGAGTCTTCTTTGAATTCGACTGTCGAAGTAGCAACAAGTTCAGCTTGTTAGTGTCGTATTAATTCATGCCTATTATAAGGCCCATATGGCATTTAAAATTAATATCGACGAAAATCAGTGTTAAATGGTGTAGTATTCTGGGTTGAGAAGTCACTGATTACGTTTATGAGCGGATTTTATAGCTGGCATTGCTTTTTCTTCGAAATTTGAGACCACGTGTGTAGTAATTACCCTTTCTAGAAGGTTAGTACTTTTTTTGTCCATGTTTATTATATACATATATACAGCTTTTGGACAGGTCTTGAAGGCCTAGAGCTGTGTGACTCTTCTCCATTCCTTTCTGTTCTTTGCTACGTCTCTCCAGTTCCGGATATTCTTCTCTTTCAGATCTTCTTCTATTTCGTCCCTCCATCCTTTCCTTGGTCTACCACTTTTCCTCCTTCCTTCCGGTTTCTTCCAAGCTATGTCTTTCACACTTCTGTTAGCCTTCATCCTTGCGAGGTGACCCAACCATTGCAACCTTCTCTCCTTCACAATTTGTCCAATCGGTTTTTCTCCGAACAGTTCATACAATTCTGCATTCATTCTTCTCTCCCATCCTAGCTCCGTATTCTTTCCCCCAAAAATTCTTCTTAGTATTTTCCTCTCCTGTATGTCTAAGTTCTGCCGATTTTTCTGATTCAGGATCCATGTCTCACAACCATATATTAGTGTTGGTTGTATGACTGTTTTATAAATTCTTATTTTCGTTGTTCTTGCCACTTCCTTTGATTTCAGCACTTTGTGAAGCCCTCGTAGACAGTTATTGCACTTTGCTATCCGCAGATCTATTTCTTTATCTTCTTCGCATTTATTCGTCATCAATACCCCTAAGTACATGTAGTCCTTCACTTCTTCAAACTCGCATATATTGTTCGAATGTGTTTGCACTTGCAGATTTTGTGCCCTGTTGCTTCCTGTACTGTTCTTCAGTTCCATAAATTTTGTTTTTTCAAAGTTCACTTCCAATCTAAAAACTTTTGCCGTTCTAATCAATCGCTTTGTAATATTTTCCAGTTCTTTCCTGCTTCTTGCGAGAAATACCAAGTCATCGGCATATGCGAGGCACTGATGGCTTTTGTTAAATAGGGTCCCTTCGTGGTTAATTCCACTCTTCCTTATTATTTGTTCTAGCACCAGATTGAACAAGGTAGTCGACAGTGGGTCTCCTTGGCGAAGTCCTTTCTCCGTTGTGAAAGTTTTACTTACTTTTCCTTTATATTTCACTGCAATGCCTGTATTTTGTAGCGTCATTCTTATAAGATTCACTAATTTGGATGGTATTAGGAAGCTATTTAGTGCATTTATTAATTCTGCTCTGTTTATGCTGTCGTATGCTCTTTTAACGACTCTTCGAAATGCTCTTTCCATCTTTCCAATATCATTTCTTCGCTTACAATTAATTTCTCATCTTTTGATATAGGGTGGCAAGTGTTGGTATTCCTTCCTTATACTTTTAACATCCTTGTAGAAATTTCTTATTTCTTTGTTAATATATTTTGCTTCCATTTCTTTTATCTGGTTATCCATATGATTAATTACCTCAGCTAATATTTTATACATTATTTTAGGTTTTTTTTTTGGTAATATCTAAAACTAGATATTTGTTGAAATTTTAAGAGTTCAACAAGTGTATTTGAACGTCCGTTTTTTTATATGGTTTAAATATTATAAGCATATGGCTGTTACAATAATTTTCCTGGTTTCCAATTAAGGTATTTCACATAATATATCTAAGCGGAATAGCAGCTCCGATGGTTAATTGAGCTGATAGCCGCGGAGGTTTTGCGGCTGCAGGTTAACGACAGATTTGCTGAATCTTGCTCGAATGAAGGTCAGGCAATACGTTGTTTAATATTCTTTAGCAATAGGTTAAGAATTGTTTAATTAATCAAGGTAGTAACTTTGGTTTTTTTTTTGTAATAAGTCCTTCAGACGTTAATTGATTTAGTATTTACTAACTTTAGAAAATTTTTATTGTGTAACAATTTTACAAGGTATCAACCTTTCTTTTTTTTTGCATTACTTGTACTAAACCCTTCTGGCAACAGTAATTCGACGTTGAGTCGTTGTTAGGTATTTTTCTATACGAGTTGTATTCATTTTTTAAGCCATCTTGGCGTAACAATAATTGTATGTATATTTAATTTTTATTCATAATCAAACGTTTGATTAATTGTCGTTACTGCGAGTATGAATTAATTATTATTAAGGTATTTTAAAGTCAAGGTAATCAATGTGAGCTTAACTTACATTCGAGTAATTAGTGTTACCAATCGGTTTAACGTTTAGTCGTAACGAATTAAGGTAATTAAAGCAGATATTTCTGGGTACATTTGACATATCGTTTAATTCTACTCAGTATTAATTCATATTTTTTGGTACAGTTAATTATTGGCCTTCAGCTTATTTTATTGTTTTTGTAAATAATCCGAATTTGACTAAATGTGTTATTTAATCAGCCTAATTTTTTGGTTCTAATTAATTTTGTAGAGATTAAGTATTGACTGAGGTAATAATTTTTGAATTTTCAACCATTTATCTGGTTTTTGGTTATACAAGGTGTTTATTGATTGAATATTTTGATTTTGTTTATTCAATATACTAGGTGTTAGTTATTCCTGGCTTTTCTTTTCTCAAAGGGTTCATTTTCGATATCCTACTTTTTTCTTCAATCTTTTGGGGACCGCGTGACCCTTTATACTTTGCTATTATACGCGGTGGCGCAATTAAGACCTTTTTCAATAGCGTTCGGGTGACCTTAGGGGAGCTACCCAACTGACTGACTAGCTGGAGTAAGCCACACGCAGGTAGATCCGAGAAGGAGCTTAACGAGGCCCGTATTTGTTAGATTACTTTGTTTTATTTTTGATTATTTTTCTTGCGTTTGAATTTCACCTGATCCATGCAGCTGGCTGTTCATTTGCCCGCGTGCGTATCAGAGTTGTCGTTGATTATCGACTTTTAAATAAAAAAATTGCAGATGACCGTATTTTAGATTCATTGTCGGGGGCAGTTTACTTTTCACATCTAGATTTAACACAATCTTATTACCAAGTCGAATTAGATTCGGCTAGTCGTAAATACACTGCGTTTACAACAGAAAAAGGTCAATATCAGATGACAAGATTGCCTATGGGGTTAAAAATAAGCCCTAGATCATTCTCTAGAGTGATGACCATTGCGATGTCCGGGTTAAATTTTGAATCTAGTTTTATATATTTGGAAACAGTATACGAAATCATAATCAAAATTTAATAAAAGTACTTGACAGATTACGGCAAGTTAACTTAACACTTTGCCTACCAAGCAAAAATTTTCATGCCTTGCCTAGGGTACCATATGTATCATCGGTGATACATAGTACATAGTTACCAATGGACCAAGTGCATCACCGGTGATGCATTGCTTCCAGTCATTTGAAATGAATATAAAGATATGTTGGTACAGTAGTAAAGTTATTCATTCATGCTGTTGGTATCGGAATGAACTCTACAATATTCAGGCGATGCACAGTGGGGCAAATCGATAAAATCATAGCCAAAAATCAAATTTTTGAGTTGTATATTTTCGTCTATATACGTTCAGATCTTGTTTACGGATAGTCCTAGAACAAGATTCCGGACCGGGCAGGTTTATACCTGCTCTATGGTCGCCTCGACATCAGTCGACATTCACCTCCGTTCGATACGCATGAAACAAGTGGACGCGTCGAAAAATTCTTGCGTGCTTTGAAGTACTGTGAAACTGAAGAAACTATTTCAATTGGAATTTGGCAAAATGGAATCACTTTCTGGAGGTATGAAGAATACATGATTATGCACAGTTATTGGTCATTGTACGTTTGTAATATTTAAATCTCGCGACAAGTAAACATAGAAAATTTTACACTTTTTATCTAAAATAGATTTTCTAATGTAGTTTTAAAAATGTCTTCGCGAGTCTCGGCCTTGTTTCGACAAGGAACTGATAGTGTATAGTGTTAAATATAACATATTAAAAAACTAGCTGCTCAGGAGTGCTCAATGAATAGTTAGACTAATTTTTATGGAGGAACGCGTGTTCAATTTTTTACATGTTTATATTTATATTTTACAGAGTCTTCTAAATCTTCAAATCTGGAATTTTCAAGAAAAGATGTTTTCTTTATGGTGAAAGACAGTATAAGAAATGAACAGAAATTCGTCATTGACGTTTTGAAAGATTCAATTTTCAAAAAAACCGGACATGTGATACAAGTAGGCGATGATGAAAAGTCATTAGGACTGTTATTTGCAAATTTTCGATCGAGATGGACATCAGCAAATAAAGGCCAAGATAAGTTTCTGAAAAAAATGATGAATGGTTGAAGGGCACCGTACAATTTTCAAAAATATCCAATACTGAATGCACAACGTCAACATCTGAGGTGATTGTGAAGAATGATGAAAAAGGAACACGTGGGCGACCTTCGCAATCCTTTGCTTCATCCAGCGATAGATCAAAGAGGCGAAAGACTCAAGAGGTACGTGCTACTTTATCTACAGAAGAATTGGCGTATGCTGCTCAAATGAGTTTAAGGAGTTCTGGTCAAGTACATGCTGCTCAAGTTCTTAAAGATGTCACGTCAACAAGTCCAACAAGAGCCTCAAAATATATATCTGCTGTTCGGTCACAAAATGAAGTACCTTTAACCCCAGACGAAGCACTTTCTTTAATGATCGAGAAAGGAGAATCAAAGCGCTCTTATCAACTATCAAGAAATGCAGCTAGAGCACATAATTGCAAATTATACCCATCATACCACGAAGTAGAAAAAGCAAGAAATCGTTGTTAACCCTCAGTAGTGTACACAACTGTTAGTGAGTCGTGCGCACAAATTAAATTACAGGCTTTACTTGATCATACCACATATAGAATTATACAACTTCAGGCTGATGTCATCGATACTCTAAGTCCGGAAATTCTGCAAAAATTAGTACTTCACTGTAAATGGGGATGTGATGGAAGCAGCGGTCAAAGTGTTTACAAGCAAAAATTTACTGAGGATGGAAAATCTGATGAAAGCATTTTCTATGCTTCTCTGGTACCTTTACAATTAATACACAACAATCACGAAACGGATGAAGCAACTATTGTGTGGAAAAATCCTAGACCATCATCTACTCGATTCTGCAGATCAATACGATTGCAGTTTCTACATGAAGGTGTACAGTCAACACGGAAAGAAGTTACCGACATTGAACAGCAGATTGGTGGTCTTGCACCATATGCTACTGTACAAAATGGAAAATCCATTTCAGTAACTTATTGTATGTCGTTTACGATGATAGACGGTAAAGTCTGTAACGCAATAACCGGTACCACTGCTGCACAGCGCTGTTTCCTGTGCAAAGCCACCTCTAAACAATTTAATGACATCGACAACATTATAAAAATGGACATTACTACAGATAATTTAAGATTTGGCATTTCTACATTGCATGCGTGGATTCGTTTTTTCGAGTGCTGTTTGCATTTGTCATATAAACTTACAACAACTGAAAAGTGGCAAGCTCGTCAAGAGGAAGTGAAAAGGAATGTGAAAATGCGCAAGGAAGAAATACAGACGCCATTTGAGATAAAACTGGGGCTTATCGTTGATCGACCAAAGCCAGGATATGGCAGCTCCAACGATGGAAATACAGCACGCCGCTTTTTCGAAAACGCTGCCATATCTACTGAAATAACAGGAGTCGACGAAGATTTAATTCACCGATTTCATGTTATTTTGCAGGTAATTTCCAGCGGATATGATATAGACAATGAAAAATTCAAACACTATTGTGTAAATACTGCCCGTTTGTTCGTTGCTTTGTATCCGTGGTATTACATGCCTACATCTATACATAAAGTGTTGATACACGGAGCAGAAATTGTAAAATATGCCCTTTTACCGATCGGACATTAAAAACTTCAGATTAAATCATTCAAGAAAATGCTCCAGAGAATCAAATATGAGAGACATTTTTAATAGGCTCTTCGTAACATCAGATCCATTTCTCTCGAGCATCAGGAAATTGCCCTAGAGACCGGCAAAATCCTTACATCAAGAAGCAATACAATTGCTAAAACAACCTGAAGTCACCAGACAAGAGACAAGGAACGATTTCGATTTCGATACAAGTGGATCAACATCAGAATCTGAATCGAATGATTCCAACATTGAAGAATATGACATACATGATTTTTTTTACTAAGAGTAAATAAAGAATTACATAACATATACAGGGTGGGGCAGAGGAATTTGCTTATTTCAGTTGGAGGTCCTGAAGTGACGGCTGCTGTTACGAGGGCGGGGGTGAGGTCATCCGAGAGGGCGTGGCTTAAAGTTTATATCCTACCTGAATTTACTGCTCGAGCAAATGCATGTGAGGCGCTACTCAACATTCCTCAAGACGCCTTAGTTTTCTTCACTGATGAGGCTCACTTTCTTTCGGGATGTGTCAATAAGCAGAACATGCGTTATTGGAGCCCACACAACCCCAGACAACTTCATCAACGTCCCTTACACTCGGAACGTGTTACTGTTTGGGGTGCGATATCGCGAGTTCGAATAATTGGTCAATGGTTTTTTGAAGAGAACAACCAGACAGTCACTGTGACTTCAGACCGATATGTCAATATGGTTCAAGAAATTTTCTTGCCAACACTTGAAGAAATGGGTGTGGGACAAGTGTGGTTCCAGCAGGACGGCGCCACGGCACACACCGCACTAGTGTCAATGACTGTCTTGCAGCAACACTTTCCAGGGCGGCTCATTTCCTTATCTGCATTAGCCGGCGCGGTCCCCTGATTTAACTCCCTGCGACTACTTTCTGTGGGGTTATCTCAAGTCATTGGTCTACAACGATCGTCCTAGAACCCTCATTGAATTGAAGAAGAACATTTGTCACGCTCTTGCCAACAAACCCGTGGATATGCTGCAGAGAGAGAGTTCACAATAACTTTCAAAATCGACTGAGACAGTGCATTCAAAATAATGGACGCTATTTGCCTGGCATAATTTTTAAAACTTAGTAAACATAAATTTCCAATGCTATTCTTTATGTTGTTTTACGAATAAAATTTGTATTTGTGCATATTTTGTTTTTATTGAGTAACCAAATATGCAAGTTCCTCTGCCCCACCCTGTACATGACTTAATCTTTTACCATTTTACCTATATTAAGTTAGTCCATAATAAATGCATAAATTAAAAAAAAAAAAAGAATAAAATTAAAATTACAAATTTCTGTTTTTTACATTTTTTACAAATTACATTTCACTTCATATTTCCAACGTATGAACAGTTTTGACCGCCATTTTGGATTCGTCATTTTGAATTTTCAAACTCTGACTTCAGATTCGTAATCAGCGACCTCAAAAACCCTCGTACAGCTAATTTGAGATTTTTGGCCACGAAATCGGGACTTTGCCCCACTGTGCGATGTGGGTATTAATGCGCGGCACGTTGAAATGTTAACATTGCTATTTTTTAGGAATGTGATTTTTTATGGAATAAACAACAAGCTATATGTATCTATCTTAATTATATTTTTAACGTAATCATATACAAACACATAACAGGAAATATTAATGTACTAAGACAATCAATGTTTCTTCAGGAAACATTCCCAACATAAAGAAGGAGAATTTGGGCAGTCTTTGCATAGAGTAGACACTAATTTTGTATGCTTTGCAGCTAATTTTGAATTTTTGTGAATAGCGTACAATCTTTCATAACAACCAATACACCGAAGTTCTTCACTGGATCTCTCGGTACAGAAGTATAACACTAAACACTTTAACCCACTGAACACCAAACAAGTTTAAACCAATACATCGTTTCCTTTTCTTTCTATTATCTGATGTCTTTTCACCATATTCTTCTAATGTGTGCTTAATTTGACGAGTAGGTGCTGATGTAAGATTAAGTATTACATTGTCTAATAACCCCAAAACAAGTTTTTCTCTAAATTCTGATATCTGTATTTTGCAGTTATTAGATATTTGGTAAAGAACAAGTGCATTTACTATCGATGTACCAAATATATAATCAAAAGCAACTTTATGATACCATCGTATAGTTCGCCTCAAAACAGAAAAATATGACGATAATTGGTCTGACAGATCAATTCCCGATTTGAATTTATTATAAGAAACGATTGCTTCTGGTTTATAAACAAATTCTCCCTTGCGATTTTTTTTGTTTGTATTTTTTGTATTCAGGGTTACTTAGTAAACTTAGTCAATGGTTCAGTACAAACAGTTTACATTTGAATGCTGATAAAACAAATTATATTGTATTTAGTACCCCCATTCCATATGTAATCGTAATTTAAGCATATCTCTAGATGACTCACCTCTGATACGTCAACAGTCTTCGAAATTCCTAGGTTTTCATTTGGACGAGAATTTGAATTGGGGAAATCACTGTGAATTACTAATTAAAAAACTAAACACCTCATGTTATCTATTAAGAAACCTGAAATCTATTTTGAATGTAACTTATCTACAATCATTTTATTTTGCTGAAATTCATTCCGTAATTATGTACGGCATAATATTTTGGGGATCCTCGCAACATGCGCAAAGTGTATTTCTAGCACAAAAGCGCATTATTCGTTGTTTAGCTAGTGTAAATAGTCGGGAATCTTGTCGGCCATTCTTCAAAGAGTACGGTATACTACCTCTACCTAGTACATACATACTAGAACTTTTGTGTTTTACTTTCAAAAATAGATATGACTTTTTGAGAAACTCTGATAATCATGCATATAACACTAGAGGTAAGAACGACTATGTTATACCAAAAAACAAATTAAATTTATCACGTAGGGCACCCAGTTCTATGGGAATTAGATTATTTAACTCACTTCCACAGACCTTAAAACTGGAACAAAATTTTAATATATTTAAAAAATCTCTAAAAACCGTGTTACTCGGGTGCTGCGTCTACTCTACTAGCGAGTTTTTTGATATTGCCTGGCAGGACTACATTTTGCCTTAGGTATTCTGATGTATATACATACATAGTCGGGGAGGCAATTATTGAATTTTACATTGTATCTACTTAGGATCTAGTTCTAGCGATAATATATCTGTTTTGTTTTCACTGTATGTATATTTTAATGTTGCACTGACAATGTCTATATCAATATGATCACGACAATAAATGCTATCTATCTATCTATCTATCTATCTATCTATGACGAGTGGTGATGAAACGGACGGCCCTCTTGTCTTTCCAGTTTCCTACTACCATTCCTTCAGATTCCTTTCCCTTTATTTCGCCCCTTTTCGTTCCTTTTTCATTTAGTATTTCCTTCGGAGCGGATTTAATAAATTTTCGCAACGTACCTACTACATGCGTTCTTCTGTTTATAAGAATTTTTGTTAATTCGATATTATTGTAGTAATTATCAGCCACTAGAGTACGTCCTGTATCTAAATAATCTTGTATAAGGTTTAATACAATTTTATTACTAGCCCTCCCTGCTGTCTCAGTATCACTTTTTCCCTTATACACTTCCGTATTATACGTGTACCCTGAATCGTCACAAATTTTAAAAATCTTTACACCATATTTGGAAGCTTTGCCAGGAATATACTGTTTAAACAGAAGCCTTCCCCGAAATGGCACCATAGATTCATCTGTTATCACTACTTCTGAAGGAGTCTTCAGTTCTTTGTAGCGAATATTAAGGGCATCGATCAATGGCTTTATTTTATACAACCTATCTCGATGATCTATTGAATTATCGGCAAAATGCAAAAATCGTAACAAAGATTGAAATCTATTTCTAGGCATTATGTGTCGTACGAAGCAAGACCTGTAACGAAACTTTCTATCTTTGGGTATTTAACTAAACCCATGTACATAACAATGGCAAGAAAGTTTTCCATTTCTGCAATATTCACGTTTTTCCAGTTAGCCTTATATTTGCGTGCATTTTTATTAGTTTCATCAACCATTATTGTCATAATATGTTCATCTATTATATGTTTATAAATATCAATAGCTGATAAACCTGAGGTTATGTTAATTAAACCAATTTCAGCCGTTTCAAATTTTTTTAATGATACGCCTGTTACAGGCAACCAGGTATCAGGAACTCCTTGAATTTCTTCAGATATCTGTTCATCTTCTATCTCATTTTGTTCCATATTGTCATCAGAAGCGTTTTCTGAAGGTATATATTTTGATCCTGAAGATGAAAATGCATCTGCTTCTGAATTCCCGCCATTATCAGAAATTGCATCACCATTGTCTTGATTATATTCTTCTTCGCCTAACAAATATCAACTACTTATAAAATACTTAAAATGTTACCATCAGAATCCAATTCGTTGAACCACTTTAAAAGCCTTTCTTCTTCATTGGGATCCATTATCTACTTATCACTACCAAGAGTCTTGTGATAAGAAACATAGGTTATGTGAAACTCTGAGAAATCGTATTAAACTGTGTTAAACTGAAAAGATTTTAGTTACACTAGGAACCGTATGAGTCACCGGTGACCACTCGATAATGTCCTGTAATATCGACGGATTATTGTTGGTTTGTGTGTTTTACGCCATCTTTGATCTAACCATGAACATATATCACAAAATCGGACATTGGTACATAAAAGTAGGACGCTGTAAAATGACTGGTCCATGGGTAAATATTCATTATGTATCACCGGTGATACATAATATTTTACAACTTAGGGTTAGGAACATTCAGTCGAACAAAATTTTCTTTCTATGAAGGAAGGTGTGGTGAAATAATAATTTGGCATATTTTATAGTTTTATAATATCATCATTTGTAAGGACATTCACTCAGCATATACCTAGGCGGCAACGAACCGGACGTCTGGTGTTATATACCGTTGCCAGCTAGTGAAGATTCCGTTGATTAGAAAGAAAATTTAATAGACAATAATTTATTGTACAGTAGTTTTTAAGTATTAGTATTATTAAGAACACGATGTAACTGAACAGATGAAAAACGTAGGAGGTTAAATAAAGTGCTTTCAGCGGGAGTTGCAGTTTTATTGAGTAATCTATTGAAATGCCGGGGTTAAACAACGACAACATTATCGAAACATTTCAAACATGCGAAAGCCATACTAATTCTTTAATTTCCAATTGAAAACAAAATTGCAACTGGGATAATTATTCGTCAAGTGTAGATCTTGTTCCCGAAACTTTTGATGATATGTTGAATGTGTTCAGAAAAAGAAAAAGACATGATTGTAAATTTACTCTCACGTTGTTTTTTACAACATTTTTTGTTCCCTCTTCAATTTCTTTAACTTATTTGTTTTACAATCTTATCTAGGTTTCTTTTTTACTATAGAAAAATAGGAAAGATATAAAAACACATATAGTGACTTTTCAATAAAATAAAATTTATTTTAAAAAAGTTTTTCTTCACTATCACGTTAAAATTAATAAATATTAACCTGGTATCTTTCATTTTAATTTTCACTTAGTTCTCGCAAGTTTTCACCTAAACGGGTTGCTCAATTTGTATGTAGCACGATATAGTTTGAGTATAAACTCATTCTTAACTACTCTGAGTTCTGCTCAGATGTTTCAATTATATGTAATATGTGTTACGAGGGCTTCCGGGTTTTGAAAATTAAAATAGAAACAAACAAAAAAATATACAAGTTACTCAAACTCGACGCACACGCCACATCGCACTTCTTCGATCCAAGCTCAAACATCCTCAGGATGCATAAAGGAAAATCATATTCGGAAATTTAAATTGCTTGCCCCAAATAAAAAAGAAAACCGTAACCCATTCACCATCAAAAACAATCAAAAATCTATCACACCCTATGTCGGAAGCAGAAACTCTAGCACTATTTAGGTTTAAATTTCTCCGTAACTCCCAATAGCATTCCAAAGTAAGACATCATATCCTTGATAGAATCATCCATCCGCACAATCTCTAAAGAAAATGCCGATATCATTCGTTTTGAAACAGCCAAATGTTTTTCTTCTACAAAACCTCCTTAGCCAAACTTATCAAAAGTAGAACGTACAACTCCAGGTTCTGGCCGCGCCAAGCTGCTGATAAAGGAAACACAACTGTGAATCTAGACAAGTCTCAGTACATAGCCAATATATCAGATCTCGTGCAAGATAGTGGCTATAGCCCATTGTTGCGTGATTCGACCTCGAAATTTGAACGGAAAATCTCTCAATTAATTCAATCCTCCGGTATTCTAACGTATAAAACGGATACTTACCCAGGAATCCAAACCACCCCGATTGTACAGCCTTCCAAAAATTCATAAGCAGAACCTACCTTTCCGACCCATAGTTAATACTGTAGATGATTGGAGCAGGTCTATTTTCACAGATCTGAGAAGAATTCAATTGTAGAAGCTAAGTGGACATGATAGGGTATGTCAACAAACTGGAGAACGATACGTTGCATGTAATATTGTGCAAACCGTTAGCTTTGGTGAAGGTTCCATTATACCGGCCTAATGGTCTAGTGTTTAGCACACTTGCTTCGTAGGCCGGTGGTACTAGATTCGAACTCCGTTGCTCCATTCTGGGTTTGGTTTTCTGTAGCTATCCAACTTCCATGGCAAAGATATTGCTGATATTCTACGAGACTGTTTGAGGAGATGTAGTTACTAGGGAGAACATTAGGTTCATAAGGATAATACGCTATACTAGTACAAGTATAACGAATCATTAGAGACATTATGGTATGTGTGTTAGCAGAGCAACCGGTTACAGTACATTTTATCATTGAATAGTATTAATCACTAATGTAAGCAACCTGATTTATTATAAAGTATTCATAATTACATCATTGTTATATTAATTATAGAATTTTCCACTAACAACATATTCATTCTTAGTAGCTAGGTTTTACTACTTTTCCAACAAATAGTGCAGTTTCGTCCGCCTCGTCGCCCACATTTCCTGTTATAAAGAACATAAAAGGATGGTCTGCACGGAAAATAGGTGGCTCATCGATATCGCCTCCTACAGCACCCCTACGGCACCTAACAAAAAAAAGAAAAAAATTAATTTTACAAATCATCAAATAGTTGACAGATGTAAAACAGACCAGTAACTGCAGCTGCCTCGGCACCTTCCTCGTTCACTTCTATAAACGCCTTTTGAATTACTTTTTGAATCTCCAACTTCTCGTCAGAGTCGATCAATTTCGAGAAATTCGTCGTACTCGTAAATATTTCTCCAAGGCCAATCTATATATGTATAAGGAAAGTTAGAATAATGTAATGGTTAATTAAAAATTGGTTTATGCAACTAGCAAAATTAAGAAATTTCGCCGCTCTTAATGTAATGAAAGTTCGACTTACTAGCAGTTTTAGTTTTAAAGCAAGCTTACCTGTTCTAACGGACTCTGTAGATCAAAAGTACTTTCGATCTTAAATTTCGGTACAGTAGCCATTACGGGAAGCTTTGTTTTGTTTGTGCCAAAATTCTTAAACTCGGTAATGGATAACTTCTTTTCTAAATCATTAATGCCCATTCTTGTATTGGGTAAAATTATATACATAGCGAACATCTTGTTTTTATAATCCATCTTCAGTATTTTGGCATCTAATTCTGCATTGTCCGCGTAATCGAAACGTGCCTCATGGTTCATCATGGGATGAGAAATAGAATCAGTTTCAGATATGTAGAATTTGTCATTGGAAGTGTAGTCTTTATCAAAAGGTAACGACCAATATCCTTTGAAGTAGATTGCATTTAAGAGAACCGCTCGCGTTGCATCATTAATGTCATCAGCATTCAAAATCGCTTGAATCTTATCATGAGTCTTCTCCTTCACCCATTTGTTAATTTCCGCAGCAGCTGCATCGTGATTTTCAAAATCTATCGAATCGACATCAGCATCAAAAGATGCTTGCGCGATCGATTTGAAAGTTTCTTTTAATTTGTAACTATTCTTAATGTATATCTTATTCGCAATATTTAATGTAACATTTTTTGCTGAATTTAAATTATCCAAACTAGCTTTGTATGCAGCTGCCGATTTTTCAGCATTCGATAAGCTCAAGGCTTTCTCAAATTTGATAGACGTCTCTCCATCAGCCCCTTCGTAAAGCATAGACAGAATAGCATGCGCACTGAACGGCGAGAATATTAAATTATCATTCTTTGTAATGCTTTTGTAAACATTATTGGAAAAAGTATTGATTCCGGATGACAAGTCATTTGCGCAGGTTATTGTAATTGTTGATATGATGAAGAGCGATATGTAAGCTGAAAAAGGATATAATTCTACATTCAATTATTGTCGTAGTATTGTCTGTTACTAAATTTAAATGGTAAGGCCACTTAGAGATAAAGTGCAGTAGAACAACATCGTTCGGTGATTCGAAGACAAAATGGATAGCTCTGATACAGAATGAGTGAAGTAACTTGAGTAATTCTTGTTGTAAAAAAAGCCTTGAAAAGTTAAACTGTGTCTAATGCACAGTTCTATTTGAAGGCTTAATAGTAAGAAATTATTTATTTAGTTTGTCTCATGTACGAAAAAACCTTTTTCCTACTTTCCGTTGATTAAAGTAGAAAGTCTGTTGAAAAACTCTGTGTAGATAAGACTTCTAATTTTATTATAAAAGCAAATAGGGCTCGTTGAGCACACACGATTTCTAATGAAAACTCTTCGTTTTACAAATTTAAACTATTCAAATTAGGTAAGACATCGTTGTTTGACGTTTAATTAGAATCCATTGACAACAAAGAGGTCTATATTTGCTATATATAAGTATATATATGAAAATGTAAACAAATATTTAATTAACTCCTTGCATACATCAAAACTTATACAAGCAAGTAAAAAACACAAGATATAAGGAGCTTGAGCGCGCCATCAAAGAGGATGACAATTACCCAGTCAGGCAGGACCAATCATGCAGGATATGCAAATGAAGTTGTAACAAATCATTTGAAGAACTAAATGTTGCAGCAGAGTGAACATCTTTGTCTTTTTATATAAAATTAGCGTTGGCAAATTATATTAAACAAACTTCTCTAGAGCATTATGGTATGACTTTGAACGGGAATAATGGATTTTAACATTTAGAAATCGAGAAGAGCTTTCATTAAGACATAGAAAGGAAATTTACCAGAAGTTTCCTGAGAATATAAATTAGAGTCGCAGAATGTATACAGTGTCTTGCCGGATAGGTGCCGAATGTTTTTTTCCATACATCCATAATAAAAAACTTTTCTTATTGGGACACCTATCCGGCAACACACTGTACAACGTGGTCAAGTGCCGTTGTAAGGAGGCAAACTCCTTCGGCTGAGAAACGTTTTGCACGTTTTTTGGGAAGTATTGGAAGAGGTTTTCTCCTTTACTTAACATTTTTAGACACACATGTAAAAAATATGGTAGAGACCAGAAGAACTACCATTCAGTACGGTTGGATGTAGTCCAGTTTATTTAAAGATGTGTTAGGTATAACGTTTTGCATGTCATCAAAGACTTGAAGAGCCCAAGCTAATTACATTAAATAACCATCAGAGTCTTGTGAGTATCACTACTCTTAACTTTATTTAGTAAAGTTGAGAGGGTATTATTGCTATTATTCTATTATAATACTGATAGCAACCTTTAAAGTTGTTTATATTTAGGCCATTTAAAACATATTTTAATGATTCCTCTGATTGACAAATGGTAATAACCCCAGTAACACAATAAATTGCATATATGATGTTTTGAGTAGGTGATGCATTCGATTTCTGTTAAGATTTCGCCTAGAGAAATAAAAGTTTAAAGGCGTAGAAAAATTAAATCGCTAAGGGCATCTGAAACAGGCTGCGAATCAAAGAAAAACAAAATAGACAAATCAGAATGATAATAAACATAAGAAAAGACGGAAAGGCTTCTGAAGAACAACCTTTGTATGAAGAAAATTTGTTTTCATTTTTTTTTATGAACCTTGACCATCAATAAATTGCTTGCTAATGTCAATCAGGATTGACCTTTCCGGTTCGGAAAATTATGGCAGAATAATCTTTTTGGTTGTGAATAACACGGAGAAAACTTTCTAACACCGTCCCTTCTTCACGTAAGTCTGAGTGAAATTAAGACTTTAATGTTGAAACAATAGTTGTTTTGGGAATTACATATTTAGCGTTACTTCTTATCAATATTACTAATCTTTTAATTCCTGATTTATTTGCACTTTTAGGTCAATAAAACAACAAATAATTAAATACCAATTTATTCCATAACATATAATAATATGTTTTATTGACCTAAAAGTGGAAATAAATCAGGAATTAAAAGATAAGTAAATAAAGGTCAGAAAATATATATATTAATATTACTAATCTGATAATTATTTAAAAACGGGGACCTGTTGATTCCGCACTCCTCTATCAACGAAAGTTCTATAATTGTTGACGCAAATAGTGAAGTTGACAGAAAACGATGAAGAAATAGATGAAATTGAGGAAATTGAGCCAGAGGTCAATTCAGATGATAAGGCTGAAGACATATCTGCGACTGGTAGCGCTAATGATACACCTGCGCTAATTAGAAAATGGAAATATTAGAGATGGTGCTAACGTCGATACCTTTCTCGCATGTGATACCCGTACTGACGTCTTTATTACTCTTTTAGAGCCTTCAACAGAAAACTTTGGTAAATTATGTTTATAAATTATTAAGTTACTTTGGTAACTTACACTCAATCCAGAATGGCAAAGTATTAAAATTGAAAATATCTGAGTTATTGGTTTTTTTGGGAATAAATCTTTTTATGGGATATCACATACTTCCAAGTTGGAAGCACTACTGGACTACAAGCGAAGATTTGTGTGTTAAATATGCTGCAAAAGTAATGCCCAGAAACAGGTATAACAAGATTTCGCAAAAATTGCATATCAATGATAATAAGATATTGCCTATATCTAATAAAAATAAAGCATATAAAATTCGACCTTTGATAGTGACACTAAATGACCAATTCTGTAAGTGCAGTAATGGCACAAAAGAATTGAGCATTGGTGAATGAATCCAATTCAATGAACAAAACAATATAATCTTATGAAGCCTATAAAACGAGTATATATGTTTTTGGTCAATTGTAGACTAGAATGGTTATATCCCTGACTTTGATTTATATCAAGGTAAAAATGAAGAGTTGCAGGCAGAGTTTGCAGAATTTGGGTGGGCAGAACGAATTGTTCTTTCCTTTTCAAAACAAGTTTGGAACCAGATCAGAATTGCTTTACATCGATACCGAACGGAAACATCTGCAACAGAACAAGATGGAAAATGAATGAAAAGGGGGGACTATGACTACAGATTTTCTTCTACAAGTGTAGCATATTTTACCCGAAAAGATAATAAAGTTGTGCACTTTGCATCTGATTATCATGGAAATGAAGAAGATGGGGTTATGAGAAAGATGGATCATATGTTGCCATTAAATATCCAAACATTTTCAACGATTACAACAGTGGGAGGAGTAAATCTTGCAGATCAGCTTAGAAATATCTACTGTGTTGAGTGAACATCCAGAAAATAGTGACACCGTATCTTTTGGGGTCTAATAGATAACATTTGTGAATGCCAGCATTGTCTCAAATCAATTATTTGGGAAGGTAACTCCACTAGAATTTCGTAGATCAGTGACAACCGGATTGATGAATCAATCAGAAAAATTTTTGCGAAGAAATAAAAGAACGTCAAGTTCTACATCACCCTGCACTACGGTTTCATCTTCCTGTCAGAGAAAACGCCGAAAGTAGAAATACAGTGTTCCCAATGACATAAGAACAAGTAAATTGGGGAAACACTGGCTAGATTTTACTGTCACAAGTGGGAGGTGTGAAATGTGTAACTCTAATACCATAGAATCTAGACCGGAATCGAAATGTTGTACGTGCAATGTTTATTTACGCTTTCAATAGTTAAAGAAACTGTTTTAAAATGTTTAAAATTTGTTTACTTTGACTTTCTTATTCCTAACGCCCCACCGCAAAAAAAAATAAAACGGCACTGTAAATTTTCAAAAAAATTAAGACTTGTTTTTGGGCCTATGTTTCTTGGTACTAACAAAAAATACGACTTAATTCGAAATAAAACGCAGGTTGGGCAACAAAGGGTTAACCATTAGCCGGTAGCAACTATATATGCAGGGTGACAGACTGGTAATGAAACGGTTGTACTTTGAAGCGTGTTAGTAAAGACCATTTGCAATAGACATAGCCTAATTTGCCTTATACAAAAGTCACCCGTTTTCAAGGTATTGTGTTTTTTTGTTTTTTCGAAGTTCAGTGAGTTACTCTCACTCAATTTCACTCATTATTTATCGGTACATTTACGTAAAATTCTTGGAAAAGTTGAAAACAATGAAAACTTCCGCTTTTGACGAAACTGTAGACACAATCGCTAAATAAGTAGTCACAAAGGTAGCGATTGTGTGTGTCTACAGTTTCATCAAAAGCGGAAGTTTTATTTTTTTCTTTTAATTTCTTCAAGTATTTAACGTAATTGTCACCGATAAATAATGTGTATTAAGATGTCCTCTAGCCAGAAAAATTGAAGAATTGAGAAAAAGTTCCATTATTTTCGTAAATTTTAAGTTTGAGTGAACTTCGAAAAAAACAAAAAAAAATATCTCGAAAACGGGTGACTTTTGGATAAGGCACATTGGACTACATCTATTGCAAATGATCTTTACTAACACGCTGTGAAGTATGACCGTTTCATTACCAGTCACCCTATATATACGAGTTCACAATTCCTGCAGGAGATGTAGTAAATGATGAAAGCCAACTTAGTGGTAGGATATTCAAGAAGCAACTTCTTAATTTTCTTAGAACAATAGGTATGTAAGGGAATTTTAAAAAATTGCTTTGACTATTAAGAGTGTTTTTAATATTATTATTGGGGGAGGCAGTATTGGAATGGGCGTGGATTTAAGCTTGTTGGGTGGAGGGTACAATAGAAATATTGTAAAACGTCGTAAATTACTCTGCACATTAGATGCAAACTACTTTAACCCTCACCGTGGAGTCACTAAATACCCCTTGCAAGATTTGTGATTAAAAAGCCTTGTAACTATTATTGTTAAAATTATCAAACAAATGTACTTTCGACGTGGGGATGTTTTTAATATTTTACCAACGTAGAATTGTATTTTAGTAAATATGGTACATAGAAATTTAAAATATTGCATGTAACACCACTGGGGTCTGCTGAGACCCCAAATAGTTTTTACATATAAACTAATATTTTTGCTCATCCACGAATTTTACTTACTTTCAATATACTAGTTTTCTAAGAAAGCAAAGTTTTAGAATTAAGTGACCTTATTACAAATTTTCCCCGGTGCATTCTAAGTTTGTGTGCACTAGTTTTGCCGGGATTGCCTGATTTGTTCGCATTCAGTTTTTCCGTAGTTCCCCGATTTCTCTATATTTGTTAGACGGTACTTCCTCTTTCTTTCCTGCGTTTATCACTTGCGTGCGTTACTCATATGCTCTGTGTTCATGGCTGAAAGCAGGTTGGTTCGTGTAGGTGACAAAGATGCGTAAGAAACATTATTGAGGTGACATAGAGAATGTGAAAGTGATGACGCTGAGGAAATCGCCGCTGTCGATAGTGGTGATATTAGTGATAATGATGAACAGAATTTCGTTGAAGAACAGTCAGCCTACGATTCTGAAAATTATTTCGACACAGAGTCTGACGTAAACGAAGAGCAGGACTATCAACATAATAATTTTTACATGTAAGTGATTAGGTTTCAGGTATATTATAGGTCAAAGAATAAACTGGAAAAATGGTATTTAGAACCACAAAAACAAGGATGTGGACAACGCTCACAACGGAATGTTTAGGCATTAAGGAGGAGGACCTACGAGATACGCAAAGCGAAATGTGGATACAACCCGCAGTACTTTTTGCTTCTTTTTAACTGTAGATGACAAGGAGTTGGTACGATTTATTGAGTTGTTGATACTGGCAGGAGTTTATAAAGCTCACAATGAATAAATTACAAATTTTTGGAATCTTGAAGATGGACGCCCTATTTTCAACCAAATTCTATGAGTCGAAACAGGTTTTCAACAATATCTCAGTGTTTGAGTTTTGATAATACTGAAGCTGGACGAAGGAATCGAGATTCAGATAAGATATCGCCAATCCGTACATATTTTGAGTTGTCGTTACCTACACTTCAAGATGCCTACAGGCCTTATGAAAATATAACAGTAGATGAGCAGCTGCTTAGCTTTTGTGGTAGATGTCCATTCAAGCAGTACAAACCCTCTAAACCAGGAAAGTATGGTGTAAAAAATTGGGCAACTTGTGATAGTAAAATTTCATACGTTTATAATTGCCAAGTCTATAGTGGAAAAGCAGGCGACCAGCGTGAACGCAATCACGGTAAACGTGTCGTCTTAGAAATGGTTGAGGGTCTGAAAAAATCAGGTCGAAATGTCACTACAGATAATTTTTTTACAAGTGTTGAACTAGCAAGAGAATTAGAAACGAAGGATCTTACTTCGGTTGGTACAATTAGAAAAAATAAGCCAGAGCTGCCTCGAGAACTGGTAACTTTACATGGCAGACAAGTATATTCAACTAAATTTGGATTCCACAACCAAGCAAAGTTGGCATCTTACTGTCAAAAAAACAACTGGTTTGAAAATGATAACATTATTATCAATTATGCATGAAACCGGCGAAATTTGTGAAAATGAAAACAAAAAACCACAAATAATAATTTACTACAATAACCCATAATAAGACCGGAAAATGACAAACAAGGAGATGGTCTGTAAAAATGTTTTATGATGCTATAGATATTAGTGCCTTGAACGCTTATATTATTTGGTGTCACCTGAATAAAGATTGGCAAAGGAAAAAGGATACAATTCCTATTACAATTAGGAAAGCAACTTGTAGTTATAGAAACAGATCCAGTAGAACCATCTACTTCCCAGGTTTAGTCACGAGAACCTCGAAAACTCAAACGTGTTGGAAGTGTCCCAGGAAAGTAGACAGAAAACACTCAAATACATGTCGTAAATGCAATCGCTTCATATGTAGTAATCACACAATTTGTGTTTGTTCTAAATCTATGTGAAGTCAAAGAAATGTAAAACTTTTAAAAATACATTATCTTTATAATATATTTTAAAATAAAATATACCCACAAAAATTTCATAACTCCTGAGGTAAAGAGCTCTGGGGTCACAGGTGATCCCTCCGGTATTACTTGACACTAAAAGTTTTTGGTATTATGAGGGTTAAAGGATTTTTTCCTAGTAAGGGACCTACATTAAAAGTAATTAAGTCCAGTTAGAAGTTGACAAATACTTAATCATTAGAGACGTTTTAACAAACAAAAAGCTGCTGCCCTTCTCAACTATGTATATCAAATGCTAGTACCATCATCAACTCTTACTGGATCTGAGTGGCACTGACCCAATTTCAAGCTATCGATAAGCGTAGTATATGGCAGCTTTTTCTAATATTCAACAAAGGAAGTTATATGTGTATATAGATTTACAGAATACTGTCAAAAAAGTTATTAATTACAGGATTATAGAGATTATCCAGAAGAAAGGAAGATTTCAAATTAGCTGGGACAATCTTACCTTGTAATTTCTTGAACGTCATCTTGTTTTGCTATAAGGAAACTAATCTGAAAAGAAAAATAACCATCATGTATTATACTAGGCACCGTTTCGCTTAAATAAATATCAAACTGTTATAAATTATATACTTTTTTTACCTATTTTATTGTTATCGTTTACTATCGTTATAAGAATACAAACCGCTATAGGAAGCGATTTGTTTTTATCTACTATATACATGCATATACGTATGTAATTAATTTTGCCAATAAGCTGTAACGTAAATTGATTGTTATTTCTCTGACTCTAATAATTGGACGTAAGATTTTTATATTTATGGCATTGCTAATTGTCAACCGAAAGACTAACACGTGAAAGCCATACTAATTCTTTAATTTCCAATTGAAAACAAAATTGGAACGGCGATAATTATTCGTCAAGTTTAGAGTTTGAACCCGAACCTTTGGGTGCTATGTTAAATATGTTAAAAAGGACAAGATTACTCAAACAAGTTACTCAAACTCGACGCACACGCTACATCGCACTTCTTCGATCCAAGCTCAAACATCCTCAGAATGCACAAAGGGAAATCAAATTCGGAAATTTAAATTACTTGCCCCAAATAATAAGAAAACCGTAACCCATTCACCATCAAAAACAGTCAAAAATCTATCACACCCTATGTCCGAAGCAGAAACTCTAGCACTATTTAGGTTTAAATTTCTCCGTAACTCCCAATAGCATTCCAAAGTAAGATATCATATCCTTGATAGAATCATCCATTCGCACACTCCGTAAAGAAAGTGCCGATATCATTCGTTTCGACACGGTCAAATGTTTTTCTTTTACAAAACCTCCTCAGTCAAACTTATCAAAAGTAGAACGTACAGCACGAGGTTCGAAGGAAACACAACTGTCAATCTAGACAAGTCTCAGTACATGGCCAAAATATCAGATCTCTTGCAAGATGGTAGCTATAGCCCATTGTTGCGTGATCCGACCTCGAAATTTGAACGGCAAATCTCTTAATTAATTAACTCCTCCGGTATTCTAACATATAAAACGGATACTTCCCCAGGAATCCAAACCAACCCGATTGTACAGCATTCCACAAATTCATAAGCAGAACCTACCTTTCCGACCCATAGTTAACACTGTAGATGATTGGAGCCGGTCTATTTTCACAGATCTGAGGAGAATTCAATTGTAGAAGCTAGGTGGACATGATAGGGTATGTCAACATACTGGAGAACGATACGTTGCATGTAATATTGTGCAAACCGTTAACTTTGGTGAAGGTTCCATTATACCGGCCTAATGGTCTAGTGTTTAGCACACTTGCTTGGTAGACCGGTGGTACTGGATTCGAACTCCGTTGCTCCATTCTGGGTTTGGTTTTCTGTAGTTATCCAACTTCCATGGCAAAGATATTGGTGGTATTCTCCGAGACTGTTTGAGGAGTTGTGGTGACTAGGGAGAACATTAGGTTCATAATGATAATACACTATACTAGTCTAAGTATAACGAATCATTAGAGACGTTATAGTATGTGTGGTAGCAGAGCAACCGGTTACAGTACATTTTATCATTGAATAGTATTAATCACTAATGTAAGCAACCTGATTTATTATAAAGTATTCATAATTACATCATTGTTATATTAACTATAGAATTTTCCACTAAGAAGATATTCATTCTTGGTAGCTAGGTTTTACTACTTTTCCAACAAATAGTGCAGTTTCGTCCGCCTCGTCACCCAGATTTCCTGTTATAAAGAACATAAAAGGATGGTCTGCATAGAAAATAGGTGGCGGCACATAGACACCGCCTGATAGAACAGCCCCTACGCCACCTAACAAAAAAAAAAGAAAAAATTAATTTTACAAAACATCAAATAGTTGAAAGATGTGAAACAGACCAGTAACTGCGGCTGCCTCGGTACCTTCCTCGTTCACTTCTATAAACGCTTTTTGAATTACTTGTTGAATCTCCAACTTCTCCTCAGAGTCGATCACATTCGAGAAATTCGCCGTACCCGTAAATATTTCTCTAAGGCCAATCTATATATAAGGAAAGTTAGAATAATGTAATAGTTATATAAAAATTGGTTTATGTAACTAGCAAAATTAAGAAATATCGCCCTTCTTAATGTAATGAAAGTTCGACTTACTAGCAGATTTAGTTTTGAAGCAAGCTTACCTGTTCTAACGGACTTTGTAGATTAACAGTACTTTCGATCTTAAATTTCGGTATAGTAGCTATTACGGGATCGTCTGTTTTGTGTGTGCCAAAATTCTTAAACTCGGTAATGGATAATTTCTTTTCTAAATCATTAATGCCCATTCTATTATTGGGTAAAATTATATACATAGCGAACATCTTGTTTTTATAATCCATCTTCAGTATTTTGGCATCTAATTCTGCATTGTCCGCGTAATCGAAAAATGCCACATTGTGCATCATTGGATGAGAAATAGAATCATTTTCAGATATGTAGAATTTGTCATTGGAAGTGCCGTATTTGTTAAAAGGTAACGACCAATATCCTTTGAAGTAGATTGCATTTAAGAGAACCGCTCGCGTTTCATCATTAATGTCATCAGCACTCAAAATCGCTTGAATCTTATCATGAGTCTTCTCCTTCACCCATTTGTTAATTTCCGCAGCAGCTGCATCGTGATTTTCAAAATCTATCGAATCGACATCAGCATCAAAAGATGCTTGCGCGATCGATTTGAAAGTTTCTTTTAATTTGTAACTATTCTTAATGTATATCTTATTCGCAATATTTAACGTGACATTTTTTGCTGAATTTAAATTATCCAAACTAGTTTTGTATGCAGCTGCCGATTTTTCAGCATTCGATAAACTCAAGGCTTTCTCAAATTTGATAGACGTCTCTCCACCAGTCCCTTCGTAAAGCATAGACAGAAGTGCATGCGCACTGAACGGCGAGAATATTAAATTATCATCCTTTGTAACGCTTTTGTAAATATTATTGGAAAAAGTATTGATTCCGGATGACAAATCATTTGCGCAGGTTATTGTAATTGTTGATATGATGAAGAGCGATATGTACTCGTAAGCTGAAAAATAAGTATAATTTTACATTCAATTATTGCCGTGGTATTGTCTGTTACTAAATGTAAGTGGTAAGACCACTTAAAGATAAAGTGCAGTAGAACAACATCGTTGGGTGATAGGTCAAGGGAAGACCAAATGGTAAATAGGAAGCTCTGATACAGAGTGAGTGAATGAGTAACTTGAGTAATTCTTGTTGATATTCTTAACTGCAAAAGCCTTGAAAAGTTACATTGTGTCTAATGCACAGTTCTATTTGAAGGCTTAATAGTAAGAAGTTAATTATTTAGTTTGTCTCATGTACGAAAAAACCTTAGAGTTTCCTACTTTGCATCGATTAAAGTAGAAAGTCAGTTGAAAAACTCTGTGTAGATAAGACTTCTAATTTTATTATAAGAGCAAATTGGGCTCGTTGTGCACACACGATTTCTAATGAAAACTCTTCGTTTTACAAATGTAAACTATTCCAATTAGGTTCGTTGTTTGTCATCGTTGTTTGACGTTTAGAGTCCATTGGCAACAAAGAGATCTATATTTGCTATATATAAGTATATATACGAAAATGTAAACAAATATTTAATTAACTCCTTACATACATCAAAATTTATACAAACAAGTAAAAAACACAAGATATAAGGAGGTTGAGCGTGATCCAGACTTTATTGTCGAATATTTATGCGACGGATCAGAATCTGCAAATTGATTAAGTACTTCACCACATGAATGTAGATTTAAAAAGGATAACAAATGTAAATCTGCTTTCAGCAATTGGGACCACAAACCCGAAATACACGTGAACTTTACAACTAACGGGTATTCGTTGGATAAACTGTGGTGACGTTTCCTAATGATCATTATAATGATTTATATAATCTGGAGGTATTTGGTACAAAATTACTTAGAACTCCAAATGTATAAACTTTAGGTATAGGGAATCGAAAGATAGGAAAAATCTGCAGTAGTTAGCATAAAAATATGCAGGGTGCTCCATTTGAAATAATCGAGTTTTAGTCGTTTGAAGCTATTTAATTTCGAGTTCGATTACTAAACGCCCAGTATAATATAATATGAATGCTTAGTATGGAAAATAAAGCTTGCAGTATCATTATAATACTACCCACGATTTGTTTCAAAACGATCATTAGGAAAGGCTAGACTCATTTTTTAAATACTCTGTGTAAATGCATTTTTTTCCTTTCGAAACGGAATATCTCGAAAACGGTTGGGTTTTAGGGCAGAGTATGTTAATTAAAATAACCTTATATTACATCAAGGAATTCAAAAATGCAATAATATATAGGATATTTCCTTTAAATAAATAAAGTAACCTGTCGTACAGACAAAACTGAACATCCTGTATATAAGAAAATATTTTCTTCCTATAGAGAACTTCATTCTAGACATCTTTTACTCAGAACATTTTTCGATAAAATAAATAGCAAAACCACAATCAGCCGATCCCAGGAAGATGCCACACCCTGTACACAACGTAGTCAAGTGCCGTTGTAAGGACATGAGGCAAACTCGTTCGGCTGATAAACGTCTTGCACTTTTTTTGGAAAGTATTGTAAGAGATTCTCTCCTTTACTTAACATTTTAAGACACACATGTAAAAAAATACGGTAGGGACCAGAAGAACTGCCATTCAGTACTGTAGGATGTAGTCCAGTTTATTTCAAGATGTGTTAGATATAACGTTTTGCATGTCATCAAAGACTTGAAGAGCCCAAGCTAATTACATTAGATAACCAGTAGAGTCTTGTGAGTATCACTACTCTTAACTTTATTTAGTAAAGTTGAGAGGGTATTATTGCTATTATTTTATTATAATACTGATAGCAACCTTTAAAGTTGTTTATATTTAGGCCATTTAAAACATATTTTAATGGTTCCTGTGATTGACAAAATGTAATAACCCCAGTAACACAATAAACTGCATATATGATGTTTTGAGTAGGTGATGCATTCGATTTCTGTTAAGATTTCGCCTAGAGAAATAAAAGTTTAAAGGCGTAGAAAAATTAAATCGCTAAGGGCATCTGAAACAGGCTGCAAATCAAAGAAAAACAAAATAGACAAATCAGAATGATAATAAACATAAGAAAAGACGGAAAGGCTTCTGAAGAACAACCTTTGTATGAAGAAAATTTGTTTTCATTTTTTTTTATGAACCTTGACCATCAATAAATTGCTTGCTAATGTCAATCAGGATTGACCTTTCCGGTTCGGAAAATTA
The DNA here is from genome assembly GCA_023690525.1 of Holotrichia oblita. Classification (NCBI taxonomy): domain Eukaryota; kingdom Metazoa; phylum Arthropoda; class Insecta; order Coleoptera; family Scarabaeidae; genus Holotrichia; species Holotrichia oblita. The sequence continues at coordinate 41,227,048 of CM043023.1, forward strand.
TGGCAGATTAATATTTTTGGTTGTGAATAAGACGGAGAGAACTTTCTAACACCGTCCCTTCTTCACGCAAGAGTAGGTGAAATTAAGACGTTGATGTTGAAACAATAGTTGCTTTGGGAATTACACATTTAGTATTACTTCTTATCAATATTACTAATCTGATAGTTATTTAAAAACGGGGACCTGATGGTTCCGCGCTCCTCTATCAACGAAAGTTCTATAATTGTTGACGCAAATGGTGAAGTTGACAGTGATCAAGAAAACGATGAAGAAATAGATGAAACTGAGGAAATTGAGCCAGAGCTCAATTCAGATGATAAGGCTGAAGACATATCTGCGACTGGTAGCGCTAATGATGCACCTGAGCCAATTAGAAAATGGAAATATTAGAGATGGTGCTAACCTCGATATCTTTCTCGCATGTGATATCCCTACTGACGTCTCTCTTAGAGGCTGCATGAGAAAACTTTGGTAAATTATGTTTATAAATTATTAAGTTACTTGGTTTTTTGGGAATAAATCTGTTTATGGGATATCACATATGTACTTCCAAGTTGGAAGCACTACGGACTACAAGCGAAGATTTGTGTATTCCATATATTGCGAAAGTAATGCGCAGAAACAGGTTTAAAAAGATTTAGCAAAAATTACACGTCAATGATAATAAAACATTTCCTATATCTAATAAAAATAAAGCATATAAAATTCGACCTTTGATAGTGACACTGAATGACCAATTCTGTAAGAGCAGTAATGGCACAGAAGAATTGAGCATTGATGAATAAAACAAAAGAATATAATCCTATGAAGCCTATAAAACAAGTGTATAAGTTTTGGTCAATTGCATACTAGAATGTTTATATACCTGACTTTGATTTGTATCGAGGTAAAAATAAAGAGTTGCAAGCAGAGTTTGCAGAATTTGGGTGAAGAGAACGAGTTGTTCTTTCCTTTTCAAAACAAGTTTGGAACCAGAACAGAATTACTTTACATCGATACCGCACGGAAACATCTGCCACAGAACATGCAAGATGAAAAAAGAATGAAAAGGGGGGACTATGACTACTGATTTTATTCGACAAATATAGCATATTTTACCTGGAAAGATAATAAAGTTGTGCACTTTGCATCTGATTATCATGGAAATGAAGAAGGTAAAGTTATAAGAAAGGATGGATCATATGTTGCCATTAAATATTCAAAAATTTTCAACGATTACAACACAAGTATGGGAGGAGTAGATCTTGCAGATCAGCTTAGAAATACATACTTTGTTGACAGAAAATTCAGAAAGTGGTGGCACCGTATCTTTTGGGGCCTGATAGATATAACATTTGTGAATGCCAGTATTATCTCAAATCAATTATTTGCGAAGGTAACGCTACTAGAATTTTGTAGATCACTGGCAACCGGATTGATGAATCAATCAGAAAATTTTTTCCAAAGAAATAACAAAAAAGTTCTACACCACCCTGCAGAATAGTTTCATCTTCCTGTCAGAGAAAACGCCGAAAGTACAAATACAGTGTACCCAGTGACATAAGAACAAGTAAATTGGGAAAACACTGGCTAGTTTTTACTGTCACAACTGGGAGGTGTGAAATGTGTAACTCTAATGCCATAGAATCTAGACCGGAATCGAAATGTTGTTTATTTACGCTGCAATAGTTAAAGAAACTGTTTTAAAATGTTTAAAATTTGTTTTGGAAAAAATGGTGTTTACCTTGACTTTCTTATACTTAACGTCCCACCGCAAAAAAATAAAACGGCACTCTAAAATTTTCAAAATAATTAAGAGTTGTTTTTGAGCCTATGTTTCTTAGTACTAACAAAAAATACGGCTTAATTCGAAATAAAACGCAGATTGGACAATAAAGCCATATTGACCATTGACCATTGACCGGTAGTGCGTATATATACAGGGTGACTGGTAATGAATCGGTCATACTTTAAAACGTGTTAGTAAAGACCATTTGCAATAGACATAGCCTAATTTGTCTTATCCAAAAGTCACCCGTTTTTAAGGTATTGTGTTTTTTTGTTTTTTCGAAGTTGAGTGAGTTACTCTCACTCAAACTTAAAATTTACGAAAATAATGGAACTTTTTCTCAAGTTTTCAGTTTGTCTGACTCGAGGACATCTCAACACACATTATTCATCGGTACAATTACGTCAAATTCTTCGAGAAATTGAAAAAAATTAAAACTTCCGCTTTTGACAAAACTGTAGACACAATCGCTAAATAAGTAGTCACAAATGTAGCGAGTGTGTCGGAGAAGCGGAGAAAGCAGACCCTACCGTGGTACTATTATAGAAAGTCAACTTAGTGGTAGGATATTCAAGAAGCTACTTCTTAATTTTGTCAGAATAATATGGTATGTAAGAGAATTTTAAAAAATTGTATTGAATATTAAGAGTACTGTTATTACATATTATTGGGGGAGGCAGTATTGGAATATGTGTGTATTTAAGGTTGTTGGTTGGTGGGTACAATAGAAATATTGTAAAAAGTCGTAAATTACTCTACACATTAGACGTAAACTACTTTAACCCTCATAATACCCTGGGGTCGCTGAATACCCCATGTAAGATTTGTGGAAAATATGGTAAAATGTTGCACGTAATACCACTGGGGTCTGCTGAGACCCCAAATATTTTTTACTTATAAACTAATATTTTTGTTCATCCACGAACTTTACCTAGAAAAACAAAGTTTTAAAATTAAGTGATATAATTACATAGTTATCCCGGTGCATTCTACGCTTGTGTGCACTAGTTTTGCCATGATTCCCTGGTTTGTTCGCATTCAGTTTTTGGGTAGTTCACCGATTTCTCTATATTTGTTAGACGGTACTTCCCCTTTCTTTACTGCGTTTATCACTTGCGTGCGTTACTCATATCTTCTGCGCTCATGGCTGGAAGCGGGTTGGTTCGTATAGGTGACAAAGGTGCAGAAGAAACATTATTGAGGTGACATAGAGGATGTGAAAGTGATGACGCATTACTTTCTGCTTCATTTTTAGAGAAAATATTGCAAATAATATCGTAAATGGACAAATGCAGAAGGTCAACTGAAGCATAGAGATTCATGGCAAACTGTAGATGACAAGGACTTGCTACGATTTATTGAGTTGTTGATACTGGCAGGATAAAGCTCACAATGAAGAAATTGCAATTTTGTGAAATCTTGAAGATGGACGCCCTATATTAAACCAAACTATGAGTTGAAACAGGTTTACAACAATATCTCAGTGTTTGCGTTTTGATAATGCTGAAGCTAGACGAAGGAATCGAGATTCAGATAAGCTATCACCAATCCGAGCATATTTTGAGTTCTGGTTACCTACACTTCAAGATGCTTATACGCCTTATAAAAATATAACAGTAGATGAACAGCTGCTTACCTTTCGTGGTCGATGTCCATTCAAGCATTACATACCTTCTAAACCAGGAAAGTATGGTATAAACATTTGGGCGGCTGGTTATAGTAAAACTTCATACGTTTATAATTGCTAAGTCTATAGTGGAAAAACAGACAACCAGCTTGAACGCAATCGTCTTAGAAATGGTTGAGGGTCTGAAAAAATCAGGTCGGAATGTCATCACAGATAATTGTTTTGAACTAGCAAGAGAATTAGAAACGAAGGATCATTACAGAGCTGCCTCAAGTATATTCAACTAAATTTAGATTCCAAAAGCAAGCAATGTTGGCATCTTACTCTCAAAAAAAAGGAAAAATGGTTACATTATTATCAGCTATGCATGAAATCGGCGAAATGTGAAAATGAAAAGAACAAAATACAAATAATAATTGACTACAATAACCCGAAAATCAGGTGTAGATACAATGGACAAGCTAGTTCGAATATACACCCTAAAAAGACAAACAAGAAGATGGTCTGTAAAAAATGTTTTATGATGCTATAGATATTAGTGCCTTGAACGCTTGTATTATTTGGTGTCACCTAAATAAAGATTGGCAAAGAAAAAAAAAGTATAGGTACAATTCCTATTACAATTAGGAAAGCAACTTGTAGCTATAGAAACAGATCCAGTAGAACCATCTACTTCGCGGATTCAGTCACGAAAACCTCGAAAAAAACGTGGGAGGTGTTGGAAGTGTCTCAGAGGAAAGTAAACAAAAAACACTCAAATACATGTCCTAAATGCAATCGCTTCATATGTAGTAATCACACAATCTTTGTTTGTTCTATATCTATGTCAAGCCAAAGAAATGTAAAACTTTTAAAAATACATTATCTTTGTAATAAGTTTATAAATTTTGTTAACAATTCGTTGCATTCAATAGTTTTTAACTTTATAAAAAGTAATAAATTTTAAAATAAAATATACCCACAAAAGTTTCACAGGTATTACTTGACACTAAAAATTTTTGGTATTATGAGGGTTAAAGGATTCTTTCCTAGTAAGAGACCTTCATTAAAAGTAATTAAGTCTAGTTAGAAGTTGACGAATACTTTAAACATAATAGACGTTTTAGGCAAGCAAAAAACTGTTGCACTTCTCAACTATATCAAATGCTAGTACTGTTATCAACTCTTACTGGATTTGAGTAGCACTGACAAAATTCTAAGCCATCGATAAACGTAGCATATGGCAATTTTTTCTAATATTCAACAAAGGAAGTTATATGTGTATATAGATTTACAGAATATTGTCAAAAAAGTTATTTTAATTAAAGGATTATAAAGGAAGATTTCAAATTAGCTGGGACAATCTTACCTTGTAATTTCTTGAACGTCATCTTGTTTTGCGACAAGGAAACTAATCTGAAAAGAAAAATAACCATCATGTATTATACTAAGCACCGTTTCGCTTAAATAAATATCAAACTATTATAAATTATATACTTTTTTTACCAATTGTATTGTTATCGTTTACTGTCGTTATAAGAATACAAACCGCTATAGGAAGCGATTTGTTTTCATTTACTATATACATACACATATACGTTTGTAATCAATTTTGCCAATAACCTGTAACGTAAATTGATTGTTATTTCTCTGATTCTAATAATTGGACGTAAGATTTTTATATTTATGGCATTGCTAATTGTCAACCGAAAGACATTAACATGTGAAAGCAATACTAATTTTTCAATTTCCAATTGAAAACAAAATTGGAACGGCGATAATTATTCATCAGGTATAGATTTTGAACCCGAAACTTTTGGTGATATGTTGAATATGTTAAAAAAAAGACGACGACATGATTGTAGGATTACTCTCACTCTATTTTTTACAACATTTTTGTTCCCTCTTCAATTTATTTAACTTTTTTGTTGCACAATGTTATCTAGGATTTATTTTTACTATAGAAAAATAAGAAAGATATAAAAACACATATACCTAGTGATTTTTCAATGAAATGAAATTTACTTTAAAAAAGTTTTTCTTCACTATCGCGCTAAAATTACTAACCCATTTTAATTTTCACTTAGTCCAAGAGCCCGTGATCGCCAGACTTATGTCATAGTATAAAAGCTTCTTCTGTGCGAAGACACTATAGACACTTCGAGTCGTAGGCCCTTCGACAGGTAACAGGTAGCAAAGATGTGAAAAATCGCTACTTAATTACGTCATAATATAAAAGCTGAAACTTTGATACGTTGTAGGGATAATTATAACAAACCACCATCCCCATTGCCAGACACTTTGCGTGGGCCCTTCCTACCGCCAGACACCCTTCAAGTTCATTATGACGTAATTGTACTTACGTCATAGTATAAAAGCTGAAATTGAAATATGTTACTTGAGCAACTATTTGAAGATGTTCCCCAAGCAGCCAGACACTTTCCACTGTCCTAGAGCCGTGCCAGACACAGCTAAAAAAAGGCTCAAAATTTCTTTGTATTTGATTTTCTAGAAGAAGGGTAGGTCGTAGAGAGAAATTTTATGAACAAAAATTGTAGAGAACAATTATATCTACAATTTATCTCGTAGAAACCTTGAGCTGCGACCAAAATTGCACGAACTAGAGGGCGTTGGAATTTCTAAAAATAACTTTTTTCGTTTTTTTCATGTTAAAACATTATTTTTGAGGTATAATTTGAATAGGAAAGTTGTAGAGCTAAAAAATATCTACAAAATCGTTTATATACTTTTTTCTCATACGATGCACCATTACAGAGATACAGCGTTTTTATTTATTTTTTCATTCTTTTCATGTACCATCGGTGGTTTTTTCGTGAGTATCGACTGAATAATAAAGAATATAATAAGAAAATAGTATTTATTCATATATACAGTACATTCGCGATAAGGTGAACACCCCATAAGATAAACAGTTCGGTAAGGTGAACAAATAATTTTTTATACACAGTATATTCTATAAGGCGAACAACAGCCAACTCAATAAGATGAACCAGTTACATATTCTAGATGTGTACTCCTATATTTAGTAGCGAGTGCGCGCACTTAGATGACTCGATCGGGGGAACCCCTAACTATGGTGGTACAACCTGTTTGTGATTGAACGCCTGCATTTTACTCGTGTATTTTGTTAAGTTATTGTATAGTTAGTAAAGTGTACTAAGAACATTAAGTGCGAAAGGTGAAATAATAAAACAACTTAATGATGGTAGAAGTGAAAGTTCGCTTTCACGTGAATATGGAGTTGCCAAATCCACTATATGCGGCATTAGAAAAAATTAACAAAAAATTCTAAGAGCTCTGTCAAAGACATATGTCGGAATTAGTAAACATAGAAGAATGAAACGAGCAGAAAATCCCAAAATGGAAACTGCTTTGTATAGATGATTTCTGAAACAACGAAGTAAAAACTTACCGATTTCTGGTGCAATACTAAAAGAGAAGGCGAAACAACTGCACGAGACCTTTGAAAAAAATACAACTTTTGCTAGTAGTCAAGGCTGGTTACAGAATTTTAATAAGAGATACGGCATTCGACACTTGAAAATTTCGGGTGAAAAACTTTCATCAAATGTCGTCGCAGTTGACCCTTTTAAGAAAATTTTGAAGCAAGAAATTGATGAATTGGGCATTTCACGTGATCAAATATACAACGCCGACGAAACCGGCTTATTTTGGAAACTGCCTAAACATAAAACATTCGTGGCTTTAGTTGAAAAAATTGCTCGGGTCGAAAAACTGAAAAAGCAAGAAAATAATGAAAATTATTTTAAGTGAAATTTGTACATAATTTTATGCTCTATAACTCTTTTAATATCTCCAAAAATTGTTCAGAGCATAGAAGACGACATATTTACGAAAAATCGTCAAGAGATTGCCCGATGGTACATGAAAAGAGTGAAAAAATAAATAAAAACGCTGTATCTCTGTATGAGAAAAAAGTATATAAACGATTTTGTAGATATCTTTCAGCTCTACAACTTTCCTATTCAAATTATACCTCAAAAATCATGTTTTAACTTAAAAAAAAAACGAAAAAAGTGATTCTTAGAAATTACAGCGCCCTCTAGTTCGCGCAATTTTGGTTGCAGCTCAAGGTTTCTACGAGATAAATTGTAGATATAATTGTTCTCTACAATTTTTGTTCATAAAATTTCTCTCTACGACCTACCCTTCTTCTAGAAAATCAAATACAAAGAAATTTTGAGCCTTTTTTTAGCTGTGTCTGGCACGGCTCTAGGACAGTGGAAAGTGTCTGGCTGCTTGGGGAACATCTTCAAATAGTTGCTCAAGTAACATATTTCAATTTCAGCTTTTATACTATGACGTAAGTACAATTACGTCATAATGAACTTGAAGGGTGTCTGGCGGAGGAAGGGCCCACGCAAAGTGTCTGGCAATGGGGATGGTGGTTTGTTATAATTATCCCTACAACGTATCAAATTTTCAGCTTTTATATTATGACGTAATTAAGTAGCGATTTTTCACATCTTTGCTACCTGTTACCTATCGAAGGGCCTACGACTCGAACTTCATAGTAGCCAAACGTTGTTACTTACTATAGTGTCTTCACACAGAAAAAAATCAGCTTTTATACTATGACGTAAGTCTGGCGTTCACGGGCTCTTGGACTATTAGTTCTCATAAGTTCTCACCTAAACGGGCTGCTCAATTTGGACGTAGCACCATATAGTTTGAGTATAAAGTCATTCTTAGCTACTCTGAGTTCTGCTCAGATGTTTCAATTATATGTAATATGTTTCCAAAAGAAGACATTATATCTTTGATAGAATCATCCATTCGCACACTCTCTAAAGAAAATGTCGATATCATTCGTTTTGAAACAGCCAAATGTTTTTCTTCTGCAAAACCTCCTCAGCCAAACTTATCAAAAGTAGAACGTACAGTCCCAGGTTCTTGCCGCGCCAACCTGCTGACAAAAGAAGCACATTCTAGACAAGTCTCAGTACGTGGCCAAGATATCAGACCTCTTGCAAGATGCATTTACACCCCATTGCTGCGTGATCCCACCTCGAAATTTGAACGGCAAATCTCTCAATTAATCAAATCCTCCGGCATTCTTACATACAAAACGGATACTTCCCCAGGAATCCAAACCACCCCGATTCTACAGTCTTCCAAAAATCCATAAGCAGAACCTATCTTTCCGACCCATAGTTAACACTGTAGATTCGCCCACTTACAGCTTGGCCGATTACCTCGCTCATACCTTGTGCATTGCCTGTGTCTTTCCTCATAGGCAATGGCTTCTTCTCTCATCTCTCTCTCATCCAACCCATCTTTAAACCTTTAAACAAAATCTCCCAAATTCTTTCTTCGACCAAGGACACTCTCCATGCTCTCTCCCATAAAGGCATTTACAAAATTCCTTGTGACTGTGGTTTAGTGTATATTGGCTAAATTAGACACCAACGGGGTACGTTAAGTCACGTTCTTCAATACACTCAGCCTTAGGCGAACACTTTATCAATACGGGCCACAAAATTTGTTTTTATCAGGTATCTGTTGTAAGCAAGTCTCAACACTATTTTCCACGAAAGGTAAGGGAAGCTATCGAGATCCAGAGACATCCCCAGAACATCAATCGTGATATTGGTTAGCTACTCTCCATTATTTGGAAATCCGTTCGTTCCGCTTCTTCAACCTGTGCTCATTGTTGCCTCATGGTTCGCGCTCACCGTTCCGTTTCCCTGCACAGTTGTATACAGGGTGACTGGTAATGAGACGGTCGTACTTTACAGCGTGTTAGCAGAGATCATTTGCAATAGATACAGCCCAATTTACTTTATTCAAAACTCATCCGTTTTCGAGATATTATGTTTTTTTCGTAGTTCACTTACTTACTTACGCTCACTCAAATTTAAAATTTACGAAAATAATCGAACTTTTTTTCAATTTTTCAGTTTGTTTGGTTAAAGGACATCTCAACACACATTATCTATCGGTGATAATTACGTTAAATACTCGGACAAATTAAAAAAAAATTAAAACCCGCTTTTGATGAAACTGTAGTCACAATCGCTAAATAAATAGTCACAAAGGTGGCGATTGTGTCTACAGTTTCAACAAAAACCGAAGTTTTTTTTTTTTTTTTTCTTTAATTTGTCCAAGTATTTAACGTAATTCTCACCGATAGATAACTGATACGTGTTGAGATGTTAATTAATATTAGTTTTATTTATTTCTGACATTATTTTAACAGACATAAAAAAATGAATAATTCCTTTTGGTTGTCAGTTTAAAAACTGATAGCCAGCCCTGATAGATAGTGTTTACAGATTTTCAGTACGACGTTTTATTTTCGAAACACCATCATCAACTTTTTATTTTTTAATTTGAATTCTAAAACAGATGATATATTACTTGTAATGGTTTAAACATGTTTTCAGCTTGAACTTATTCAATAACGATCTTCTTAGTTTGGCATTGAACAGACTTATTTACAAAAAATGTACAAACCATTATTTTCTAACCGTAGGCGTACTCTCACCTTTGCTGTGGTCAGTGGTTGTAGACAAAATCCTCAATAGGCTATCACGCCTTGGCTTTGAGGTACAAGGATATGCCGATGACTTAGTAATCACTGTAAGGGGTAAACACGACGGTCTATTATCAGCCCGTATGCAGAATGCCCTCAACGTAACCTGGTCATGGTGCTTGCAGGAGCACCTGAATATCAATCCACACAAAATAGCTGTGGTACCATTCACTAAAAGAAGGAAGCTAACCCTAGTGGCACCTACACTAGGAGAAACGCAGCTTGAATTCTCTAGTGAAGTGAAATATCTGGATATTTTCTCAGACCAAAAACTTACCTGGAACACTCATCTCCTAAAGACGTCGGAAAGGGCCACAAGAGCATTGTGGACCTGTCGTCGTGTTTTTGGCAAACCTGGGATCTTAGGCCTAAAATGATCCTTTGGACCTACACGGCTATAGTCAGACCCATGATCACATACGCATCATTAGTATGGTGACCAAAAACAAAAGAAAAGCAAGGACGAAACTTGCTACAAAAATACAGCGTCTTGCCTGTGTAGGCATCACGCTATGCGATCCTGTCCAACCGCGGCAATGAAGGCCCTAATCGATCTGATTCCCTTGAATCTACAGGTGAAAAGGGAAGCGATGATGAGCGCCATCAGGCTGGAACGGAACATGATCTTCAAAGCAGGAGATCTAGTAGGCCATCACCTAAGTTTGACACCGGCAAACAGTTTGAAGTGGTTATACAAGACCGCCAAACGTGTGAGTCTGGCGGACCTAAACTACAGGACCCATCCATGCACTGGTAGACGGACCGATCCAAACCAAATACAGGAGTGGGAATAGGTATCTAGAGGCAATGTCTTGGTGGCCTTGGGTACAAGCCCAACCATTTTTCAGGGAGAAATATATGCCCTTGAACAATGTGCCCAGGAATGTCTGAGAAGACGTTACCGAGGTGCACGCATTTACATTTTCTCAGACAGTCAAGCAGCACTAAAGGCTCTAGGGGCATGTACATTTGAGTCGAGGTTAACCTGGGACTGTCTGCTCACTCTCAAAATTCTAGCTCAAAAAAACACAGTTACACTGAGGTGGATACCAGGACACTGGGGGTGCGAAGGGAATGAGACTGCCGACGGTCTTGCAAAAAAAGTAGCGGAATCTCAATTTATTGGATCAGACCCGTTTTGTGGTCTTACCAAAAGCCACATAAAAGCTCATCTCCAACAGTGGGAGACGAAGCAAAAAATCTCCCATTGAACTAACATCCCAAGACTAAGGCTAAATCTCTGCTGGAGCTCAATAAAAGAGACCTTAGCACTATCACGGCTTTATTCACCAGCTACGGCCCTCTAAGGTATCACCTTAAGAAGGTAGGCAAGGTAGACAGCGATAAATGCCGATTCTGCTGCGAACATGATGACAGTGAAACGGCGGAACAGATTATGAGTGACTGCGTGGCGATAGCCCGACAAAGGCTCCGTCACCTCGAACAGGCGCACTTAGAACCGTCTGACATCAGAGTCATAGCCCCCGAAGAAGATCCTGAATTTCTTTAGAAGTTTGGAGATCAATTGGAACTAAAAGATTAAGGGTATTCACAATAGATCTCATTGGTTGCAGTGAAGAAAGGCAGAAATGTCTTAACGGCCCACCAGTAATCTAATCTAATCTAAGCATAAGTAACTTTGCCTACTTGCTCTTAATCTCAACCATTGTTAAGTGCATCTGGTGTAAAGACTGCTTCTAAAACCAGTCCTCCGTTTGAAAATTACGTTGGTGTATATAGTTTTTAATGTACTCCAAAAAATGGAAATCCAAGGGAGTCAGATGCGGCGATCGTCAACATCAAGAAGCAACTGAGCGGGTATCCATCCATTTGTTAGGAAATCTATTTGAGAAATATTTTTGAATAATTCTCGAATTAGGAGCGGGGGCTCCATAAAAGGGGAGTATGTAGTGTGTGTATGTAATAATGACTACTTAGCATCGATGGTCTTACTTCTCTTTGCTAGAGATCCTTTATCCCCGTTACTTCTGCTTGAGCCCTTGAGACTTTGAAAGTTTGATGAAGCATAGTCAGAGGTATTTGTCTCGCGGCGTTGTGAGCGCTGATGACACTTAATCACTGCTTAGGTGATCTTATTAATCATTAAATGAAAAATCAGCGGGTTGCTTGAGGCAACCGCCCTTTCAGAGATCTTGGTGGCAATCGTGATGAAGTGATCCTTGAGTTCAAGAACGAATAGGTACACCCGCAGTTGCACATTCTTGACGACCCAGAGCGCACCTACGATCAGTCTCACAATTTCTGGAGAACTTCTAGTGTTTAAGATGCGTTTTGAACAGGCTCGACCAAGACAGCGACCCATATATTATTATGGAGCGAAGGAATGGCGAACATAGCAGCGTCAGTAGCATTAAACTTGCGGCCATGAATCTTCTCGGTTACAAGAAAGTTCTTCAATGTGATCGTAAGTTCATTACAGTTAATAGATTAACTGCTGGAAGGTTGTCATTTAAAAGTAACAATTATTAATACGAGGATTTGAATTTATTAGAAGGTCTTTATAATTACATCATTGATATATCAGGTATAAAATGTTCCACTGTTAGGTAGGGTATTCATTATTTGTAGCTAGGCCTTACTACTTTTCCAATAAAAAATACAATTTTATTTGAAACGTCGCCCGTCAGATCTGCTGTTATAATAAACATAAAAGGATGGTCTGCAATAAAAGTAGGTGGCGGTCCTGCTATAAGTATGCCTCCTACTGACTTTATCGCTAAAAAAGAAGTGATTATTAATTAACATATTAAAGACTATGTGGAACAGAGCACCTTTAGCAGCCACTGAACCTTCCTCGTTCACTTCTATGACCGCTTTTTGAATTACGCGTTCAACTTCCAAATTTTCTACACCTTCGATCATATTCGAGAAATTCGCTCTTGCATTGAATATTTCTCCAAGACCAAGCTAGCATAACGTAATAGTTATCTCAGAACTGGTTTTATACAACGTTCGGTAAAATTAAGCAACGTTAGCGCTATAAATGAAACGAAAGTTCTACTTACTAGTAGTTTAAGTCTTAAAGTAAGCTAACCTCTGTTAACGGAGCCTTTAGTGCCAAAGTACTTTCGATCTTAAATTTCGGTAGAGCGACGTTTACTTCTTGCACTATACACTCTGTATCCAAACTGTTAACATCGATATTGGACAGTTTCTTTTCTAATTCATTAATGCCCGTTATGGAATTAGGTAAAATGATATACATAGTGAACTTGTTGTTTTTGTATTCCATCTTCAGTATAGTGGCATCTAACTCTCCATTTTCCGCGTAACCGAATTGTGCTCTCCTGTGCATCATGGGATACGAAATATATTTCCTTTCGGATATGTAGAATGTTTGTTCGTAAAGGGAATCCTTCTTGAAAGGCGCTGGCCATTTTCCTTTGAAGTAGATCGCATTTAAAAGAATCGCTCTCGTTCTACTATTAAAACTGTCATTGTCGACAAGATTTTTGATCGTATTGTTAGTCTTGTCTTTTACCCAATTATTAATTTCCCCAATAGCTGCAGCAGTATTGCCAAAATCTATAGTATCGATATCACCATCGAAAGACGTTCTCGCGGTCGATTTGAAATTCTCTTTTAATTTACGATTTTTCTGTATGTATATTTTATTCGCGATTTTTACTGTGACATTCTCGGCTGAATCTAGATTAGCAAAAATAGGTTTGTATTCTAGTGCTGCTTGCTTACTATTCGCTAAGTTAAGGATCCTTTGTAAGCTCATAGATGTCCCTCCAGCACTCCCTTCGTAAGCCAGAGACAGAGCAGCATGCGCATTGAACGGCGAAAGTATTAAATTATCGTTCTTTTTAAAGCTTTTGTATAGGTTATTAGACAAAGTATTGATACTGTTTGATAGATCATCCGCGCAGGTTATTGTAATTATTGATATGATGAAAAGCGATGTATAAACTGAAAAAAAAAACAGAATTGTACATTTAGATACAACAAATACAGTGTTTGTATTTTGACTGTATCAATCAACAGCACAAACTAGTGAACTATATTGGGATCGAGGGAAAGCATCTGGACATAATATTGCGATTATATTGGGATTAGTGACGGATATCAGTCAGATACCTACTATAAATATCTCACAAAGAATAAGACAAGAATACCTATTATGTATGTCCTAAATTATTCAACGTCTACTCAAAATACATATGCAGAAAGGCTCTCAAAAACGTGAATGAAGAAATATTTGTCAATTGGAAAGATTATGGCAGATAGTCTAAACTGATGACTTGATTGAAAGAAGTTAGTGGAGAGTGTGGACTCGATATAAATGTCAGGAAACTGAAATATATGATCATAAGCCGGAGCAAAATTTGTTGCGAACATCTTATGCTGAATCAACAACAAATTCAGAGGGTCAATAAACACATACATCTGGGAACTACACTCAACGACTCACAAGAGAATCTTTTTAGGATAGAAAAAGTAAGAACCATGGTTTAAAAATGGCATCAGGATTTAAAATCCGATCTCTTACACTAACTAAAAAAATGAGACTCCTCCGTTGCTATGTCTTTTCTGTCTTGCTATACGGAGTAGAATTTTACAGCTTGATCAAGGAACAAGTCTGTCAACATCATCAATTTTAAACGGTTTGTTACAGATGCAGCAATTTACAAATTTTGTAGAGATTATACATACATTGTCTATGTGAATATTTATTAATTACTAAATAATATAAATTGATACAATCTTACCTTGTAATTTATTAAATCTCATCTTGCTTAGAGATATAGAAACTAATCAAAAAACGAAAGTTTATGATCAATTTTATACTGGAGACTGTTCAGTTTAAATGAACATACAACTATTGTTTGCTAGTTTATGGCCAATTAAAATGTTACTCTAATTTTTTTTACCAATTAGCACAAACATTACCAATTGCATTGTTCATGTTGTCGTCAAGCAATCGCCGTAAGAATCGATTTGTCTTCGTTTATATTTCACTTGTTTATACTTGATTAATTTTTCTATGGAAATAGTTATTATTGCTTATTTATTATTATTACTAAATACAGTAATGTAGTTGTCCTCAACTTATAAAGTGCTTTACAGAAAGGCGTGATAACGCTATAAGGGAGGAGGGCGAGCATATTGAAACATAATTAATACTTTTTTAATATTGCTTAATTCACTGAAAGAAAAGCAATAAAATATATTCTTACATAACACAAAATGAAGGATAACGCTTACAATAATATAATACACTTTCGAATAAGATTGTTAATGTAACTACATTATGACCTGTAAGTACTTCTCCTTTAATCTCAGATATCTTTCCACTTGTAGGTTAAATAAAACAGGAATTAATTTAAAATCAATTTATTCAAATTAAATCAGTCGATATTAGCAGTGCAAATTTGGGCAATTTTTTTAATTCGTCATTCCAGCTTTTGTTGGGTCTGCCTCGTTATAGGTATCTTTTCTAAGATATGTATTTAGAGGAACATTATTATCTGTATCCCATTCACTGTCAGCTGTAATGTGTTGCCTTCCATTTTCCTCTACTCTGTCAACATTTTCGTCAGTGTATCCTTCAGAACTTTCAGATTCCTGTTCTATTGCAATATTATCCTCAATGTCGCTTTCTGAGCTTTCGTTTTCACTACTATAACACTGGTCAACAGGTTTTTTTTTTCTTACACTCTGATACGTGTACGTTATGGACTTTTTGATTGTAATTCTGAAAATATTTTCAAAAATCGGCTATCACGTCAGGTTTCTGAGAAATGTTTTTCTTATACATATACATATGTATTAAATGTACTGTATGTCTAAAGATATTCTTTTATGAGTAAGTTAAAAGAAACTATCAAGTTATTATCATGCTAACGCGCATGTCTGAACAGGATTTAACATGTTTGGGCTTCATTTGTACGTCATAGTCGTGTAAACAATCCTAACAGTTTTTGTTATGTATGTGGAGAATTCACCGTTCAACAGCATAGACGAAATACTACACCGTTAATAGAAAAATCGTATAACCTTTATTTTAAATTAAAAATTACAAATCAAGACAAGTTGTGGACCCTTCACAATGTCTACGCACGATGTGCTGTTACTTTGAGGAGTTGGATAAAAGGTAAAAGCATAGCTAGGCCATTTGGTAAGCCTATGATTTGACGAGAACAAAAGGATCATTCGACAGATTGCTACTTTTGCTGTACAAAGACCTTCGGGTTTTCCAGTAAAAATATGGATAAAATTACCTATCCTAATTTACCTTCAGCCACTAGTCCAGTTCCTCATTCGGAAGCTTTGCCAGTACCAAATCCTATATGGATGTTTCGAACCAAGAACATGTTGAAATCGAGATAGAAGAATATATTTCAGAGTTGTCGGACACAGATGAAGAATATTTGCCATCTCAAGAGGACACGCCTCATTTAATAAATCAATTGGAATTAAATTACGTAGTTCGAGATCTCAATTTACCAAAACTCAGACAGAAATATTGGGATCAAGACTGCAAGGATGGAAGTTGTTAGCTCCGGGTACGCGTATTTCTGTATATCGAAATCGCCAGAAAGAACTGTCACAGTATTGAAGAAGGTCTTTCATTTTGCAAAAATTTTGACGGTTTAATGCGAGAATTAGGTTACAAACACCAACCAGAAGAATGGCATCTTTCTATAGATGCTTCTAAATTGAGTTTGAAAGCTGTCCTCTTACATATAGGAAACATCTACCCCTCCATTCCTGTTGGTCATGCCGTGCACATGAAGGAAACATATGATAATATGACACGTCTCCTTGATAAAATCAATTACAAAACCTATAAATGGTACATCAGTGCTGATCTCAAAGTATAATAGTTGCAATTCTACTTGGTCTACAACTTGGATTCACAAAGTATCCTGTTTCCTTTGTGAATGGGATAGTCGAGCGAGAAATTTGCACTATACTGTTAAGCAATGGCCAACCAGAATACAATATACTCCTGGAGAAAAGAGCGTAGTCCATAATTCGTTGGTGTAGCCTCATAAAATCTGATGAAGGATTTCGTCAAAGCATTGGACAAAGAGAGAAAGGATTTCGATATCTTAAACAAAAATTTCCTAATATATCTGAGGCAAAACTTAAAGAGGAGATTTTTATAGGACCCCAGATTAATCTGTTACAACAGGATCGAGAATTGACGTACTTTGAGTGATTTAGAACGTACTGCTTGGGATATCTTTAAAAGTGTGACAAAGAATTTCTTAGGAAATAAAAAATCTGAAGACTACGAGGAAATTGTTAGAGAACTTCTTAGAAGTTACCATGCTTTAGGTTGTAACATGAGTCTTAAAAAACGTTTCTTGCATTTGCACCTGAACTTCTTTCCGCCGAATCTTGGCGATATTAGTGACGAGGATGGGGAAAGATTTCATCAGGATATTTCCACTATTGAAAAACGATATCAGGGCAAGTGGAATAGCGAGATGCTTGCTGACTACTGTTGGACTTTAATTTTGGAATGTTCTTCATCCCAATAAGTATAAAAAAAGTGAAAAAAGGACTTTCTAAATACGTCCCAGAATAGCATACATATACTTATTAGTTAGTAACTTACTATACATAACTTACAGCCCATTGCAAATATCTCTGCAAAGTTGTAGACCGGTGTTTAGCCGGTAGTAAATAGTTTGAGATTCTTGTGTCATAAGTGTGTGACGTACTGTATACAAACTCAAATTCTTATATACGAAGCACAACATTTCATAAATATAACCATCATATATCGTTAGAATTCTATATGTTTTGAAAGCGTCTCTGCATGAATCTCTCCAATGAAGGCCAACTATTAATCGCACAGCTCTTTTTTGCAAGATAAATATTCTTTGTATATTAGTACACATACCCCAATGGATAATGCAATATTGTCAGTCTAATGTGAAAAGGGCCTAACTCCACCTTATACCGAAACTGAGTTTTTAACATTTTTATACACATGGCCGAATGCACGTGTCAGTCTTTACGGAGACGAGTGCTCCTACTACATGACGCTAGAAACTGCGTTATGAATATTGCCTATATCCAAGTACTTTCGATTTCTATACGAAAAATGTCTAACTTCCAATAGTGATATTAGCAGTAACACGCGGTGATCACTGTTGTCTTATTATTGTACGTTTATTACGTGTATGTATGTGCATGAATAAACTAGAATTTGCTGAACGAAGTAAAGGTAAAGTGTTGCATGTATGTTACGTTTACAAAATCGCCATAATATTTAATATTTTCCTGCCAGATTAACGGTTGCATTAAGCACTTTTCTCACGTACATAATTTTGGACTTAGGCACTTTTCACATGGTTATCTCAAGCAATTATTATTGAACACGCCTTTTCGTGATTCTTGAGGCAATGTTAACTTTTCCTAATATGTTTGTTACAGTGAGATGGATAAAAATAAAGCAGGCTATCAAATGCTAAAATTATTGCCAATGAATTTTGCAATGCAGTTACCGACAGCTGTATTGAGTGTTCAAAATAGTCAACCTGTCCCAGAGAAGAAAACGCAAAACCATCAGGAGCTTCAAGTTAATACAGAAAATAATAATCCGCCACAAAACAATATTTGCTGTGAAGTGTTGGAAATGGAAACAGTAACAAACCATGATGGTATGCAAGAGTCTATAGAAATTTTGATTGGAGAGTGCACACTAGCCCAAGAAGTGTTACAAATTGGAACACTCAACGAACATCTAAATGATGTGCTGTTTCCTTTTATAACCTCAGATAAAAAGGAGGTTAATAATGAATTACCTCAATTAAGTGTAAAGCACGTAGGTCAAAGTGAAACCAAAAAAACCGAAAAGGGTACTAATGTGAGTGCAAATAATGAGGAACAAGGAACAAACAGTGAACATAACGAGCGTGAGACCACCTACAACAAACCAAATACGACTGTCAAAAAAGATTCAGCGATCCTTCTAGTTGGAAGTACGCTACCAAATTACAAAATGAAATTAGCCTAAATCCCATATTTATCAACAATTGAGGGCTCCAGTGCAAGAACCAGGTATCTCCAAAATGCGAAATTTTACAGTAGGCGAAAAAAACACTTCTATACATTTACATTTTCTAAATTTGTATTTTTTAAGTTTCGTGCCGAATTCAGGCTGCAAATAACGAAACCTACAATAGGTATAAGTTGGTTTTAAACAATGGTAAAAAAATTATCATGATATTAATAATGGAGATACCTGGTTTTTGTCCATTATTATTAAAAAAAATTGATCCCTGACAACTTTATTATTTTTTTATTATCAAACGGGCGTACACATGAAACAGAACATAACCTGTAAATAAAATACTAACAGAAAGAAAACTCTACAACTTATTTTGGTGCATTTTCGCAGCACATAAAACTGGAAATTGTCTCATCATTCTGAGTCACTATATTCGGAATAGTCCGAACCTGCATTCTCTGCCACTTCTGCCTTTGATTGATGTTGTGCTGCTTCAATGTTATTATAAAACCACATATCGCATTGTGGCACATATGCTCTAGCGAGATCCATTACATGCTTAAATTTATGTGGTTTTAAAATACGTTTTTTTGTGTATAGAAGTACTTTATCATTAGCCGGCAAAGAAGGGTTTTCACCTTTTTTCAAGATTATGAAATTTGAATATATTGGTATCCCAACAGTTACACTACATTGTATATTGGGCATTTCCTGAGAGTCATATTTAAATAGTCTATACTTTGATATCGCAAACTAATCTTTTTTTGTACAGCCTGTTTTGCGAAATATTGGTAAGAAGTGGTCCTTGAAGTTTATAATCATGCCCTGAGTAACGTTTATGATTTCAAATTTCTTTCCTGCTTCACGGATAATTTTGTGATACTCTTCAGGTAAATAAATCCGGTCATATGCCTTCTTCTTAATCTCTATAGCGCCGAAGCTTCTGTCGCAGGGCAAAAAGCTGTGGCCCGGTTCAGGAAACCGATGTGTAATAGTGGCAAATTTTCCAAGTTTTACGACTGTGAATAGGAACTGGATTAATACGTATTTTTTGTTTTGCGAACTGCAGTTGTCCGAAAACAAATAGATATGCTTGACTTCCGATCTAATAAAATTGTTAAAGAAGTGATGTAAAAAACTAATCACTTCATTTTGCCCTTTAGCTCCTACTGTCTCATCATAAACATAAAAATAACTTGTTTTTGAACTGCCAACGTGTATACAAAAATTGTACACCCATAGCTGTATTTTATAAAACACATCACCGCTTGGAGCTACTGGAAGTGGCATATTTTGTTGAAAGTCGAATGTAACCACCTCAACAGAAGAATCTTCACGAGCAAGCTGGGTCTTTGCGTTCAAATCTTTATAAAATGTTTCTGCTTTGGTGACATGTAAATCTTTTAAAGTCTGAAGAGCCCTTCTTTCTTCTTCGTTATCGGCGGATTCTATTTTTTTCAGTAACATATCACACTTTGCACAGGTGTCTGACTTTGGTTTGCCGAAAGAGAGTTTAAAATTCTCTATAAAATATTTTCTATAAAAGTCATACTTAACTTTAGGATTAGCTGCTTTGCTTTCTTGTAGCAAAGCATATTGTTCGGGTTCATATCTCTGCAGATACAAGCTGTGCATTTTTGCTGTGTTCAAGTTTGATGATAAATATTTGTGTTCAACGTTGTCCTTTCTACTGTAGTGAGATATATATTTGGGGAAACTGTTAATGTGTGCTGCAATTTGATGTAAGACTACATCTTCGATCTTATTTGGCCTGTTTTGATGAAGTCCTCTTGCATCTACAGGTGCTGTACAGGAGGTTTTTAAATGATTTGCCACTCTCTCAAGGCGACTTTTGGCTATATCAAAAATTGAGAGCATCGCGTTCTTACAAACTCTGTAGTCATCTGCGCGATTTGTTATCTAAAAAATTAATAAAAATGAACTATACGAATGAGCCATTTACCAAGAAATTTTTTGTGTGTATTGTCTTGTTATTAACAACTTTTATAGCAGAGACAAACATTACTTACAACGTATTCATACGAACCAGTCTTAGGTTTGCCAGCTCCGGATCCAGGTCTGTGCCTCTTTACAGCCTTAACTTTTATAAACCTAGCCAAGAAAGAGTCTTGTAGGTCTTTCGATTTCAGCTGGTAGAAAGATTCTCGTACTTTATGTCTAACTTCTACGGTAACTTTTTCAAAGCACTTTAACCTACACGAACACGGCTTTCCTTCTTTCTTTGCAGGCACAACATGACCACTAGTATTTACGTATTCCAAGCCATGAGTTCTAGACTTTTTGATATAGATCTCTTCCATCGGTGTTTCAATATGATTCTTTTTTTTACCCTTCTGGGGATTTGTATTACGTCGGATTTCGTCATCATCCGATTCTAGTTCCGCCTCCGATACAATAAAATCTTCATCATTATCGGTGTTTGTACTTTCAAATGGTTCTTCCGCATATTCAGACTCAGAAGTTGCCATGATGTAATATGTTGCCAATATATAACAACAAACAACACGTAAATCACTACGTACTTTCCAGCACAGCAAAACAAACGTAAAACATAACCTAACAAACAATGTTATGAAAGAATATGCGCCTGCGCCCAGTAAAAAGTCGACAAATTGAACGCTGCAAGAACAAGGTATATCCAGGAGATATCTTATTATTGCACAGTAAAATTTATATGGTATCTCCATTCGATAATATATCTAAGCAACGTCGCGGAGGAGATATACTGTTCGTGTAACGAACGATAGAGAATTTTAAAATAGACATATCCGTATATAAAACTCATTTTCCCAAAATAGTGGAGATACCTGGTTCTTGCACTGGAGCCCTCAATTGTGTTGTTGTTGTGTGCGCAAACACAAGTATTTCATACAAAGTGAGCTAAGTATGATTTTCAGGACAACTGCTGTGGTTTCATGGTGAAAAATCAGTTTTTTTGCTTTCCCCTGAACAATTGACAATTTAGGACTTAGGTCCTTTTCACATTAAACTGACGATATGTCATTTTGGAGTACAAATTCGAGTAGTAACAATTTTCCAAAATAGCAAAACTACAATTTGCTCTTAAATTGTAGAATGCATAACGAGTTCGTGATAACTCGGAACTTAGCGTTTCTATTTGGCTGGTCCAAGATATACGAGGGAGCGTTTTTATATTCGCGGAATGGGGGATAAGGGGTGGAAATAAAAAAACCAAATTATTTTTCTTTTTCAATATATTCACCTGCAAGACGGATACATTTTTCCCATCTTTCAATTAATTTATTTATACCCTCATAAAAAATGATTTCTCTTTATCTGCATAATACGCCGAAACTGCCTCCTTGACTTCATCATCGGCAGTAAATTTTTTACCCCGCAGCTCTTTTTTCATTTTCGGAAACAGGTAATAATCACTCGGGGCCAGGTCTGGGCTGTAGGGTGGGTGATTCACAATTTCGAAGCCCACCTTATGCAGGGCAGCTAACGCAACGCGGCTCTTGTGGACGGGCGCGTTGTCGTGCAAAAGCAGCACACCTTTTGTCAATTTTCCCCGTCTTTTCTCTTTAATGGCATCTTTTAGTCGCTCTAATATTGAAGCGTAATATTCTCCGGTTATAGAAACACCTTTATCTTTATAATCAATCAACAATATTCCTTCCGAGTCCCAAAATACCGTTGCCATGAGTTTCCCAGCTGATTGTGACACTGACAATTTCTTGGGAGGTGCTGTGCCCTTTTTATGCCACTGCATGGAGTCTTGTTTGGACTCAGGTTCATAATGATGAACCCAAGTCTCGTCTCCAGTAACAATTCGACTCAATACACCATCCTTGTCTTCATTACAGAGGTCCAAAAATGCACGCGAACACTCTACGCGCTGTTGTTTTTGCGGCGGCGTGAACATTCTCGGCACCCATCTTGCGCTGACCTTAGACATGCCGAGATGATCGTGTAGGATTTTAAAAATTGTTGTATCGAATACTCCAACCATATCTGCGAGTTGTTTCTTCTTTAGTCGAGCATCTTCGAGTACAATTTTTTCAACTTTTTGGATAAGTGCTGGCGTGGTCACCTCAATGCTCCTGCCCGGCCTCGGGTCGTCTTCAAGGGATGCCCTTCCTTGTTTAAATAAACTATGCCACTTGTACACCATGATTTTTCCTGGACAAGAGTCGCCGTAAACCAATGACATCTCATTCATTATGGTCGCGACTGATTTTCCTTGCCTGGTAAGGAACTTTATAACGGCACGATATTCGATTTTTTCCATATTTCACTTTTCACTCCTGATTATGTTACTTGGTTGACGATAGCACAAAGACTAACTGTCTAATAACAATAAAACTTCGTATTTATACTAACTATGAGTCGCTGCACAGGCCACGCCCCAATGCGCCTAATCACCCCCCTACAACCCGCTCATTCCGCGAATATAAAAACGCTTCCTCGTACGCTCGTCAATAGCTAGTTCAAAGATTCTTGTCGATTAACTGAATCGAATAATTTCGTAATCTAGGAGCAAACTGTCGATGTTATATCCATGCCTATTGAATAAGATAATTTGGGTTTTATTTATGTTTAATACTAGTCTATTAAGATTCATCCATGTTTTCACACGTTCAAATGTAATATTCATTTTATTAAAAAGATTTTGAAGGTTATCGGAAGCGCTTACTATGGTCCGCATATAAAGGTATTGTATCGTTAATGTTTAGTGCAGCTGGGAGACCATTTACGTAAATTAACAACAAAGATAGTCCAAATACTGAACCTTGCGGTTCACCGACGTTGATACTGCTGATATCCACTGGCACTTTTCTTAGATAACGAACAAAAGTTTGTGAACAGGTTTTCGCATCAACCGTGATAACAACATCACAAAAATGTGAGTCATAGATTAAAGAACATCTCATTTACAATAAAAGTAGATGCGTTTCAGAAATCTATATTTCCTGTTTAGTTTCTGATATATTTCAGGTGAGTCGTTTTCAAAAATCCCACTGTATATGATTTAAGCAAATATAAAATATATTGACAAAGATTCATACATTTAGGAATTGAAGGGAGAGATATCTACATGTGTTTATCATACTTATCAACGCTGGTTTTAGCAATGTTAGATATATTATTTTGTATTAGTTGCGTTATAGAATTTCGACAAGAAAGAAACATTAATAGTTGATATTAAACAGTTGTTACGATTTTAATTGAAAATTGTGCTTATTTATAAAGATGTGCTAGTTGTTTTAATACGTTTTACTATCTTTTTAACTTATTGGAATAAGGTAAGTTGAATTATACGTAAATAAATACGTGAATATATGTATGTATTATCTATTTTATACGTAAATCCCCCTTTGTCGATGAGTAAAACTATAAATTACGTATGTGGAGTGAAATTCCGAAAGATTATATTCAATTATTTACAAGTCCTCAAATCTATTTAACCGACATAGAACATGAAAAATATAACTTTAAGTACAACAATGTCTAATACAATCTTTTTGTAATATTTAAAAAAAAAATCGTTACTTAATTTTATGAGTGGAGGCTAAATGCCTAACGTAATTCTACGGTATCCTCAGTAAGCTTTGAATGTTAGCCGTCTTTATTTTTATTTAAATATGTGGAATAATAAATCGGATAAATGAGGTTTTATAAAGTTTTATATGTTAGGACTCATTTATAAAATCAGAGAAGATCTGGTATCATTTGTTTGTCCCCGCAATTAGGTGACAGTTTATTAAAAGCTTCAATCCTAGTAGACATTACTGAGCAGCACTATCCTTTATTAACCTCAATCGAAAAAGCACGGAACGTATCTACTTTGGGGCAAATCCCCCGAATTATTAATCCGTACTTCAACATAGAATACATATGGGCGTAGTAAAATGTCTTTAATCAATCGATGTTAACTTTATTGCGGATATTCAAAACAGCAAAATAACAGCTGTTTATTTTCAAAGCATCCCAAGCAGCCATCAATTCTCGACGAAGAACGTCCAATGAAGTGATTTTCTTATTCCTGAGCTTGTCTTCCATGAATCCTCACACTGAAAAATCCAATTGATTCAAATCCGGGCTGTTAGAAGGCCACTGGTTCTTATTGACATATCCGGGAAAATGGCGATCAAGAAAGGCAATTGTTGACTTCACGCCATGGGCAAAAGTCCAGTCCTGCTGGTACATGTTACATGCATTTTTCCACATGACTTCATCCTGGTAGACTTAAGCGTTGATTGTCACATTTCGATCGATGAACACGAGAGGGGTCTTTCCAGTAGCGGAAAATCCTCCCCCGACCATTAGCGCGTTCGGAAACAATGTCTTAGTGACAATCTGTTGCTTCTTTTAGTTCTTCTGAGATGGATTTAACATCTGTCGGTGGTTTTGTGAATTGTGAGCACTCTCGATCCTGAAGATTTTCTCGTTTGTCCATATATATCTCGAATATCCTCGACGCGGCGCTGTGCCAAAAATTTGAGCATCTCCTTGCACCTTATCAATCGTTTCTTCATAGCGTCTTCTATCAACGTCTCTCCCTTGTAAATACAGTAGCTATAAAGCTCCAGCGATCCTTTGACAATGCTGTGGACACTTCGGCTAGCGATTCCGAGGCTGACGCCATCGTTCCGTTTAATCCTCCTCTTGATGATGGATCGAGCTTGGAGAGTGTTCACTGAACGGGGCCGGCGTGATTTCTTCTTAATTTCGACATTTCCTTTAGTTTTTGCAGTGGTGGACAATCTTCTGGACTGTACGCAAGGGTACTTTAAATCGGTGGGCAATCGAGGCGTTCGTATCTCCGCTCTGCGAGAGGCGTCACGATGAATACACAGTCTATCTAGAAACCAAAAACTATCATACGTCACTAGATAGAGCACACAAAATACACGGAAAAAACATAAATGAAAAAGATTTTTCACTGAGTTGAATCCTGAGAAATCGCGCGGAAATACGCTCACATACTTAGTAGCCATCCCGTATTTTCTGATTTCTTACGATGGGCGCGCTATATATTTTGAGATACAAGAAAACTACTACTAAGTCTTTTTACGAAAGTGATTTTATTTATGTTCAAAATAATCACCTCCTGAATCAATGCATTTTTGTAACGTAAAAGTTTGAAGCCCGTCAACTTTTGGAATGCTCTCAAAAAATAGATAAATTGCGTCATCTATGTCATCCTCTGCCGTGAAACGTCAACCACGTAAATGATTCTTTAGGTCAAAGAACAATCAGAAATCACACATGGCCAAATCAGGCCAATATTAATATTTTCACGTAAAAATTCTGCTGTGTGTGTCTATATGTTAATTTTTCAGCTTGATTGCTTTTACTAATCCGGTACCTTCCTTCTCTTCCGCTGTGTTTCATATTTCGCATTGATAACGTTAATGACAAGTGCATGCTCCCCTAATAACTAAACGTTTCACAAAAAAGTACATTCCATGGCTTACAGATAATTTAAAACTTTTGATTAGGTTGAGGGAGCCAAGTATCGTAAGTCGAGATGTCCTGCTTTTTGGGATTATTATAAAACTCTTCGCAATTTGACTACGTCTTCATTCAAACGTGAAAAAAGGGCCTACTTTGAGTTTATTGCTAATACAAAATCTCCTAAAGCTTTGTGGAGGCAAATATTGTATTTGGATGTTACTTGGCGTCTGCCTGTTGAGAATTTTTCTAGTAATCTTGCAGATGTTGATATGATGAATGATTATTTTGTTAATAGTGTCCCCGAGCAAAAGAATTCCAATTTGTTATTTCATTGTGATGAGGCAAATACTGCTAAGTTCTCATTTTCTACTGTGGATCCTGGTTTTATCTCCAATATTATTTATAATATTCGTTCAACGTCAACTGGTTCAGATGGAATTAACATAACAATGATTAAACTATGCTGGCCGTTTTTGGTACCCTTTGTAACACATATCATTAACTGTTGCATTGAGCAGGCTGTTGTTCCGGCTGTTTGGAAATATGCCTTGGTCAAACCCTTACCCCTTTATTGACTTTCGTCCCATAAGTATTTTACCTACTTTTTCTAAAATTCTTGAAAGGGTTATTTACATTCAATTAAATGATTTCGTGAACATTAATAATGTGCTTCCTTGTACTCAGTCCGGCTTCAGGAAAGGTTACAGTTGTAAGACGGCATTGCTCGCGGTTACTGATGATATTATTGCTGCCACTGATAGTGGTTTAAATACTGCCTTAGTACTTTTAGATTTTTCTAAAGCTTTTAATAAGGTTTGCCATATTACTCTTTGTTCGTTGTTATATTCTTTGGGTATTAATGTTGGGTCGGTTCAACTATTAAGTAGTTATATCTATGTAATCGTCATCAGAGTGTGGTTATAAACTCTAATGTCTCAGTCTCTCGACAGATATCCACGGGCGTTCCTCAGGCATCAGTTGTAGGGCCCCTGCTATTCTCCATCTATACGTTGCAGTTTGTTAATTGTATAAATATTTGCCAAAAGCATCTATATGCTGACGATATGCAGATATATTTATCTTTTGAACCTGAAAATTGGCAACGGGTCCTTGATTGCATTAATTCAGATTTACGGTCTCTGTACGAGGTGTCGTCTCGGTATAATTTGATGTTGAATACACTCAAAACACAAGTAATATTATTTGGTAATTCTAGAATTTGTGAGGATTTGAATGGGGTGTTTCAGGTCAGTATTGGTGACGTTGTTGTCCCGATTGTAAAATCGGTAAAGAACTTGGGGTTACAGATGGATAATACTTTCCGATATCGTGATCAAATAAATAAATATATTAAAAACTCGTAGATAAATTTAAGAAAGCTTTATCCTCATAGATCTTCCTTACCATGCACTGTTAAGACACGGTTGTGTGAGTCTTTGGTGCTGTCGCAGTTTACTTATTGTTCTACTATTTATCACCCTGCTATTGATTCCATTACGAGTTCCCGTATTCAAAAAATTCAAAATTCATGTCTAAGATTTATTTTTGGAATTAGAAAATTTGATAGAGTATCTCATAAGTTGGGAACTGCTGGGTGGTTGAATATGAGAAACAGGCGCGAATTAAAAATGTTATAAACTTTTCATAAAATTTTATTATTCAAAACGCCACCGTATCTTTATATGAAGATCCGATTTAGAACTGACAGTCATAATATTACTACGAGCTTTAAGGCGCCTATACATGTTGGCCGAGCGTTGCTGAGCGGTGGCCAACGCCAACGTGTAGATAGCCTATTTGCCTTGCCTTGTCATCGCTCGGTGTCGCTCGCCTAGTTAGCCGAATGAAGCCAAGCGCCAACAAGTGTACAGCTCATTTGTCGCCACTTGTCTTTGCTCGCCGTTGCTCGTGATCACTTGCTTCACTTCGGACCGGTGTCAGTTTTTATGCACAAATCAAAGACACTCGTCTGCGCTCGGCCAATAGCGTCCACACGTTTGTCTGCCCGCTATTACACGGTTAACATCATTGCTGTCAGATGTGTACAATTTCATAATGTCGCTCACAACAAATGAAGATATTTTTAATTTTTTGGAGTAGGCATTCTGCTACTTCAATGTCGACGTCCATAGTTTTTCACTGCACACTGACAGTGGCCAACGTGCGGACAACTCTACGAACACTCGTTTACATTGGCCGCTTGCATTGGCGTTCGACGAACTTGTCGAACGTGTGGACATTCGCACTTGCCGTGTACCTATTTGCCGGCGCTCGGCCAACTTGTATAGGAGACTTTAGAGGTCTGATATCACCGCCCTTTTTCAGACTGTCACTATTTAAGCGATCCTTTTCTTATAATATGTATAAAAAATATAACAACATTGATGAGTCCTTTAAGATCATGTCTGAACCTTTAAATCTCAACTAAGAAATAGATTAATTGATTTTCAGTAAAGTATGTGCCAGTCTTTTGCTAACTACATATGTATATATTTTGCCATCTATATAGTTGTAATAATTGTTTCCATACGGAGCTACGGTGATTTCTGTTTTTGCGCATATTCATTTCTTGAAATTTTCTTGATTACGTAATTTAGGCATTTATTCGTTAAGTTAATTTTATGTATTACACTCAGGGTTAGTGCAAGCAGAACTTGCTTCTGAGTCGCGCCCTGTAATTGCTCCTTACTTTGTCTAGCTTGAGTTATTTTCCTTAAAACAAGCCTAATAATATTGTATGTTGTTATTGGCATGGTGGGTAGCAATAAAGACATTATTATTATTATTATTACGGAATAAAACCGCGTACATTACTTTCTTGACAGCTCTTTGATTTTTGGCCATTGTTGGTGTTGGTTGATCTTCGTGGATCTACACACGCCTCTCCTGGTGGCTAGGAGTATCGTAAAATGGGATGTAAGTTTCATCATCTCTTACTATGTTTGATAGAATGCAATGTGCACCATTATTTAACATTTCTAACGTTTCCCGATCGATTCTTGCGCGCTCTGCTTTTTGGAAATCATTAAGATCATCTAAAGATGATCATGTAAAATTGAACTTAGTGTTGCGGATCCAACACCAAGAGTTGCCTCAATCGCTTGATAGATGTATCTTAGATCTCCGTCGGCCACGCGTCTCACTCTCTCAATGTTTTCAGCGGTAACTGAAGAATGTTCTTCATCACCAAGCTTTTCGGTCCTCTTTCGAATTCGCTATACCATTGAAACAGCTGCACGTGAAGGACCTTCATTACCAAATGCGCGTTGCAATCGTTCACTTAAACCGACCTTAAAATAGTAGTAGATCATTGCGCGAATATGTTCTCTTGACTAGTCCATGATTCTATGACAAATCATATCCACCACATTTACTTTATGACAGCAGCGACTCAGCTGCCAGTCAGAGTTGACTATTTAAGCAGTGTTTCCAGTTCTAAGGTCTCTAGTTTAGAGATATCAAAATATATAACGTGACCATCGTACTATTAAAATGTACTACCGCAATTTTAAATTCATTTAATAATCAATTATTTTCTTGGCAATACTACACTATTCATGTATTTAGCAAGATCCATCTTATATATTAAAAACAATGTTAGTATGCCATCTATGAACACTTGCTGTTGTTGAGCGTAGATTTTCACGACCGTTGTTTACTGTGGTGAAGCCTTCCAGGTGGTGTTTTCCAACTAGATAAGATTGAAGTAATCTAAGAACGATGTCGCTTGTCCCTATATTCCTTAATTTAGCGAAAAGGGTGTTGTGATCCAGCAAATGCTTTTGAAAGATCACAATAATAGCTACTTTTTCTTTGCCTTTGTCTGTCATCATACTGCGTCGACGGTAATAGCTTATATTTTGAAAGATATGCCACTATACAATTTATCTCCTTATATATGGAACCTACCCAAGATCGTTGTAACGTGAGTTATTAGTGAACGATGCAAGGTATCCAATGGATTGTTAGCACTTGGTAGCACTAAAGTGCTTAAGAAATAAGTCAGTAATTTGTTGGCTAACTGTAACCCTTATGTTGTTTACTTTTATAGTGATTGTTTCTCTCTGTGTTTTTTCGATTTTGTTTTTATTTATGATATTCCAAACTGTTTTGATTTTATTATCCGACTTCATTATCATTTTTTTGTTTGGGACTGCACGGGCGGACGAGCCGTAAAGGCAAGCTCGGCCATAAGGAAGACCTATTGTGCCCCAGTGCTGTTTTACTCCTCTTAGCCAGGCTGCACTCGGACGAAAAAGTCCGCAACCTGGTCCACCTTCCCCTGTCCACTGTCGAGCAGTCGGCAAGAAGATAGATTGCAGTTTCCTCCGTATTCCCACAGTTTCTGCATAGGGGAGAGTTTACTATGCCCATGCGATACAGGAGTTTGTTCAGTGCGCAGTGACCGGTTAAGATTCCTGTGATTAACCTCAGCCTGACCCTGCTCATAGAAACTTGCGCAGTTTTCCTTCGTACGGGAGGGTTTTGCAGTGTCTCATGACGGCAAGTGCATTCCAGTGGGAGCAATGCCTAACAGCGAGTTCAGATTTGACAAAGGCTTTGATACTGCCATAGGAGTTCCCACATGTAGGTTCTGGACCCACGAGTGGTGTCTCACTCATTATCATAATACTACATATAATAATCCATTTCGAATTTGAAAGTAGCTGGCTATGCTTTGTTTTTCCGAGTTACACAAGTCAACAATATCAAGATGTTTACTTAAGTGGTGCAAATCTCTCAAAATTTGACTATTTTATATAACCTGATCCGTAACTCAAATAATTTTCATCAGAATATATTTCTTTTTTAGAAAACATTGTTAGAAACAGCGCATATACTTACGCATAAATAGATTATACTACTAATAACGCCTCTTATTAACCTCTTGCAATGAAACTCTAACGGCAAGTAATGTTGAAGGTGTCAGTAATAGTTTTTTCACATTATAAATGTTATCCCAGAAATCCAAAAAAGAACGAATGCTGGCATGTTATAATTAGGAAACGTTTTAATTTAATAAAATTTAATTTTCCAGGAATAATGTACTGAACGTAGTTTTATGACATTTCAACGTATTCAAAAATAGCGGAACAATTCAAATTGATAAACGTATTAATATTAGCACTAGATATATTTGTATACTATATTTTCACCGATACGGCGCATCCACTGTCGCATCATAAAGTGATATAAATAACGTTATGGACTGATAAGAAAAATACATATTTAAAAAGTAGATAAATAAATAAATTTATAGTTAGAATTAGCGGATGTACGTACAGTTCTGTTCAAAAATACTGATTTAACTAAATGGAAACTAGATCGAACAAAATTTCAAATATTGTATGAGCACTACTCATGTGCAACTGCTTTTACTCTTCGAGGGTTTTCGCAAATCGAGAAGCTGAATAGATCTCGTATTGTACCCATGCTCGTCCCCAAATCTATCAAAGTAATCACTATTGTTATCGCTATTGTTAGCATAAGATATTTTCCTGAGGGTATATAGAGTAGTTGAAAATTTTGAAGACAATTTATTTATATAATCCTTTCAGTTAAATTTTCCATCTAAAAATACGCGCAAATATTTCACAGATTCCTGAAGAGAACATGTTTCTATTTCTACTACTAAAGCTCACAGATTTTGTTTTATTCTAATTCAGACACAGATAGTTGGAACTAAACCACAACAGGCAGTAATTCTGTGCATCCTATATTTCTTGGTTCAAAACATGCCCGTCTGCATGTCTCACCAGAAAAATAGTATCATCAGCAAACAGTATACTTTTTATTTGGGTAACGCAAGGTAAGTCGTTCATATAGATATATAATAAATAGCAATGGACTCGGGATTGAACCCCATCACTTAGCTCTCCATCCACGCCCATCTACTGTCAAATAAGATCTAAATGAATCGCTTTTTGAAGAAAGGTCGTAAATCATAAAACTTGGTTTTGAAAAAACTGAAAAAAACTGTTTCTAACTTTTATGACTTTTCAGTTATGCAGTTTCGTAGGACTAATTTATACACCTAAGGTATTATGTCACCAAGTCAAAAACGTCAAGCTCCCCATATAGGTCTCAAATGTATTTTTGAAAAAAGTGACTTAAGCTCTTCCTACATAAAAAAGAAAAATTATTTAGAAAAAGTGTTTCTTGCCGTAATAAGATAAGTTTACATTCTGTATTTCAGCTAAAAATGGATAACACAATCAAACCACAATTCTACTAAATTATTATCATCGGTTGGTGAAGTAGTGGTGGGGCCATGTCAATATGATATTATTATAAAATTCTTTATATGATTCCTCAACAAATTCGACACACTTTTTTATTCCATCGATCTTTTTCTGTTTAATTGGCACTTTTCCCAAAGCTTGATGTAAATCGAATATATGTTTTACCAGACCATCAATAAATTCCGAAATTTTTACAGAGTGGGTCAAATTCGATACTTTTAATAGAGATCGTATGTTTCTGAAAGAATTAGACAATATACAGGCTGTTACAAATTCGCGGGTCACCATTGGGATCTCGAAAACGGTAAGAGATACAAAGTCGGTTAAATTGGGGTAAAGTTGCGGTTTTTGCTGCTGAACAATAATCCGTTTTAAAAAATTTCTATGATTTGTAGTTTTTGAAATATTTCCGAAAAACCGAAAAACACACTTTTCTTTTTTCTTCTGTTCTGAAGTTATTATTGCAGGGATCAAAACAAGATTAATACATTCTACAGGTACTTTTTTGAACTCTTTACGAAGGTGTTATTAGATTTTGCTTAAAGCGTTTCGTCCCGCTTTGACCACCATCAACTTCATTTTTTCTTATGGCCGCCACATTAGATCTTGGCATCATTAAATAGATCAATTTTTCTGATATTTTTTCATGTATCACGTATCCTCATTAAAGAAAGTTAAATTGCTATAAGTGCAGAAAATGTTAAAAATAACAGTACTAAGAAAAATATGGTGTGCTGTGACGACAAAAAGTAAACGTTTTGACATATCTCCGCATAGCTTAGTTTGTTTACTGTTCAACTCAAATGCAATTCGTTTTAAACTTATTCAAATGATGAAAACAACGCATAACAACGTGACATGTTACAACTTTATGATAATAATAACAACACAGTAACAGCGAGCGAAATTTACTTCCAACAGTATCCATAAAGACGTCAACCAAATAGAACATTGTTTGGTAAATTAGATAGAAATGTTCTTCTTTATGGATCTTTTAGTAAAATTCGAAGGAAGTCGAAATTTCAGAATTTTAGTACAAATTCAGAAAACAACAGTCATATTAACAACTTTTAATATCCAGCTAATTGCTGAGAAATTAAGTAGGTATTATAACATTCACAAAAAGAAAAAAACCCAAAATATGTATTACAATGTCGATACTGCAGTATGTTTCTTTGAAAATCTGAATAAGTTATATTTAAAAATACTCGTCACATTGCATTGATACCAAACGTGACCAACACGAACGAATTAAACTAGAAAAAATAACGGTGTACTCGACAGTTCTGAAAGTACCTACTTGATAGACATATTCATCATTATTATAGTCTACAAATTTAATAGTTCATAAACAAAACAAAATTTTCAGAGTAGTAGTAAA
Source organism: Holotrichia oblita (assembly GCA_023690525.1). Taxonomy (NCBI): domain Eukaryota; kingdom Metazoa; phylum Arthropoda; class Insecta; order Coleoptera; family Scarabaeidae; genus Holotrichia; species Holotrichia oblita. The sequence continues at coordinate 41,261,060 of CM043023.1, forward strand.
GTAACTGGTTCAGCATAAACTTTATTTTTCAGAATACCCCACAAAAGAAAATCTAATGGCGAGAGATCCGGTGACCTTGCAGGCCAAGTTTCCATTAATATATAACGTGTATAAATTCACTAACCTTATTTCTATGTATGTGTGCTTACATTTCTAATCTTACTTGTTAACACTAATGTTGTAAAGTTCCTGACTTCTAGTTATTTCCCTGCGAATCAGCTTCTTCGTTGATTGTCTGCTGCAACGCCATATGTACACTCCTATTGCTCCCAAAATTAACACTGCCAAAATTGCCGCTAATACTTCCCATAATCCGAGGGTGATTTGATTCAGTCCAGTTGTACCACCGCTGTTGCCTGCTTGAGCGATGATTATTTCCTCTTCTTTTTTTGATTGATTAGTGCCCATTTTTTTTGTTTTTTTTTCACAACAATTTTATTTTTATTTTATATTTCCTTTCTCAGTCTTACCATCTTCTGATCCGCAGTCAGGACTGGCAGGATCGCCATGTAATGTTTTTAATAATTTATTGTTCTTTGACTACATACTCTAAATAAACTATTGGTCCGCACTACTTGCCGACCCTATCTATATATCTGACTATTCTAAAAATATACTACTCCTTATATTATTTTCTATTGTAGCGAAACTGCTAGTGGAGCGCTTTTTATGTGTCATCGCTGGTGTACCATTGACCAGTTATGTTTGCTTACCTGACACAACCTACTTAGGTACATACTTGTACCGATTACTTCATCGGTAACCTACATAATTAGTTTTTGTTTATTAATGGTACTTTTCCACTACACCTCCCTCGCTACAATAGAAAATTTTAATATACTAATATTTATGTTAAAATTTTTCTTACATACAATCTCAATACTATGCTACGCTTACATCTAACTTATATTCTATCAATTGTACTTTTCTCTACACTTGAACTTTATTGTTTTTCAGTTATTCTATTCACAATATTTTTTCACTCGGTTCTTGTGCACTGTCACTAACTTATTTTTTATTCTTAAAGTTACATTTGGTTCATCTGAATGTATTACTTTATACGGTCCATTGTACAAGGCCTCTAGCTTACTACCTGTTTCATTTTTTATTAACACTTTATCACCATACTTATAACAAATATTACTACAACTAATGTCTAGTCTATCTTTTCTTTTGGCTTTAGATTTTATCAGGTTATTTCTGGCATCTTTCCATGCATTTTGTAATCTATACTTTAGTTCAATAGGATAATTATCAAAATTATATACAGGATCTACGTTCTTTAATAGATTATTTGGTAAATTGCAACGTTTGCCAAACACTAGCTCGTATGGCGTATACTTGGTTTCTGAGTGTACAGACGTATTATAACTGAAACACCAAAAAGTCGTCCATGAGCTCCAAGTATATGGAAATTTGTTTGTTTGTATACGCAGATAGGAATTTAAATGTTTGTGAGTGTTCTCTAGCGCACCTAAAGTTTCATGATGGTAGGCAGTAGAATGTAGTTGCTTAATACCTAATAATTTTGCTGTTTCCTTAAATACTTTCCCTAAGAATTCAGTACCTTGATCAGTAGCAATTTCCGTTGGTATACCGAATCTTAAAATGAAATTATTTACGAAAGATCGTGCTACTGTGTCGGCTTCTTTGTTCTTAAGAGGGTAACCTTCTACGAATTTTGTGAGTTCACACTGTAAGGTAAGAATATACCTATTGTCTTCATTGTCCTGGTTTAATGGTCCTACTATGTCTAAAAAGATTTTGTGAAAAGCTGATGATGCGGTAGTGGTAACTGTCAACGGTTCTTTATGAGCTCGCGAGTGTTTATAGCGTTGACAATCTCCACAGTTAGCAACAAAATGTTTCACTTCGTCTTTTAGATTTTCCCAAAAGTAATGTTTTCGAATATTAGCGTACATGCGATTTATACCGGCATGTCCTCCAGTGTGTAATAAATGAAAATCGTTAAGAATTAATTGACGCTCTTTCTTACAGTCTATTTTCTTTGCTGTAGTAATAATACATATTCTAATCTTAAATTCTCTAAGCTTACTAGGCTTCTGAGATAATCGCGCGATTAACTGTTCATTTCTCCTATTTTTAAAAATACATAGCTGTGGAATTCCGTACGTATTACATATATTTTGCAAGTGTCTCAATTCCGCGTCTAGAGCGTGAAGTGATCGACCATTTTGCTTAATGTATATAACTTGAGACTGTGCGTCGTATAATAAACTACCTACTCGTATGCAATTTTTGTTTACTTTTACATCTTCGTTTTTTCCTAAATGTGTAAGCTCTACAGAATCTTTTGGTTGCTTTAACAATTCAACAACTGCAGGGTGATCAGTCCTATTGTTGTTAGAAGTGTCAAAAGACATTTCCGATTCCGAATTTTGTTTTAATAATTTATTTGCCTTAGCTCGAGAGACCGCAAATATGCTGTGCTGCATATTTTCTAGATCTTTTGATTCGATTTTAATTCTCGATAAGGCGTCAGCGCTTACGTTCTCTTTACCTGCAATGTAATTTATTGTAAAATCGTATTCTTCAAGAATAAGTCTGAATTTAGTCAATCTAGAAGAAGGATTAGTCATTCCAAACAAATATATTAAGGGTCTGTGGTCTGTATAAATTTGAAATTTTCGCCCATATAAATAGGGTCTAAAGTGTTTGACCAGACTATGGCTAATAATTCTTTTTCGATTGTACAATAATTTACCTCTGCCTTATTTAATACCCTACTGGCGTATGCTACTGGTTTGTTATCTGAATTTGAAAGAACAGCTCCCAGTGCATAGCCAGATGCATCTGTCCTGAGTATAAATTGATTACCGCTACTGAAATCTGGGTATTGTAATATTGGTGGATTTATTAAAGCTGCTTTCAGGTTTTCGAAAGACTCTTGACAACTTTCATCCCATTTAAATGGAATAGATTTTCGAGTTAATTTATTTAATGGTAATGCGATCTGGGCAAAATTTGGTACAAATTTTCTATAGTAATTTGCAAAAGCAATAAACCGTTTTGTGTCGTTTGCGTTTGTTGGCGTAGGAAAATTTTTTACTGCACTACTTTTACCTGGATCAGGAGATATCCCGTCCGATGAGATTAAATGACCAAGATATACAATTTCTTTTCTCAAAAATTTGCATTTGCCAGGGTTTAATTTCAAATTTACTTTTCTTAATGTATCCATAACTTTCACTAAATTTTGATTATGATTTTGAAGATTATTGCCGAAAACAATTAAATCGTCTAGGTATATAAAACATGATTGAAAATTTAAGCCTGACATTGCTATCGTCATTACCCTTGAAAAGGAACTGGGGCTGGTCTTTAATCCCATGGGTAGTCTAGTCATTTGAAATTGTCCCTTATCGGTTGTAAACGCTGTATATTTTCTACTAGTTGGTTCTAGTTCGACTTGGTAATACCCTTGCGAAAGGTCTAGATGTGTAAAATAAATTGCACCAGAAAGTGAATCTAAAATATCAGTAATATTGGGTAAAGGAAAACGGTCATCTTCAATGTTTTTGTTTAAAAGTCTATAGTCAACGACAATGCGCCATTTTTTGTTTCCGTTGGCATCGGGTTTTTTCGGTACTATTAGTAGCGGAGAGGACCAGTTTGACTTGGTCTCCTCTATGATACCATCCTTTAACATTTTATTTATTTGTTTGTTAACTTCTGACTTTTGACTATGAGGTAATCTATAAGGTTTGACATATACCGGGCTCGCATTTTCTTTTAAATTTATTGTTTCTCTTATTACGTTCGTTACCGTCACGGGATCATCATCTAAAAGAAATACATCTGCATACTTCGCGCAAATTTTCTGAATAGATATTTCTTCTTCCTTATTTAATTCTGTAAGGTCTATTAATTCTAGCAATTTATTAACTCTACTAACAGAGTTTGGAGAAGTTTTTCCAATATTGTACAATTCAAATTTCGACAAGCTCGTAACTGTTGGTCTAAAATTTTTTACCCTAATTTCTCGATCATTTGTGTTTAAGAGTCGTACCGGAATCATGTGTGAATTCGCCTTTGCGATGATTCCTGCAGAAAAAACACCTTCCGAAATTTCGCTAGACGTAACAACACAATCATCTGAGTCGTCTACCCAAAAATATTTTATAATTTCGCAACGTGGTGGAATTACTGTGTAGTTGTCATATTTTGATTCTAAAGGAAGTGTAATTTTGATATTATTATTCCAAAAAGAAAGAACAAATTTTTCAAAATCGATCGTTGCATTGTATTTCATAAAGAAATCTGATCCAATTATTCCATGCATACCACATCCAAAATCTTTCATAACGACAAATTCATGATTAATTTTTGTACTTTGTAATGTTAAAGAAATATTAACCGTTCCGATAGACTTGGTTGAGCCTGCAATCCCATTAATAATAATTTTTCTATTGGGGTCTATATTTTCCCTATTTTGTAAAAATTTTGAAAAAATAACACTGATTGAGGCACCCGTATCTACAAGAAACAACAGATCTTCCTTTCCATATTTCATTCGCACATAATTCATCCCATTCATACTCAAAATAATACCTTCATGACTGCCAGTCTCGAAAAAACTGATTTTCAGTCTCTGAATTTTCTGCTTTTTCCGTGTAAAACGTATTTCCGCGTCCGAGTGATCGTCCACGATTATTACGCCGATTGTTGGCCGTTCCTCGTGCTCGATTTCCTCGGTTACTATCGCAATTATTTATATTATGTGACCTATGTGTGTTGGCGGAATTTTGGTTGTTATTATTTCTAAAATTTCCCGAGTTGTGATGATGCGATCTATGAAATCTATAATTTCGGTTATTACTTCGGTTGTTTTGGGCCGCGTAACTTTGATTAAATGAATTGTATCGACCGTGGTTTTGGTGAGGATTTCGATGTCTATTGAAATGGAATATATTTGAGCTTGAGGGTTTGTTCCTATCCTCGTTTTTCGCCGTGCTGATTGCCTCTTTTAAAGTCTTACAATTGCGCGCTTTTACAATTGTCCGCAGTTCATGATTTTTAAGGCCATTACAGAAGGAACTTATGGCAATCTGTTCGTTTACCGGCCGTAAGGTTTGAAGTGCTTCGTCATTACCGTTCGCTTGCGCGAGCGTTAAATTACTAAGCAACTGTTCAACTTCACTACCAAACTCATCTAATGATTTATTTAATTGATGCGCTTGATGCAACTGATAGGATAGTGTTGATGCTGACTTTACTGTTACGAAATTATCGCGTAAGTCTTTTAATAATAGGTCAATAGAGTCGTACTTGCTATTTAAACGGACCTTTGCATTTTCGCTTAAACGCGTTTTTAATACGTAGTTAATTAAATATTTCATATGATCAGTTTTTAACAAATCTGCATATAACCTGATAGAATCTATTAATTGTTTGGTGGTTTCCTCTGTTCCATCCATGGATGGCAACAAGCTACCAGCTGTTTTTAAACAAAAATCTTCAGCCATATTTATATTAATATTTAACCTATCGTCTAAAATCTTTCTTACTTGCTCTATGATAGTTTCTATAGCCGCGACATATTCCTTAATTTGTTCTACAATATTTACATCTAATTTTTGTATACTAATATCTGCCTCTAATTTCCTAAATTGTAACAAAATTTGTTCGAATTCTTTTAGTTTCTTATTCGTAAAGTCTATATTAGCGCGTACTTCTTGATTGTCTTTAATTCTATTACTTTTAAAAGTTTTTAGTTGCTCATACACTAACTTAAAATTATGTAAAGTTTCCATTAATATATAACGTGTATAAATTCACTAACCTTATTTCTATGTATGTGTGCTTACATTTCTAATCTTACTTGTTAACACTAATGTTGTAAAGTTCCTGACTTCTAGTTATTTCCCTGCGAATCAGCTTCTTCGTTGATTGTCTGCTGCAACGCCATATGTACACTCCTATTGCTCCCAAAATTAACACTGCCAAAATTGCCGCTAATACTTCCCATAATCCGAGGGTGATTTGATTCAGTCCAGTTGTACCACCGCTGTTGCCTGCTTGAGCGATGATTATTTCCTCTTCTTTTTTTGATTGATTAGTGCCCATTTTTTTTGTTTTTTTTTCACAACAATTTTATTTTTATTTTATATTTCCTTTCTCAGTCTTACCATCTTCTGATCCGCAGTCAGGACTGGCAGGATCGCCATGTAATGTTTTTAATAATTTATTGTTCTTTGACTACATACTCTAAATAAACTATTGGTCCGCACTACTTGCCGACCCTATCTATATATCTGACTATTCTAAAAATATACTACTCCTTATATTATTTTCTATTGTAGCGAAACTGCTAGTGGAGCGCTTTTTATGTGTCATCGCTGGTGTACCATTGACCAGTTATGTTTGCTTACCTGACACAACCTACTTAGGTACATACTTGTACCGATTACTTCATCGGTAACCTACATAATTAGTTTTTGTTTATTAATGGTACTTTTCCACTAATATGGCACTTAATATGGCGGCCATAAGAAAAAATGAAGTTGATGGTGGTCAAAGCGAGACGAAACGCTTTAAGCAAAATCTAATAACACCGTAAAAAGATAAAAAAAGTGCCTGTAAAATGTATTAATCTTGTTTTGATCCCTGCAATAATAACTTCAGAACAGAAGAAAAAAGAAAAGTGTGTTTTTCGGAAATATTTCAAAAACTACAAATCAGGAATTTTTTTAAGACGGATTATTGTTCAGCAGCAAAAACCGCAACTTTGCCCCAATTTAACCGATTTTGTATCTCTTACCGTTTTCGAGATCCCAATGGTGACCCGCGAATTTGTAACAGCCTGTATTAAGAATTTTTACACTGTAAAACCACTTAATTCTCTAGTCATTATATGAGTAATCCTATTAATGGTTTCGTTAGTTTAGTTTTGTTTGAATTGTTATTTTCAGTACGTAATATTAAAACATTTTTTTCTGCCCTGTTGAAATTTCATATTTGTTTATTCACCAAGATCCATAGCCATCTTAAAATACTGTGAAATTGCAAACACAAAATAATTTAAAAACTGTTTAAATAAAATATCAAGTGCGCTATATCATTTTAAAGGCAATTTTATGTGCATTTCAATACTGTGAAATTATATAGGATGTTCCATATAAAAAAACACAAGTCTTGACAATATTTCAAAAAATACGAGTTTAAACGAAAAATAATTGAGATCATAAAGTCTGCGTCGAAAAGTGCCCTAATATCCACCTAATCAATGGCGTCACCTCAAAAACTACTAGTGCTAGGTGGTAAATCAGGTTCATAATTAACTGTTGTTCCCTGAACCATACTTGCAATTCTTTTCTTGTCAGTGATAGAGTCCTCTCTATATCCTTCGGCTACTGTGGAACTTTTCCACTCTCCATGGCGTTTAAGTGATAGGATATCACCCCCTTTATCTGCTAAAATTGTAGCTGACGTCCTCCTGAATGAATAGCCAGTGTAGTTGTTTGCATCCCACAGTTTCAAGTATGTAGCTATTTTAATTGCTGAGGTACTAATGGTATTATGTCCCATATTTTGTCTTGTAGGTTTTCCATATCTAAAGCCAATAAAAAGTCTTGGAATTTCTGGCGAAGGTCTTATCTTGTCACCACATCAATCCACATAGGTTCGACAATAACAAATTTTCTACAAGATTTGTTTTTTGTATGGGAAATGTTTATTACAATTATGTCTTCTCGGAGATCGACATCAGCCACTTTCATGTTGCAGAGTTCGTCCGTTCGACAGGTTCCAGCAATACCTATTATAAGAATAACCTAAAAATATAAATGTAATTTCCTGATTTTGGAAATATGGTCAAATGAAAATAATTACTCTAATCGGAAGAAACACTTCATCCGTTGCATCACTAATAAACTGTCTGATATGATGTTCGTCAAAGACTGCAGCTTTTTTTGGCATATACGAATCATTTTTTCGCTTTAAAAAGACAATTACCTTGTAATATTTTGATATGTCAATATTTTCTTTTAATCTTAAAGTTTGCTTTAACATTGAGAATTTAGCCCATAAAGTAGAGGCTTTTCTCTTTTCCGCCTGCTCTTGCAAATATACCAAGAGCACGTTTTCAGAAACTTTTTTACTTTTTTTAATTTACACCAATCTCGCTAAAGCTCGTGTCGCAAACTTTTAACTCGTGAAATAGAATCGCACGTTTAACACTTGTATCGTAAATAACTATTTTTAAAATAGATTAAATACGATGAGCAAAAATAGAAGTGAATGCAGAGATATGCACTTGTTATCGGATTGATGATTACAGATATTATTATTATCTATGATACCAACATTAAACTTCAATATACATATTGCACGCATGTAATACATATTTACTACATTATCATTATCTAGCACCGCAATATAAAGTATTGGGTTAGATGACATATCAATCAACTTCATTTTTTTTCTGGTTTTCCATTTATTGTTTGTTTAATACTTAAAGATATCTTACTAGATAAAATTTCTAACAAATAACAACTATAAACAGTCAAATTTTAAAAATATATACTACAATATACAGCGGATAAAATTAAACATCATTGTAAGAGAGATAAGATCAATTAAAAGTTTACAACTAAAAAATGTTGCAATAAATATTACTCAAGTGATTAATATCGGATTTGTACTTCACAGGATTATCTATTTTGTTGACGAAACAATTCCTGAAATAATCTCTTCCTCTAGTTATCTAATACTGATACAATTTTACTACTATCAAAGTCAAACACGTGATTTCTGCAAGGTCAGCGAAAGCACAGGATCTTTCTCGAATACGATAATTGAAGAGTATAATTCCTAAAAGACCTAATTGTAAGTGCCAATTTTGTACATTTGCGAAAAACGAACAAAAAGGTACAGGAATAACAGTACCAAATTCATAGTTTCAATTTAATTTCATTTTAACTCCATTACATTGTACAGTGTATTGAGTGTAATTTAAACTAAAGAAATATTGTATTGAAGTCATAAAACTAAAAAATATACATCAATTTTCTAAGAAGTTCCAAATTATTCTCGTCTTACAACGGTGTAGCTACGCATATTTCTTTCATTTATTTGCTGCATTTTCGAAGAGTTTCTTCGGGGCCAGCATAAGTTCCATGTCTTCGCTTATGAATTTCACCAATCTCAATCAACCCTAGAAGGTATGGAGTTCGCTTCACGAAATTGGTTATTTTGTAGTAGTGATTGAACAGAAATTGTCTTTGTTCAGTAGAAACAAGAGTACACTTCGTCTCTTTCTCTCCTCTAAAACACTTTCTGTATTTTTCTTTCGTCTTTATTTAACACCATTATCATAGATACTAGCCATTATGCTAATTACTATTTGATTACTACACATAAGATTGAAATCCTTATATGATACCGCAGAATGGCACTTAGACCCTTTTTAGCAATAACAGACAATACAACTTAGACTCAGCGCCATCTCCAAATCGCTAGAAAAACGCTCAGATATTCTTAGGCAGATAGGCCCTTTCGCATATCATTGGCCTTGGTAGTTAGTTCCTTTTTCATACAAAACCAGTATTTGTGAAATTATAGCACTTAGACCCTTTAGAAGTTATATTCTTCAATTACTTTTATAAGCAAGTACATTAAATTTATTTTTTGAAGCAAGGGTGAGGGTGTAGGGTCTTTAATTCTATTGATACTAAATGGTTGAAAATCTTTCATGATTTTATTAGTCAACTCATCGGAATTTCTATAGTTCTATCTAATTTTTAGATTTAGATTTAATTGAGGGTAATATTACACTGGGATCTATTGATCGGTTGTCATAGCCATAAGCTGCTGAGGTTTTCCCGCTCTCAGAGCTCCTTATCCAGTCTAAGAATTTTAATTAAACTGCAATAACTGTGATGGTCTTAGAGAACGTATTTCTTCTTCGTCTGTGACGTGTTTGCCGAGATAATTGGCTCGGGTATCCTTGATCGCGGTACATTTAGATGTCAGGTGTTCCGGATGTTCATCCTCCGCCTCGCAGAACCTGCAGTGGCTATTCTGATTCAGACCTATCCTTATCATGCGGTTCCTAACGCCACAATACCATGTAAGAAAACCTGTAAAGACACGTAGTTCGTTTCTACTTAGTTCTAGCAAGATCTTTTCTCTATGCACACATACACAGTTGTGGCGGCCTTTTTTGCTAGTAGGTTTGATTCTTCGTTGTCGCTGATTCCAATATGTCTTGGCAGCAAGATAATGTAGCTCTGTTTTCTTTGCCTAGGCTGTTTAGTCTGCTAAGGCGCTCTCAGATTAATTTCGAGCTGATGATGTTAGAACTAAGTATCATTATGGCTTTACTTTCAATAGTGCCTGTCTAGGTTCAGTTGAACACATCTTCCATTGGCATTAATCTCCGCTTGGGTATAGTCCCATTGGCTGGAAATATTTGATTCCTGGTCCGAATATCCCTGAAATCAAGCATTACTTTCCAATGTATAAAAGCCTGTAAACATCTTCAAAAGTTTACAAATGCAAGTAGGGTTTTCAAACCGAGCCACAGTTAAGATCCTATATCATCAACAACTGTATAATGTTGGGTAATTACTACGGCACAGTTTACGCTAAAAAGAGTAATCCAACATTAACTCGAAAGCAGTGCTCACGATATTTTGCACACATAAACAAGCAAGACTGTAGTCATTTAAACAACTTTTTGACGGTAGGGCAATGTTCTAAACCAAAATCATTTAGGAAACAACTAACTTGGCTCGCAGCCAACAGCAAACAAGAGATTGTTAGACTGTATGGTTTGTTAATCATATCATTTTTTTTCTCGTTATTCGTTGATTGGCGATTGTCCATTGTGAAGCTGAATTCTAGGGGTACAAGAACACGATGTGATTTAGAGTTATTCATTCATGCACTGACATGCAAATACCTCTTTCTTGTCGCAATCTCGCGACAGAAAATAGCGACCATCTGTAATAGTTCTGTCAAACTTTCAACCAAGTTTGAATAATATCTTATCGATATTATTTATTAGTATTTATTTTCATAAAATCACGCCATCATTAGCGTGACTTTCTTATCAATTTTTGTGGAAAATTATTCAATAAATAATAATTGTTTACCATATGTCTACGTCTTCTGAAAGATCTCCATGAATAAATACAGTTTCCACGCTGAATTGTTTGATTTCTAGATCCTTACTTGCAGCTCACGCTAGAAGAATTCTAATTGAATCGAACCTTCTGACATGGCTATGGTGCAAGCAACATGATGCGGGAATTTTCAACAAAAGATCTGTTTTTGACACCGAAGTGTATTTATTTTCTTGGCGTAAGTACATGTATATAAAATGGAATTTTTCCCAAACGCCAATTAATTAATTAATTGGCGTTTGTATTATATATACCAAAGATCTGTTATCGAGCTGGGTTCGGTCATTTTGTTCGGGCATGTATGGGCTAGTGGTTTCGTAAAGAATTCCTTCAGGTTTTAATAGATTTTTAAATGATTGATGTATGTATGTATTCCGTTCTATTGTCGCTTCTCAAAGCTTTATTTTGTAAATATATAAAAATATACATTGTGCATGTAAAGATTCTCCTGGTTTTATCGTTTTTGTAGCAAAATTAGAATTAAAACTTTTTCCATATGGTTGTCCATTCCAGATATAATCAAATTTTGTTTAGCACTTCAAATTTTTCATTATTAAAAGTTTTTTTGTTACTACTCTCCACATTTAATGTAGTTTCTAGTTCGCAAGGTTATTCTTCCCATATCAGTGCTGCAACTTTAACTGTGCCCTATTCTTTCTGCATGTAAAAATTTGAATTAAAATTTCGTCATTATTTAGAAATTCTAAGATATTAAACCAATTTTTATTTGATTCGTGTATTTTGAGACAGCCTGACACTATCTGCTATCCAAACGTTCTTATAGCAGCATTCAAGAACACGTAATAAAAACACACGTACAAAGTGTGGTATTTCAATTTAGCATTTATTTATATTTGATTAGCGTAAGTAAATTTCAGATATGAATTTACACTATACATACTCGAATATCTTGCTTTTTGTGTATTTTACCTTTTTTATTGCAAATTCGTCCGATGCAACACACAAAATATTGTAACAGTAGGAATTTATATATATATATTTATGTCAATTTCTGCGAAATATAATGTTTTTTTACATGTGTCATAACCATCTAATCTTTGATTTAATGCACTTATATGTATTTGATCACAATAAAATATTGAACACAATCAGAAATCCGTTATCCATAGACGATATTGTCATTAAAGGTATTTTATTTAACGAATTAACTTATAATTGAAGGGGTCAGATGTAAATAATGGTAATTGACTATTTCTTAATTTCTCAGTAGCTCTACTTAAAAGATTAGAAAATCCAGTCGATAGGTTAGGTGTTGGTAACGCCTGTTGTAAATCAAAAGTTATTGCATAAGTCTCTGAATCAAAAGTAGCTTCAGCTTTTCTGAGGTGAAGTTCGAGCTTTTTTTTATTCTAGAAATTTCGCTGTCAGCTTTTACTCTTTCTGCTTCTTTTAGAGATGCTTGTCATAAAACTCCAAGTGTCTGTTTTTGATGACTTGAATTTGATGTTGTATTCTGTGGTGAGATACACGTTCAATTTTTTCATTTTGACATTCTAATCTGTACTTCTCATAACAGTTTTGTATTGTATACTCCATAGTCATGTAAAACGTATTTGTATTATCGTTTCTGGAGTAGTGACTTTCACATCTAGGCAATCTGTCGACAAGAGACCTAACAAAATTAACTTGTTCATCGCTATATTTTAATTTATGATTTCTGTGCAACCCTCTTCCATCCATTTTTGATGTAACGGTTCCTCTTTTAATATTTTTTACAATATTTTCAACTCTCCCTCTATTCTGTTGCAAACCATGAATGTTCAAAAATGCTGTTTCACCGATAGATTTTTTACATGATCTCGCGAAACCACATTGACTCCTTTGGTGCTACGCCTCTTCTTTTTACATTTGCAGTCTGATCCCATTTCTTTTTTCCTTTGGTTACTGCTTTGCCCCTATATGTTACTTAGTCATTTCCGTTATTATGTTGAATTTGTTGTTTTTGATTATTTAAACCTCTTTTTCGCATTTTTCCCTTTTTTTAACCCATTTTCAGACTCTTCCGAAACATTGTGCAAAACAGAACATGAATTGTTTTCCTGTGAAAAATAGACAACAAGACACAACAAGATATTTTTACACTTTTACATAAAATGTTATCACGCACTTAATCTATATTTTCTTTCTAAATGTAAAGAGTGATATCTGAAACAAGTAGATAGAACAAAAATGCTTACGATCACACCAAACGAAAAAAGTGTTAGTGTAGTGTGCAGATACCACTGTTTACCTGCAGCATTCCTACATACAATACAACGTAATTCATTATCGTGTTTGACACTTCCTCGTCACTCAAACGATATTCCAGATCCTTATCGCTGTCATAAAACTCAAAACCATTATTTTCGGCGTCCAATTTTACATTTTTTATGTCCCGCGTGTCCCAAAATTGATAGTTTAGGAGATAATTAGATTTTTTGAAAAATTGATACATAACTCCTTATAGGTACTTATCCAGTGTGCCATGGAACGTTTTAAAAGAGTTGTCGTCAAAGTCTAACGTCAAAATCACACTTTGTCGTTTGATGCTTGTGGATTAATAATTATTCGTTAAATGCTCTTACATTATTGCTATAAAGAGTTAAAATGGATAACAATAACGAAAACAATGTTTACACAAATCAAGAAATTCTTAATGTATTTTTTAAGAAAGAAAATGATTATATCTAATTCTGAATTTTCAAATTTATACCAGGTTGTTCAATAAGTTTCTAGAATCACACATAGATGGTGGTAGTAGGTCCGCCATTTGATTTTTCTAAAAGTGGTACTACTTTCTCATGAACACGTGGAAAGTTTTGTCTAGATCTGTCAACTCAGTCTTATATTTACAGCTGGTCAAAGTAGGCGTGTCACAGTGTTTTTTTTAATATGGAAAAAATCAAGTATCGTGCAGTGATTCTTCTCTTGAATTCTTATTTTTGGAAGGTGTAGAACCAAAACAGATTCGTGAACGATTGTTAAAAGTGTATAAGGACTCTTCACCTTCACTTGCAACAGTATATAACTGGGTTGCTGAGTTTAAACGTGGTCGTACAAGTCTTGAAAACGATCCACGTCAAGGACGTCCAAAAAGAGTATCAACACCAGAAATCATAGCAAAAATACAGGATATGATTTTGGAAGATCGTCGATTGACCGAGAGAGATCTTGTAGTGGCTCTAGACATCTCATTAGACAGTGTACGCCATATTTTAAGTGAAATTTTGAGTTTCAAAAAGCTATGTGCACAATGAGTGCCGCATTCGTTAACAATGGAACAAAAACACATTCGAATGCGACTTTCTCAACAACATGTGGAGCGTTTTAAAAAGGATAAAAAGGATTTTGTACGTCGATTTATCACTATGGATGAGACTTGGGCCTATTACCATGATCCTGAATCAAAACAAGAGGCTAAAGAGTGGTGTGAATCTGGTTCTTCAGCTCCAAAACGAGTTCGTGTCCAAAAATCAGCAAAGAAGGTTATGGTATCACTTTTTTGGGATGCTAAAGCGATATTGTTGGTGGATTATCTTCAAACTGGTAAAACAATCAACTCTGTATATTACTGCAAACTTTTGGATCAATTGGATAAAAAATTTCGTGGAAAAAGACCTGGTTTGCAGAAGAAAAATCATTTTTCATCAAGACAATGCACCTGCTCACAAAAGTGTTTTAACAATGGCTAAATTCAATGAATTGAAGTACGAATTGCATGATCATTCACCAGAGTTGGCTCCCTCTAACTTCTGGCTGTTCTCACATCTTAAAAAGTTCATGCGTGGAAAGCAGTTTTCGTCTAATGATGAAGTTATAGCAGCCGTAAAAGAGTATTTTGCAGACCTTCCGGAAAACCACTATAAGGATGGAATTCATAAATTGGAGGAACGTTGGCATAAATGTATTGAGCTTTTGGGAGAATATACTGAATAATAAAAAGCATTTCAAGTCATAAAATCGTGTTTTTCATTTCTATTCTAGAAACTTATTGAACAACCTGGTATTTTGACAAGAATCCCATAAACTTCTAATGAACGGTCTCGCTGAGACATCCTGTGTGTTATTGGTGTATATTTTTGGTGTGTTGTTTTAAAAAGCCTTAGGCAGATCATCACAAAAATTCAAATCCCATACTCTTCGTCCTGACTGATTCATTATAATTTATGACATTACTAAAGTAATTGTGACAACACTAATTAGTATCAACCGCTCCCGCTCCTCTCCCTCACCCCTCCCCCTTTTTTATTTTTCAATCTCATATTAATAATTCTTTAATCTTCTTTTTCAGAAACTGGTTTAACAATGAAAAGAACGAAAGGATCGCAGTCAGAAATTGGTATGATATACCAGTACAAGGTCACAACCCTCTTTGCTGCTCTACTATCCCGTAACAGTGAAGTAGATGATTACATCATCTACTCCAGTGGAAATCCAGCCGGCAAGTTTGACGACATCATCGCGAAAATAAAATTAAAGAACCAGAACAATTGGTATTTGTCACTAGTACAAGTGAAATATAAAGAAACAAAAAAACTCAATGTTAGCGATAATCTCAAAGGGACATCGGTTGAGTACTTTTTATCGGATTACATTCGCAGCTTCAGTGATATATTGGATGACCAAGAATTGCCATTTCGCCAGGATATTCCTAGTGAGAATATACGTTTTGGGATTTTCTGCAATAAAAGAATACAGGACCCCGTCTTTCTTCGCCAAGACTGTACATTCCAATTGAGTGTCTCTCGAAATTCTGAACAAAATAATACTCTAAACAATATTTTGCTTCCGTTTGGTAATAACTACTGCAAGTTTGTGTGTAAAGATTTGGAAAATACAGGAAATCAACGCTTCTTCGATCGATGCTGTTTGTATTTAGAACAACCAAATTATCATAAAATTAATGAACAAATAATGAGAACGTGTGAGATTAATAGTGCAAAAGAAATCGTCAACTATGTAAAAGACTATTTTAATAATGACTATCTTTATAAACAGGGTTTGAGTAAAGATATCTTCGAAGTTGAAATCCAGAGGATTCGTTGTTCCAAAGCAGTTCCACCCTTAACTTCATTCGCTGATATTGTTGATGATGTTCGCGTTTCTATCTGGAACAAACTTACTTCAGAACATGATATCACAACAATCAATTATGTGCAGGGTTTTGCAGTTGAACCTTGTTTATACAGTTGTTTAGCGCAAACGGTGAATACTCTGTTAGATATTAATATAGACTGGATAACGCATATATCCGAAGAGAAGGATTTGGACAAGGAAGTAATCGAGAAATTTCGAGCGTATTCTCAAAGTAAAAAATTTAGATATTGGATTGATCCGCCGACTACTTTGCAATTTTTAATGGCAGAATTGTGGAAATGTGGTGATTTGCCGCTCATTTTGAAAACTCAGAGTAAATTAAACAAATTTGAGACGTATGCACATTTGAGAAGAAGCTACATCATTATTGATGATTGGACTAACCGAGGCGAGGAAATCTCTAGTTCCAAATTGAAAATATTTAGTTCCTTAAATGATGTTGCTAATCTAGAATTACAAGAGATGATGCTGAAAAATACGCTAGTTTCATTGCAAGGCCGCAAACCGATCACGCTTAAGGAGTTGGTAGTTGACGATAAAGAGCTGTTGTCAACATTCACTTCTACAGATATACTTGGACTAATGAGGAAGAGAGTCCTATTTCTAAAGGAAGATTGCTTTAAAGATAGTAATTATATAGCATTTATCATCGAAAATGATAAGTGTGCAGAGATTGTGGATCGTATGGAGGCTTACACGATAGGGCATAATATTACGGTATCTTGTCCTGTTGGTAAAAGAGAGGAGTGTATGAAAATAATCCAAACGCATGCTGAAATTTCTCAGAACTATTCCATTTACCATCTTCGACGAATTGGTGACAAGCTAGCTTTAACTCAAGGGTGTCTAACAAGATTAAATCACTGTTTCATTGATCAATATGGAGATCCATTATTTACGTCTAGTGATGCCGAATACATTCCAATAATTGGACAAGTTACAAAACTCAATGAAGTGCAGTACATACACAGACAGCTAAGAAGAGCAACACTTCCACGTTCCTTTTTCAATTCCCAAGAAACTCAAATTTGTTTGTTATCCGGTGATTTAGATTCTATCGAAGGAAACATAGAATTCAGTGATCAAGGTCATATTGCAAATCAAACGATTACGATGGAGAAGAAAACTTATTTCGTTAAGATTGATAAAATGGAAAAACGTCAATATTATTGGTATAAATTCAGCCAGCTTAGATATCCAATCTTTGATGTTTGTGTAAGCAATGGTAAATTGGATTTATTAAGATTTCAACATTACAAGAATCTGGGACAGCATATTTCGTACGATGGGGGAAAGTATTCCGAAAATGACTTCTTCGATGAAATTAGAGGTGAATCCAATGAGATTATTGTTGTAACCGGTGACGCAGGCATTGGTAAAACCAGCTTTTTGAAATGGATGTGCAATAACTACTCAACAACAGATTATATTGTGTTTTACGATTTAGTAAACTTACAACTTGATTTAAATAAGAGTCAAAACCAGTATATCGATCTTATAGATTTGATATTAAAAGGAATTCAAAAGAATTTACCCAAAAAATACAGCAATTTTGTGTCTGGTTTGTGGAGGAAGAATAGATTAATTTGGGTGTTGGATTCGTTTGACGAAATGGGATTAGCTTGTGAGAAACAAGTATTAGATTTCATACAACTCATTGTTAATTTTGGATCTCAAATAGTTATTGCGACACGAATTGAAAGCTGCAAAATACTGATGCACCAATTTGGCATTCGTTTAATAAAGATAGAACCCTTAGAAGAACACGAGTCCTTCTTATATTGGCAATTGAGCCAGGATTTATTAGAAAACGTTTCGTCTGAATTATTAACGAATCCTTTGTATTTAAATTTCTTAAAAATGATATCAGTAAATCAAGAACAACTTAAAAACCTTACCAAACTCACACTTTACGAGAAAGTCATAAACATGAAGATCAGAGATTGTCTGCAGAGGACTCGAGTACTACACGATTCCGAAATAGAGAGGACTGTTTCGTTATTTGAGAAGTTAGCGTTAGTGGCGATGTTTGGCAAGGAAACGATTGAGAGAGAATTACACTGGACTTGCGATAAAGAAGTTTACGACTTGATTAAATTCGGTATCGTGATTCGTTTCGATGAAGGAGCTTACCCAATCTTTTATCATGGAACATTCGTCGAATTTTTAGTTGCCCAGTGGATGACGAAGACTCCATATAAGAGTACCGCAAGATATCTCTATAAACAAATATTCAACGAAAATAAATTGCATGTATTAAAATGTCTATCCGAGGATGTGGAGCTGCACAGAGCTATTTCACAATTAGATGTTTCCAGGATGAAAGCCGTTATAAAGGTAAATCCAAAGAGTTGGGATATTGTCGACAAATTGGGGAGAACTCCTCTCCATACAGCAGTGATTAGTTGCGGATGTTCAAACGGTCTATCGGGCGCTTATAGAATGCTGGAGTTCGTAATAACATCAATGCTCGAAAATGGTAACGATATAAATAAGGACGATACTATTATGGGTTGGAATTGGTCTGATTATATTCAACCTGAAATGTTTGAATTAGCCTGTGTGTTAAAGAAGATGGAAGTTGTAAAAATATATTTACAATTCCTCAGAAGAAAAATTGATAATAATCATTACACAACTTCGCTCTTTCCAACTAAATACTTCAATACATTGTTTCACAGTGCTATAGAATTAATTTCTATTGATATGATTGCTGATCTGGTATGGTTGCAAAATTTAGGAAACCAAAAATTTCGTAGATTTTATCAAGCATGCTTAGAATCAGTTCCGGAAAGGATTCCCTTATATACTAAAGATTTTCAATTGGAAGGACAACTAACTCCAATGCATATTGCTTGCATTTACGGCAGTATATCGATGATACAACACCTTATTAAAGTAGGCGCTGATGTAGACGCAGCAGACGCATTTGGTTGTACCCCTTTATATTACAGTATCATGCGATGCTCGTTATTAAGATCAGAAAATTTAGAGGATACTGACGAGAAGAAAGTTTGCGAAAGAAGTAAGAATGAAGATGCTGTTAAGCTTTTATTAGGGGCGGATGCAACTGTCGATTTATGGTTTCTACCGACGAATCGGTTAACTCATCTTTGCTTAGCGATACAAACAATGAATCTGAACGTAGTGAGGATGTTATTGGAGACTGGAGCAAATATATGTCATCGTTGCGTGGGTGGAAACGCCCCTTTACATTTCGCCGCCAAAGTTGGAAGTCTAGACATAGTTCGATGTTTACTAAAATATAAAGCGCAGCAATTTTTGAAAAACGAACGCGGTGAAACCGAAATGGATATCGCCATAAAACAAAATCATACAGATATTATTAATTTATTACGAGAAACAAAAGATACTGCGGATATGCTAGAAGAGGAGAAACGAACTGTTTATCTCAGTAAAAGAGCGTATAAGATTCTTAGAGGCACACCTCTCCATGATGCTGTATATGCTCGAAATGTAGAGGTTATTAAAGTATTATTAGCGGAAGGAGGGGATTTAAATCTATTGAATCAAGATAAGTTCACACCTCTCCACGTATCTGTGTTTGGAAAAAACGTGGAAGTCCTAACGTTGCTGTTGAGCAAAGGAGCTGATGTTGAAATCAAAGATAAATACGGTCGTACACCCCTATTTATTGCTACATCACATGATAATACCAGCGCTGTGGAAATGATATTAGAAAGAGGTGCCAACCCGAATATTTCGAATATGGCAGCTGAAACGCCTCTCTTTGCTGCTGTAATACGAAAAAATTTGAATGCTATTAAATTATTATTAAAAAGCGGAGCTAGTGTAAATGTTCAAAACATATACGGTTGTACACCACTGTATGCGGCTGCACACAATGGGAATGAAGATATTGTCAAGCTTTTATTAGAAAATAAAGCAGATACGGAAATTCCTAACGGCTATGGTAATACTCCGCTGCACATTTCAATATTATTTCAACATAAAAAAAATTGCGAAATGTTATTACAAAAGAGAGCGAAGATAGATGTCCACAACAAACAAGGTGCTACACCTCTCTTATTAGCTGTTAATATCAAAGATATTGAGATCGTTCGTTTATTATTAGAAAATGGAGCACCAGTGGATACTGAAGACATGGATGGGCGTACAGCTCTTCATATGGCGATAGCTTCTAAAAATGAGAGCGTAGTAAAATTATTGGTGGAGAAAGGTGTAAATATAAATGCTCAAACTAGAAACGGTGATTCAGCTTTATTTATTGCCGCCAGATCACAGCAAATTGATATCGTTACGTTACTATTACAAGCAAATGTAAATATTGATCGTAAAGGTGCAGCCGCCGCCCTTAGATTTGCTGCAAGATATGGAGACATAGATACAATCAGATTATTATTAAGTAAAGGAGTTAATATAAATAGTTCCAATTCATATGGATGCACCCCCCTCCATCTAGCAGCATTGAACGGACATCCAACTATCGTTGATTTACTCCTTGAACAAGGGGCCCATTTAAACTCCTATTGCACTTACTCTAAACTAGATTATACACCTCTTCATTTTGCTATTGTAAAACAATATAAAGATATAATTAAATTATTAGTCGATAAAGGAGCAGATTTAAATGCTAACACTAAAGATGGTCGTACAGCTTTAGTTTTAGCTATCGAAGCAAGGAATATGGATATTATTAAATTACTACTGGAAGCAAACACCAATATTGAATACAATAATTTAGGACGTCCGGACATTGTTGAGTTGCTGATTAATAACAGGGTTACCAATGATATCGAAATAACTAGATTAATATCAGATGCTGTAACTGGTGATGGATTTCATTTGAAAATTACTGAAGAAAATGTCGATTTTCTTAAGTTACTAGATGAGAAAGGAGATGACATGGAGCTCAGAACCGAAGAAGGAAAAAATTCGCCTCAAATTGCAGTCGATTGTGAATACACGAATATAGTAGATATATTATTAGATGGAGGAACAGACATAAATACACTAACATCGAATAGTATTCTCAGGTTAGCTGCACGTAAAGGAAACGCAGATATGGTTGAGCGATTATTGAATAAAGGAGTAAGTATTATCACTGACAATCGGCATGGCACTTCGCTTCTCCACGATTGCGCCCGTGAAGGAAACATCGACGTCATGAAATTGCTGTTGGAGAAGAAAATAGATTTGAATATTCAAGATAATATCGGCAACACCGCGCTTCATATCGGAGTGATTGTTGGACACACAAATGTAGTGAGGTTGTTGTTGGATGGAAACGCAGACGCTGATATCACGAATTACAACGGGCAAACATCTTTCCATTTAGCCGTAGATGCTATTCGTTCTGATCACGTTAAAAGTGATGACAGGAAAGAAGAACATGTAGAGATCATCTGGTTGTTATTAAAAAATATGAAGAAGATTAATGTTAATGACGAAAATGTGATTCAAACATTTTATTGGTCTGCGGAGAAGGGATATTTGGAAAATATAAAGCTACTTCTACAAATGGGAATGAAGGTTAATATTCAAGATCAACATGGGTATACAGCGCTTCATATAGCTGCAAAGTACAACAAGCAGGATATTGTGGAAGTGCTGCTGGAAAAAGGAGCAGATGTTAATCTCAAAACTAACGATGGGTTTACACCTCTTGATTTTGCTAAATCGAAAGAATTTGCGAATATTGTTAAAATAACCAACTGCTATGCTAAGATCTTCTAATTATTCTTTAAAAATCTTGAATCTTTGTATTCTAATTCTTATCTTAAGATTGATATTATTGTACTTGTGTTGTATATATTTGATTGTTAAAGAAAGAATATAAAACTATATTTTTGTTTTTCCTGTGATTTTTATCTGTGAATTTAAAAATGCGATTTCCTACCTACCTCAATTTCATAAAATATTAATATTTCTATATTGTGACCTGTAAATCCAGATGTTTTGGATAAAAATACTTCTTTATTGGAAGAAATTGACATTTAATATGTGACAAATAATATTAAAAGTTATTAACCAAAGAAATCATTGATATATCCAATTACGGTTACATGTTACCTTTCCTCTTACCTATGGGTCAAAGTGAACCATTTTTGTGTTGTTAATAGATGTATCGTTGAAACTGTTAAACATATTGGCTTTATAATGTGAAATAAAACAAACAAAATGGATTTACATCAAGTAAAGACCGACTCAATCCAACATAATCCAGCACAATAGCACTATTATCACCAACTCCCACAATAAGACACGAATAATGTGGCAAATGGTTAGGAATTTTACTACAACAGAAACCTCACACAAGAATATTGAAATCGTTGAAGATGAGCGGACCATTGACAATCCTCACATATTGCCAAATGTATTTAATACATACTTTCGAAAATCGGTAGATAACGTTGTTAATTCAATCCCTGACGTATTGGCAGACCGTGTAATCCCTTTCAACACAAACACTATGTATTTGTTTCCATTTACAGAACTTGAAGTAAATGATGCCTTCACTAAACTAAAAAATAAACACACCGCTGGTCCGGATGACATTTCAGCCAAAATACTGAAGGAATTTTCTGGTTTTCTATTACAGCCACTTACACATCTCGTTAACTTATCACTTGCACAAGGTTTATTTCCCAATTACTTTAAAACAACGGCAGTAATTCCGATCTATAAAAAGGGTGACAAAAGCGATATCCAAAATTACAGACCCATCTCTTTAATATCGAACGTTGGTAAACTATTTGAATATTGCATGCTGAACCGTCTAAACAATTTTTTGGATAAGCATCAGATACTTAACCAAAATCACCATGGGTTTATAAGAGGAAAATCGACGGGAACAGCCTTACTCTCTTTTTACAAGAGTCTGTTGCAAAGTATCAACAGCAGGAATTATCCTTTAGCTATCTTCTGCGATTTTAGCAAAGCGTTTGACTGCGTTCACCACAACATCTTACTTGAAAAACTGCATCAGTATGGTATACGGGGTAAGGCAGCAGATTGGATCAGATCCTACCTTGAAGGTCGTAGTCAGTATGTAACCATCACTCACAAAACCGACAACATGTTAAAAAAATATAAATCGCATTGTATACCTATCTTTTATGGAGTAGCTCAGGGTTCAGTACTCGGGCCGTTATTATTCAACTTATATACTAACGATATCTACAACCTTATGACTGATGTTTCAATATTTATGTATGCAGATGATACCACTTTATTAATCAATCGCGATAGTTTGGCACAAACCGAGACATGCGCAAATACGGCAATGAATCGTTTATGTTTGTGGTTTTGCTCAAACAAACTAAAGCTCAACGCAGCAAAAACAAATTTTTTGGTGCTTCATACAAGACAAAGGCTAGAGAATACTAAGTGTGCTGTCACCGTTCTAGAGCAACAACAGAAAGCAAAGTTTCTTGGAATATCTCTGCAAGACAATCTTTTGTGGGAGGATCACTGCGGTAATATATCAAGCACGATCCATAGCAAAGCATATTTATTTAGAAGTTTGAAGCTCAGCCTGCCTTTTGAAACTCTCATATCTGTTTATTACTCCGAGGTTCAATCTAGACTGTCATACGGCATACTTCTTTGGAGTTCTTCTCCATCAGCTCAAGCTGTGTTTAGAGCACAAAAACATCTGATCAGGGTACTATGCGGATTACGAATAACAGACTCCTGTAAACCTTCTTTCATTAACTTAAAAATACTAACGCTACCCTCTTTAGTTATCTTGGAAGCATTATGTTACATTCACCTACATATGAATGACTATGACACCAACAGAACTGTGCACCATCATCTTACCCGACAAGTGAATGACTTTCATCTCCCTAAGCTGGAACTGCAAGTTACTGGTAGGGGCGTAGAGTACATTGGTAGAAAACTATATAATAAATTACCTGATCAATATAAGCAACAAAGACATTTCAAACCTTCTATAAAAAAAATGCTAATAGAAAATTGTTACTATGCTATAGATGAGTTTTTTTTGTAAATTAAAATTTCTTTAGGTATACTAGCTTGAAGCCACACACGATTGTATGTATTTATTAAGTATATATCTTTATTTTATTTTCTATTTCTCCCTTTGATATACATCTATGTTCTTTTTGTATTGGTCATTGTTATTATTATTATTACTTCTTTTTAAGTTTGTCTCTGACTGATTTAATTATCTTGTATAGATACTTTGGATCAATAAATATTATTATTATTATTATTATTATTATTATTGGCTTTATATTACATATAATCCTCATACACTCACACCTCATTTAATCAATTACATATATGGTCAATGGGTCAGTTTGATCTATTATATTGTTACTGTCGTAAATAAACTGATACTGATTGTGAACAAAAGTATTATTGGCGCTCAGGAGTTCCCTTTTATAATATGCTAAATTAACAGAGGCACCTCTGCAAGAAAGAAGTACGTATAAGTAAGAATATACGACTCAGGTTAAAAAAGAAACTTGATGCAGTTGCTGGGTCAAGTACATACTTCAACGAGTGAATTGAAGCGAGGAATGTGTAAACAATGTAACTACAAACAGGATCGAAAATCAAGCAAGAAATGTAAATCCTGCAACATGTTTGTCTGTCAAGAACATGCCAATATATTCTGTAATAGTTGCATTGAATAATGTAATCTTTTCTATTTGTTTACAGTAAGTTTAGTTTTCTTTGTATTTTTGAAATAAATAAAACATATTTTTGTTTATTTTTCTGTTTCCTTTTAATCGATGATCAATACAGTATACATGTAATAAATTAATTTATAATAATAAAACCTACATTAGCAGTTAATAAAGACAGTAAAACGTCTTATTATTAGTACCTATGGGTCGTTCTGACTCATTTATCAAATGCACCACCCAAGGACACTTTCGTAGGGGTGTCCCAAGGGTCTCCCCCTCCTCCACCAATACAATTTTAATTGTTTTTAATCTTATAATTATGTTTTAAACTGTGATTACACATTTTTTGGTATGTTCAAGTCTGTAATGTTTTTGACTAAGGATTACATTGTTTTAGTGCTAGTTTCTTACTCTATCATTACCTTCTGATGTAGAATTTAATAAAATTCGAAAGCTTAAGGTCAAGATTAATGAGTTATATTTCTTTCTAAGAATTTACCATTGGCTGCTAACCCCACTAATTAGGATCATTTTAATTTTGCGTTTAGTTAACGTTGTTAACGCCGTTACTTCCCCTCTAAATATAAACTTAATAAAAACCCTAAAAAATTAAAGAGATTGTTTGAAGAAACGAATGTTGGACATGTTCTTTTCTTAACAAACGCAATTTAACTAAAAAATTTCAATATTTTGGCAAAATTAGTTAGATATACTACTAATAAACAATCGCCTAGATATTAATAATCGTCACTAGTTTTAGCATGATGATGCTCCTTTGTATTTCACATTATTGGCAATCTTGTTCATGAATTTGATATTTACTCTTCACAATACTTATTTTATTTAAGTGTAAGTAAATGTGAAGAAATGTGACAAGAAAATTCCTAAGTAGAATTATGTTATGCTGGGAAAACATCGCTGGATATTTTAAAAAATCTCTTTAATTTGTTTGGGTTTTTATTAAGTTTATAATTCAATGCGATTTCACAACAAATAGTAATGCAAAGATGTTTCAGTTTGTGTAGAAACAAGCCTACATCAATAAAAGAACTACTGTAAAATGGATAAAAATATTATACATAAGAACCTAATGATAATAAAACTTGTTGGATTATGTTTTGCACAGGAAACAGTGGATATAGTTCATAATGTCACGGCACGATGATGGACAAGAATATTTTTCGCCAGTTTCTCTATTGAGACAAAGTCATACAAATGACATCCCACGACTTCTTTGATTTCCATTCATATTCTGTGAAAATGAATTATAAGGAAGTACCTTTTCCCAAGATAACATGTTTAGACTTCTCAAAATGATTTTTTTTAATCAAATATAAAACTTCCTTTCTTGATTCCAATTTTACATCATGTAACTTAAGACGACCTAGACAAAATATTAGAACCCATATCACTGCCGAGGCTAGTAAAGAAGTCATACCTGTTACTCTCAGAAAAAAATAATAGTAAAGAAATAACTTTACCTCAGAGTAAGATTGAAGCTTTGCAATGTATGCTTAAATGGATCCCCCATTAAGTATTTGTAAAAATAGTAATAATTTATTTTCTTTCTTATATGTAATCAAGATTTAAAAGACTGTTCTTTAAAAGGTTTCTTTTTTTAAATTTAATGTTTTCTTGTTTTGTTAGTTTAGGTTTTACAGTGTTGATACAGGTTTTTTTTACCAAGATTAGACATAAGAATGTTTTTTTTTCCATAATGGGAAAACTAACTCGTTTGTTACTAATGAGAAATCTTCTAAATAAAATATGCGTTGTTTTTCAAAGTTCCAAAGTTCTATGATACACGTTTCTAAAAAATATTTCTTCTTAGCAGTAACAAAGTTGTATGTTGTCTTTTTTAGCAACAATTACGAGAACCCCTGGTAAATATTTCTTGTTTTTTGTACATTAGCATTCTATTTACATCCATTCGAACCAAAAGGTATAAATAAATCAATCAGAAAAGTTGCCCTTTTTAAAATCGTACCTTTAGAATTCTCAAACACGATTTTCGGAATTTCAACATTATGTTGCTTAGAACCTTGTAATATTGAACGAGCGATATGTCCACAGACAACCGAGATGTGAAACTGCGTTAGGTCCGTTAAGGTCTAGGGTAAATGGTGCAACAATTCTGTATGGGCGAATTTTCAAATCTATCCTATACTATTATATTAGCATAACTAAATTTGTTCGAATATAAGTTATTGAATAATATCATACAAAAATGAGGTTTTCTTTGAAATAAAAATGTAATCGTTCATGACGCTTTGAACTAAAAAGAAAAACTGACAATAACTTCAAAATAATAGGAGAAAAATATAATGCTGTCCCCTATTCTGACTCGATTGTCTCTGATATGTCATTATAAAATCCAGAATTTCACGATTCCATTGCACCAACTATTACCCAAAATATGTAGTTGGCTATTTTCTTCTTGATGATGATGATGATTCATTGTTGTTTTGTAACGTGTAATTCAGTGATTTCCCCAAAAAATATAGACGTCATATATCAAAACAAGCAAACGTTTAATAGCTTTTCAATACACAAAAATTTCATAACCTTGAATGAAGCGACGTATTCAAACCGGTCTATGATAAATTTTGTGGTTTTATATAAACTGCTAAATATACATTTATAATTACCTTCTTAGTATTCGAAATACAATTGAAGAATGCTTTCCTATTTGATATAGTTGTGTGTGTAGTGAGCGAAATGTTTTTATATAAAATTTTATATTTGTAGTAAGTGTTTTGTTGTAATAAAACAAGATATACAGCTGCTTATCTAGTACGCGGCAGCCAAATATCTTGGTTGATAGAGATTGGATCTTTTTTATTTCATATACATATGTACATACAGCGTTAGTAAAAAGTCCCGGAACGGTCGAATAACCTTGTTATTTGAAAATTATGATTTCTGAAATTTGCATTTTATGCAATACAGTTTATATTTTTTTCACATCCGGCTTAATCGGCAATACGTCCAACTTTTTTTTTTAAACGGAACGCCCAGATTTTTTTAACACTTTTGAATGCAAAATAAAAAACTACGTTCAGGAAGTATTAAGATGTTTATTTTTATTCACAAGAAAACAGTTAAAAAATTAAAAAAGTGTCCTAATACAGAAAAATCAAGATACCTGTCTATTCAGGTTGCGATTACAATAATTGTTCAAAATGCTCTCCATTTACAATTTGATAAAAATGTAAACGGTCAGTAAAATTTCTTATTGAATTTTGTATTTGTTCTGGAGTGATGCGATTGGCTTCTTGAACTATTCTCTCTTCCAATTGTTCAAGATTATGGGGACGATTTTTGTACACTTTGACATTTCAAGTGACCCCAAAAGAAAAAAATTTAATGGCGAGAGATCTGGCGAACGTGGTGGCCATTCGATTGCTCCTCTACGTCCGATCAAACGTTCCGGAAAAATTTCATTCAAATAATCGCGGACATTATGGGCAAAATGGGGGAGAGCTCTATCTTGTTGAAACCAAAAATGTGCATTAGGGTGATCACCTATGTTTGCATTTGGAAAGAGGGTCGCAAGTGCTGGAACAACCTCATTTCGCAATAAATTTAAGTAGACGTTGCCAGTTAAATTTCCTCTTATAAAAAATGGTCCTACGATGAACAAGAACAGCCCAAACATTCACCTTTTGAGGACGCTGTGTATGGACTTCTTCAATCCAATGCGGATTTTCAATTGACCAGTAGCGACAATTATGTCTGTTCACAGTGCCGTTGAGACAAAACGTTGCCTCATCTGAAAAAATGATGTGATCTCAAACATTAAGCTGCTGCTCGATCAGTTCCGTCATTGTTTCGCAAAAATGTAGTCTACGATCTGGATCATCTTCAGTTAACTCATGGACGGGATACATTTTATAGGCTTTCATTCTTGCTGATTTAAGAATCTTATGAGCAGATTTTTGAGAGATCTCATGAATTTGACCTAATTCTGTTGTGGACACGTGATGATTTTCTCCCACTGTAAGTAACACATTCAAACTAGTTTCTTCATCTGTTGCTGTTAATGGACGTCCCCTTCTAGGTAAATCCTTCACCTGACGAAAGACTTCAAACTTTTGAATTGTTCGGCATACCGTACTTTTACTAATGTGACGATCCGGATAAACAGTATTAAACAAAATACGAACCTCTTCAAAAGAACGTTGACGATCACCGTACCCACGCATCATTAATATCTCAATTCGTTCTGATTCAGTAAGTTTTACTGCCATTTTCAAATGTGTCAATGTCTAAAATAAATAAATTTATAGCGATGCAAAAGTTAAAACGCTTTTAAAATTGTCAAATG
This sequence comes from Holotrichia oblita, assembly GCA_023690525.1. Lineage (NCBI taxonomy): Eukaryota > Metazoa > Arthropoda > Insecta > Coleoptera > Scarabaeidae > Holotrichia > Holotrichia oblita. The sequence continues at coordinate 41,290,273 of CM043023.1, forward strand.
TGACGGCAAAAAGAATGCAAACACTAAACAACAACTTTTTCAAAGGTACCTTGTTTTTTCTGTATTAGGACACTTTTTTAATTTTTTAACTGTTTTCTTGTGAATAAAAATAAACATCTTAATACTTCCTGAACGTAGTTTTTTATTTTGCATTCAAAAGTGTTTCAATCTGGGCGTTCCGTTTAAAAAAAAAAGTTGGACGTATTGCCGATTAAACCGGAAGTGAAAAAAATATAAACTGCATTGCATAAAATGCATTTATATTAACTATACCCCCATACCAAATTTCAGAAATCATAATTTTCAAATAACAAAGTTATTGGACCGTTCCGGGACTTTTTACTAACGCTGTATACAGGGCGAGGCATTAGTGCGTCAAAGCTCAATATATCCATTAATATCAAAGATATTACAAAATGTTATGTACAAAAATCATAGACAGTCTTAAGCTACATATTTTAAAATTATTTTTGTAGATACAGAGTGTTTCATATTGCCAGGGTGAACCAAACATGGTCAATTTTGTCTGAAAATCATTGCATGTTCAACGTCCTGTGTATTCCACACGAAGCAGCTTGAAATTCGTTTTGTACTGGAATGACTTTTTATATTGTTACAGTTTTATAGCAGTAATATTTTGCCAATATTGGGAAAACTGTGTACAGAGCGATTCAAAACACAAATGCATTACTTTCTAATCTTATTTACATGGAACATACTGTATTTTATATTAAGTTAAATATTTTCTTAATGAAACGTGATCTTTTCAAAGTAATTGCAAGATGTCACACTAGCCATGAAAAAATGACTAATGAGTAAAAAGCTATTAAATCATAAATTGAGATAAATTTATTAAATACAACGCAACTACAAAATGTTAAACTGGTTCCAATTTGTAAACAATAGATTGGAGGAGTAATGCTGTTTTCAACGGGACTAAGTTTGCAAAATTATAAGCGTTTCGTCAATACAACGTTTCCTCTCCTCTCCTCCTCTTATTTGACAAAATACAAAAAAGTTGTCCGATGTAAAATATGCAAAATTTTCAGTAGATTCCGATTTTCATATTTATGATAGACCTTAAGTTAGTAAATTTTGCGTAAAATGAGAATTAAAATTTTAGGTGATCAGCGCCCTCTAGCGGCCATCCTACACTTTTCTAAACAATTTCTAGATGGTTTCTCGGGGTCACTTTAGTTGGTAATATTTTTTTTCCAAAGCTATACTGTAAACTGTTTCTGAGATATGGCCGAGCGACATTCTTAGTTGGCCATCTGGTACAGAAAGCAACTTTGTTTTTTTAAATACAAACCTATATTTTTTATCATTTATTTTGAATCCACATGAAAAATTTTTGCCAATCATAATATCGCAAATTTTCTGGTTACGGTAATTAATAGAAAAACTATTTTTTGATCAAATGTTAGGCAATAATGTTTTGTTGTTAATGTACTGCAAACCGTTCCTGAGATATGACCGAGCGACATTCTTAGTTGGCCACCCGGTACAAAGAGTCACCATAAAAATTACCTAGTGCTTATCTAGTTCTTTCTAACATCACCAGGAGATTTTTTTTTAATGTGGTGGGTGCTTAGCAGTGACTCCGTAAGCTGTAATACTTGTCTGGCTATTACTGCAACTCTTACGGTGTAGTTTGGTGTGTGTAAGTTGTGTTTTAAATGGCTTTGTGACAGCATCATATCGCCTTTTATGATGCCGCGCTGTTAATCACTTTGCTCCCAACAACGAATGGCAAATCGATCCGGGATTAAACTCTCTGAAAAATGTCACCGTCCCTCCAGAGAATTGAACCCCGGCACCTATCGTCCTCTCACAACGATAGTCAGCCGCCTAACCACTGCGGCCATCGCCCCGTTGACAAATTGTCGATGACAAATGAAATAAAAAATATAGATGTGATTGAATCAATTTTTTCAAATATATAATACTCCTATAAATTATTAACCATAGATTTATTGTTGTCAGAATTCGTATTTGAACAAGAATTGTATTGTAACAATTATTAAATATAGTTGGGAAATTCCTCGTTTGGTATAAACGTTTAGTCTAATAAACTGTTTACTTTTAAGATACATACAAAGGTGCCAGTGTAACTAGTAAAAAAAACATTTTTAAAAGCATATGTATGAAGGTGTAAGTAATTTTTTCATTATTAAAAACATGAAAATAATTCTGAGTTAAATAAGTTTACTCTAATATATACTATACATGCTCAAGTGTTTCAAAATTTTGATTTTTTCAAATCCAACTAACAGACAGGTTTTCTTCTTAACCGATTCTAAACCAAGTCTCCCCAGCTTCTATCACCTATTCGTTGACAGAAAATTTACCACTAAACTTTAAACTTTTTTCAATTGAGGAGAGACATGCAAGTCGAATGGATTCAGAACTGGTAAACAATAGGGGTGTTCAACTAATTCGAACTTTAAATCACAAATTGTTTGCATAGCAGCCTACGATTTGTGTACAAAGGCATTGTCCTGCAAAAATAAAGCACTGTCGCACAACTTTCCACGTTTTCTGTCCATAATTAGTTTTCGTAGAGCGGTCAATAACGTCGAATAGTAGTTCTTCTTCCACCCTTAGTCAGAAAATTAATCATAATTACTCTATCCCAATTCCAAAAAACTGAAGCAAGCAACTTTTCCAGCAGATTTTTGGACAGGAAACTTCTTAGGCTTTGAAGAACCATTCCAACGATTGTTGCTTTGTTTCCGGGTCGTAGAAATGCACCCAAGTTTTATCCATAGTAACAATAAGGCTTAAGAAGTCTTCATCATTTTCAAATCGAGCACAGATGGAACGTGATGCTTTCGCCCTTGCATACTTCTGGTCAACGTTTGTCAACTTCTGGTCAATTTAGAATTAATACGTATCAAATATCGGATAATGTATGTGTACAATTTTTCGGTCTAAATCTAGATGTGCACTTAAGATTTGACCAATACTGCACCATGCAAAACATTTTTTTCGCATTATACAGGGTGAGTCACGACTGTTCCCTCGGTCTCTTGTGTCCAAACGCTAAAAAATATGAGTTTCAAATTTTAGTCAAATATGTAGGACGATAAGGAGCACATTTTAAAATTATTTACAAGTATACAGGGTGATTCAAACAAGTACAGCATATCAAAGTTAGGTTATTTTTAATGGAACATCCTATATTGTGTGCCATTTTTGAATTCTACGTCATAAATTAGGATAACTATGTTCATAGTTCCCTATACCTATCTGCTGCCAATATCGAGAAAATTTGATTTTTATGAAAATGTCGGCTTTCGTGAAAAAATTAAAAAGAGGGATACTGTATGGCTTGGACGATTTACATTTGTAAGAAGTCATTTTGACAAAGCGTGCTTTCCCCGTAGAGTATTTTGATATTGGCTACATAACATTAAGCAAAACAATTTATACTTTATATTTTTTCAGCCATCAATAACTCTTTTAAATTAAATAAACACGCTGTATTTATCCATCCTATGTGATAGCACATTAAACCCCCCACCAAAAACTATAAAAATGTGTATATCTAAATTTAACGATTAAAATGTTATTAACGAAATCCTTAAAAAATGCTCTAAAGCTGATGCTTTTTCTTATCTAAATAGGCCATGCTTTCTAATTATTTGTGTGTGGATAATTATATTGCTTGTAAGTTGTATTCTAATGATAAATTAATTAAATTAATACACTATTACAAAGTTTCAAGATAAAGTTCAAATGAATCATTCAAGTTATTGACTATTCGTCGAGTATTTGAATATTACTTGTTTGAATCGAATGAATATTTGACTATCAGAATATCAAAATGTCGAAAACTCCTATCTTACTTTATAATATATTGGTTGGTATGTTATGGTATTAGAATTGAAAATAAAATACTTAAGTAACAGAGATAGCATAAGCAAATTAATAAAATTACAAATATGTTAGACAAAGAAATAAGTAAATAAGATATAAAATTGTCAACCACATTCAATTTTAACATATTCGATTGAAATGAATTTAACAAGTTCTTCTCCGAAAAATGTTTACTCTAAATGTTCGTTTGAATGGAATAAATATAAATAAATTATCTAATGAAAAAAATTACAGTAGATGTTCGCATTGATTGACCATTTTATGCAATGCATAATGTTATAGGCAAAAGAAGAGTGATTGAATGAAATACATTTTTTTGCTAACATTAAATATTTATAATACAGATAAAAATTGGTAACGCCAACAGCACAACGCTTAATTAATTCATACAGGACACATATTTCAGGGGCTAATAGGCAGATTTTTATTTGTATTATACGAGACCACAGTCTTTGAAATAACATTATTTTTTATTTTAGATTGATATCTTGGGGAATGGTAGATGGAGTATTGTTTGTTTGTTTTATTCTTCATCTACTAAATATAATAATTGTTTAAAGTATACAGTTTACACGCAGGAATTAATGACAGTCGCAACTAAATGAACATATGCTAATTTTAAAGCAGGATGGCCTCCTATTTAGATGAAAAAAGCATCGGTTTTAGAGAATATTGTTAATAACATTTTAATCGTTAAATTTAGATATAAATGTCTTTATAGTTTTTGGTAGGGGGTTTAATGTGCTTTCACATAGGATGGATAAATACAGGGTGTTCTATTTAACTTAAAAGAGTTATTGACGGTTTAAAAAATATAAAGTATAAATTGTTTTTCTTAATGTCATGAAGCCAATATCAAAATACTCTACCGGTTTACTGAAAGTACGCTTTTTCAAAATAACTTCTTACAAATGTAAATCGTCCAAGCCATACAGTTTCCCTGTTTTTAATTTTTTCGCGAAAGCCGACATTTTCATAAAAATCAAATTTTCTCGAAATTGGCAGCAGATAGGTATAAGGAACTATGAACAAAGTTATCCTAATTTATGACGTAGAATTCAAAAATGGCATACAATATATAATATATATATATAACTTTGATATGCTGTACTTGTTTGAATCACCCTGTATACTTGTAAATAATTTTAAAATGTGCTCCTTATCGTCCTATATATTTGACTAAAATTTGAAACTCATATCTTTTAGCGTTTAGACACAAGAGACCGAGGGAATAGTCGTGACTCACCCTGTATAGTATTGGAAGTCTTTGAAATCTTGAAAAGCTTCAAAAATCTTGAGGCCACTTTATCTTATTTTTTTCTTATTAGATGCTTTGTAGTGGCCTGACGATGTGAAATTTCACGAAATCGATAGCATTAATACATTTTCATGAGAAGAAAATGTTGGCCTTGTATAACATATTACTGTTCTCTTTTCCAGAAACAATCTTAAAAATGAAACGAACTACAGGATCACAATCGGAACTCGGTATGTTGTACCAGTATGCGGTAACGACACTTCTGGCCGCCGAACTTTCCCAAAACAACCAAATCGCCGATTACGTCATCTATTCGAGCGAGAAATCGGCTGGCAAGTTTGACGATATCGTTGCTAGGGTAAAACTGAAAGATCAGGACGATTGGTACTTGTTATTAATTCAAGTAAAATATAAAATAACGAAAAAACTCAACGTCAGTGATAATTTGAGAGGGAAAAAGATTGATTATTTTTTATCAGATTATATTCAGTGTTTTAATAAGATTCTTAACAATTCAGAACTGACCTGTCGACATGATATTCCTGCCGATAATGTACGGTTTGCTATTTTCTGCGATAAAGGTATACAGACGCCGGTGATTCTTCGTCAAGACTGCACATTCCAATTAAACTTGTGTAGATATTTCGAGAATACCAACGCAATCAATAATATTCTACTTCCGTTTGGTGATAGATACTGGAAATTTACTTGTAAAGACCTGGAGAGTTCAGAATATCAACATTTCTTCGATCGGTGTTGTTTATATTTAGAACAGCCTAATTGTAACAAATTGAATCGACAAATAGAAAAAGCGTGTGCAGTTAGTAGTGCAAAAGATGTTGTTAATTATGTAAAGGACTATTTCAACAATGATTATCTCTATAGACAGGGATTGGCTAGAGAAATGTTTGATATTGAACTGCAAAGAATTCGCTTTTCTGATGCTGTTCCACCTTTAATATCGTTCGAAGATGTTGTTAATGATGCGCGTCTTGCAATTTTTAACGAGATTATTTTAAAACATGACATAACAATCATCAATTGTATGCACGGTTATAAGCTTGAACCTCACTTATACAGCTGCCTATTACAAAAATTGAACTCTATATTAAATATTAATATTGATTGGAAAACAAACACTTTTAGAAAAAATAATATAGATGAGGAAATAATTGGAAAATTTCTAGCATATTCTAATACGAAAAAATTTAGGTATTGGGTAGATCCGCCCCATACCTTGCAATTATTAATCATAGAATTGTGGAAATGTGGTGATTTACCTCTCGTTTTAAGAACGCACACTCAGCTATGCCATTTTGAAAGGTGTACACATTTGAAAAGAAGCTATATTATAATTGATGATTGGGATATAAATCCGAAGAATTCTCTACTTCCAACTTGAAAATATTTAGATCCTTAAGTGATATTGCCAATATTGAATTAAGAGATATGATGCTGAAATCAGTATCAGTTTCATTGCAGGGTCGCAAACCGGTCACTCTTTCCGATTTATTACTCGATGATAAAGAGTTAATGTCAACGTTTAGTTCCAAAGACATACTTGGAATAATGCGGAAAAGAACGCCATTTCTAACAGGAGATTGTTTCAAAGGGAGTAATTTTTTAGCATTTCTCATAGAAGACGATAATTGTGAAGGAATTTCGGAACGTATAGAACCGTACGCGATAGGGCATAATATTGCAATATGTTATCCTCCTGGTAGAATTGATGAATGCGTTAATATCCTTCAAAGACATCCGCATATTTTTCAAAATTACACGAGGTATCACCTTCGACGGATTGGCGAAAAATTAATCTTAATTAAAGGTGATCCTAACAAGTTACATCATGATTTTGTGGATCAATTTGGGTATCCCTTGTTCATCTCCAACGATGGTGAATGCATTCCGATAATTGGAAAACCTATCGAACCTAATGAGCTTGAATACATATGTAGAGAATTGAGACGAGCAACACTTCCTACGTCATTTTTCAGTTCGCAAGAAACACAAATTTGTTGTTTATCTGGTGAGTTAGGTTTTATTAACAACTTCACTAATATAGATGATGTTAAAAATGAAACGATATCGTCACAAAAGAGAACGCTTTTTGTCAAGATTAATGAAGATGAAAAGCGGCGTTATTGGCCTAAACTTTGCCAGGTTAAATATCCAATATTTGACATTCATGTAAAGAATGGAAAGTGGGAACTGTTAAGATTCAATAATTGCAAGAATTTGGACCTTCACATTTCGTACGATGGTGGGTTATACACGGAAGATGAATTCTTTCACGAAATTAAAGACGAAGCTAATGAAATTACTGTCATAACGGGTGATGCTGGTATAGGAAAAACCAGCTTTCTTAAATGGTTGTGTAATAATTTTGCCACCAACGATTATATTATATTCTACGATTTGATAAACCTACAAGTAGATCAAAATAAAAGTGAAATCCAGAAAATTAACCTTATGGATTTCGTACTAAAAGAGAATTGGAAGAATTTGCCGAACAAATATATTGATTTTGTGTCTTATTTATGGGAAAAAAAGCGACTGATCTGGGTTTTAGATTCATTCGATGAAATAAGACTGGCATGCGAAAAACAACTTTTAACTTTCATACGGCAGATTGCCGGTTCCGGATCGCAGATAATTATTCCAACACGAACTGAAAATTGCAAAATATTGATGGACGAATTTGGCGTTCGACTAATCAAAATAGAACCTTTGCAACAAACCGAATGCTTTACGCATTGGAAATTAAACCAGGAACTACTCAAAAATGTTTCATCTGACTTAACGACAAATCCTTTATATTTAAATTTCTTAAAAATAATTTCAATTTCAAGTCAAGAACAATGTGATGCGATTACCAAATTTACTCTTCACGAGAAAGTAATAAACTTGAAGATTAGACATTGTTTATGGAGGACTTATCGAATATTACACGATTCTGAAGTAGAACGAACTGTGTCGATTTTTGAGAGACTAGCGTTAGTGGCGATGTTTGGAAATGATATAATTCAACAGGAATTGTACTGGGTGATCGATAATGAAGTAGCTGATATAACTAAATTCGGTATCGTCATTCGTCTCGATGAAAACTCCAGTCCAATTTTTTATCACCGCTCTTTCGTGGATTTTTTGATCGCACGATGGTTGGCTAAAGCTCAGCATATAAATATATACAAGAATTGCACGAAACATCTTTATAAGCAATTATTCAACGAAAACAAATTGCTCATGCTCAATATTTTTTTTGAAGATATAGAGTTGCACAATGCTGTTTTACAGCGGGATAATATTAAAATAAAAGCTATTATATCGAACGATGAAAATTGTTGGGATACTGTTGATCAGTTGGGAAGAACCGCCCTCCATGCTGCTGTAATTAACTGCACTTATTCTACTAACGCGATGGCGTCTTATAACATGTTGGAATTCGTCATAAAAGCAATGTCACAGAAGGGTTACCGCATGGGTAAACGTGATACAATAATGAACTGGAATTGGTCTGAATATGTTCAACCTGAAATTTTCAAAATTGCTTGTATGTTTTTTATGGTGGATGCTATAAAAGTATATTTGCAATGGCATAGGAAAAAGATTGAGAAACATAATTACTCAACAATAATATTTCCAACAAAATACTTTTATATATTGTTTCGGAAGGGCACAGAATTAAATCATATTGACATGATTGCGGACTTGGTGTGGTTGCAGAATTGGGGAAACAGAAAATTTCGGAGTTTTTATCAAGCATGCTTAGGATTAGTTTCGAAAAGTATTCCTTTCCACGACAAAGATTTTCAATTCGAAGGACAATTAAAACCAATACATTTAGCTTGCATCTATGGCAGTGCATCGATGATACGAAACCTTATTGAAACAGGTGCTGATATAAACTCGATAGATACATTTCTTTATACACCTTTACATTACAGTATCATGCGTTGCTCTTTGCTCAGATCAGAAGCAATTCACGAAAGAAGTAAGAATATAGACATTCTTAAGCTGGTATTAGATGCGAATGCAATTGTCGACCCATCGATTTTACCTATGAATGGGTTGACTCCACTTTGTTTAGCCGTGCAGACCATGAACGTTAACGTAGTGAGAATTTTATTAGAGAGAGGAGCAAATATCTTTGGTTGTTGCACAAACAGAGATACTGCATTACATCTTGCGGTAAGAATTGGAAGCCTGGATATAGTGCGATGTTTACTAGACTTTAAAGCATCGCAGCATTTGCAAAATAAACGCGGTGAAACAGCAATGGATATCGCTATCAAACAAAATAATAAAGAAATTGCTTATTTATTGCATGAAGCAAGAAAGGGTGTAACTATACAAGATGAGATGCAGCGAGAAGTGAATGTATGTAAAAATACAGATCTTATGGGTACACCTCTACATGATGCTGTATGTTCCGGTGATATAAACTTAATTGAAGTACTATTAAAAAAAGGAGAAAGCATAAATCTACGAAGCAAAACTGGTTTCTCACCAATCCACGCATCTATATATAAAAAGGAATTTGAAGTCTTTAAGTTTCTATTGAGCAAAGGAGCTAATATTCAAGTTCAAGATAAACACGGCTGTACACCATTATATCTTTCCATAACACATCGTAATACCACTGCCGTTGAGATGTTATTAGAAAGAGGTGCCAATCCGAATATTACAAATGTGCTAGGAGAAACACCACTTTACCAGGCTGCATGCAACACTAACATAAATGCCGTTAAATTATTATTGAAAAAAGGAGCCAAAGTAAATATTCAACGCTTCGATGGTCAAACACCTCTATATGCTGCTGCAAGAAGTGGGAATGAAGATATTGTCGTGCTTCTATTAGAAAGCGGAGCAGATACTGAAATGTTAGACGACCACGGCATGACATGTCTTGGTGTCCCCATATGGTTTCAACATAATAACATCTGCGAAATATTATTACGAAATGGAGCAAATCCAAATGCTTACGGTAAAAGCGGTTGTACTCCTCTCTTACTAGCTATACTAAAAAATAATACAGATATTGCCCGTTTACTTTTAGGAAAAGGAGCAATACCGAATGGTGCAGATTTAACCGGTAACACATTTCTTCATTTGGCAGCAATGCAGGGAAGCATAGACATAGTAAAGTTGTTATTAGAGAAAGGAGCGAATATAAATGCGCTAACTAAAAGTGGAGATTCAGTTTTATTTTCTGCCGCTATGTCACAACATATAGATATTATAACGTTACTCCTAGAAAAAAATATAAATATTGACTTCGAAGGCGGAGGTGTTGCTCTTTTAGCCGCTACATCCGGTGGATACCTCGATACTGTCAAGTTATTATTAAGCAGAGGAGTCAACGTGAATATTTGCGATAAAAATGGATACTCTGCTCTCTATATAGCCGTAGAGAAGAGATACCCGGCTATACTCGATTTGCTTCTCGAAAATGGAGCTCGCGTAAACACCTATACTACATGCAAAAAACATTATACACCTTTGCATTCTGCTGTCGCAAAACAATCTGAAAGCGTCATTGAACTGTTAATTAATAAAGGAGCGGATGTTAATGCTAAAAATAACGATGGTCCTACCGCTTTCCGTTTAGCCATCGAAATGAGAAATATAAATATTGTTAAGCTACTACTCCAAACAAGCATCAACATTGATTACGAAACAGGAATTCAAGCTCTTAAATTCGCTGTCTCCATAGGAGATGTTGACATCCTTAAAGTCTTGCCAAACAAAAACGTTAATGTGAATATTTGCGATGAAAATGGTTACACCCTTCTTTATATAGCTACAATAAAGAAACGCTTCGATATTATCGACTTACTTCTCGAGAACAGCTCCGTTGAAGATGTCGCTGCAAGAAATGAAATCGTATCTCTCGTTGGATTTTCAAATGACGGTATTGAGATGGCGAGATTATTTTTAAATAAAGGCGCAAACGTTAATATTTCAATTGACGGTGGTACAGCGTTACATTTAAAAATCGCCGAAGGAAACGTAGATTTCGTTAAACTTCTAGTTGAGAATGGAGCTGATGTGAACTCCAGAACCGAAAAAGGTGAAACTCCCCTCGAAATTGCAATAGATTGTGAGAGCACAAACATCTTGGAAATGCTGTTAGATGGAGGAGCGGATGTGAATGCTCCAACATCAAACAGTGTTAGCATTCTCGGGTTAGCCGCACAAAAGGGAAACTTGAACGCGGTTGAATTATTGTTGAAAAACGGAGGTGATAAAGTAGATGGCGCTTTACTTTTGCATGACTGCGTATTGAAGAGAAATATAGATTTGAATATTTAAGACAATCTCGGTAATACGACTCTTCACATTGGTGCTGAATCAAAAAAGTTTGGGATGAAAGAAAAGAATTTAGAGCAAATCATTTGGTTACTTTTAGCAAATATGCAAACCATCAATGTGAATGTTGAAGATGCGATTCGAGCATTTTATTAAGCTTCAAAAGACGGACACCTGAAAGAAGTAATTTTTTTTTTTTAATAATGGAATGAACGTTAATACTGAAAATCAACAGGGGTATACACCTCTTCATATGGCTCTAAACAATAACAACCAAGATGTTGTAGAACTGCTCCTAGAAAATGGATCAGATGTTCATATTAAAGCTAATGATGAATTTACACCTTCTGATTTTACAAGCTCGAAATAATATGCAGATATTGTTAAAATAAATAAATAAAATAAAATACTCTTAAGCAATCTCTTTTTTCCGGATCATTTAAGATTGTATAGAAGATCATGTTATACTTATTAATGTATGCGTTTTGTATATTTCGTTTTTAGTAATAAAGTATAAAAGGATTTTGTGTTGCTTGTTTTAACCTATTCTCCTTATTATGCGCAAGGCACAACATATTGACACAAGGAGGATATTTATTGGCCTTTTAAATTTAAGGCAGATCAAGATCAACATCTTGATTTTGTGAACTTACCAGAGAGACCGATGAGCGCTAATCCGGTAAGGGTTTCAGGATTTAAGGTAGGCGGTTCTAACGCCAGCTATATGGTACCTAAATCAATCATAGAATCCGTTAATGGTAGCTGATCGGAAAGGTACTAATGGAACTGGGTGATCGCTATGATATCCAGATTAGAATGCAAAAGTACTTACGCTACCATGTGTATTTATACAGCGTGTTCAAATTGAAGTCGGCACTATTGCTAACTTTGTTACTACTAAAGATACGATGTTGGTTAAATGACCAAAGAAGTAGCGTTATTTCTTCCGCTTACGATGGTAAAATTTAAAAAGCAATTGAACTTCGGGTTTTCGAGATATTAAAAAAATTACATTTTTTTTAATGGAATACCCTGTACATTTTTGCACATTTTAAATAATAAATTAATTTTAAACAAAATCTATTAATACATAGACACCCAAAAATTAACAAATAAATGAACTACAAGCATTTCCATATACGAGGGACCGTTTTTATATTCGCGGAATGAGCGGGTTGTAGAGGGGTGATTAGGCGCATTGTGGGCGTGGTCTGTGCAGCGACTCATAATAAGTATAAATACGAAGTTTCATTGATATTAGACAGTTAGTCGGAGGCTATACGCGATGCGCTTGAAAAGAAAGAGACCCTTGGCGCTGTCTTTATAGATATCGCAAGGGCTTTTGACACGGTCTGGCATAGGGGCCTAGTACACAAGCTAATTTCTAACGGCATTAACTCCAATCTTACAAGAATTGTTTACTCGTACCTGACGAATAGAACCTTTTCCGCTCGATGTGATGGTCACCTCTCTACTATCCGACCAATCGCTGCTGGAGTTCCACAGGGCTCCCTTCTGGCCCCGTTTCTTTTTATAGTATACATGGCAGATATCCCCAAGGCAGAGGCTGTTCAACTGGCGATCTATGCTGACGACACCGCCCTTTACACGGTGTCGACAGACGAAAATCTTCTCCAGCGCAGACTTCAACATCATTTGGACGACGTTCTTTCTTGGGCCTCCAAGTGGAGACTAAAGATTAACGAATCAAAATGCGTGGCCATTCGCTTTACGAATAGGCGCCGCCCTCCACCGGACAATATTATTGTTGACAACTTCAGGCTCCCTTGGAGCCCTTCCGTCCTTTACCTGGGGATGAGACTTGATGCACACCTCACATTGCGACTTCACGTCAGCAATCCTTTGCTCTGTGCAAAAAGTCGTCTTTCGCTTTTAAAATCAAAATATTAATCTATTACTCCTTTCTACGACCGATCATCACCTATGGGGCGCTGGCGTGGTCGAACATGGCTAAGACTCACTTTAAAAAGCTGGAAACATTACAAAACAAAGTCTTAAGACTCATCACTGGATCGCCTTGGTTTGTCAGGAATCAGCAACTCCGCGATGATCTTGGAGTCGAATCGCTTCAACGATTTGTGACAGGCCTGGCAGCCAGGACGTTACAGAGGGTTGAAAGATCAGAAAACCCCTTATCAGCCAGCTGGCCATTCTCGACCCCGACAGGCCGCCCCCTAGAGTGAGAATAAGAAGGATTCTGGCGATTGATGACTAACTCTTTCTATTTACCGAAGTTTTCTTATATTACCTAAAATACTCATACTAGACAGCGATTTCGTCTTTTTTAATAAATTCATATTTCCTGTCCTAAAAAGGACATTCATAGAATACTAAAGGGCTTAAGAACAACCGTTCGGCCTTAGAAGAGAAAGAAAGACCATAGTTAGACAGTTAGTCTTTGAGCTATCGTCAACCAAGTAACATAATCAGGAGTGAAAAGTGAAATATGGAAAAAATCGAATATCGTGCCGTTATAAAGTTCCTTACCAGGCAAGGAAAATCAGTCGCAACCATAATGAATGAGATGTCACTGGTTTACGGCGACTTGTCCAAACAAACAAGGAAGGGAATCCCTGGAAGACGACCCGAGGCCGGGCAGGAGCATTGAGGTGACCACGCCAGCACTTATCCAAAAAGTTGAAAAAATTGTACTCGAAGATGCTCGACTAAAGAAGAAACAACTCGCAGAAATGGTTAGAGTATCCGATACAACAATTTTTAAAATCCTACACGATCATCTCGGCATGTCTAAGGTCAGCGTAAGATGGGTGCCGAGAATGCATTTGCATTTTTGGACCTCTGTAATGAAGGCAAGGATGGTGTATTGAGTCGAATTGTTACTGGAGACGAAACTTGGGTTCATCATTATGAACCTGAGTCCAAACAAGACTCCATGCAGTGGCATAAAAAGGGCACAGCACCTCCCAAGAAATTTAAAGTGTCACAATCAGCTGGGAAACTCATGGCAACGGTATTTTGGGACTCGGAAGGAATATTGTTGATTGATTATAAAGATAAAGGTGTTTCTATATAATATTAGAGCGACTAAAAGAAGTCATTAAAGAGAAAAGACGGGAAAATTGACGAAAGGTGTGCTGCTTTTGCACGACAAAGCGCCCGTCCACAAGAGCCGCATTGCATTTGCTGCCCTGCATAAGGTGGGCTTCGAAATTTTGAATGACCCACCCTACAGCCCAGACCTGGCCCCGAGTGATTATTACCTGTTTCCGAAAATGAAAAAAGAGCTGCGGGGTAAAAAATTTACAGCTGATGATGAAGTCAAGGAGGTAGTTTCGGCGTATTTTGCAGATAAAGAGAAATCATTTTTTTATGAGGGTATAAATAAATTAATTGAAAGATGTGAAAAATGTATCCGTCTTGCAGGTGAATATATTGAAAAAGAAAAATAATTTGGTTTTTTTATTTCCACCCCTTATCCCCCATTCCGCGAATATAAAAACGCTCCCTCGTATGTACCAGTTCAAGTTAATATGAATTTAGAGAGGTTTAATGCAATATTTCAATGTTGATGACATTTGCAAAACAATTGAATTTTGTTTATGAAATAACAGCCACCTTGGCAAATTTGAAAAATCATCAATAACTCGGTTATTATTTAGGATAAAAGTTCATAGGAAAGTTTTTGTTCAGAATTAAATTTTCTGTCGACCGTGAGAACTGTATACTGGGTGTCCCATTTAAAAAAATTACGTTTTTCACAATATCACGTGACCCAGTATGTCAATTATTTTTTTTTAAATGCCATTGTAATTTGCTTGAAAAACTACACTAGTTTGCCTATTTAACCAACTTTGTAGCTCCAATAATAACAAAGTTAGCAATAGTGCCGACTTAAGTTTGAAAACCCTGTATGCAATGTGGTCATAAAGTTTGGAACCAAGCTTATAACAGCATTATTTTACATTTTTAGGAAAAACGCTCGGACAGGTAAATTTTCTTTTTTAAAACGCCATCTTTTGACATACAATTTTTTTCTATGACATCATTGGTTTTTAGAGTGATGACGTTATCAACCCTTTTTTTAAATGGCAACCATATAATTTTTTTATCGTTTGTGGTAGATCTTTATATCCTCCAAATAGTGATATAAAAAAATTGGTATGTTGCATCACATTTTTTTTTTAATAATATAAATTTAGAAAAAAACTAAAATTTTATTTTTGTACAAAATTAAAATTAAATTAAAAAAAAATACATCTGAACGTAAATTTATTGTAACAGTTAACGTAAATTTTCAAAATGGACCTCACCAACTGATTGACACTGTTCCAGCCAGTATCAGTTGGTCCTCTGTGCCCCACTCTCCCCTATCGTTCGTCGCTCACAGATGACTGCACCTTTTCCTATGCATATAGGCATTCCCGTACTTGCATGTTCACCTGTGTGCTACGACGAAAACTACACAAAAAAAAACGCATGCATTAAATGTTGTTGCTCGCTAGTATATATTTATACAGGGTGATTCACCAGGAACTGCAACGATCTATTATGGGAAAACTGTAGCTAGGAATGATCTGAAATTTTGGTATTATACTAAAGTCGATGAGAGCCACTCACCTAAAATATTTTCAAAATGGCGGCGCTTCGGGATATACCGGAACTAAGCACCAACTTCGTTATTTTAAATAGAATATCCTGTATATTGACACGTTTTTAGATTCTACATGAAATTCTAAATATATTTCATGTATAATGTCATATATCTAAGTCTAAGCCTTTTTGACTTATTTACATTCTTATGCTAAATTTGACGTTTGCAGGCAGATAATCAATTACACTTTTTCCATATAAGGATTAGTTTATTATTTATTTTGAAGTAAGGTTTTTCAAGTAGGTGGCCTAATTAAATAGTATTTGTATAAAATTGTTACAATTATTCATACAGAGTGTTCGAAATATACATCTGAAAATGAAATCGGAAAAATTACCGTACCTAAGTCAATTTTTTTTAAATGCATCTTCTTCAGCATTCAAAATAAGGGTAACTTTGTATAAACATGTCTATTATAAAAATGGATAGTTTTCGAAATATTGGCAAGTTAGTATTTTTATCTTTCACAATACATACTATTTGCATTAGATTTTTTTTATTAGTTAGCCATGACAGCATTTACAAAATTATAAATTGTCAGTTGTCGAATAAAAATCATTTACCTTATAATAATTACAATAAGTCATGCCGGAGCGCTTAAATTATACAAAAATGTCTCGAGGTTCAAGGGCGCCAGTTTGAGCATTTATTTAAATAATTGTTTTTATACCTGCCTAATGATATCCAGTTTGTTTCTTTTTTTTTGTTAGGAAATTGGTAACAGAGCTGAACCACCTTTCCACTAGATATGACGATGGAAAGGGAATTAAAAATGTCCTCGCTATATTCCATAATACGGGATAAGTAACGGGTATGTTTTGCAGCCAGAATTGCTGATATCCGTTTTTAAACTGAACCTTAAGTTCTTCGTTTGTACTTAGTTCAGTCAGTTCCTCTTGTATTATGACATTCGTTTCTTCTGTGTCACCATATGGGTTAATTATCCACGGTGGTATTACCATAGTCAAAACATCCTCAAACTTAGTTTCAAAATCTGAATAGAGGGCATTTAAATGTTGAACGTAGGTTGAAACGTCGTCTTCCTGGCAGTTTGTCTGTGACAAATTGGGGAACTGGGAAAATTCGCCCCGCCCAATATTTTGCTTCATTAGTTTAACTTTGGAAAGAAACGCTGATAAAATGGACTTTGTTTTAATCAAATTTAGACTGTCGCCTTGTAACTGCAAATTAACCATATTAAATTTTGTAAACAAATCTGTTAAATAGGCGATGTCTGTTTTCCTCTTCAATAAATTGTCTTTTAAAATTTTATCTTTAGTATCCAGAAATTCTAAAATAGTCACCCCTGACACATTTTGTTTTAAATAGCTTATAAATCTACTGATATTATATTTGATAAAGGGATTGCTTTTTCAATGAAGTAATCCTTTCAAAACATGAAATATTGATTCACCTTTAGTGTCGGTTGTCAAAGTGCTTGCGAAAAGCAGTTCTTCGTAGATTTCTTGATTCATAATAAAACAAACATATGCCAATAATAATGCTGCATTACCAGGTAAAGTTGACTCTTTATCATGGTGACATCTTCTCAGATGATCCTGCAGCTTAGATGGTTTCATAGCATCATTGCCCAAAACTTTGTTGCATAAAAGGCACATAGGCAATTGTTTGTTCGACAATGATGGAATGAAGCCAAACTTCAAATAATCAACGCTCTACTGTCTACATTTCTTTTTAGATTCGGACATGGCATCAGTCATCTGTGGGCAAAATTAATCTATTTTAATAAGACATAAAGTCAAGCAGCTGTATATTAAAAAATCAAAGTCAAATTTAAATCGTATTTGTATGCGTGTGTGTTTCGAAAGCTTTCTTTCTTCGCGCGCTTGAAGTTGGTTGACGACTCGCTGTGGACGTCTTCTTCGTAGAGGTTTGTATTTTATTGAAAACTAGGTCTTTTAATGGACCTTTCTGCGATGGTAGACAGTTATTATCGCTCAACAGTGCACCGTTAAGTTCTAAATGCTGTTAGAAAATTTTACTTACTTGTTAGATGTGTTTCTGAATTAATTTTCTACAGACCCGGCCAAAATTCATTCATCTTAAAATTATTGCTTACATTACCACCTGCGTTTTGCTTCTTAAAATCCCCCTAATCGCGATCGTTTTATTCGTGGTGAGTGTTAATCTAATTGTGTAGTTTTGTTACAACGTTTAAATGTGTTTTTATAATAAGTTTTAATAACATAAAATTAATTAATTACCTTAAAAACTTATGCCTGTAATTTATTTGCCTATTCCAAGCTAATTGCCACGCAGGTTATAAAACAAAAATATGATATGAACGCTGTTGTGCACATACACGACTTATGTTTCTAAAGAAGTAAGTAATTGATTATATTCTGTATATTAACCGTAAATTGTAGTTACGTTCAGATATGTATTACGTAGCAAGTAGTCGGTATAATTAATTGAACATAAACACGTGGAAAAAACGAATGTTTCTATAACTATTGTAAACGAAAACAATACAATTGGTAACAAAAAAAACAAGCAAAACACTATTATTGGTCATAAATGAGTAAATAATTATTTTGGCAAGCAAAGAGGCCTGTAGAAGTGTGGTGATAATTTTTCTTTTCCGAGTAATTGCGTTATCCGAAAACAATATGACCGTTAATAGATTACAAGGTAAGACTGTGATAATTTATGTTACATAATAATTAATAACGATTCCGATTGATAGTTT
The DNA here is from genome assembly GCA_023690525.1 of Holotrichia oblita. Lineage (NCBI taxonomy): Eukaryota > Metazoa > Arthropoda > Insecta > Coleoptera > Scarabaeidae > Holotrichia > Holotrichia oblita. The sequence continues at coordinate 41,309,068 of CM043023.1, forward strand.
GGAAGACTCCTAATAAAAATAATACTCATTAGGTGTAATCTACACAACCATTTTTCTTAGCAACAGTATTTTAAGTTTATATTAATTCAATAAGGTGCAGTGAGGTGATTGTGATACAGTTTTTCAATTTTGAAAGAATTTTTTTTTACATCTTCAACATATTTATAACCTCACACTGTTGCAGTGGTATAGAACTGTAAACTATAATCCCCAAAGCAAACTGTAGTGTGGTTGATTGTCCGATGAATTTTTGTGTGTATAACCTTGTAGATTTAATGACCCATCATCCTCCATTACTTTACAGCATCACGTTATCAATAGAATGTCGAATTAACTTTTTTGCAGAATATTTTATAAGGATCCAACATCATGGAGTGAATATTTTGGAGTCCTTCCACGTCAATGAGTTTCATCAATGTAATTATCTAATATTTGAATTATAATATATATATGTATATATATATATAATGGCTAAACACCCCATTTCGGGGAACATCGCTTCGAAAAGCTTTCTAAATCCAATTAATACGGGGTGGATTAGTCCCCATTGCAAAATCTTCATATCGTCTGGCTTATTTCATTCCAGAGTTTCCTATTCCTTGTTTTTTCTTGCCAGTTATTAACGCCTGCCCTTTTTAGATCTTCCACTACTTCTTCCAACCACTTTGATCTAGGTCTACCTCTTCTTTTATTTCCAGGTGGCTTCCAGTTCACTAATAAATGGATTACAGCGTCCTCTCCTGTCCTCCAAACATGCTGCAGCCACTTTATTCTTTGTCGTTTTATTTTTTTTACAATATCTTCTCCCTTGATTACTTCTTCTAGTTCTGTGTTTGTTCTCAATCTAAATTCATTATCTGCGAACTTGATTGGACCCATTATTGTTCTTAGTATTTCCGTTCGAATATTCTTATATTTTCTTCGTCTTTCTTAGTCATCGTCATCGTTTCCGCTAAATACATTAGTACTGGCCTTATTAAAGTATTGCATATATTTACTTTAGTCGTTTTTGCAAGATTCCTACTTTTTAACAGCTTCTTATTGGCATAAAATGCTCTATTTGCTCCCATAATTTTTTCTTTTATTTCAGCATCTCTGCTTCCGTCTCTCGACAAGTATTTGAATTTGTCGACCTCTTCAAATACATAGTTCTCCAATGCAATACTTTTATTTTCTTTGTCTTTGTTCCCAACTCTCATCAGTTTCGTTTTTTGTTTCGTTGATTATTAAACCTAATTGCTCTCCTTCTTTAATTATTTCTTGTGTCAGTTCGACCACTATATTTTTCCTTTTTGTTATGACCACTACATCGTCCGCATATGCTACTATTTGACTGCCTCTTGATCTTAGCGTTCCTTTGTTTATTTTCCGTGTCACATATTCTAGAGCTGGGTTAAATAAACTCGCTGATAGTGCATCACCCTGTCTAACACCTTTATTTGTTTTGAATTATAAACTACTCAAAATTGTCAGTTCTACTTGGTGCTTCTTTGACTGCGGATAATAAAATATCTTCAAATGACACATTGATATTACTAGGTTGACAACTGCTTGAGGGGCCTTGTAATGAGTCCTCAGCTGCTTCTCTTTGCTCTTGAGTTTCCCTCTCCTTTCTAAGTACCTACATTTGAGATGACATTACCGCAAATACTTTTCGATGAACACACAAGAATTGTGAAACATCTTTTTGGATAATTTTTATCGTATATGATTGCGTTACTAAGTAGTGACATTTGATTGATCCCACTTGCATTTAAATTCATTGGTATTGGTTAATTTTTGTTTTGTTTCCAATAAATATGAAGCAACGTCCAATGCACTACTGCCTACTTTTCAGAATAAATTAGACAAAATTAAGATCTGAAATTATTGTCATTATGTCAAAGCTACCTTGATTTAACCAAATTTTTAGTACATAATCGCCAATTAAAACACTAAATTGACTTTTACAAAGAAACTATAAGAGATAGGATTAGGGAACCTTAATAACATTTAAAAGAGAAATGAAATTAAAATCGAATGACGATGCTAGATACAGGGTGTTCCATTTAAAATAATCAAGTTATTGAGCATTAATGGTACCCACAATTAGAGGTAACATTTGTATAACTTTTAGAAAACATCTTTATTTTAGCATTAGATGTAATGATTTTGATTATTTCATTAGCACAACCAAATGAAATAATACAACTTGAAACACGTAACCTAAATATGTACCTACGCCAGGTACTCATTCTAAATATAGATCTACATTTTCAAAAATTGTTAAATATCTCAGAAAATGTTGAAATGTTGAATGTTGTCTGCGTTATCGAAATATGCAATAATATACATGGTGTTACATTTAAATTTTGATAACTGTGATGTGTAACTTTCTTTTGGAACACTCTGTATATTTCAAAATAATTTTAGAACATGCTCCTAATGGACCAACATATGCTCCAGCAAAAAGATTTTAAATATGTGTTCCCGTTTTTTGTATATCAACCGAGGCGAATGTGGTGCCCCAGCCTGTATATGTCAGTGGGACTTTATTTACGTCACGATTAGAGAAAATCCATAAGAGTATGTGAGGAAATAAACATTTACTCATAATAAAATAGAAACCATATCTATATTTTTTGACTTAGGATGTATGATACAGAGTAAAACAATATTTGCATAATCCTATATCGCACATTGCACAAATGGTAGTGATTCTTCGTTCTTTCCCCATTTTTGAACAACGAGCACAATGTCGCCTTTTTGGAGTTTCAATACACAAATGATGCCCCACATTTTTCGTAACTTCAGCTCACTTTGATGGCCTACCACAAGTTCTTCGTCGACGTTTGACTGTGATGCGCGCCTTTCCCTTTTCAATTAGACCTTTTGATAAAGGAAACAAAAACTCCAGTAAGGGTATCTTCTTTTGCGTGCTCTGCAAGTCTTTATATATTATCCAGCTCTTAACCACAGTTATCATTACCTTTTTCCACCATTTGCACGATTTTTGTCCCATATCGTAGATACCGCTCATCTGGTCTATGGCAGCAGGACAAGGACCATCACCACACTACTACCAGTTTTGTCTTTGTCCATGACAGTTACTCAACAAGATTACTTGTTTTGTATCTTGCAATTTGATCCCGATAGTACTTGATTGATTAGACAAAAACTCACATTCACCTCTATTTTCAGGTAAGCATCGCGGTTCCTACTGCTGGATACTGAAAAGAGTCCATCAAATTTACTGAAGTAAACAACCTATCAAATGCTAAAACTACATTTGGATTTCGTGTGGTTTCACATAGTTTCACTTGTTTCCACGTCATCGTATTTTAGCGTCACATCTGCACCATAATTTGATACCTCTATTCAGGAGGTTTTGTGGCATATACAGGATGTCCAGCCTAAGATGCAACGGTCCATAGCCGACTTATTATTTATTACACATTTTGAAATTAGTATCAGTAATGGCGGACTTCCGGTTCTACTGCAAGTAGATACTAACTTTATTATTTTAAATGGAACATCCTTATATTATTGCAGTTTTTGATTCCTTCTTAAATTGAAAAGGCACTTTGCTAAGCTTACATTGAGCCACCACACAATCGCATATAATCTGTTTCATTATATCTGGAACAAAATTGGCATCTATCGTTGTCTGCTTTCTCATTTTCTTGAGGTGATACCTTAGAGGATCGTGGTTGTTGCGGTGCTCTTATTTTGGCTGAAAACTTAATGAACTTTTTTGGTTGTTTTAGTTTTGAAATGTTAGCGTAATACGAGATTCTGTAATCAGTCTCCCAGTGTTGGAGATAAACTTTTTATGTGGTTTTTGGTAAAGTAGCAGAATGACTTTGGTCCAATGAATCGAGACTCATCGCCTTTCTTTACAAGCCCAATGATAATCTCATTACCCTCAGATTCCCAGTGAGTGATCTGGTATCATGTCAGTATGACTACCTGTATTTCTCTAGACCAGAACTTTGAGAGTTAGCAGACAGTCTCTGATTAGCTTCAATTAAGAGGTACATACCTCTACAGCCTTTAGTGCTGCTTTACTGTCTGAGTCAAGGTTTGAGGAGCTTTAAGATTTAAATTATGCTATTGTTTAGACTTCAATAACCAGTCTTCACCAGGAATACCTACCTTTTTAACTTTATTTTTTTTATATTGTTATCTTTCAAGAACCAAACAACCAGTTCAATGACTTCTTTTCAATAGAATCCATATCCATATTGAGATTTGTGTTTTTTGTATTTCATTTGATTTTGTTTTAGTTCATGCAAGTTTACTTGATTAAAATATGAAATTGTTGATTAGGCTAGTATTTTCTTATTTAATTATAGGTTACGTTATATGGATGAAAAAATAATAAAAAACTTTATTCAGTGATATAAAAATCCAATATGCCGCCTATTTAACTTAAACAAGGTGTTATAGATACCTCGAAAGCCGCCATCTTGAATTTTTCTTTGACATTGATATTAAATCGTCTCTATCAAACATATTACCATTTGTATTAAACTTTTATAATTACGGAGATATTTGACTTGGCGATTTTTAATGTTTTTGACATAACTTCTGGATATTCCAATTTCTTCTCACTTTAATAATACACAATACTGTTACAGCAAACGATGCATTTTTCCAAACTAAATGTGTTTCTTTTTTAGTTTCGACGGCACTCCTTATCGTATCAACAATGACAATAATTTGTGCAGATGATATCTCATCCAGTATCAATACATTATTGAAGAACTTTTATAAAAGCATCAAAAAGAATCATAATTTAATATTTTCACCATTCGGTTTGCATTCTACTTTGAGTGTAATTTACGAAGGAGCTGCTGGGGAGACAGCGACGAGCCTCCAGAACGCCCTCAACGTATGGAGTGCTAAGGATATAGCATTCCAGTATAAACCTATTTTAGATAATATAGATGCAGCTGAAAATATCACCCTAAACATTGCTAATAAGTTGTATGTACAGAAAGATTACAAAATAAACGAAGGTTTTCAAGCGACAGCTCAAATTTATTTCGATGTTAGTATCGAGGCGATAGATTTTACGAAACGTGCTGCAGCTGCTGCGCAAATAAACAATTGGGTAAAAGAGAAGACTAGCTATAAGATCGAGAAGGTTGTCGACGCCGACGCTTTTAATCCATTTACGCAAGCAGTTCTCGTAAACGCGATTTACTTCAAAGGAGATTGGTTGTTTCAGTTCAACGAGCACTTTACCGTCATGCACCAATTCTACATTTCCGAAACGGAATCTATTTCACACCCGATGATGTATCAGGAAGCACCTTTTGATTACGCAGTTAACGCCGAATTAGACGCTCAAATACTGAGATTGCAGCACCAAAACCCACGTTACTCCATGACTATAGTTTTACCTAATTCCAGAACAGGAATTAAAAAGTTAGAAAAAAATTGTTTAATATGGATCTGAACACCTTAAAAATAGAAGAGATAGGAGTCGATGTGAAGGTAACATTACCAAAATTTAGAATGGAGAGTACCTTTGAACTGGAGGAGCCATTAGATAACGTAAGCTTACTTTAAAACTGAAATCACTAGTAACTAAATGAATCGTTTTATTTAGAACAATAATGCTTCTTAATTTTACCGCAAGTTGTATAAACCATTTTCTAGTTAACTCTTACGTTTTGCTGATTTTCATTCCATAGTTTGGTCTTGGACAAATATTTACAAATATGGCGAATTTATCGAATATCATCGACGTTCAAGAAAAATTTGCAATTCAGAAAATAATTCAAAAAACGTTCATAGAAGTGGATGAGGAAGGTTCTGAGGCAGATACAGTAGCTGGTATGATCCGTTTAGCATTTTAGAACATTTTAATTTTTACAGAATCTATTGCCGGTTTCTTTTGTAGGAATGGAAATAACAACACACTCAAGGCCACCTATTTTCAATGCAAACCATCCTTTTATGTTTTTTATAACAGCAAAATTTGGTGCAGAATCTCTACCAACTAAGATTGTATTATTTGTTGGAAAACTGCTGTGGCCTACCTACTAAATATAAATTTCTTAGCAGCGGAAAAGTTTGTTTATATTAATAATTACTACATTTAAAGCACAAAATTGGATATTTATCACTAAAAGATCTCAAATATTTAATATATTTATTTTCAATAACAACATACTTTATTGTTATTATTTAGTTACTATAATATTTTTACTATTACGCACTAGTTTAAGCAAACGCAGTACAAACACTCTCCATCAGGTATCCAGTATTACCAATAACGCAGAACAACAAATTTTCATTTTTTTATTTTTCTTTATGAATTATATACTTACAAACTTATTTTATTTTATATTCCTATTAATTATTATAAAAACAAATATCTTCTATCACGTCTAGTATTATAAACAAATGAAATTCATATTGATCATACAATACTAACACAAACTAAGTATATGCTATTCTGGAACATATGTAGAAAGTCTTTCTTTTTACTTTTCTTTTATATTAGGATGAAGAACATTCCAAAGTCCAACAGTAGTCAGCAAGCATCTCGCTATTCCACTTGCCCTGATAGCGTGTTTCAATAGTGGAAATATCCTGATGAAATCTTTCCCCATGCTCGTCACTAACATCGTCAAGATTCGGGGGAAAGAAGTTCAGGTGCGAATGCAAGAAATGTATTTTAAGACTCATATTACAGCCTAATGCATGGTAACTTTTAAGAAGTTCACTAACAATTTCCTCGTAATCTTCAGCTTTTTTATTTCCTAAAGAATTCTTAGTGACACTTTTAAATGCATCCCAAGCAGTTCGTTCTAAATCGCTCAAGAGTACGTCAAATTCTCGATCCTGTTGTAACAGATTAATCTGGGGTCCTATAAAAATCTCCTCTTTAAGTTTTGCCTCAGATATATTAGGAAATTTTTGTTTAAGGTATCGAAATCCTGGTCCCACTTTGTCCAATGCTTTTACGAAATTCTTCATCAGATCTAATTTTATGTGTAATAGCGGTAAAAGTATTTTATGAGGCTCCTCCAACGAATTATGGACTACGTTCTTTTCTCCATGATTATATTATCTTCTGGTTGGTCATTGCTTAACAGTATAGTGCAAATTTCTCGCTCGACTATCCCATTCACAAAGGAAACAGCAATACTATGTGAATCCAAGTTGTAGACCAAGTAGAACTTCAACTACTTTGAGATTAGCACTAATGCCCACCTCCGGTTAACAGGAATTCAAGTTCAATATTTTTGTACGAAAATATTTTCACGTAATACTTCATATTCAACCATATACGACCACAAAATTTGATTTCAAAATCCCGTTTCGATTGTATAATACTTCTAATAGGCCATTTATTTGTTTTTACTTTAAAAGAGGGCGGATTTCTTGTGAGATTTGTCCATCAATAAACGTTTATGCCTCAATAAAATAGTATTATTTTAATATTCAAATAAGAATGTTGTTATAGTATGCATTAAAAATTGCCTCCAATAAAAGTCTGGAAGACTAACAATAACTGAAAGTACACTTTATACATATATTATATATTTAGGAAAACTTTAGGAACCATTACAGGTATAAAAAGGGTTTAATGAAGTCGTATACATATTCTACCGCTAGCAGGTAAATACACATATCGAGATTTAAAATTATAATTACATAGGTTATATACACGTTCGTTTGTATCCCCTGCGGTCTCTTTCTTGCCGAAGATGTCCGATGAATATAATACGCTGAGCGGAAAGTATTATTGATATCAATCTATCAGCAGGGGGAGACATTACTTTAGAAAGAGACTCTACATACACTAGGAATACTTTTTGATTGGATGACCTGCCGCTGCACATTCGTAGGATGGATAGTAGACAGTATTGCATTTACTCACTTCAGACTATATTGCATTCATTGCGCACGTCAAAATATGTAAACACAGCTGCGATTTCTGTGTCTATTTTAAAAACGCTGTAGCTGCATTTATAAATGTGGAAAAAAGCATCTATTATTTGACGTATTTGACTAGAAAGAAATTTGTTTGATGTTTCATATGTATTTCAAATAAAATAATACTGTAGTCTTATTAAATTGTTTTGAAAAGTAATTTCATTATTTTTTGCGGTGAACTATTTTTTGTCGTTGAACTAGTGTTAGATCTAAACCGAAAGCATGTTTATTATAAAATAAATAATATCAAATGTTTAGTACTTTTATTTATTTAAAACATAACGAAATAATTATAAGTATACATTTATGCTGAAATGATGATGCTTATCAATGAATGAATGTGCGGTTTCAGTGTCTATTTTAAAAACACTGTAGTTGCATTTATGAATTTACAAGGCCGATTGCATCTATTTATTGTGGTCTTTGCATGCGTAGACATAGACAGGTAGGCAAAAAAAAACATATTCTGTATTTCTGGAATGTTTATTTATGTGAATATATCACAGGCTTATTGGTAAGTACTCATAAACAAGCAATCCAGATAAATGTCGAAAATAGTCTTTCACGAAAAATGAATAATATTAGACACTGACCTATATAAAAGCAAGCAGACACGACAATAATATTCAGTTCTTTATACAGCATTAGGAACAGTTTAATGCATACACGTGTCGCACAATACGCGTTATTTCGTTATTTATTAAAGAAACGTTTCTTTTCTCTAACAGCTGCACAATCAATAGGAAGAGATTACTAATCTAAAACATTTATTTGTTCAGTCTTGTCTACTAGATATCAGTGAAGCTCCTATTACATAAACAATAGTGTATGTATAAAAAGTTAACAAGTGCTGATAATTTAATGATATGCTTAGTACAAACTCTTGTCTATAAATACAAAATTAGTAATATTTTCTGAATCTTTATGATCTGCTACCTATTATTGCAACTGTATATTTGAAGAAACAGTTTCCCGATGGAAAAAAGACAATGAATTCTGTAAAACATACTCTTCCTATTGATTCTGCAGATGCTGTGAAGAAAAAAATCTGCTTTTAATAAACAACGGAAAATGTAACGACGAAAACTGAACATGACCACTCAATAATCGTCCAGAATGATTCACTACAATTTGCAGAACCTACCTAACACAAAAGAGGTCCTTAAATAATCACAATTTTATGAAAAACTACTTAAAATACGAACACTAAATTTAACACCATCTAAAATACACGGGAAAAAATCAAAAGTAGCCTTTGTTTGGATATGAGATCATGATCTACCCCAGTCTCTGACGTCACCAGAAAACACGCGTATTGTGGTGTCTGCTTGCTTTCATATAGATAGATAGATAGATAGATAGATAGATTTATTTGCAAGTTGTTGCATTGTCACATCACATCCATGTATAAACAAAATAAAGTACACAACAGTTTAAAAAAAGTGTAAAAATAAAACATTTGTAGCTGTGACTAGTTATCAAGTATATCCAAAAAAAAAACCAAGTATGGAAAAGACTAGAACTTATATGTTAAATAGTCTTCTATACTGTAGAACGTTTGCTGCATCAGAAACTCCTTGACCGCTCGGTGAAAGCTTCGTTTGGACATGCCCTTCGTCTCGGCGGGAAGTTGATTATAAAGTTTTATTGCAAGGTGGTTTGTAGTGAGCTGACTCTTGCTTATTCGGTGATACGGAATCGTGTATAAGTTTTGGGATCTGGTGGAATAAGTGTGGAGACTTCCATTTTGGATAAATTTTTGCGGGGATTCGTGGACATATTTGAGACAGGCTAGGACAAATAAGGAAGGTAAGGTAAGTATTTGATGTTCTGGGTATAGATTTCTGCAAGTTGTTCGTTTTGGTACCCCTGCTAATGCTCGAACAGCTTCCTTCTGTAGCCTGAAGATAGTTTCCATCGCTGATGATGCACCCCACAACAAGATACCATATGTGGCTCTGCTCTCGAACATGGCGAAGTAGGCAGACCTAGAAGCCTCATATGTTGCCGTTTGCTGTAGTCTCCTAATTGAAAAAATTGCCGAAGCTAATGTTCCTCTCAAATTGTCGACGTGCCTACTCCAGTTCAATGATGAGGTAAGAACTAATCCCAAGAACTTGACTTCCTGTTCTTCATTTTTGGTTATCGTTGTTGATATCCGTAATTTTTTAGTTTTTAAGTCATTTAATTTTAATCTATTACCACCAAACCACTCCCCGGCCTCAAGTAGGGCAGTTTCAATACTTTCTTCATTGTTTGCTCCTCTAACTAGGATTGACGTATCATCAGCAAACTGAGTCACTTTTCCACTCCTAACGCCGAGTGATAGATCGTTGACATATATTAAGAAAAGAAGAGGACCCAGAATCGACCCCTGCGGCACTCCACACGTAACAGCAGCAGCTCGAGACCGGACTCCGTTCCATTCCACAATCTGTACTCTATCATGAAGATACGACTGAATTAACGTACTTGCCAAACCACGGACACCATATGTCTCCAGTTTTTTTATCATAATAGCATGGTCCATGCTGTCGAAAGCCTTACTTAGGTCACAGCAACCAAGCATCACTTCGTCACCAGCATCAAACGCATCAGCTATATATTCCAGCACCTCTGTGATCGCTGTAACTGTTGACCTATTCCTACGGTACCCATGTTGCGCATTTTGTAGTAGTCCGCTCTGTTCCAGGAACGTCATCAATCTGGTCTTAATTATGGTTTCAAAGACTTTTGATATTACTGGTAAAATGGAGATGGGTCTATAATTTTCAACGTCGTCTCCATTTTTCCCTTTGCATATTGGTATTACCTTGGCAACCTTCAAACATTTTGGAAATACGCCATTGCTTATACAGTCGTTAAAAAGGTTAGTCAGTGGATCCGATATGTGATCTATAGTTTTTTTCAACATTTCGGTATTTAATGAATATATGTCCAACGTTCTTTTGTTTTTCAATGATTGCACTATACCTTTAACTTCATCTTCTGTTGTAGGATGTAAGTATATACAATGTTTATGTGCAGTTAGACTATTCGCAAGGAGTAGTTCTGCCATCAAATGTGGACCTCTGATGGTTTGTGCGGCAATATTACCAACAGATACAAAGTAAGTATTAAAATTATCCGCTGTTATTTTAGTGTTTGCCATTTCCTTCTTTTTGCTACTCTGTGTTTCGTTTGATATAACACTCCAAATTGCTTTATTTTTATTATCTGACTTCATGATGTATTCTGTATTTTTGTTTCGTTTTGTTTCAACTATTTTTGCTTTGTATTCCTTCTTTAGATCTTCATACAATTTTTTGGTTTCATTATCCCCCGTAACATCATATATAGTTGCGATGCTATCTAACATATTTTTCATAGCCTTTAGCTCCATGTTTTGTGGAATATTTCGTTTATTTTTGTCTATTCCATGTACCTCTACTTCCGGAAAGGCCTCATTATACGTATCAACAAGAACATTGTAGTATAGTAGGTCAGTGTCTAATATGACTCATTGTCTTGTGTATGAATACTTATCAATAAGCCTGTTATATTCGCATAAATAAAGATTCCAGGATTACAGAATATGGTTTTTTGCCTACCTGTCTATGTCTACGCAAAGACCACAATAAAAAGATGCAATCGGCCTTGTAAATTCATAAATGCACTACAGCGTTTTTAAAATAGACACAGAAACCGCACATTCATTCGTTAATAAGCATCATCATTTCAGCATAAATGTATACTTATAATTATTTCGTTATGTTTTAAATATATAAAAGTACTAAACCTTTGATATTATTTATTGTATAATAAACATGCTTTTGGTTTAGATCTTACCCTAGTTCAACTACAAAACAAGTTCATCGCAAAAAGTAATGAAATTATTTTTTAAAACAATTTAATAAGACTACAATATTATTTTATTCGAAATACTATTAATATATGTATTTTTTGACCTTTATGTACTTATCTTTTAATTCCTGATTTATTTCCACTTAGAGGTCAATAAAACAATAAATAATTAAATACCAATTTATTCCATAGCATATAATAATACGTTTTCGTTAAATAACTTCTTCAGTGGAAGAAATTGACATTTAATATGTGTCAAATTACTAATAATATAAATATAAATTGCCATGCCTATCAACAAAATTATCTAAAAAACAAAGAATTCATTGATATATCGAATTTTAATTATATTCACAAGTAATAATGAAAGAATAATGATTTAATACAACATTAGAAATTGAAATGATTTGAATTATTCGTATATCAATCAATTTTTTGTCAAGCTCTAACAATTCTGTTCAAGGACTAGGGAAAAACATGGCAAAAAAACCTAGTCAAGAGCTTAAAATTAATAAAATTCATGCGTGAATTAAATTATTATAAATAACGCTTAAATTATCAATATCCGTTCTAAAATTTACCGCGTTTTCATCTTTCTTAATGTATATCATTTCGTAAATTAATCTTTTTTTATAATTATTTTCCTTTTTTAAAATTTTAGTGTTTTGAAAATCAAAATTATGTCGTCTATCTTTAGAGTGCTTAGATAAAGCAGTTTCAGTGGTGACGTTATGTGTAACAGTGTATTGATGGTTATAAATTCGTTTCTTTAAATATTGTTTGGTTTGTCCGATATAACATTTATTACAATCTTTGCAATCTAATTTATAAACGACATTACTTTGATTACCATGTTTAATGGGAGTTTTAAATTTGTGAATAAATGTCTATTGTTGGTAGGTATGAAAGTTATGTGAATGTCTGATTTTTTTAATTCGTGTTTTATTGTGTCGCTTAAATTGTTTATATATTGTATAGTGTGGTATATGTTATTATTTGATTTTGTACCTGTGTTATATATTTTATTTATTCTTTTTGTGATTAATTTATTGTAAAACTCTTTAGGATAACTATTTTTTTCTAGTATTGTTTTTACTTTGCTTAAATTTTCTTTTCTAAAATCAGGGTGAGCTAATTTAATAGCCTGATCTACTAAACTGTTAATTACGCTTTTTTAAAAATTTACCGAAGTGTTTGAAAAATAGTTTAAATGCCTACTACTACTAGTGTCTTTAATGTACCAGTTTGTTTTTATTTGTGTGTTATCATGTATTATCTTTACATTTAAAAAGTTTATAGAATTTTGATTTTCTCTTTCAAAAGTAAATTTTAACCTATCATGATATGTGTTAAATGTGTGCAGAACATGTTCAATTTTATCATTTGGTATGCAGCATATACAATCATCTACATACCGCTTATAACTTATACTAAATTTGCTATAACAGCAGATAATGGAGAACCCATTGCTGTACCGAATATTTGTTTATATATTGTGTCATTGTACTGAAAATATGTTGAATTTAAGCAATGTTTTGCAGCCAACATGAATTCATTTTTTGGTAAATTTGTATAATTTTGAATTAAATTCCATTTTTTGTTTATAATGTTTAATGCCAAATCTGTAGGAACATTTGTGAATAAAGATACAACGTCTAAACTGATAATTTCATGATCACACGGTACGGATTTTTTGCTAATGAAATTAACAAATTCCCACGAATTTTTTACATGATACTCTGTATTTCCTACAACATTACTGAGAATTTTGGATAAAAATTTTGATAAATTGTATGTTGGTGATTGTATACAATTTACAATCGGCCTTAAAGGAATATCAGTTTTATGAATTTTAGGGACGCCATAAATTCGCGGAGTTATCGAATTATATATTTTTAAATGTTTAGCTACGGATTCGTCTATATAATTGCTATTTAACCAACTAGTGATTAATTGGTTATTTTCACTTTGAATTTTGTTAGTCGGGTCTTTTTGTAATGTAATGTAAGTGTTTTGATCGTTTAATAATGAATGCATTTTGGCTGCGTAATCTTTTTTGTACATTATTATACTTTTTTCTCCTTTGTCAAAGTAATGTCGTTTATAAATTAGATTGCAAAGATTGTAATAAATGTTATATCGGACAAACCAAACAATATTTAAAGAAACGAATTTATAACCATCAATACACTGTTACACATAACGTCACCACTGAAACTGCTTTATCTAAGCACTCTAAAGATAGACGACATAATTTTGATTTTCAAAACACTAAAATTTTAAAAAAGGAAAATAATTATAAAAAAGATTAATTTACGAAATGATATACATTAAGAAAGATGAAAACGCGGTAAATTTTAGAACGGATATTGATAATTTAAGCGTTATTTATAATAATTTAATTCACGCATGAATTTTATTAATTTTAAGCTCTTGACTAGGTTTTTTTGCCATGTTTTTCCCTAGTCCTTGAACAGAATTGTTAGAGCTTGACAAAAAATTGATTGATATACGAATAATTCAAATCATTTCAATTTCTAATGTTGTATTAAATCATTATTCTTTCATTATTACTTGTGAATATAATTAAAATTCGATATATCAATGAATTCTTTGTTTTTTAGATAATTTTGTTGATAGGCATGGCAATTTATATTTATATTATTAGTAATTTGACACATATTAAATGTCAATTTCTTCCACTGAAGAAGTTATTTAACGAAAACGTATTATTATATGTTATGGAATAAATTGGTATTTAATTATTTATTGTTTTATTGACCTCTAAGTGGAAATAAATCAGGAATTAAAAGATTCGAAATACTTGAAACATCAAACAAATTTCTTCCTAGTCAAATCCGTTAAATAATAAATGCTTTTTTCTACATTTATAAATGCAACTACAGCGTTTTTAAAATATACACAGAAATCGCATCTATGTTTACATATTTTGACGCGGGCAATGTATGCAATAAGCTATCTACTATTCATCCTACGAATGTTGAGCATCATGGTGTACAAATACAAAGTGTTCCTAGTGTACATCTAGGCAACCAATTAGTACAGAAGAGAACATTAGTCCTATAAGTGGAAGAACAGATACTGCAAATTGTAGCAATCTGAACTTCGCCTCATTTTCAGTTGTATTATTATGGGAATTTGTAATTTATGTTATCGCAAAAATAAAAGACTGTTATTATTATTATTATAAAATTGGTTTTTATTCATTTCTTATATTTCTTATTATTATAGTTAAGTAGGTTATTATACAGGGTCGCTGATATGTATGGAAACGGTCGATTATTGGGTAAAATATACGAGATATCGGAAAAAGTTAAATACAAATGTTTTAGGGCTTTTAAATGCTTATTAACTAAGAATAATTTTAGGTATACAGGGTCGGTGGTAAAGTCGTGGCACGTCAAAGTTACATTTTTTTTTATGGAACCACCTGTATATTATTAGATAATTCAATTCCTTCTTCAATTTTAAGTAAAAATTGTAATACACATAATGTACTTAAATCCAACCGTTTCCGAGTTATCGATCTTTGAAAATATTACTTAAATAAAATTTACATAGGTCCCTAAGTAGGCTAAGACGCACCTTAAAAATGTCATAGCACCTTATAAAATAGGACTGTAAACCTAAATTTTACAATTACATACTTGTTTTTTTTTTTCAAATACAAGCTGTACCTAGATTAACACCGGTGTCATATAAAGAGTTGGATTCGCTTGTCTCATTCCGTGTTGACCAAACTACTGCTTGATTTTTCTTTGATAGTTTTTTTTTTTAGTTTCTCTAGTATTATGCTATGACTGATTCGGCAAAAAAAGGTTCAAGCTCCAAATGAGGTGCTTCCACTCCCTTTTTTGCAACTTTATCTGCTTTTTCATTTCCTTCTACTCCGGTGTGTACCGGCACCAACTTGAGGATGACATTGTTTACCTTGCCTGTCTCGTTAAGCTTAAACAGAAAATGTCAACTCATTTGTGAGCTGATTGTGTAGGAACTCAACGTATTAATGGTTCGTTGACTGTCAGTCAGGATGACAATCTCTTGTTTCCGGTAATTTCTTTCAGTGGTAAACCAGACGCATCTTTCTACATGGGGTATTTCCGTCCGAAGGACGTAACCTTTCGAAGTACTTGGTTCTGGCCCCATATAGACCGATTCCAGTCTCTCCGGTGGTCCTGGAAGCATCTGTATACTATAATATGGTGTTCTTGTTTAGTTCCGTGATAGTGTTTTGATTTCGTCCATTTCTGAAGCCTAGCCTGGTGATAAAGTTTTTTGCAAGGCAAAATTTCTTCGACCTCCCATCGTGGGGTCCGACAACGGAATTACTCAATAGATTTTAATATATCACTTGAGGTTAGACGTCAATTATACTTACTAAAATTTTTCTATACCCTAATGCATAATAAGATTGACTCGCCAGATATACTGTCACAGGTCCAGTTTCTTAGTAGCAGAAATTAATTAGATGTAAACGTGTAAAGTTCAACAAAACCACATCGACTTCTATAACGATTCCTATTCCTACAACGATTGTAAACGATAACATTATAATTAATAATAAAAACAACACCACTCTAATTGGCCATAACTGTGTTAACAATACCTTGAGACTTTATTACGAGCAACGGTCACTAGTATCAAACGTATTGGTGACTTTTCTTTTCCTATTAATTCCTTTATTCGTAAAGAAAATGATATTCAATAAATTACAAGGTAAGATTGTGTCAATTTATGTTATTAAGTCATTAGCAGCTATTCATATTTAATAATTTCTTGTGTAATTTTTACAATATTTTTTTACTAATAAGTAACTAAAAATTAATGTATGTAATACAGGTATGCTTATGCATGTCAAAAAAATCCTGATACAGGTGGTCAACGAATTCAAGAGATTTATACACTTAGGAACAATATTTCGCCAGTAAATACATACACTGCCCCCGGTATTCTTGGGAATGCGTTCTAGTTCTACACAAATCAAGGGGTTTCGTTTAGTTATTGAAGAAAACAAAGAAAACAACATTAAACATGGATTTTAACGTCAATTTGCAACATTAAGGTAAAAAATATACGCATGTACGTAAAATCTATGTATTTTTTTGGCTTAAAAAAATCGCATATTTTTGGTTGTTTAGTTTCCTTCCGTTTTGCGTTCAGTAAAATCTTATATGGAGCAAGCGAACATTCTACGTCACGTCGGAACTTAAAACTTCGTTCCCAGTCTTCCTCCATTCTGCAAATCACTTCTGTCCGCCATTACAAAAATCTTTAAAAGATTTACTATTGTTAGGTTGTCTTTGCAGCTAACCTCAGTTACTTCTGATTCCTCTTGTGTTATCACTGAAGTATCCTCATGTTAGGAACACAATTCTTCAATCGACAGTTCAGCATTGTGGGCATTAATCACTTTCTTTGTCTCTTGTGTATCGAAATCTGCAAAACCTTCCCCGTCCAGTGACTTTCCCAGTTGCAATACTTCTAGAATATCAGCCTGGGCTTCAGACATTGAGAACTTCGCTGCATGCATCTTTCCTGTTTTCTACTGCATTCGTGATGTTGTAAGATTTCCAGAAGGCCCGAATAGTGTCAGTGCCGCCTTTACTTCTTTTACTCTCATATAACATTTGTTTCAACGTTAAGCGGAGGTAGGAGAGTTTGAATGTAGAAATTATATCTTGGTCACACGACTGGATTAGAGATGTGGTGTTCGGTGGTAAAAACATGATCTTTATATCTTCATCAGTAAACTGCAAATTTGCAGCGTGACCCGAGGTGTTATCCACGAGAAGTAAAGCTTTTCTTGTTAGATTTTTGGTCCTGATATATTGAGTCACCCCTGGACAAAAGATATTCTGAAGCCAGTCCTCAAACAGTACAGCTGTCATTTAGGCCTTCTTGTTGGATCTCCAATACACAGGTGGAGTAGATTTGTCGAGGTTTTCGGATACCCGAGGATTTTCAGAATGATAAATAAGAAAAGGTTTGCACCTGAAATCTCCAGTGGCAATACTACAGAAAAGAAAAGTATATCTGTCTTTCATGGCTTTAAATCCAGGGGCTACTCTTGCGATACGAATGTTCGAGACGGCATACGTTTCCAATACAGACCCGTCTCATCGGCATTGAATATTTGGTCTTTAGTGTAACCTTGGAAATCTACAGTTTCTTCAAATGTATAAATAATCTAGCTGCGTTTTCATCAGCGTTTGCCGCTTCTCCTGTGAATTTTATGTTGTGGAATTTATGGCTTTGTTTAAACCTATCAAACCAGCCCTTAAATACTTGCATTAAAGTTTCCTCTACTGGTAGAAGCTTCACCATCCGTGTTTAAAGTTTCATACAAAAGCTTTGCTTTTATTCTATGAATAAAACGTACAATTTAATAAAATAACATTTATTTTTTCAAAAATATAGGTATATATTCTCATTCGAAAAAAAAACAAAATAAAGCTCTATTATATCTACCAAACAGGTACTGATACCTAACGTAAAATAAATACATTCTCTTCAACATTATCAGTCTCATTTCAGTCTTCTAAAAATGCAACACAATTCTTTAAAAATAATAAACAAATTCTTTCAAAAAAAAATCAGCAAGTCTGAATTGATTCAGACTTCTAATTTTCGTGGAAGGGCACAAAACATTATAAACATAGAACCACTTCGCATTTGGTACAAACAATTGAACTTTGTTTCTGATTTTTTACAGTACTACAATAAGCGCACCTTCTCGACGTGCCTCTTGCAGACAAATGGTCACCAACATTGCACAATCTTGTAGAATTATATAAAGTCGGGCTTCCCTCGGAGTTATTCCCTTTCCTGCCTCTTCCAACCCGTGTAAGGGGCCTCCTCTTTGTTCTTGAGCAATAGTTCCCAATCAGTTCATCTGCCAAAAGAGATCGGAAATGTAGCTGTCTTGGATACTTAGATGTTTGGTTGCTGTTTTTCCAACTATTAGTATTCCGCTACAGCTACGGGGCATGGAACCAGAATTCTACTTCCATCTTTTTGTGTTCTCAATACTTGCGTTTTTTCTAGCGCATTGTACATAGTTGTTGCAACGTAAACTGATTTTTTGCCTCGGTCTTTCCATTTGGAAATCCCCACTTCGTCTTTTATGACACCGTCGCTTTCTGACAATCGTAGTTTCGAATCTGGTTTTAGAACAGTTTTGGGAAAATCTTTTCTTGTTTGGCGAATAGTGACACATACAAAACATTTTTTACGAGAAAGGTTACCAATCATGGGTATTGATGTAAAAAAATTATCAAAAAAAAGGCAATATCCAAGTCCTTCTAAAAATGAAGACAACACAACTAGTTCTCCTAGTGTTATGCATCTATTGTCCTGCGCTTCAGCTCCTTCATAGATAGACATTCCCAAACAATAACCTGTCACCGTGCAAGCAATAATCCAGATCTTAAAACCTCTCTTGGCTTCATATGCATATACTGCTTTAGAGAACTTCGCCCTTTGAACTTGACTATAGACTCGTCAACTAAGTATCTTGAAGGATGAAATAATAATTTAAATCTTTTATTTAGTAACTCTATAAAAGGCCTTATCTTAACATTTATCATAATTTGGATGTCACTTTTTTTGGCATAGTTTCATCGTTGTTGAGATGTACATAACGAAGAATTTTCAGGAATCGTTTCAAAGGCATTACCATTTTGATTCGATCAACTTGAAAGTTACCATTGTTGCTCCAATACATTCTCATACTTGGCAGAACATGAAAACCCATTATAATGAGTATACCAATAAAGGCACGAATTTCTGGTATCGATAAATTGAAAACGGCATTTTTTTGCTGAGCATATATATTTGATTCATCGCAAATGTATTGGAGAAAAGGCACCGTTAATATGGTCTCCAAAATCTGGGAGGGTTTTTGTAGGTCTAACTGTATATTAGAAATGCCAAACGGCTGATCAAAATTTGTGTTTGCAAAAGTGTGTGGTTTCAGAGTCACATTCTTCGCTAGAGCTTTCGTTCCTTCTGCACTGATTTTCTCTCCGTTCAAACTCTTCGTTTAGTATAATATCTATTGCCGGATCTATATTATCATCAATGAAATTATTTGAAGACGACGGTCGAGACGATGCTTCAGATAAGGTATTATCTTCCTCAATATTAGCAACAGACTTTCTCGAAGATGACGCACGTGACGTGTTTTCAGGAATAGTCAAATTGTCTTCAGCATCTTCGTCGCCCTCAGCTTCTGAATCTTCTACCATATCGTCATTTATATAGTTTAGGAGATATTCTACATCTATTGCGTTTTCGAAATTAAAATGTGTCTTCTTGTCCATTTCTAAAAAGAAACAATCTGTGGAAAAGCAAGAAACAAATATCACAGTATAGCATTGGTGTCGATGATGACGGTATATTTGTACAAATATACATAAATAACATCTTTGCCGAATAAAAAAAATGTAACCAAAAACACAAAGAATCAAATAATATAAACAAATGTTTCATAAGCATTTAGGTAAAAATAAAAAATAATTAAAACTTGAGGCATGCAGAAATGGGTATTCTAACCTCACTTTTGCCACATTTTAATAAAATGGTTAATTTGATCAACATGTTTATATCTCCACTAATATTTCAAAATGAATCAGTAAAACAAAGGTCTACTTACCTATCAAACAAAAAATAAATTCTTTCAATTCAGAAAAAACACTTATTTTGTCCACTAATAAGTTCGTGCAGCAAAAGCTCAAACTAACGTTCATTGATAACTAAATTTACCACTTTTTTATGTTTTGTTGGTTGCTAGCTAATTCGTTAGAACATGGTACTCAAACTTACCAGAGATAGTTTCAGAGACCGAGCGTGTTGTTGAGGGTCACTTTCCATAGACTTACTGTTGCAAATTGAACCTAGGCGACAAATGGTAAACATTGTTACCAGTAACCTATAAGGGGTTAAAGCGAGAAAGATAGCAGAGGTTATGAACATGTCCAAAGAACGTGCTTTACACACATTTAATCAATACTTAAGCGTGAGAAAGCTGTGCGCGCGTTGAATACCGTGCTTGCCCAATTTAAAGCAAAACCGTGTTCGAATGAACAGTTCCAACGCTCTGACAACATTACAGGAGCATACAATATATCATTACTTGGCAAAGTAAAGGCAGAAATTGCTGAAAAACGGCCATAGTTACGAAAACTTACAGCTCAGCGGTTGCCATGGCAAAAATCTACGAATTACGGTTTGAACTGCTTAACCACCCTCCTTACGTACTATATCCAGCCTCAAGCAACTTCTCTTCAAGTATTCCTTAATCTAACAAATGCGTTCGGAGGATGGAGGTTAGAGAGAGTAAATCACATAAAAAAATCACTAGGAATAAAATCTGGCGATCGCGATGCTAGCTTATTGGACATTCTCTTCCAATATACCTATTAGTAAATTCCCTGTTTGCCCTAGCTGCCTCTTGCTGCAGTTTTGTAATGTGTAAGTGCACCATTGTGTTAATACAATAATCTAAATTATTGTCAAAGAAGAATGCAGCTACAACAGAGTTTCCTAAAATGCCTCTCACATACACAAACTTCTTTTCAAAATCTGTTTGTAGTGATTGTAATTCTATGTTGTTTCGAAACTGCTCTTGTCTACGCGCCTGGATTATCTGAATGACGTTCACTTCATTATCTTCTGCTTCAAACTTTATGGCTTTATCAGCTATTAGCTAAATTTTGCTTTCTATTTCAGTCTATACGTCGCTCCTCATCATATCAACAATTACAATAATATGCGCAAATGATTTATCATCCAGGATCAATAATTTCTACAAAAACTTCTACAAAATAATTACCAAAAATGAAAATTTAATATTTTCGCCGTTCGGTGCGTATTGTGCTTTATCTCTGGCTTACGAAGGAGCTGCTGGGACAACGATCAGTAGCTTTCAGAACGCTCTCGGTTTACCAAATCCTAACGAAACAGCACTGGAATACAAACCTATTCTAGCTAATCTATATTCAGTCAGAAACATCACCATTAAATTTGGAAATAAGATATACATACAGAACAATTATGAAATAAAAAAAGAAATTCCAATCGATAGCTCAGAGTTATTTCTATGCTGCTGTCGACAGTATAGACTTTAAAAATAGTGCTGCAGTAGCTGAGGAAATTAACAAATGGGTAAAAGAGAAGATTCACAACAAGGTCGGCAAGCTTTTCAACGCTGATAATTTTGGTGGTCAGACACAAGCGGTTCTTTTAAACGCGATCTACTTTAAAGGTCATTGGTTATTGCCTTTCTCTGAGGACTATACTGTAGACGGCAAATTCTACGTATCTGAAACGAAATTTAATTCGTATCCGATGATGTATCGCGTCGCCACCTTCGATTATGCGTATAATGAAAAATTAGACGCTAAAATAGTGACGCTGAATTACAAAGACCCGCGATTCGCAATGACTATCCTTTCACCCACTTCCAAAACAGGCATTCATGATTTGGAAAAGAAGTTATCCAATATAGATCTGGGCACCTTGGAAACAACACCAACATTTATGGTAGTAGTTCTACCAATATTTAAAATCGAGAGTACATGTGAACTGAAGGATCCGTTAAAACAGGTTAGTTTGCTTTAAAACTGAAACCCTTAGTAAGTAAATCTTTCATTTTAGATCGAATATTTCACTATTACATTACGCAAATTTTCATTATATAGCTTGGTCTTGGAGAAATATTTACGGCTAAGGCGAATTTCTCGAATATGGTCGAAGGTGAAGGGAATCTGGAAATTAAAAAAGTAATTCAAAAAGTGATCATAGACGTGAGACCGGAGGCTATAGAGGCAGTTGAATCAGGTGGTATGAATCGTTTTACATCTTAAATATTTTTTGACAATAGGGTAAAGTCAAATGAGTTGGACGCTCTTTTTTTTAAGTCGAAAACAAAATCACAAACTACGACTTTCTTCTTCGTTAGTAAATCATATCACCCTCAGAGATAAAGATGAGATGATGCAAATGTAAATTCCAAAAAGAAAAAATTATGCATAAATTCCAATGACGCAGCAGTTATAAAAACTTTTATCTGGTTGCTTCTTGTGTTCTTGATTGCTTACCTCCTCTCGCAGTTTTTGAAATAGTGTCATTTTTAGCTATAAAATGAGTTTGATTAGCATCTGCATCCGTGTCATTGTTTTGGTCAAATTCAGCTTTACTAAATGCGGCTGCATTAGACCAAACTTCAGCTATTTAACGGTTTACCAAACTACAACTCTGTTAAGTTAACTTGTTGAATTTTCTTTACAAACAGCATAACAATGCAGATTAAATGATCGAAAGAAATAGCCATCTAATGGTTGCAGAAACTCCACGGCCTCCCCTTGTCCTCGTGTGGTTTTCTTGGCCTCGACATTACAGAAAACCAAAACTTGTCTAGCTGTCACATTTTTTTAACCTTTTACAGCTATAACGTATTCAAGTCTGTTATTTAATTGAAGGGCTGTCTCATTCATGTTAAATGCACTACCTGATTTGTTCACAAAATTATTTTGTTCTAATACAGATCCAACTAAAAAACAAATTGTCTACATGAGTTTCTTTATGGACCGGCCAAAATGTCTACTTAGATATGCACGAATCCAATCTCAACTTGCTTATTTTATTTTCGCATCGAAAGTTGTTGTAATAATAGGGGAAACGGAAAGTAAAGTGTACATCACAGTCGTGGCAAATACATTCTGAGGTTATAGTGACATATTTAGTTGTGGCCAGCCAAAATACCAGAAGAGGTACATTTCCAGCATTGCATGGTTTTTGAGTTTCGCAAGGATACTAACGCTACAGTTGCTACTAAAACATTTACAATGTTTATTCAAATGTATTAGAAGTTTGTAAATGCCAAAGGTGGTTTTCCAAGTTCAAATCCGGTAATTTTTATATTTCCGACTCGTATCGATGAGGAAGATCAACAATGTTAGACAATGACGCGTTAAGGGCAGAAGTGGAAGCAAATTCGTTTCAGACAATCGTGGAATTGTCAAACACTCTTAATCAACCTTGGTCGACCATCCACGAACATTTGCATCAAATTGGGAAAGTAAACAGAGCAGGTGTTTGGGATCCATTATATGCAACTTATTGCTTCAACTGCACAATATAGAAGCGTTTTTTGATTGCTTGATCACCGGAGATGAAAAGTGGGTCCTGATAATCCAAAACGCAAAAGGCAGCTCTCTCGAAATGAATCGCCACGAAGTAAAAAAGGCCCTTTTGTGTGTTTGGTGGAGTATTCGTGGTGTTGTTCATTTTGAAGTGCTAAAACCTGGACAGACTGTGAATGCGGACCTTTACTGTGCACAATTGGACTGTGTACATAAATATTTAATTGAAAAGTGGCCAGCGACTGTCAACAGAAAAGGCGTTATTCTGCAACACGATAATGCAAGACGGCACTCACCATACTCGCCCGATCTTGCACCATCGGATTTCCATTTATTCCGGTCGCTTCAACACTTTCTTAGTGGCAAAAGATTTGCAAATTTGGATGATATACAAAATACCATCTCTATATATTTTGATCAAAAAGTAATTGATTTTTATCATTCCGGCACTAGATGGCAAAAGGATGTTAATAATGAGGATGATTAAATCATTGATTAAAAATAAAAACTCGTTAAAAATTAATGTGTTTGAATTCAATGTAAGAAAACGACATTACTTTCCGCATTAAATTGTTTGGTAAATCTATAAGCCATTTTTCACATAGGTAATTGATCCTGTTGAAGGAGATCCAGACTGTGATAGCTTCTTAAAGTGATTCATTTTCGTTTTCTTCCTCTAAACAGGATT
The DNA here is from genome assembly GCA_023690525.1 of Holotrichia oblita. Lineage (NCBI taxonomy): Eukaryota > Metazoa > Arthropoda > Insecta > Coleoptera > Scarabaeidae > Holotrichia > Holotrichia oblita. The sequence continues at coordinate 41,333,698 of CM043023.1, forward strand.
TTTGAACCAGCCCCTGCTTCTTTGAATTATTTTGTTTTAGTTTGGTTCACTCTTCATTCATGCGTAAATTGTTGGCATCTGAAAACAAACTTGCTATTAATTATATCCATAGTTTTTACTGATCTTGAGGAGGCTTACATCAACTCATCGGCTTAAGGTGGGAGAGATAGTGCATCTAATTTTGAGCAACTAAATAAACAATGTAATAGACGATTCTGATTTCTGATCGTTCAAGCAATATTGTGGTGCGCTATCTAACCCGTTGCGCTATCTCATCCAACTGTCTCAACAACACTTTTTTTTGTAGTTTTTCCCAAACCCGGAACTGCCACAGCAGACACTTTCACCGTAGATCATCCTTTTATGTTTTTTATAACAGCGAAATTGGAAGAGAATTCTTCAACAGCTAGTACTGTGCTACTTGTTGGAAAAGTAGTATCACCCGCCTACTAAACATGAAGATCTTACTATTACGAGATGTTTTAGTATGTTAATAATGTGTAATTATGAAGATTTTCTAATAAATTATGAAACTCATATTGATAATTAATACTTTGAAATCATCATTTTCTAGAACAAGTCGCTCCTATGCTTCCCTTCCATTTACGATTTATCTACAAATATATAGATGACAACATATGTATGTATCTGCTATCCCACTGAATGAAGAGGAAACTGCGCTGCGTTAGTTAGTATAATATGAAGTAATTTTAACCAACATCCACAAATTACTATCGAGGATAAAATTAATGGTACTATACCCTTTTTAAATAGTAGAGTGTGTAAAATTATAGACCTTCCTTTTGGGTTGATACACAAACCCAATGTATTCTGGGAGGTACCGAAATTACTTCTTCAATCACACTATTGAAGTGAAACCTTAGAACTTAAAAAAATAGATTAGAGGGGAAGTAACGGCTGTCACAACGTTAACTAAACGCTAACAATGAACGTAGAGCTAGTGGGGTTAGCAGCCAATTGCTGCTAACCCCACTAGCTCTACGTTCATTTAGTTAAAAAAATAGAGTTCTTATCATTGCATATCTCGAATTTCTAAATTTTTTCCTATGAATGGTAATACTTTCTGGTTTACCAACTTACTTGAGATATCCCTACAATCCAGAAAAAACAACTAAAACAATATGTACTGACTCCACTGAAAACCAGAAGTTTAAAAAAATTAACATATATGGAATGTACATACAGGGTGTTTGTGAGAATGGCCTATTAAAAGTTTTTTCAAACAACAAAATTTTAAGGCAAAATTTTTAAGTTGAATATGAGCTATCACGTGAAAATATTTCTGAATAAATATCACTTCCGGTGAACCGTAAAGTAGATTTTTTTAATGAAAACGTACATATTTTATTAGATATTCTAATTCTACAAAAGATTCTCTTTTAATCCGTATTAGATGTTCCTATACCTAAAATGGAAAGGGAATAACGATTTAATTAGCCTCCGTACCTAAAATGCTCAGATATGTCAATTTACTGAAGCAAGGGTGCTTCATTTGCTCATTTGTAACAGAAGGCACAATCGTAACTACTCTTGCTTTTATGTTTGTTGGAGAACCCGAAAGCTTTTGTGCAGCAAATGTAGCAATCAGACAAATGGTCCGTTTGTTCACGCAAATCATACATAGGTCTTACAAATGACATAACGCTGTCCTTACCGTTTGACTAGCCCTTCAGAGGACAGCACACCGTGCACAGCAAAGACCAAAATTGTGAAAATATAAATTTTCTATTAAAAGCGTAATATTCCGTTTATGTCGTTGGGTAATGAATTCTCCACATACATAATAGAAGCTGCTGGGATTATTTGTACACGCACGGAACATTATTAAATAAAACGACATTCAGCAGACAGTGACATCTTTCTCGAAGAATTATGTCCAGATCGATCTATGATTTGTTGTTACGAGTAAAGTGATTGAATGAAATGTATATTTGCGGCTCTTAAAGGCTTAAAATTCTAAAATTCATCCGAAAAAATATCATGATTATCATGTCAAACACATTTTCTTGGTAGCTAACAGAAAAAAAAAAGAAATATACATTGAAATTGCAGTCAAACCAACACAAAAAATACCCTAATAAATTGTAGGTACCTCCACTTAGTCCAATCAAAGCAACAACTAATTTAGATAGGGAGTAATAGAAAAACTTAATTAAACAAAAAAATCAAAAAAATTAATAAAAACAAATAGATTCCTATAACAATTGTAAACACTAACAATACGGTTTGTAATCAAAAATAAGGGCAACATTTTAATTGGTAATAAAAGGATAAACAATAGTTGTGTATTTGTTTAAGCAAAACGATCTCTAATATAAAATGTATTGGTAACTTTTCTTCGGAATAATTCCTTTAGTTCTAAGCAAGATGACATTCAATAAATTACAAGGTGAGATTTCGCAATTTGTATTAGTTAGTAATTAAGAACTATTACCATATCCACTTGTAGGCCAATAAACAGTAATGAATGAATAGCTACAATTATTGAGAATAGAGAGATTGATACAAGTTTTTAGAATTTTTATTTTAAATATGTTCAAAGTAATTGCCATTTACAATAATGCAGTTAACCATTCTCCCCTTCCATAGTTTAGTATCAAAAAAAAGCACTTAACGGCGATGTCAATCTCTTCTTCTGACTGGAACCTTTTCCCTCTCAAACGTTTTTTGAGCTCAAAAAATAGCCAAAAGTCACACCTCGCCAAATCCGGTGAATAAGGAGGATGGTCTATAATTTTGATTTTGTTTTCCGCTAAATACTGAACAATTTTTCCTACTATATGGGACGTCGCGTTATCATGATGCAACATGATTTCCTTTCCTGACACTTTATTGAACACAGGCAAATAATTTTCAACACACCATTTAGTGATAACTGTCTTTTGATCTTCTCATTTAATTGCGGCCACCAAAACTAAACCAAACACCAAAATACTGCATACATAACTTTTTTCATTGCTCGTTGTTTTTTCACCACCGTAGAAGTTTCGTCATCTTCATGTATCCAGATTCGGCTTTCTTGAGGAGTGGCAACATCAAAAAACGGTATGTACGTTTCATCGCCAGTTACAATTTTAGAAATAATTTAATGGCATCCAGCATTCAACATATCTAAAGTTTGTTGGCAAATTCTAACACATTCTGCTTTTTGTAAATCTGTCAGATCTGTCAGGGTACAAACCGAGTTACAACCTTTTTCAAAGGTAAGTGTTGGTGTAATATTGATCATTGAATATGTAGGTAATGCGATTGTCCTCTTCCACCATCTTCTTCACCGCCGCAATGTTTTCGGGGTTAACAGCAGTAAAAAAAAGGGCCAGCTCTTTCTTGTCCTGTACCACCGACTTGGAACCTCGTTCAAATTCTTTATACCATCTATAAACAGTAGCCAATGATGGTACAAGACCCTCAAATGCCGATTTTAAACTTTCCTCACACTCATACGCACTCAAGTCTTTCTTGAAATCATAGTAAATCATTATGCGAAAGTTTTCTCTTGATAATTCCATATTTTCGATAACAGAAGCTTATTCTATGGACTATTTCTTAGACATTATTCAACTGAATTGCATAAACTAAACTCTAATTGACATAAAATAATGCACTATTTAATAAACAACAATTTGTTTTGCACGGGTAACTAGATTTTTGATATTCTGTTTAAACTAAATAGAAGGCTTCAAAGTAATTATAATATCATACATACATAGAATTAACATGGTTATTGTCAAATATTAGTTCCAGGGTCACTACTATTATCAGTAATTACCGTAGGCATCAAAAATCAGTCAGGAAAAAAAAACCAACACATCAGATTTAATAGTTGTGCAATATTACTGTACACGTATTTATTTCACTCGTTCATCACAAGAGCTCTGAGTTGTAGAGAACCTTCTATATAATAGGTTATTTAAATGTTGTTAATCGTTTACTGTTAAAACTTTCTCCAATGTAGATCCAATGGGTAAAATGTACTGCCGCCTTAAGACAGGGCTTTTTAAAGTTACAAATTGAGCAAATTTTCTTACAGTCCATCCTATAGGAGACTCCTTGTTCCTCGCTATCTAACATATTCCTCGCCTTTGTCCAGCTACTTATATTTCGGTACATGGGCGCCTAGTTGAACTTGCACCTTCAACATCCTTACTTAGTGGGTCCTTGGATACTTTTTCTAACACTCTCCGTTCTAATTGCTGAATGTTCCCACGTCCTGGATATTTTGTATTCGTGTTTTCTCCTCCACGGATATGAGATTGTTTTTTATTCCTAGTTTATATTGCTGTCTCTTTGGTCCAGCTTTCATAATTCTACCAGGCACTGTTTTGGCAGTCTACTCTCTGGTATTCTATCCGCCTTTTCTAGCCAATTTAAGACTCGTTTCATAATTTATATTTTTAGTGGTAGTTGCCCAATTTCAAGTCGAACTAACCATGCTCACATGCAGCTATGACTAGCACGGAACTCGAATTAGTAAGCAGGGAGAACATTTCTAGAATTAACATGTTTGTATTATTGATTATTGATTACTTTCTCGAATATTTTACAGAAGACACAAAGCAGACTAATAGGTTGTAAATCTGAGACTGTATGAAGGTCTGCCTTTTTTGCAAGTGGCATCACAAGAGCTTGTTTCCAAGCTTCATCAAAATAATTTTCAACGATACAACGAGTGTACCATATACTCAATTATAAATGGGCAGCAAAGTCGCACCATATCAATAATCATACCATCGCAACCACAGCATGAAGAAAAAATGTTCGATGCAATATTGGCCACCTCCAACTCATCAGTTAATTTAAAGTTAAACTTATTATAGATGTCATTTTTGATATGGGTAGAATAATATTCTGAGAAATCAACACAAACAGTAGATGATCCGAGAAGTAATGATTTAATAGCTCTGCATCTTGTAAATGTAGTAGTATACCGACCACTAGCTTAGATTTGTATCAATAAAATTCTGTATGTAGAGCAAGTCATTGTGAGAAAAAGCTCTGCAATATCTAAGACTTTGTAGGTATCGTAAGTTTTCGCATATATTTTAATGTTTCTCAGAGGCAATTTTCACCATTTTATTACAAGACCTTATAGTAAACAAGTTACATTTATATTGAAACTGACATGAGAGTAGTATAAATGAGCCAATACGACATAATTGGCTCCTTCAGGCAGGGGCAAAAACTGATTAAGGAATACCAGAAAGTTAAAGTAACTCAACGTGTAAACCATACTAGAGGCGCACGCCCTCTAGCCTCAGAAGGTTGATTAGGATACCTACATGGAATTTTAAGTTACTTTTAACCAACAACTGGCTGTAGTACATAATGTTGCTTGCATTTTTTATGCTTATTCTAAAAACAAGCAAGTTTTTGCAAACTTTGTTTCTAATTCGATTGCAAAGTTACTACAAAAACGTAGAAATCCGTATAGTCCCTGACGAATATCTAAGACTCCTAGACTAGTAGTGGATTCTTTTACGACTGCACGGGTGGGAGAACCGTAAAGGCAAGCTTGGCCATAGGAGAGACCTATTGTGCCCCTCAGCTGTTTTAGTCCTCTTAACCAGGTTGTACTCGGACAAAGAAGTCCCCAACTTAGTAGAGAGTTAGTTTTCTTACTCCGGGATCGACTCCAAAGCAACTCCATCTCTGCCTGTCCACTGTAGAGCAGTCGGCAAGAAGATGAATTGGAGTTTCCTCCGCATTCCCACAGTTTCTGCACAGGGGATAGTTTATTATGCCCATGCGATGCGTGTGTTTATTCAGTGCGCAGTGACCGGTTAAGATCCTTGTGAGTAACCCCAGCCTTGCTCTGCTCATACGGGCGAATCCCAAGACTTTTACAGTGTCTCATACCGGCAAATGCATTCCAGTTGGAACAATGCCTAGCAGCGACTTCGGATCTGACAAAGGCTTTGATGCTGCCATAGGAATTCTCTAATGTAGGCTAATTTGTCAGCCATTTTATTGCCTCTGATTCCAGAATGAAATGGCACCCATCTCACAGTGGTGTTGTGAGGTTTCGCCAGTTTTACAACAGTCCTATGACTGTCAGAAAGGATTTCCACTACTCCATTAACCTGTGGGCGGTTTAAGATGAGTTCCGCGCAGGTCTGGATGGCGATTATTTCGGCTTGGAAGATGGACGAGGACCTCTCTAGGCTGAAGGCTTCGCCCTCGGTTTCTCCATCTCTCCAAATTCCAATTCCCGTGCCATTTGGCGTTTTAGAGGCGTTCACAAAACCAACGGGACGATACCCGTTTTTATTTGTTAACGAATACTTTTGCAGTCTCTCTATTGCAGATGTTTATATGATGGAGCTGAAAACGGGGGAAAAACTTGTCTGCTCTTAATGACAGTGGTACTTTCTGCTCTATGTAGGTGAAAATGCTGGTATGATCTGCCGTTTTACCGGAGAAACCTCTGCACCCACTGCATTTTGCTCTGTAGCCTCCTAGGACTGCCTCGTACCACAGCACAAGCTGCAACGGAGGAAGCAAACAAACGGAACAGGCAATCCTCTGGACTTGGCTAAGTGCGTTGGCCGCATAGCCCAAACTAGCTTTGTGTGGTTTGTACGTCAATTTGACGTCCAAAGTCACCCCCAGGTATTTGACCTCAGAAGATACGAGTATCTTTGAGCCGAAAATGGCAGGACACTGAAGTCTGGAGAGCTTCCTTCTTCCAGTGAACGCGACCATGGTCGTTTTTCTAGAGTTAACAGTGAACCCTTCTCTTTTACACCACCTTTCCACGAGTCTGAGTGCGACTTGCATCCCTTTCGGATATTACGCCCTCGAACTTGCCGCAGATCATGATGGTGATGTCATCGGCATAGCCCTGTGCATGGAAGCCCGCCGTCCGAAGATAGGAAAGCAGGCACCAGGCACCACACCAGGGTGACAGCACTCCGCCCTGTAGGCAGCCAACTGGCACGGTCGTCTTTATAGTGCAGAGGTTCTGTGACACATGAACCATCCTGTTTCTTATCATGGCGTCGATTCACCTTATCACCGTTGGCTCGACTCCAGGTCTTTGCAGTTCCCTACCCATCGACAGAAAGGACGCCCTGTCGAAGGCGCCCTCTATATCAAGGAAGGTGGTCGGCGCGACTTCTTTGTTGCTTAAGGCTGCGCCGGGTACAGACTTGCTCACAGGATTTTCCAGGTTGATAGGCATATTGGTTCTCGTTAATCTAATTAAAATAAAGAAAAATTATTCACAATTAAATTCAATTAAAATTACTATTTATACTAAGATAAAATTTAAAAAATTCTCACTGCAGGACCCATTAGTGGTACAGCAAAGAATATCTTGTACCTAACCTATCTACTTACCATAACACCTTCCCTTGATCCATTAGCAAGATGTTTCCACTCTGTAATATTGCGTATTGTACTAGAAGTGTTGTATGCCGGTTTCATCTTTAGTGTAGCATTTAATAACAGAATATTATTGCAATAAACAATATAATTGTCATTCTTAAAACTACAATTGTGCTTTCTTTTTCAGTTTATACATTGCTACTCCTCATATCAAGAAGCACAATAATCTGCATACACGATGTATCATTCAGCATCAATACTCTTTGCAATATGCTCTATAAAATCATTGCAAAAGATAATAATTTAATATTTTCGCCATTCAGTGCGCATTCTGCTCTGTCTCTGACTTATGAAGGATCTTCTGGACGGATGTCTATTAGTCTTCAGCATATTCTCGGTTTACCACCTATCAACGAAACAGCACATAAATACAAACGTATTTTCCAGTATTTAAGTTCATCAAAAGATATCCAAGTAGATATCGCAAATAAAATATACGTACAGTACAATTTCACATTAAAAAAGAACTTTAAATCCACCGCTCAAACTTATTTCGATGCTGATATTGACAATATAGATTTTCTGGATAACGCTGGAGCTGCTGAGGAAATTAACAATTGGGTGAGAGAGAAGACTGGGAGCAAGATCAAGCACGTTTTCGACGCTGATGATTTTCATAATACTCCGCGAGTGATTCTTTTGAACGCCATCTGTTTCAAAGGTATGTGGTTGCTTCCTTTCCACAAAGACAACTCTTATACAGACAAGTTCTACATAACCGAAACTAAATCTATTTGGCATACGATGATGCATCAGGAAGCATACTTCGGTTACGCAGACCATACATATACAGGTTTAAACGCCAGAATACTGTCGCTGGAATACAATAACGAACATTTTGCTTTGACTATTATTTTACCAAATTCCAGAATGGGCATTCATGATTTAGAAAAGAGATTGTTCGATCTCGATCTGACAACTTTGAGAACATCACATGCATATGTGAAAGTAAAGATGCCAAAATTCAAGATCGCAAGTACTATTGAATTGGAGGGTCCATTACGAGAGGTTAGCTTACTTTAAAACTAAAACCTCTACTAAGTACATTTTTCATTTTATTTATATCGGTAATACTCCTCAATTTTCAAGTTGTACGAGGGAGCGTTTTTATATTCGCGGAATGGGGGATAAGGGGTGCAAATAAAAAAACCAAATTATTTTTCTTTTGCAAGACGGATACATTTTTCACATCTTTCAACTAATTTATTTTTACCCTCATAAAAAATGATTTCTCTTTATCTGCAAAATACGCCGAAACTGCCTCCTTGACTTAATCATCGGCAGTAAATTTTTTACCCCGCAGCTCTTTTTTCATTTTCGGAAACAGGTAATAATCACTCGGGGCCAGGTCTGGGCTGTAGGGTGGGTGATTCACAATTTCGAAGCCCACCTTATGCAGGGCAGCTAACGCAACGCGGCTCTTGTGGACGGGTGCGTTGTCGTGCAAAAGCAGCACACCTTTCGTCAATTTTCCCCGTCTTTTCTCTTTAATGGCTTCCTTTAGTCGCTTTAATATTGAAGCGTAATATTCTCCGGTTATAGAAACACCTTTATCTTTATAATCAATCAACAATATTCCTTCCGAGTCGCAAAATACCGTTGCCATGAGTTTCCCAGCTGATTGTGACACTTTAAATTTCTTGGGAGGTGCTGTGCCCTTTTTATGCCACTGCATGGAGTCTTGTTTGGACTCAGGTTCATAATGATGAACCCAAGTTTCGTCTCCAGTAACCCAAGTTTTGACTCAATACACCACCCTTGTCTTCATTACAGAGGTCCAAAAATGCACGCGAACACTCTACGTGCTGTTGTTTTTGCGGCCGCGTGAGCATTCTCGGCACCCATCTTGCGCTGACCTTAGACATGCCGAGATGATCGTGTAGGATTTTAAAAATTGTTGTATCGGATACTCCAACCATTTCTGCGAGTTGTTTCTTCTTTAGTCGAGCATCTTAGAGTACAATTTTTATCAACTTTTTGGATAAGTGCTGGCGTGGTCACCTCAATGCTCCTGCCCGGCCTCGGGTTGTCTTCAAGGGATTCCCTTCCTTGTTTAAATAAACTATGCCACTTGTACACCATGGTTTTTCCTGGACAAGAGTCGCCGTAAACCAATGACATCTCATTCATTATGGTCGCGACTGATTTTCCTTGCCTGGTAAGGAACTTTATAACGGCACGATATTCGATTTTTTCCATATTTCACTTTTCACTCCTGATTATGTTACTTGGTTGACGATAGCTCAAAGACTAGTTGTCTAATAACAATGAAACTTCGTATTTATACTAATTATGAATCGCTGCACAGGCCACACCCCCAATGCGCCTAATCACCCCCCTACAACCCGCTCATTCCGCGAATATAAAAACGCTCCCTCGTATAAACTGTTTCTTAGTTAACTGTTGCATTTTGCTAATTTTCATTATATAGCTTGGCATTGAAGAACTATTTACGGATACGACAGATTTCTCCAATATGATTGAAGAAGAAGAACCGATAAGCATCAAAAAGATCATTCAAAAAGCGTACATTGAAGTGAGCGAAGAAGGTTCAACGGCAGCTGGATCATCTAAGGGTCTGTTTCGTACCTTAAAACTATTTGATATTAAGAAAAAATTATTTTCACCTTTTTGTTGCACTTATTGCAGGTTCAATATCAAGTATGATGCGACAGAAGGCCATTTCTTTCATTGTTGACCATCCTTTTATGTTTTTTATATCAGCAAAATTAGGACAGCAGCATACAGCACCTAGCACGGTTCTATTTGTTGGAAAAGTAGTATCACCTGTTCACTAAATATGAAGTTCTTCTTGATACAAACTTTTATAGCTCATATGTCAATGATGTAATTATAAAGACCTTCCAATAAATTATGTTACCCATACTAATAATTATTACTATATATCACACTTTCAGCTTCAGTATTTGGTAAGTATGTATCTATAAACCAATTTTTAAAATGCTGAAAAATTCGTTTCCCTATTACTGATCTGTGGTTTCTTTTAAAACAAGGAAAAATCCAGTTCCTGGAATCAAAACGATTGGATTTTTCATTTAACTAACATTGACATTCCCGAAAACATTAACTTTAAGTCCAAATTTTACGGTCCAATAAACTAACAATAAAAACTTATCTGTTCGCAGCATTATGCAATATTCACCTACGAGTAATAACCAAAAAAAATGTAGGTAATTAGATCTAAGGTTTGCGATGTCCTCAAAAATTTTGTGTAGAAGTGTAGTCGATTTCAGGAAATGGTCATGAGGTAAAAAATCATTCCAATTTGGCATTCCAATGGTGTGGAGGGAACTAAAGAATCACAGTGATGATGAAATGAGCTCTAGTAAATCTGATGTGAATTAAAATGACTATGATTTCCAGGATCCTTCAAATTATGCCACCCCTCAACTTTTCACTCAGTCTGAGCTTCATGATTTAGTGAGAGACTTGGAATAGAACTTACCAAGTAGAATGCTGAACTCTTGAGTTCTAGACTAAAAGAAAAAAGTTACTGGCTGCTGGAACATCTTTTCATCACTACAGATTCAGAGATCGTGAATTTACTGACTACAAACAAGAATGCGAGTTGGTCTACTGTAGTGTGTTCCTAGTTTGGGTCAAAACTTTGGAATCGAATATAAAGCTGGGCTGTACTTCTGCATAATGGTAACACATATGCCTCACTTTCTCTAGGGCATTCTGTACCCCTTACAGTAAATTACGAGAATTTGAAAGAGCTGTTGAATAAAACTAGATATACAGATCAAAGCTGGATAGTTTGTGGCGATCTGAAAGTTTTGGATATGCTGCTTGGTCTGGACAGAGGAAATACTAAGTACCCATGTTTCGTAAGCAGAGTCAGGATTGAACACTGGACTAAAAGAGTATTACCAACCCGACAAACGTTAGGGCAAGGTAAAGAAACGAAAAATGTGTCTTCCCCCTCTTCAAATCAACTTGGGAGTCTTGAAATAATACCCCAAAGCTTTACCCAAGACTGGTGACTGCTTTCAATACCTCTACAGTCAGTTTCCACATTTATCAGAGGCAGAACTAAGAGAGAGAGAGGTCCTGATATATGTAAACTAATGATTGAAGAGAAATTTCAGTTCACAATGCCAGGTGTTGAAAAAGAAGCTTGGAATGCTTTAAAAAAAAATCAATCTTCTTTCTCATTTGGATTTTTTCCCTGAAAACTTGGGTACCTACTACCAGTGAAGAGCAGAGTGAACGTATCCACCAGGAAATTATGGTCATGGGGAAGAATTCATTATAAAAAATCATATTATTGCTTCATATTCAGTCTTTGTCATTTTCAATTTTGTTGTTGCCTATACTGTTCTCACCTATACTCTTTTAATATTTATTTAAATTAAATTTTCACCTAAATAATTAATCCTAATCAAGGTTTTATAAAATTTCTCTACAGACAGTATACATATTTTCAATTATTTATGCTTTTCCAATATTGACTTGACAATGACACACTGCGTTATGTGTGCGTTTTGCAAAAAGAAATCCAATTATCTCCTAAATTATCAATTTCAGATGTGTGACTTCATTTGGAACTTTGCCTGAAGATGATAGGTCCCTATTAAATCGCAGTTCTTCTATCCAAGCTCATCCTCAGAACGTATAAAGGAAAATCATATTCGGGAATTTCAATTGTTTGCTCCAAATAATATGAAAACCATAACCATTCATCATCAAAAATGGTCAAAAATCTCATCACACCCTCTGTCTGAAGCAGAAACTCTAGTGTTATCCAAAGTTTAAATTTCTCTGTGACTGCCAAAGGCATTCCAAAAGAAGACATCATATCCTTGGTAGAATCATCCATTCGCACACTCCCTACAGAAAATGCCGATATTATTCGTTTTGAAACAGCCAAATGTTTTTCTTCTGCTAACCCTCCTCAGCCAAAATTGTAGAACGTACAGCCCTACGTTCTCTCCGCGCCAACAAAGATATGATCATTCTGGAGATTGAGACAAACGCTTCTCTACATTTCCTTGATGTATTAGTTACTAGTCTACCGAATGATCGTTTAGGTCACTCCGTGTACAGGAAACCCACACATACCGATAGATATCTTCATGCCAGCTCACATCATTACCCAGCATAAAAGCAATTAGTAATCGGCTGTCTAGTACATCGCGCTTTCTCAATTTCCCAGCCCGACAAAATCGACAAATAATTGAAACATATGAAAAGTGCTTTTCTACAGAATGGCTATAGCTCCAGCAACATACAAAGGGTCATAACTGGGTACATTCAACCACGATCTCCTAAGGTAGCACCAGAATCTAGTAATCAGCTAGTTACTATCGTTCTCCCCTACATCCATGGTGTTGCAGATCACATCGGTAAAATTTTTCGCAAAAAAAAACCCATCTTTAAACCATTACACAAGATCTCCCATATTCTTCCTTGGCTCAAAGACACTCGCCAAGCTATCTGCCATAAAGGCATTTACAAAATTTCCTGAAACCCGTCCTTTCCGCTTCTTCAAGCCGTGCTCACTGTTCCGCATCATTACCTCGCGCTCACCATTCCGTTTCCCTGCACAGTTGTATATATACCACCGCACGTCCACCTTCTCCTTGTCAGAAGGTTTTCGCCTCTAGCGTAGTTGACACGTCGAGTTACTGTGACCTTCTGGCACCTCTCACCTAGTTTTGCTCCTGAAGAAGCTACTTACATTATTGACGAAACGTCGTACTATGACGCGATCAAAACCCGGAACCCCTCATAACAGAGACTCGGATCGTGGAAGCCTGCGATATATTTGAATTGAAGAGAACACAATCGATTATATATAATTGTGAATTTTCAACCTTATATTTTGGTCAGAATCCCACAAACTTCTAATGAACGAGACACTGCGATATAGTTAAGTACAGGTCCGCTGCGTGCGGGCGTGCAAGGCGTGCACCGCACAAGGGCGGCATTTTCAAGGGGGCGGCATCAGCGACAAAAACATATCGAAAGAAAAACAAAACATTGTCATAATTTGCGTGTCTACAATTGTACAAGGGGCGACCTAATCGGTATTGCACGCGGGCGTCCAAACAGCTAGCGGCGGGGCTGGTTAAGTACACAAATATAGTAGTTAGAAATATTAATAGAAGGTAAAATCTATTTGTGCGCAAGGCAAACCCCTATTTTATACGGGACGAACTATAATTAAGCAGCTCTGCACCCGTTATTAAGATTTGCAGTTTTACAAATTACGTGATTAGGTTTATAATGTGCAAGCCAATTACTGCTTCATATTCAGTCTTTGTCATTTTTTATTATTTCATATTCCTTATTTTGCCTATGCTCTTCATATTTTCTTTAGTAATTAAAGATTTTGTTTCGTTGTTGCTTCATTTGTATCAGTAGTGAAATATTCAAAATTATTCAGAAATTTGAAAAGCGCTACTCACAATAAGTTCATTTTGTGTAAACACTATTGGCTAGTAACATGAATAAATATTATTAATATGTTTATGCTTCTCGATGTTATTTTGAGTAACTAAGAAGATGAATGTTCCACCAGATACAAATCTCGAAAAAGCTGACTTTACCAGTCATTACCAGATAAATGTTTATGCCTTTGACATTGAAACAACGTACTTGCAATCATATGAGTCCGCTCATTTAAGATTGTGTATCAATCGTATTAAAAGCGTCTATAATTAGTGCAGAAATGTAGCAGAAATTTTATCAGTAATATATTATATAAAACATATAAATAGAAGCATAAGAGGATAATATAGTATTAGCTTTTACGAGGTTTAAACAACCAACAAATATGAATTTATGTAAGTACATTTTGCAATTATTATTATATTTCCCATAATTGTTTACATATTACATGACATGTTTGAAACAAGAAAACCAATTCCAGTATATTAATGTAGAAATAGACTAGCAAAGTTACAAAAAAAAATAAACAAGAACATAATATAAACTATAATAAATGCCCAAAGAGCTGACCATGGCAATTACGACATGAAGTGGCTCTTCTAACAATTTCTTGCAACCTGTTGTTTAATTGCTGCCTAGTTATTTCATTAATTGCTTGTCTTAATCTAGCTTTCAAATCTTCTCTGGTTGTTGGAGGTGTAGCATAAACTATATTTTTTATATGAATCGACCCCAAACGAAAAAATCTAGTGGTGTCAGATCGGGCGATAGCTCCGGCCATCTAATGGATCCATTTATTCCCAGCCATTGATTCCCAAACCTACCACTATTCTCGCATTATGAGGAAGAGCTCCATCTTGTTGGAAATTGACACCTGGTATATAAACAAGATTAAAAAATACGGGAGCAGAAACTACGCGACTAATACAAAGAACAACAAAGTCTAACTAATATTAAATATAACTGAAACACAATTTAACCAACGACGCAAGTTATTGTAGATTTAAAACTTTCTAAATTTTATATTTTTGACAATAGCTAATCTATGTATTTTTACGAGCTCGAATCTTTGAATAGATAAAAATGTAATAGCTATTTGGCCAAATACCTTAAAAATACTCTGTTTGACCTAGGTCTTATTGGGGTCTGCTTCTTCGGCTGAGTCTCTGCCTCACTGGATGTCTTTGTTACAGCAGTTCCGATTCTATGCAGATTTGTCGTGCGATCGGGCGTCTTTTTTCTTGTAATTTAACTAATCAGTATTTATATTAGCTTCGCGCCGGCCCTTCACCGATAAACACGGCTATTATACTAATTTTTAAATGCTGCACGAGTGCTCACTTCGGAGTTCAAGCACCCGACGTACATAAACAGACGCGTTCATAGAAACACCATCTGTTCGTTAGTCAAAGTTAAGGTTTTTCTTTATATTTTAGCTCTTGCAGCCTTATAAAATTTAACATAGGAAAAATTATATATACAGTTAGAGATATATACAGTTAGGTGCATTAAGGTAAATAAAATAAAAAATAACATTTCTTTACTATACCGATTGGCCGAGCAAATATCTAGGAATAGGTAGTGATCTAATGAGTACGTTACAAGTTCTATCGCCGCACTCGTCTGTCTAATATCCACACATATGTACGCTCTATTCACTGGTACTCATTGGATCACTACCTATTCCTAGATATTTGCCCGACCAATCTGTAGATAATAAGTACCAGCATTCCTTATTCCGTTAAGAGATATAAAATAATTTTAAATTCATTGAAAAATCGCGTCCCGTTACAAGACGAAATATTTCCATGACTATTCATGACTATTGACAAACCTACTCAGAATGCTGTCTTACATTCTCCTCAATTTCTACAAAACCCGTGTTACAATCTGTCTCGATCTCCTGTATTATCGTATCCTGCATCATCCTTTCATCAATCCTACATCTCTTACAACAAACAGCTTAAACTAAAATTCTATCTTTTTCAGTTTATACATCGTTTCTCATCATATCTACAAATACGATCATCTACGCAGTTGATCTATCACCCAGCATCAATGCTTTCTCGAATAAGCTTTACAAAAGCATTAAAAAAGATGAAAATTTAATATTTTCGCCATTCAGTGCGCATTCTGCTCTATCTATGGCTTACGAAGGCGCGGCTGGTGAGACATCCACCAATTTTCAGAACGTCCTTAGTTTACCCGATACTAGCCAGACTGCCTTGGGATACATCGATATTTTGGATAATTTAAATTCCTCCAAAAATATCGACGTAAGTATCGCAAATAAGATATACTTACAGAACGATTATAAATTAAAAGAAAGTTTTCAAGCGATAGTTCAAATTTACTTCCATGCTGATGTTGAAACTATAGATTTTAAGAAAAGATCAGCAGCTGCTAATACAATTAACAAATGGGTAAAAGAGAAAACAAATAATAAAATCGACAAGCTTTTCGACGGTCATGGTCTTAGTGCACAGACGCGAGCGGTACTTTTAAATGCAATCTATTTCAAAGGTAATTGGTTGTCGCCTTTCCGAGAAGACTTGACTCGCTCAAACAAATTCTACGTATCCCAAACGGAATCTATTATGCATCCGATGATGTACCAGAAGAGCTATTTTAATTATGGGGAGAATGCAGAATTAGACGCCAAAATACTGAAGTTGAAATACGTAAACTGGCGTTACGCAATGACTATAGTTTTACCCAATTCTATAACGGGTATTAACGACCTAGAAAAGAAACTATCCAATATCGATTTGAACACATTGAAAACACAAGAATACGAACAGGAAGTAATAGTTAAGCTACCGAAATTTAAAATTAAAAGCACGTTCAACCTGATGGATCCATTAAATGAGGTTAGTCCAGTCTAAGACTCAAACCACTAGTTATTAAATATGTCATTTCATATAAATAAGAAATATTAAATTGTGTTAATTTTCATTATACAGATTGGTCTTGGACAAATATTTACGGATGCGGCAAATTTTTCGAATATGATTAAAGATGAACAAAATTTAAAAATTGAAAAGGTAATTCAAAAGGCATTCATAGAAGTGAACGAAGAAGGCACAGAGGCTGCTGCAGCAACTGGTATGATTGGTTTTACGAGTATATTTGAAACTATGCAAAATTGATCTTTTTTGTAGAAATAATAATGGGACTAGGAGCTTCACCATTCGGAGAACCTCCACCTCCTACTTTTATTGCAGACCATCCTTTTATGTTCTTTATAACAGCTCAACTGGGAGAGGCGTATTCAACCACTTCCACTATACTATTTGTTGGAAAAGTAGTATCGCCTACTTATGAAACATGAAGACGTTCCTAGTGCGAAATTTTATATTGCATGTACCTTTTAATAAATAATAATTAAATATATAATGTATTTTTCCACCGCCAATTAATATAGCAATATTTTTATTTTTAAAAATATAGTGTCGGTGTATGGAATCGAACCATGCAGTTATGCTTGCGCGGCAGAACCACGAAACCTTTGTGCCACTAGGCGAATTAAATTTAAGGTTCTTGATTCATAATCGCAAAGTTCCTTTTTCCGCGCGGGGTGTGAGGCGAAGTAGCTTCTAGCTCTCTTGAGGACGGAGCTTGACAGCGATCGTGAGAAGCACACGCATCGATTTAAATTTATTTCATCATAGACAGGAAAGGACTGGTATCTTTTGCGAATGCAATATCATATCTTAGATAAGGTTAGACAGATGCATAATATAACTAAATACATAATCTTTGTATTACTTGGAAATAAAAATATTATTTGGTTGGTGTTGCGGTTTTTATTGCTTTAAGAAAAATTTCTGAAATATCTATTTTCAACTTTATTATAATTTGCAAAATTTTCAAATACAGAGTATTTATTATAAACTTATTATATACTTAACTATTTTATATCATAATCACTTAAAAGTGCTACAACGGTTAATTTAAGGGGTTTGCATTTCAAAAAATTAATCAAAACCTACTGGCTGCAGTTTATCGATAAATCCAAATGCGTAGTTACCACCGTCAAAACAAGTATCGTAATCGAAAATCCTTTTTTCTCCAAATTTCTTTAAAAACGAATTCCAATCAACTTGAAAATAGAATTTCAAAACCGGTTTCAAATCGATTCAAGTTGGTTTCGGCTCAAAACATGTTAATTTCTAATATTTGGCAATTTCTGCAACACTAAATTTGATATCCATTGGCATTTTTATATTAATCTAAAATTTTTATATTATGTTTCTTTGTCCATATTTACCCTTGATAAATTATTGTTGTTTGTTTTCATTTGTCCCCAAATATATTTTATCTAGTTTCGTTTTTGTATGAATCTTGATAATACTCGAAGAAGCGAATCAAGAGGACAAGAAACTTGCTTGTGGTTATCTACACCACGAAAAAATCGGAAATGTTTTCTATGACACAAAATGTGAGCAATTAACAATTATTATTAATTTACTAACTAAACCAAGACTAGAAATCTATATTCTGACGAATCCTACTGAGCAATCTACATGAAACATTTCCAAGAACAACATCCATAGGATGTTATAATGTAATGTTGTATCAACTGTAATTTTGACATCATTGATTTCCATCATTGATACTAATAGTTGGTCTAAATGATATACGGAGTATTTATTATATGGTCCATGAAATGTTTATGTAATGTTTCATATGTAATATTAATTCACCCTTGCACATTGACAATTTTGCGCTTACGCTACAGGTTTCGGATCTAGTTATCTTAAATTGTAACCGTACTGTCAGTATGCGTACAACGTTTGTGTTATACAAAAGCTAAAACGGATCACAACTTGTAGCCCAAAGCATTCAAGTCGGGGCTGGTGGCCGACCAACCACGCTTAACTTGTTTTTGCCTTGTTAGCTGGGGCAGAGTCTTGTTGAAAGGTCCATGACTTATTTGCAAATAATGTTTCATTGAGAGGCTTAACTATCTTCTCCAACACGTCGGATTGATAGACTTTCGCCGAGGTTTTTGACACCTTTTTCGCAAAAATGGAGATTCGTAACACTATCATACGCGACTCCCCACCATACCATCACAGAAGTCGGATGGTATCGCCTTGGAGGTCTCGGAACGAGTTCAGGCGCTTGTTGCAATGACCGAGCATACATTTTATAGTTCTGTTTATTAAATGATTCTTCGATGGTGAAAATGTTCTCATCAGTAAACAGAATTCGTCTGTGATCGCCCTTCCCGCACCGGGTACCTGTTTCGACGCTTCCGTAAGCAGGTGCCCGGTGTGTCTTTTGTGTAATCGAAGCCCCAAGTCGTCTGAGATATTCACTTCCCGTGACAATATCTTCTGCTTACGGAGCGGATTTCGACGGATTCGATTCTGCATAACTTTGACGGCTTTGGGAGTTCACACATCGCGCGGACGACCAGATCTTGCGCGATCTGTCACTCCACCAGTCAAACATCTTCACAGCACTATACACAAAATTGCGAGTAATACAGAGTGGTCCCAATGTACGAAAGGTATCGGATGTTTACATTCCACATTTGTGTAGGCCAACCACGATAATAGGATTTTCAATGTTACCCCATTCCATGATTGCAAACAACTGATGCCATAAACTTTATACTAGTGCGCAGTGCAGTATGCGCACTTATCGGAGATAAGAGTGGGAGTGAATGTATTATTTGGTTTGTAAACGACAGGAGCGTTTAAGTGTGTATCAGAACTTATGATAGTACTAGGTATATACAGGGCAATCCAAATTAAGTGTTCATCATGCAAGATTGTCTGAATTAGCAAATTTGTAGTACTTTTAACGCTCTTTAAGATGGAAGAATAAAAAAACAAATGAGCAGCGCGTTTTCGAGTTTTGCCGAAAAATGTTTTTTTCAAATGGAAACCCCTGTATATATATAGTCTGGTATATTAGTAGATAAATGTTTACGTCTTTGATATTGAAACAACGTACGTACAATCATATGAGTACGCTAATTTAAGATTGTGTAACGATCACATCAAAAGCGTATATAATTAGTGAAGAAATGTAGCAGAAATGTTATCAGTAAGATATTATATAAAAGATATAAATTGAACCACAAGAGGATAATATAGTATTAGCTTTTACAAGGTTTAAATAACCAACAAATATGAATTTATGTAAGTACATATTGCAATTATTTTTATATTTCGCATAATTGTTTACATATTACATGACGTATTATTACCTAACGACATTTAATAAAACATTTCCAAAGCAATTTATTCTTAAAAGTAAAAAAATATATATATGACACCTTTTGTATTAAGGTTAAGTTATAAAACTATCCGACAGATCAGTAAACTGACATATCTTGTACTACCAACTTACCAATGTTGCCATCTTAAAATTTAAGGTTACGTGGTGGTCACATCTGGTTGCTCGCCCTGTACCTTCGTGAACACAAAGTCATTGACATACAGAATGGATGATTTTAACAACAATCACATGAATATCACTTATAATCTATTAAATTTGATTTCTTGAACATTATCTTAAGAATTAAATCCATTTCATATAATATCCCCATATACTACTTACTTGTGATATTATACGTGACCCTGGCATTTTCTCCTTATCGCGTGTCGCTTGATTTCGAAACATGTAAGAATACATGTAATTATTTGGAATACATTGTTCTTTTCAACAGCTTCGAAAATTTGTGCCTTGAGAATTCCAGTTAAGATTATTTTATAAGAAAATGTTTCAGCTTAAAGTTTTACTTGATTGTAAATCAAGTTACTATGTTAAAGATAATTGTTTAGGTTCTAAACAAACGTAAACGCAGATGTCTTAATGTACACTCGGTTGATTTAAAATCGACTCACCCGGCAAGCGACGTAGACCTAACGTCGCACACAGAAACTTTCAACATTTAACTGGATGTTTGTAGTAATAAAGCATTTTGCTTATGAGCAGGTAAAATAGCTACGTAATGTGAAATGAATGGGAAGATCGCTGCAGAAATATATTCTTTTTCAGATACTTTTAATACCTGCGTTATTACGTAGTATAGCGTTTGCCAACACCCATTACCATTAATGACATATAAACGCAAATAAAATAATAATACAAATCAATTTTAGAACCATAAGAAAAATTATTTATCGAAGCAGATAGACAGGAATCTATGTTCATCTTAAGTTTGTTTCGTTAAAAACACTGATTTTATTCGAGAATTTATAACAAAACACACAGTAAACAAATAATAATTTATTTCAAATAATAGAGAAGGAAAACAAAAAGGCAGTCAAACTGAAAACAAATTAATACACAGAAAAAACTTTTGAATTATTGGTTGGTTCTGAAGGACATTTTCTGCACCATCATGCGAACATTCATTCTCTCAAGTATATGTAATAGGGTGAATCGAAAAACGCGTTTTTTTTTCTGCAATACTATTCTAATAGCACGGAAAACTTGCGCATAGGCGTCATTATAAAAAAAAATATTAAAAAATGCAAAAATTACAAAAAAAATACATTTTTTGTTGTAATCGTGAAAAAAATGTTTTAAGAGTGTCCTTAATGCATACAAAAAGTAATTAGACCCATTCTTGTTTTACTGAACTCGCGCAAAAGACCTAAAGTTGCGGGCATGATTGCCGCCCTGAAAATGTTATGTTGGCTATGATAATGGATGAGAGACCACACATTAGAGAACTTGGCTACAGGAGGATCCTTAAATCCAGAAATGTGCCATCGGCTGAAGGTTACGTAAGAGACTTCAAAATACCTTCAATAAATTTTAGTGCAAACGACTATACCGAAGCAATTGATTGGTCAATCTGCAAGTTAACACCGCCGCCACTACTGTCCAAGAGGCCAACTGCTTCTTTGTTGAAAGACAAAGCACTATCAGCCTTTAACTACCTCAAATTCCCATGCCACACCCAGTCAGTTGAAAGGTATGTCAAACTGGTTACAGAAGCAGCAGAAAAAGTGTGCGGGCATGAAAATCGAGATGGATATATTAGAGCTATTTTAAAATCAAGACAGCTGATGCCCACATTTAATTAAAAGTCAGAACTCAAAGAGACTTCTATGTAAATAATCTTTTGCCTACAACGAGCATATGCATTGTACAAAGTAAATAGTTACTGTAAATATTGTAAATAAAATTCACCCTGATTGGTTGGTTGCGTAGGGTGGATGTGGAAATCACTTGTTAATTTAGACCTTTTGCACGAATACAGTTAAGGAATAACAGGTCTGAAAGTATTTTTTCTGGATTGGGAAAACTATTTTGAATGGTTTTTACACTATTACAAATTAAAAATAAAACTTTTATGGGTTTTGGCACATGCTTAAAAATCGTGAAATATGAAATATCGTTTTTTTGCGATACAACCCGCAACTTTAGACCTTTTGCGCGAATTCAGTAAAACAAGTATGGGTCTAATTATTGTTTGTATGCGTTAAGGACACTCTTAAAAACACTTTTTTCACTATTACAACAAAAAATGTATTTTTTGTAGTTTTTGCATTTTTTTGAAATTTACCGGTATTTTGACGTTTTTGGTAACTTTAGGCCTTCTGCGCGATTTCAAATTTTGAAAAAAAATTTTTTTAATATTTTTTCATTTATAATGACGCCTATGCGCAACTTTTCCGCGTTATTAGAATTGTATTGCAGAAAAAAAAAACGCGTTTTTCGATCCACTCTAATATGTAATAGACTTTTATATCATGCCCCCATACATATTCTTATTCATGTAATTTCTTTATTACATAAATACTTAGAATTATAGTGAAATTGTATGCGATAGTGATTTAACTATACATATGTTAAGCTCGCATTAAGAAATTATCGGTTTAGGAATTTATAAATGATCCCTTGCATATGAAACTGGATTTAATAGAAAAATATATTGTATTTACATAGATAGTAATTTACATACATAGTAATTTACATACAGTTGACCATACTATTACTGCTTTGCATTCGGGGGCCGCAATAAAGCATACTTTTAACGGGTTTTATGGCAGTTTGAGTCGATTCTAAATCAACCGAGTGTACATGAATTACATGAATTACATGAATCAGGTGTTTTAGTACCTACCTTTATTATATCACAGTTTCGAAGACTAATCGGGACAATACTATAAACTCATTGCAAGCGTATTCGAAGTGTGATTCTCCTCCATGACAATGCTCGGCCATACACAGTTGCAATGGGCCAAGATAAGTTGGACAAAAGTCTTTGGGAAACACTGCAATATCCGCCCTACAGTTCCGATCTGTCACCGTGTGATTACCACATGTTTGGACCACTCAAAGAAGAGCTGGGAAATCACTACTTTGGCGACGATGAAAGTATGGAAACATTTGTGCGCAATTGGCTACAGACGCTACCACATTCATCCTTCAAGATAAAATCGAAAACCTTTCGATTCGGTGGGAAAAAATGTGCAGATTATATAGAAAAATATGGTTTGTTTACTGTAACAATAAACGTTTTAAAACCAAAGCGCAGTTCATATTTGATTCGTCCTCATTAAATTATGGTATTCCATTTTTTGAGGAATGACATATTAGCACAGAAAAATCTGATTAGAAAATCAGAATTTATAGTTTCATAACCGATAGAAACATTTAAACTGAAATTTTCTTATCTTTTTTGGCGGAGAGGTAAGGGTCTAGCAGTCTAAGCGACGCTGATGGTCTTTTAATGCTTTTTCTGGTAGGTGTGATTTCTTCAATTATACCATGGCCCCCTATTCCAGTTATCTTTTGGTTTATTAAGTTTTGGCTATGTTCGACTTCATTTGCTTGGTTTAGTTCTCTAAAATTGAAAAATCTTATAATACGTGAAGGAATTTTTTATCAAGGACCCTGGCGCTCTTGGTTTGGCTTGAATCAAAGTATTTTTAGCAATTGTGTAGCTATGCCTTTTCAACGCTACCTAAAATTGAAATTATTTTCGCTCGGTTTTTCGTTAACAATTTAAAAAACCGAACAATAAAGGTGATGTTTTCCAATATACCCTATTAATCAATTCGGTACATAAAAAAATAATATAACATCTATTATTTCGTGGTCTCAAAAAATTAAGATTTTATTAGTTGAGCCAATTGAAATGGAGACTTGTTGAAACTGATGAATCGATTTATAAATGTGAAATCACCACCTTATTCCAACATCCGCCACAGCTCAAAAGCTGATCGAACTGTTCGCTATGGTATGCAACTTGGTACTCGAAAATGTTATGTAACAGTAGATACAACAAAAAATTACGAAATGTGAATCAAGAATTGTATCACATGTCTACCAAACTTATTCCAGCAAGTACATTTGTTTAGACATCATTCCCAAATATTTCACTTCCCATACAATCGTTAGTTTCAGTCCAAATAAGCACAAATCACTATTTAGTAGTACTTTTCGCCTCTTTAATTGACATGTTTTAATGAAATATTACAATATCTTTCTTCGGCTGTGCTCTATAATTTTGAGTTCCTATTCCTCCCTTCTCTTTTCCTTGTACATATGTACTTTAGCAAAGGTTGTGTGACCAATTGTTTCGCAGTTAGTGAGTCACTTTTCTAATGCTTAACGTATTGTCATTGCACTTGTTTACAGGGTGATTTCCAACAATATATCATAAGCGCCTATTACAAGCATTTTTTGGTTTCTATATCGATCATGTACCCCATCAAAACATATGCTCTGGCTGCTCTGCTGTCATTATAATTAAGACTGTAAGTGAACGGTTTTTTTACCGGTTTTATTTCGTGCAAATATGTGTTTAAAATATTGAGCGCCACAGTATATGAACAATTCTCCTCGTGAATCCACGATAACGGACGATACTCGATACCTAAATATGAGAATTATGCCCCTGAACTAGCAAAATAACGGCAATAATGAAGCTAGATAGCTTATTGCAATATTTCTTTCTTTCTTGTTATATTGAAATATTACAACAAACTATCTATAAATAAATGAAAAATGCAACAATTAAATGAATAATAAACATATTGAATAAAAGAGAGAAATATATATATATAAACAAGATTAAAAAATACGGGAGCAGAAACTTATGAACCAAATGCACCTCGGAAAACTAAAACAACTACGCGACTAAATACAGAGAACAACAAAGCCTAACTAATATTAAATATAACTGAAATACAATTTAACCAACGACGCAAGTTATTGTAGATTTGAAACTTAAACTAAATTTTATATTTTTGACAATAGTTAATTTATGTATTTTTACAAGCTCGCATTTTCGAATAGATAAAAATACCCAAAAACCTTAAAAATACACTCTTTGACCTAGGTTTTATTGGGGCCCACATCTTCGGCTGAATCTCTGCCTCATTGGATGTCTTTGTCGCAGCAGCTCCGATTCTATACAGATTTGTCGTAGGCTCGGGCGTCTTTTTTCCTGGAATTTCACTAATCAGTATTTATATTAGCTTCGCGCCGGCCCTTCACCGATAAACACGGCTATTATACTGATTTTTAGATATAAACTAATTACAAGTTCACCAAACTGGCCCTAGTTGACAAATATTATAAAGATAATTGCTGCACGACCGATCACTTCGGAATTCAAGCAAGAAGTTTTTTCCATTTCGTTCTTACCACAAAAGTTGACTCAGGTCAGCAGACTGTTTTTGCGGGATTCGGAATAAAAAGATCTTTTATACACCCGACGTACATAAACAGACGCATTCATAGAAACACCATCTGTTCGCTAGCCAAAGTTATAAAATTTAACATAGGAAAAAATTATATATTATACAGTTAGAGATATATACAGTTAGGTGCATTAAGTTAAATAAAATAAAACATAACATTTCTTTAATATATGTAATAAGTACTAGCATTCCTTATTCCGTTAAAAGATATAAAATAATTTTAAATTCATTGAAAAATCGCGTCCCGTTAAAAGACGAAATGTTTCCATGTGACCTTGAAAGTTATTTGAACCTATATAACTTTGAGATTTTTAATATAAATCAGATCTATGGCGCATGGCGCTCATATAGGTATAGTAAAGATCTTTCCCTCTTACCAATTTCGTAACTATTGACAAACTTAATCAGAATGCTTCGAAAATACTGTCTTACGTTCTACTCAATTTCTACACAACCCGTGTCAAAATCTGCCTCGATCTCCTCTATTATCGTATCCTGCATCATCCTTACATCAATCCTACATCTCTTACAACAAACAGCTTAAACTAAAGTTCTATGTTTTTCAGTTTATACATCACTTGTCGTCTTATCTACAATTACAATCATCTGCGCAGTTGATCTATCATTCAGCATCAATGCTTTCTCGAATAAACTTTACAAAAGCATTACAAAAGATGAAAATTTAATATTTTCGCCATTCAGTGCGCATTCTGCTCTATCTCTGGCTTACGAAGGCACGGCTGGTGAAACATCCACCAATTTTCAGAACGCCCTTAGTTTACCCGATACTAGCCAGACTGCCTTGGGATACAAAACTATTATGGATAATTTAAATTCCGCCACAAATATCAACGTAAATGTCGCAAATAAGATATACTTACACAACGATTATAAATTAAGAGAAAGTTTTCAATCAATAGTTCAAACTTACTTCGATGCTGGTGTCGACACTATAGATTTTAAAAAAAGATCAGCAGCTGCTAATACAATTAACAAATGGGTAAAAGAGAAAACAAATAATAAAATCGACAAGCTTTTCGACGGTCATCGTCTTAGTGCACAAACGCGAGCGGTACTTTTAAGTGCAATCTATTTCAAAGGTAATTGGTTGTCGCGTTTCCGAGAAGACTTGACCCGCTCAAACAAATTCTACGTATCCCAAACGGAATCTATTTTGCATCCGATGATGTACCAGAAGAGCGATTTTAATTATGCGGAGAATGCAGAATTAGACGTCAAAATACTGGATATGGAATACGTAAACTGGCGTTTCGCAATGACTATAGTTTTACCCAATTCTATAACGGGTATTAACGACCTAGAAAAGAAACTATCCAATATCGATTTGAACACATTGAGAAGACAAGAACACCGAGAGGAAGTAATAGTTAAGCTACCGAAATTTAAAATTAAAAGCACGTTCAACCTGGCGGATCCATTAAATGAGGTTCGCCTAGTCTAAGACGACATAAATATTTTATTTCATATGAATAAGAACTATTAAATTGTGTCTAATTTTCTTTATACAGATTGGTCTTGGACAAATATTTACGAATGCGGCAAATTTTTCTAATATGATTCAAGATGTACAAAATTTAAAAATTGAAAAGATAGTTCAGAAGGCATTCATAGAAGTGAACGAAGAAGGCACAGAGGCTGCTGCAGTAACTGGTATGATCGGTTTTATATCATAAAATTATTTGAAACTGTGCAAAATTTATATCTTTTTATAGGAATAATAATGGCACAATTTGCTTCACCATACGGGGGTCCTCCACCAATTACGTTTATTGCAGACCATCCTTTTATGTTCTTTATAACAGCTCAACTGGGAGAGGCGTATTCAACCACTTCCACTATACTATTTGTTGGAAAAGTAGTATCGCCTACCTATGAAACATGAAGACCTTACTACTGCGAAATTTTATATTGCATGTAGTTATAAGTACCTCTTAATAAATAATAATTAAATATATAATGTATTTTTTCACCGCCAATTAATATAGCAATATTTTTATTTTAAAAAATATAGTGTCGGTGTATGGGATCGAACCATGCAGTTATGCTTGCGCGGCAGAACCGCGAAACCTTTGTGCCACTAGGCGAATTAAAATTAAGGCTCTAGATTCATAATCATAAAGTTCCTTTTTCCGCGCGGAGTGTGGGACGAAGTAGCTTCTAACTTTCTTAAGGGCGGCGCTTAACAGCGATCGTAAGAAGCACGCGCATCGATTTAAATTTATTTCACCATAGACAGGAAAGGATTCGTATCTTTTGCGAATGCAATATCATATCTTGGATACGGTTAGACAGATGCATAATATAACTAAATACATAATCTTTGTATTACTTGGAAATAAAAATATAATTTTGTTGGTGTAGCGGTTTTTATTGCTTTAAAATAAATTTGTGAAATATAATTTATTATAAATAGCGTTAAATTTACGAATATATGAATTCCAGAAAATGTTATATACGTAACTATTTCATATCATAATCGCTTAAAAGTGTTACAACGATTGATTTAGTAAGTAACTTATAGAGCTTGCCTATACTGCATTTCAAAAAATTAAGCAAAAACTACTGGCTGCAGTTTATCGATAAAATAATAACCACCATCAACACAAGTATCGTAATCGAAAATCCTTTTTTTCTCCAGAATTTTTTTAAAAACAAATTCCAAAGGCGATTTCAAATATCAATTTGAAAATCGGTTTTCAAAACCGGTTTCAAATCGATTTTAAAGTCGGTTTCGCTTCAAAACATGTTAATTTCTAATATTGGGCAATTTCTGCAACACTAAATTTGATATCCATTGGCATTTCTATATTAATCGAAAATTTTTTATATTATGTTTCTTTGTCCATATTTACCCATGGTAAATTATTTAACCTGCGGTTTTCTTTTTATTTGTCCCCAAATATATTTTATCTAGTTGCGTCTTTGTATTAATCTTGATAATACTCGAAGAAGCGAATCGGGAGGACAAGAAACTTGCTTGTGGTTATCTACACCACGAAAAAAGCGGAAATGTTTTCTATGAAACAAAATATGAGCAATTAACAATTATCATTAATTTACTACTGATTGTGGATATCTTGGGCTTGATGTAATTGGTATTATATCCCAACTATCAGTGAACTCTCAATACCATTTCTGGCAAACATTTCTTGAAATTTATAAATTAGTATTTTTTCGTGTTAGTTTTATAAGCTCTATCCAATTTGAATAATAGTCAATTGCAACCAGATAGTGTGTATTTTTAAATGTAAAAATGTCTGCAGCAATTTTCTTACACGCCCTATCAGGTATTTCGTGTACTAACAATGGTTGTTTTTTATTTCTTTTTTTGGAATTTCCGGCAAGTTGTATATTTATTGACTACTTCCTCAATGTCCTTGTTTACCTATTCCAGACCAGTAAACTGTTGCTTTTGCACGTAATTTTGATTTCTCGATGCCTAAATTTCCTTCATGTAGTTGGTTGAGAATATCATACCTTAAGTCAATAGGAATTAATAATCTATCATTCATGAAAATTAGCCCTTCATGAACATCTAAATCATTTTTAAGTTTCCAATACGGTAATAATCTTTCCGATATCTCATTTTTCTCATTTGGTCACCCTTCCTGACAATAATATTTGATGGTTGATAATGCAGAGTCTTCATCAGTACTCTCTCTTACCATAGGTCGTTTTGAAGGTGTAATGGCTCAATGTTTGGATATAAAATGAACTATTACGAGTACCTTCAATTCTGGGTCATCTTTAACAGGATTCTCTAGATACGATCGTGATAGCGTGTCTGCTATATGCATCTCTTTGCCTGGTATACAGGAGGAGTTTTTTTTGAATGTTTAGCATTGGGATCTCAAACTACTGGAGATAGAAAAACGCTTAAATGGGGAAAAATGCGCAGCTTTACGAGTTTGATTTAAAACTGCTTTTGTTTCTCCGATAACTTTCATGGCTTATTAGATATACAAAGAAAAGTAAATTTTACGATTTTCTTTAAACATGCTTAGCATCGTTAATAGTAATTTTAGAGAAAATGTGTTCAGATAAAAGTTTTAGATAATTTACGCCAAATAAAAGTATCTAGCTAATATACTTTTTCGTTCACCATTATTGAGTTATGACACAAACTTGTGTTTTTTAAAATGGAAACCATAGTTGGTTTTAACATCATTAAAAAGCGAAGACGTATCCAGGATCTGGTCTACCAAACACCGCTCAACAGTGGGAAGAATTAGAAGCACGTGTCCTAGCAGGGTTCGAGAGGCTCTCTCTTCAAGAACTACGAAGAGCAATACTTGAGAGTATTTCTCCGCATTGTGCTTGAATGCGAACGACCACCATTTCGAGCAGTATTTCAATATTTCATTTAGATGTTGCTTTCTCTCGGATCAACATGTCTAGCCGTGGTTGTCCTAATTCTTGCGATAATTTTTGTTATATTTGTGGTTTGGAAAGTATATCATTTTGGCGTGAGACTTGGGGACCAGGACAAATCATGGACTCCTCTCAAGGTGTCTTATATTTGTATAGAAGACTTCAAGTAAAAAAATCATTCAAATTTGGCATTCCAATGGTGTGGAGGGAACCAAAACATCACATTGATGACTGTTATTTTTGCTCATGGACCAGATATACCTGTACCTCAGCTTCCAGCAACGCTAGGTGCGAATAGCTCTAGTGAATCTGATGTAAATGAAGATTACTGTGACTTCCAAGATCCTTCATACTATACCACGCCTCAACTTTTCACTCAATCTGAGCTTGATGATTTAGCGAGAGACTTGGAACTTACTAAGTAAAATGCGGAACTCTTGAACTAAAAGAAGAACGTTACTAGCTGATGGAACATCTTTTTGTCAGTACAGATTTAGAGATCGTGAATTTACTGACTATAAAACAAGAAGGCAAATTGGTCTACTGTAGTGATGTTTCCGGTTTGCTTCAAAACTTTGGAATTGACTACAAAGCTGATGAATGGAGGCTCTTCATTGATTCTTCAAAAAAAAAGTCTGTAGGCTGTACTCCTGCATAATGACGGCGATCTAAAACTTTTGTAGCTGAACTAGCAGAGCAAGGATTGAACACTGGCCTAGAAGAGTATTGCCATCCCGGCAAACATTGGGGTCAGGTGAAAGAAACGAAAAATTTGTTTACCCCTCTTTACATCAACTTATGAATCTTGAAATAATTCATCAAAGCTTTACTCAAAACTGGTGACTGCTTGCAATACCTCTGCACACAGTTTCCACATTTATCAGAGGCAAAACTAAGAGAATGTTTGTAGCTCCTGATATATGTGAACTAATGATTGATGAGAAATTTCAGTCCACAATGTCAGGTGTTGAAAGAGAAGCTTGGAATACTCTCAAAAAAACTCAATTTCCTTTCTCATTTGGATTTTTTCCTGAAAACTAGGGTACTACCAGTGATGAGCAGGGTGATCGTATCCAGCAGGATATTACGGCGAAAAAGAAGAACAGGGAATTCAAAATAGATAATATATTATTGCTTCATATTCAGTCTTTGTCATTTTTGATTTTGTTGTTGCTTATACTGTTTTAGCCTATACTCTTCATATTTTATTTTGTAATTGAAAATTTTGTTTCGTTATACGTGATTTTCTTATTATTATTAGTTCATTTGAATCAGCAGTGAAGTATTCAAATTTTTTTTAAAATTTGAAAGTCCCTACTCGTAATAAGTTCATTTAATATGTTTATTGCAAATTACAAATATTAATCGTCCAATTCATGAAAAAACTTTTCTACGTCAGCCGACAAATAAATCTTATTAATTTTTATTATTATGGATTATTTACTGCTAGAATGCTTCTCGTTGTTATTTTAGCAATTAAGGAAATTAATGTTCTACCAGATAAATCTCAAAAAAATCTGGCTTTAGTAGTTATTAGTAAATAAATGTCTACGTCCTTGACATTGAAACCACGTATTTACAATCACCTGAGTGTGCTCAATTAAAAGTTGTGTATCGATCACATTAACACCATCTATAATTAGTGAAGAAATCTGGTAGAAATTTGATCAGTAACATATTTAAATAGAACCACAAGAAGATAATACAGTACTTGCTTTTATGAAGTTTAAATATACAACAAATATGAATTTATGTAAGTACATATTGCAATTATTTCTATATTTCACATAATTGTTTACATATTACATGACATATTATTACTTAACGACATTTAACGAAACTTCTCCAAAAACATTAAACATCAATCTCAAAGATATAAATTCGGCTGCAACGTTTCGTAAAAAATGGTTTTTTATTTAATTAAATGTACATGCTTATATCATTTTAACTTGACAATAGATGTCGTATTATATGATTCTGTCAGATCTATTAATAGAAACACCTGCGTGAGCACAAAGTCACCTTTGATATTTTAAGTTTTATTTCTTGAACATTATTTTAAGAATTAAACCATTTCATATAATACCCCCATATGCTTGTGATATTAGCCGTGACCCTGACATTTTCTCCTTATCGCGTGTTGCTTGATTTTGAAACATATTGGAATAGATGTAACTATTTATAATACACTGTTCTTCTAAACAATTTTCAATTCAAAATGTTACTTGATTTTAAGTCAAGTTAAACCACTTACTATGCTAAAAGTCATTGTTTAAGTTCTAACCAAATGTAAACACAGATCTCTTAAAGGTCATGAATCACCTGCTTTAGAACCTCTCTTTATCATACCACAAAATTTCGGAGACTAATCGGAAAAATACTGAAAACATATTCCTATAAGGACGAATCAAATATGAACCAAACCTTTCTTTTGAACGCCCTCTACGAGAAGTAAGTAGCGTGACGTTTTGATGTGTCTTTTGGATATAAGACGGAGGAGAGTTCAGTTCACTGCAATATCGCTTTCAAGAACCCAAGTCTGTGATTGGAAATAAGAGAGCCATGCACACCACGCTAGGGCCACTTAAATTACCAAGGTCAAACCATGTTCAGTTTCTTCAAATGCGAGAGGTAACGCTAAGAGCGGCCGATGTTTGCGGTCGGTCATTCCCGGACGCCCCAACGCCATATTTCAGTTGCTTGTTTATTTTTTGTTTGAGCGCTTGACTTGGTTTTTCTACAACTGTTCTTATATCCCAATTTAACATCTTTTAGTTTATTATAGTTTTATTTTAGTATTGGAGTAGTAGTTTATAGTTTTATTAGCAGTAGTAGTAGTAGTACTAATAGATATTTCTAATTTAGGTTAGAATACCTTTTGTAAGTATTTCTATTTTTTGCATCAAGCGTTTGTTGTTGCGTTTTATTTTGTAGTATTGTAGTATAGTTCTGTTAACACTATTAGCAGTAGTAATAGTATTAATAATAATATAATAGTTTTTGGTTTTGGTAGGTATCCCTTTATATAATCATCTATTTCATATGATATTGTTTCGCATATCTGGGTTTCTCTTTCAATTCACTCATAAAATTATAAATTTATAGTCAAACACATGCACAATACGCTAAATGTGAAAGAAATGTAGATATACGTATGTGTTTGACGATAAATTTACTATTTTATGAGTGAATTGGAACATTAACAAATATTTAAAAAAATTATATTAATTTGAAATTAGCCGCCTTACAAAATTAGTTTCTTCATATCCTGTAGATGGCGCAAAATACGGTTTCAGCTGTTGGTATTGCAGTGGCCCACATCTATTATCTCTAATGCACACCGAACGCGGACGCGCACCAGTGAGATCAATATTCGTGTGATACGTGAGCTGATTGAAAATGACCGCTGCCTCACGAATACAACATGGGAAATCGGTGCACATGACGGAATATCATATGGGAGTGCCCAATCAATCATTTGAGATCATTTAGGTTATCAAAATGTGTCGGCAAGGTGAGTTCCTCGACTCTTGACGGAAGATCGGAAAGCAAACAGTTTCGGCACGATATCGGACTGAAGTGAATGATTTGTTGGGGTATATTGTCACCTGTGATGAGATCTGGGCGAAAACTTGACGAAGAAGCACTCCGGAAAGCCAACACCCGTTTTTCTGATGAAAAAGTTCTTGCACCGGTTTTTTGGATCGTAGAGGCATATAGTTAATGCTGCATACTACTGCCAACTGCTTGATGAAGTGATACGGGTCTACCGACGAATGGGCATGCTCGGCCATGCGCAGCTGCATTGAGCCAAGATAAGATGGACAAAATTCATTAGGAAACACTGAAATATCCGCCCTACAGTTCTGATCTGTCACCTTGTTACTACCGTATGTTTGGGCCACTCAAAGAAGAACTGGGAGGTCACCACTTTGAGAACGATGAAGAAATGGAGACCTGTTGAAACTGAAAAATCGATTTATAGATGTGAAATCACCACCTAGTTTCAACATCCTCAACAGCTCAAAAGCCGATCGAACTTGTTCCTGTAGTATGCAAGTTGGTCTTCGGAAATTTTATTTACTGAACATTTCTTGTAACAGTAGGTACAACAAAAAATTACGCAATGTGATCCAAGAATTGTATCACATGTCTATCAAACTTACTCCAGCAAGCACACTTGGTTAAACATGATTCCCGAATATCTCACCTCCCATATAATCGTTGGTTTCAGTCGAAATAAGCACAAATCACTATTTAGTAGTACTTTTCACTTCTTCAATTGACATTATTTAATGAAGTATTACAATATCGTTCTTCTGCTATGCTCTATAATTTTTGGGTTCCTATTGCACTCATCACCACTTGTCCTTTCCTTCTACTTTAGCTAAGGCTGTGTGACCAACTCTTGCGAAACAAGTGAGTTACTTTTATTTTAAATAAATATGACTCATTATTTTAATGTGCTTCATCTCGGAGTGAAAAGTAACACTTCAAGGGGTTTAATTTTATGTATCTTTAGGAGCTTGGCAGTAATCAGCCCCCTTCTTTGAATTGGCATTGTCTAAATTCGTCCTTCTCGTTGATGGCATTTTGTTCTTAGCATGTTTGCCAAATACGGAAGAGTTGACTAGCCATAAATACTTATAATTTTCGTTTATATTTCCGAAATTTTCACGTATACAGAAGAAAAATAACTACAAAACGTAACCAGTCAGAATGATTGGAGACGAGGGAAAGTGCACAATAACCTTCTTGCAAATCTAATACTAACAAGAAACCAAAAAATACATGTAATAGGCGCTCATTATTGGAAATCATTCTGCCAACGAGTGTATTGAATCATGAATCATGCAATGAAATCGGAGCATGGGGGGTGGCACTGACGAGACCTAGAACGTCGAAACCACGTGGTCCGCTTCTAATGCTTAATTTTTTTTTGTTGCACTCTTTCGGAGAGCAATTTCCAAACAATATGCCGTGATCGCCTATTACAACCATATTATATTGTGGCATTTCTTGATATTTTCTAATATTAGTAGTGTATACATTTCAAATCGTGTGCCCTATGGAAACGTATGCAATCATTTCCAAACTTATTCAATATGTCTCTCTCTATTGTCATTAGAGTTAACGCGAAATCTTTTAATTAGAACTTGAAAATTATTTGAGCCTAAATAACTTTGAGATTTTGAATAGAAATCAGAATGGCTTTCTCGAATTTCGAATACGCATACATTTGCACTCACACAATGATTAAACTAGCAAACTTTAAGTTAGATGCATAAGCTTTTTAAAGGGAATTTGTAATCAATATGTGTTTTTATATAGAACAGCTTTACATTCTTTATCATCGTCACACACTCCTGTACAACAAGGACGACAAGGATTTACTTTGTGTCTTTTGACATCGAATGCCTTTTCTTCGTAATCTAACGTTACTAGATCTATGGTACTCATGTATTTCAAAACTTTCACAACTTCTTTTTACAGTATCCATTGTGCAATTTATTATAATGACAACTTCATGTACCTAAACACTTGTCAACATTGCAAATATATCCGTGATGATGTTGTCTCATTTTTCTTTCAGCAAATTTTAATAAATGTTACAACACAATCCGTGTTACAATCTCAGTCTCATCTATTATCCTCTACTGCGTCATCCTTTCATCCATCGTACAGCTTTTACAACAAACAGCTTAAACTAAAATTCTATCTTTTTCAGTTTATACATCACTTCTCATCATATCTACAATTACAATCATTTACGCAGTTGATCTATCATCCAGCATCAATGCTTTCTCGAATAAGCTTTACAAAAGCATTACAAAAGATGAAAATTTAATATTTTCGCCATTCAGTGCACATTCTGCTCTATCTCTGGCTTACCAAGGCGCAGCAGGCGAGACATCCGTCAACTTTGAGAACACCCTCGGTTTAACCAATACTAGGCAGACTGCCTTGGGATACAAAAATATTTTGGATAATTTAAATTCCGCCAAAAATATCAACGTAAATGTCGCAAATAAAATGTACTTACAGAACGATTATAAATTAAGAGAGAGTTTTCAATCGATAGCTCAAACTTACTTCGATGCTGGTGTCGACACTATAGATTTTGGAAAAGGATCTGCAGCTGCTAATACAATTAACAAATGGGTTAAAGAGAAAACAAATAATAAAATCGACAAGCTCTTTGAAGCTGATGATTTTGGTGCACAGACGCGAGCGGTACTTTTAAATGCAATCTATTTCAAAGGTAATTGGTTGTTGCCTTTCCGAAAGGACCTCACTGGCCCAGACAAATTCTACGTAACCCAAACGAAATCTATTTCGCATCCGATGATGTACCAGCAAAATTATTTTAATTATGCGGAGAATGCAGAATTAGACGCCAAAATACTGAAGATGGAATACGAAAACCGGCGTTTCACAATGACTATAGTTTTACCCAATTCTATGACGGGTATTAACGACCTAGAAAAGAAATTATCCGATATCGATTTGAACACATTACAAACAGAAAAGAGTGCGGACAGAGTAATTGTCAAGCTACCGAAATTCAAAATTGAAAGCACGTTCAAACTGGAGGATCCATTAAAAGAGGTTAGATTAGTCTAAGACTGAAATCTACTAACTATTCTACGAACTATTTAAATGTGTTAATTTTCATTATACAGATTGGTCTTGGACAAATATTTACGGATGCGGCAAATTTTTCGAATATGATTCAAGATGTACAAAATCTAAGAATTGGAAAGGTAATTCAGAAGGCATTCATAGAAGTGAACGAAGAGGGCGCAGAGGCTGGTGCAGCAACTGGTATGATCTGTTTGATATCTTAAAGTTATTTAAAACTATGTAAAATTTATGTTTTTTTTTTGTAGGAATTGGAATTGCAGTAGGATCCTTGGGACATCCACAACCCACCTTTATTGCAAACCATCCTTTTATGTTCTTTATAACAGCTAATCTGGGAGAGGAGTCTTCAACCGCTAACACTGTACTATTTGTTGGAAAAGTGGTATCGCCTACCTATGAAACGTGAAGATCTTACTACTGCGACATATTATATTGCATATAGTTATAAATACCTTCTAACAAATAATAATTAAATTTAAACATTTGTATGTATTCACAAATTTGAATTTAACTTAATGCTCTACGCTAACAGAAATACGAAAATATTACAGCCAAGAGAAGTATCTTTTATTTCTAACAAATATTAGTAACAAAAATATCACTGTTAAGCGGGAAAAGTAACTGAATAGCCAACTCATGGAAGTTGGGTATTTACTTGTGTGTTAGATTGTTGTTTTTTTTTGCTTTCACTAATATATTGGCTCAAATAAACTTATTAAAAAGTTGTTTTAACTCAATATTTTGTATAGTTGTAATGGTGGATTAACTTTCTGCAATGCTAATAATACTTATAGGATTATTGTAAACCAAATGTGTAACAGTTACAAGTACACTTTCAAAATAACGTAAGAAATAAGTAAATGGAAGAAAGTTATGAAATCAAATGATTTTAAGGTTCTGCACTTTCAACTTCAAAAACTGCTCCTTTTCAAAGGTAAATTGCTCCAGAGAAAATAATTTGTATCAAGCTGGAATAAAAGTTGCCATGACAACGGTGACGGCTTAGTTCCAGCTTGTCCCGAAAAGCTGCAAACTTGTATCCAACTTGAATTAGGCATCCTACTTTACACATGAGAAGTTTAAAGTATACTTGAATCGTTTATTGCAGAAAGGAACTAGGTAACTAAAATTTTTATAGTTTCGAGAAAAACGAGAAAAATCTTTCCAATTCAAAGGTTATTGACGACATGTTTATTGTGAACTCAATATCTGAGTACCAATACATGTTATCATGGCTTAATTTTTGTATTTTGCAAATTCTATAAAGAGAAAAATCAAAAAGAAAAAACTACACTTGTCCCTTTCTGCAATAAACTACATTTTGCTCAGTGTTTTTTTTTACTCACATGGAGGTAGATAATGAAATACAAGAAGATTAAAATAAATAGATCATATATGAAAAAAATATTTTAATAGTAAACGAAAACATTACAATAATGTTGTAAATACAAAAAAATATGTCTTCTATTCTGGCGCATTTCCGTTTCTGGTATTTGGTTTAGTGGGCCAATTTAGTATTTTCGCATAAAAATTCTTATACTCCTCTTCAATGTACGGGAGCATTTTCCTCAAATGTCCAATCTTCGTTATTAAAATCGGAACTTTACCATTAACATAAGCTGCAGTTGTAGGCATTGTTGTGGGAATTCTTTCAGAAGTTTTCGGCATGTGCAGTTGAAAAGTGTGAGATGTAAATCCACTAACATATTCTGACGCCACAACATACCCAGGTTTTGTATTTTCATGGAGAAAATAATGAAAATGAGATACTGAAAATGCTTGCCTATTAGCTCGAGTCACTTCGGGAATCATGATTTCAAGCGAGTTTGTAGATTTTTTGTAGTACTTGGGTCACCAATCCTTGAAATTGAGTATGTCCTCAGAAGAAATTTCATGTATCGTAAATTTGGCATTAGAACTTGAAGCAACAATAATTTCTGTCTAACTGTGGACAGAGTAGATTCTATGGAGTTTCTTGAGACACCTTTTGACCACACCAAAATCTCGATCATTTGAAAGAAATGCGTGACCTCTTACGGGAAAAATCTGTTTCACCTTCTGTAATCTATTGGTCTCAATTAGTGCCATACACATACGTACTATTGTATGGTTCTTATTTTGCCCGGTGCAATTGTCACTGTACAGGCGTAAGTCTTTGACTGTGTCAGGTATTTGTTTTTTAATATACTTCCCTAAAAATGAAGAAACTTGATTAGGGCTTTTATTCGCGATCCATTCTTACAGTTATGAATACTGAATACGTTGACTGATAACTGAGATAATAGAACATTTCTTGAATAGGTATTTCTGGCCATTTTGCATGAAGTTAGTACCGCCAAATCATCACGAATTTTGCATGTTCTTCACACTTGGAGCATGTATCTACTTGAGGTCGGCCAAAATGCAGATGATAATAATGGTAATGAAAGTATTTAATATAGTACGTACCTGTAAGGGATACGAGTATTTTGATTTTTTTCAATGAA
Organism: Holotrichia oblita; assembly: GCA_023690525.1. Lineage (NCBI taxonomy): Eukaryota > Metazoa > Arthropoda > Insecta > Coleoptera > Scarabaeidae > Holotrichia > Holotrichia oblita. Next base: position 41,372,729 of record CM043023.1, read on the forward strand.
AAGAGTGTACATAATTTTTAAGTTGAGCTTTCCATCAAGATAATAGTAATCCTTGTTTGAGTAGTGTGTCTCTGACAGGAAAATATTCTATGTATTGGCGTATTAAAATATTAGTTCTCCTTTTATCACGGGAACTTAAATTTTGTTTAAATAGGTAGCTGTTTTATACGTTTAACTCTTTTTTGTGCACTTCCATGGCGACTAGTAGAAGCGTTTTGGCAAACTTTCTGTCTTTGTCCTTCAACATAAACGTAATGGAAAAAAGAACAAGACTCTGAATTATTGCACTTGCGGGTTCAGCTTTTCTTCGAACCTCGTGCATTTCTAAAAGACCTTGTAAGTAAATGTTTCGCTCATCTTTGGTATTGAATTCCAAATATAACTTGTTGAAATTGTTCAGTTTTTACTCATCACTCAACTTTTGGAAACGTTTCACTGGGCTTCTTAAAGAGTTAATAAGTTAAGAAAACTGTCTCTAATATCTTCGTAAAATACTCACCGACAGGCTTCTCCAATCCTTTTCCCCTGTAGCACATGTCCCTTGTAATTTAAATACTGATTTCGTTTAACTGTAGAATGTTTTATTATGTTCCAATGATAATTGTCGGGGTTTTAATCCCTCTTTTCTTCTTACTAACGTTACTTGGTCCCTTTCAACAATAAGCGAGTGCCGAAAATAAATGTTATTGACTTATGAACGATAGTTCGTTTCTACACCAAACGATAAGTCTACAATCAGAGAACTCAAAAATAAAGTCATTTCAAAATGGCCGAAAATTTTACTTAGACCCTTTCTGCAATAAACAATTCACTTGCTTTGCTCATGGTAAACTTGCATAATGGTTGAATTAAGCTTGTTTGTCTAGCTTCAACTATACTAGTAAGTACTATATGTATCATGCTTTATTCCACTTTATTATTTAGCGACAAACTTGAATTGTGCTTAATTTTACCAGGTTGTATAATGTTTGTTGTTCCTACTACGTTCATATCTAATTATGTTTCAACAGCAATGGCAGCTATCTTCTTCGCTAGAATAATGTTTGCTTAAAATTAAAACAATTGATTGAAATTAATATCACTTATTTATAAATTAAATTAATATCAAGACTGCAAAACAGTAGTCTTAAATTAATATCAATTCTTTTAATTTTAAGTACCTAAATAACAAATATTACATTAATTTCCTTTAGAAACGTTTCTGTTAAATATGTATATGTAGCTAACTTCACTTTATATATGTAACCAGACAATATTCACACCATATATAGTAGTAGCTTTTAATGTCAAGATTATATACATGTATGTATGTCATATAACGTGTTTTTTCTACCATAAATTACATAGTTAAGAATAATCTGCTGGTTTAATTTCATCAGGTTATGGGCCCAGATGACAAACCGTTTGTTGAAAAGTTTATTTGTTGAACATTTCAGTAGTGCGCGATTTTCTTATGGTGTAGTTAGACGCGGGTGAACACGTTTTTTTTCTTGAGGTTACATTTCGTCATTTGTTGTGAAATCGTAAAATTTTCTAGAAATGGCTACAGATTCTTCGATACACATTGAGAAATTAAAAGGAACTGAGAACTATCATACATGGAAATTTGCTATGGAAAATGTGTTAGATTTTTGTGGTTTAGACAAATGTATAGACAATCCGTGTACTGAAATGGATGATAGTAAATTAAGGAAAGCAAAAGCTCGCATTGTTTTATCAATAGATGAATCATTATATGCACATATCCAAAGTTTAGGTACTGCATCTGAAATATGGAATGCTTTAAAGGAATTATATGATAATCGTGGTCTTACGAGACAAATTGGGTTATTGCGAAAGTTAATAACAATACGGTTAGATAGTTGTAATTCTATGGGTGATTATGTAAATGAAATCATTGGTACAGCAAACAAATTAAAGGGTGTTGGTTTTAATATCACCGAAGAATGGATTGGTGCTATAATGTTAGCAGGACTTACCGATAGTTACAAACCTTTTATAATGGGAATTGAAAGCAGTGGTGTAAAAATAAATGGTGATGTAATAAAATCAAAATTACTTGATGGAAATTACAGTGAATCATCAGAAAGTGCTTTTTTCAGTAAAAGTAAATATAAGAAAGCGAATTTCCCCCAAAAGAAACAGATAACATGTTATAGTTGTAAGCAGAAAGGACACATAGCGAGTAAATGTCCTGAAAAGGGAAATGTGAATGCTTAGAAGAAACCAGATAAATCGGATAAATGTGAATCAAGGGTTGCATTTAACGCGACATATTTCTCTCATGAAGATAATATAAATTCGTCCGACTGGTATATAGACAGTGGTGCAACACATCACATGACGTCAAATGTAAAGTGGATGTCACAGATAAGCACATCAGAAATTAAAGAGATTAGAACGGCCAATAATGAAAGGATGAAAGTAACTGGTGTTGGAAGTACTACTTTGCCTGTAAACGGAACTGAAGTTGAAGTAAAAAAGGTGTTGTTGGTACCCGAATTATCAGCAAATTTATTATCGGTGGCTCAGATGACAAGCAATGGTAACACTGTAGTATTTAATAAGGATGGATGTAGCGTGTATAAAGAAAATAATGATTTTTTGATGCATACTGAACTTTCATCTGGTGTTTACAAGATCAAGAGTGAAAAGGCATCATGCATGGTAGCAAATGGCTCTTCGTTAGACTTGATGACATGGCATCGACGATTGGGTCATATCAATTTTGCAGATTTACGTAAGATGAAAAATGGTATAGTAAATGGTATGAATTTTCCTGAACCAGAAAATGCTTCAAACGTGTGTGAAGTATGTGCAGAAGGTAAACAAACCAGACAACCATTTAAATCAGTAAAGAAAAGAGCAAATGATTTGTTAGATCTAATTCATTCTGATTTATGTGGTCCCATGGATCAAAAGTCAATAGGTGGAGCTAGATATTTCATGACCTTCATTGATGATCATTCACGTAAACTATTTGTTTATTTTCTAAGTTCAAAAGCAGATGTGTTAGATGTATTTAAACAATTTAAACAAATGGTTGAAACTCAAACAGAAAGGAAAATCAAAGTCATACGCACAGATAATGGTAAAGAGTATTGCAATCGAGACTTCGAAAAATTTTGTGAGAAGTATGGTATTATTCATCAAACAACCAACGTGTATACTCCTCAGCAGAACGGTGTTGCAGAACGCATGAACCGTACCATTGTTGAACGTGCAAAATGTATGATTTTTGATGCCAAGCTGGATAAATCATGTTGGGCAGAGGCAGTGAACACAGCTGCTTATGTGATTAATAGATCCTTTAATTCGGTACTGGTCGATAATACGCCGGAAGGGATATGGGTTGGTTCAAAGATAGACTTGAGCAACATGAGAATTTTTGGTGCGCCTGTTATGGTGAATATACCCAAGCAGCGTAGGAAAAAATTAGATCCAAAGGCTAAGAAAATGGTTTTTGTTGGTTACAGCAGCACTACCAAGGGTTATCGCTGTCTGGATATTGCAACAAAAGAAGTAGTATTGAGTCGTGACGTACTATTCATGGAGACTAAATCCCAGGTAACAAGTAATGTAGTAATCAGTACTAATGACAATTCAGTTCCAGTGGGAGATAGTCTGAGGCAGTCAGAGGACAAGAAAGTCATCGATGTAGATACTGAGCAGAATTCTACAGATAGTCAGTCCATTGAAGATGCACATGAAGATGCGGAGGACTCAAGTGATGAAACCTATGTACCAAATAGGGAAATACTGCCGCCCGTAGAAACTCGACACTCAGAACGTGATCCAAAGCCCAAGAAGTTGGATGACTACGTATATGTAGCAAATGCAAAAGAATTATGCAATGATCCAATCACAATTGAAGACGCATTAGCACGTAACGATTGCGAAAAATGGAAAAACGCTGTGCAAGAGGAGCTACAATCGTTGAACGAAAATAATACGTGGACCTTGACAGATTTACCGAAAAACCGCAGAATAATTAATTGTAAATGGGTGTTTAAGACAAAGTGTGATGACGACGGAAACGTAATACGTCACAAAGCCCGCTTAGTTGCAAAGGGATGTACACAAAAGCGAGGTGTAGATTATACAGAAACTTATTCACCGGTTGTCCGTTATTCGTCAATTAGATTCTTGATTGCGCTAGCTGTAAAAAATGACTTAAAAATCGATCAAATGGATGCTGTTACAGCATTTTTACAAGGGGACCTTACAGAAGAAATTTACATTGAACAACCTGTTGGATATAATGATGGAAGTGGTAAAGTTTGCAAATTAAACAAGGCAATCTATGGTCTTAAGCAAAGTGGGCGTCAGTGGAACCTAAAGCTGGAAAAAACGTTGAAGTCATTTGGACTTACCAAATCTAGAGTGGAACCATGTATTTATTACGCAGAGAATTCCAGGCTGATCGTTGCCATTTATGTCGACGATTTACTAATTTTTTGGAAAGATGTTAATGAGTGCAATAACCTAAAGAAAGCTTTGAGTGCAGCATTCAACATGAAAGACATGGGTAAGGCAAGACATTGTATTGGTCTGAACATCACATATGATAAACATATGAACGGGATTTCATTAGATCAATCCAAATATATCAACGAAATATTAGTTAAATTTGGAATGGCTGAGTGTAAACCTGTAACTACACCTAGTGATCCAAATCAAAAACTATCAATTGACATGTGCAGTAACGATGAGACTTTAGACAATGTTCCATACCAGGAAGCCGTGGGTAGTTTGCTATATTTGGCACAAGGAACTAGACCGGATATAGCATACGCAGCAAATGACGTAAGTCGATTCAATAATAGACACGGTACGGCTCACTGGCAAGCAGTGAAACGTATTTTCCGATATTTAAAGGGAACAGTGGATATGAAACTCGACTACAGCAGTAACGAGACATTAATTGGTTACTCAGATGCTGACTGGGCATCCGATGTAGATAAACGCCGATCATGCACAGGCTATGTTTTTAAGATGTGTGGGGGTGCAATTTCATGGTCAAGCAAGCGACAGCCAACTGTGGCTTTATCAACAACGGAGGCCGAGTATATGGCTCTTTCCTCAACCATTCAGGAAGCCATATGGCTAAAACAGTTGGGCCAAGATTTGGACCTAACATTTAAAACCCATCCAACAACCATTGCGTGTGATAACCAAAGTGCAATAAGCTTGAGCCAGTCAGATGGATATCGTGCCAGGTCAAAACATATAGACGTCCGTCATCATTACATCAGAGAGCGAATTGAGGACAAAACAGTTGCGATCAAGTATGTTTCAACAGACGAAATGGTGGCTGACAGTCTAACCAAGGCAATATCAAGAAAGAAAACGGAACTGTGTACTAAAGAAATGGGACTGATTAATTGTAATGAAACTTAAAGTGCATAAGATTCCATTAAGTGGGAGTGTTAAATATGTATATGTAGCTAACTTCACTTTATATATGTAACCAGACAATATTCACACCATATATAGTAGTAGCTTTTAATGTCAAGATTATATACATGTATGTATGTCATATAACGTGTTTTTTCTACCATAAATTACATAGTTAAGAATAATCTGCTGGTTTAATTTCATCAGTTTCACTAAAACGTTATTTGGGTATGACATGGGAGCTGTTAGGAACATCAGTTTCTTTAAAGGGAGTTTCAATGAAACGTTATACAGCGCGATGAAATGTTATATCAACATTGAAACAATGATATTTTGCTCAGTGGGGAATATATAGCTCCTTTCTTTCAATTTTAACTTAGTTGCTACCACTTTTCCAGAACTTTATAGTACGCTCCTATTTTGTAATAATTATTTAGCCCAGCAATCATAAAGTTTAATTTATGTTGGAAATAATAGCGTCGTAGAGTAGTTTAATTCCATAGCAGCAAAATTTACTTTCGGCAAAAGCATAAAGTATTGCAAGAAAAGATCATACCAGATGTGGTGTTCTGCTACTGTGGTCAATCATACTAGTCATAATACCAAGTGATCAATTTATGCTTTTAAAAAACATTTATTAAAATCTAGCTCAAAGCAACAAAAAATTAGAGATAAGAAAAAAATATATAATATATCTAAAACACGAAGGGTCAGATCTGATGGATATAGAATTAGAAGTTCTTCACTGGATCTCTTGGTGCAGAAGTAGAACACTAAACACTTTAACCCACTAAACACCAAACAAGTTTTAACTAAAAGGCGATTTCTAAACTTTCGAAAACATTTAGAAACTTACAATTGTTTATTTGTCTAATTAATTTGACATTCGTATGATCGATGTTGTGATCTGTTTCAAAAATGTGTTGGGCAACGCTCGATTTCTCAATTCTATTAAATCTAAGATTAGCCATATGCTCTTTGAATCTAGTTGAGACTGCTCTCCTGGTTTGCCCAATATATTTTTGATTACAATCTTTACAATTGATTTCGTAAATACCTGACTTTTCTAGAGGTTGTATTTTATCTTTAGGGTTGATTTGATTTGATTTGATTGCTATCAAGGCAGGGCAGTCTCTAATTATCCCTAACACTGCGGCCCACTTAGCCTATTGTGTTATTCCTGCCTTGATTCCGTTTTACTCAAACAGGTTAGTTCCCTCGATCAGGTTTAGAAGCCTATTTGGTAAATCTTTCTCCACTGGTAGATCAAATGCGCTTTGCAAAGTAATCCTACGTTGACTTAGTGCCACGCATTCGAAAATGATATGAAAGGCTGTTTCCTCCTCCTCATTGCAGAGTCTGCATAGGGGTTCATCTTTATAGATCCCCATCTTGTGCAGATGACCTCTTAGACAGCCGTGTCCTGTTAATAGACATGTCACTGCCCTAAGTTGAGTCCTGTTTAATGCAAGTAAGTCAGCAGTTAGTCGTTGTGACGGTCGTTCCATCATCCGTTTGCTGTGTCTTTGTCCAGCTACATGGTTCCAATTTAGTTGGTGTTGTTTTATAATCCACTCATTAATTGCACCACGTACTGCACTCTTTGTGATACCCAGACCTGGCTCCGGCCCGGTGAATTTAATTTGGAAACCTTCCCTCGCTAGCTGGTCTGCGGTTTCATTGCCTGCTATGCCCCTGTGTCCCGGCACCCACACCAAGGTGACCTTGTTGTCTCTGGCCAGGACAGTTAGGTTTTGCAGACACTCCCATACTAGTTTGGAGGCTATGTAATAAGATGCTAGAGCCTTTAAGGCTGCCTGACTGTCAGAGAGAATACAGATCGCCTGCCCTCGCGGTTGGCGGCGTAGACTCTCCATCGCACAGGTTTGTATAGCATATATTTCTGTTTGAAATACCGTTGTGTATCGCCCAAGTGGTTCACATACCTTGTAACCCTGGTTTTCCTCGTATACACCAACGCCAGAATTAGTGCCCGCCCTTGACCCATCTGTATACCAGTTTTGGGCGTGCGGTTTTCTCCCCTCACCATTTTTCCATTCATCCCAATTCAAGAAAATCTTGAAGGGTTTGTCATAGGAAATCCTGGTGATTGATATGTCGCTCCCCATATCAAAGATTGGGTTTTGTACTATTGCTTCTATTCTGGTGTGCCCCAACCCATAGTGGGGTCTCCAGTTGCTAGTATTCCTTAGTCTGTATGTTCCCATTCTAGCCTCTCCCATGATAAAGATATCGAGGGGAGGCAAGTTTAGCATGGTTTCCATAGCAGCCGTCGGAATACTCTTGATAGCCCCAGTTATACATAGGCACGCTAATCTCTGAATTCTCGAGAGTTTAGTTATCACATGCTTCTGCTTAACTTTTGGCCACCAGACCAAGCAGCCATAAGTTATCATGGGTCTTACTACCATACTATACAACCAATACGTCATATGCGGTTTGAGTCCCCATGTTTTTCCAACTGTTCTACGGGTTGTTATTAACACCCTTTTACATTTGTCAGTCATCTTCTCCAAATGTGAATTCCAGTTTAGTTTAGAGTCCAAGATCACCCCCAGGAACTTGGCCTCCTGACTAATCTGTATAACCTTATTGTATAGAGTCGGTGCTCTTAGGCCTTCCAGTCTCCTTCTTTTGGTGAAGGGTACAAGTGCAATTTTGTCCGGGTTTACTCCAAGGTTCTCCCTCTTGCACCATCCTTCTACCATCTTTAATGCTCTTTGCATAAGTTCTGAAATTATGCTGGTACTCCCACCAATGGTGAGAATCACTATATCATCAGCATATCCCTGTGTATAGAAGCCTGCATTGTTTAGCAGAGCGAGCAGTTCGTCAATTACCATGTCCCACAGTAGAGGGGACAGGACGCCTCCCTGTGGACATCCCCTGGAAACTGACACCTGCATCTTATCTCCCGCCAATGCCGCTTCTACCTGCCTACCGTGAAGCATGGCTTCCATCCACTCACAGATAGTAGTTTCTACTCCACGACTTTTGACAGCTCTTATTAGAGATTCAAATGAGGTGTTATCAAATGCACCTTCTATGTCAAGAAATGCCGCTAATGCAATTTCTTTATTGTTTAAAGTTGCCTCTACCCGCGACACAAGCTGGTGCAAGGCACTTTCACATGATTTACCTGCTTGATATGCATGCTGGTTGGGGTGTAACGGCCTCTCTAGTAGAGAGGTTTCCCTAAGGTACTTCTCAAGCAGCTTTTCCATAGTTTTCAGAATGAACGATGATAGGGTTATTGGTCTGTATGCCTTTGCCTCAGCGTATGAGCTACGTCCAGGTTTAGGTATAAACACAACCTTAGCCCTATTCCAAACAGATGGTATGTAACCCAGCGCCAGACTGGCTCTATAGATTCGGCAAAGCGCTAATGCTATTGCCTCTTCACCTTGTTGTAGCAAGGCGGGAAAAATCCCATCAGGACCAGGGGACTTGTACGCCTCAAAGCTGTTAATCGCCCAAATGATCCTGTTGTATGTTATTACCCTTTTAGCTAATCGCCAGTCCTCTCTCCCAGGCCTTCGTAAAGGCCATTCAAGAGTTTGACTGCCTAATCCACTATTCGGGCAAATATTCTTTGAACCTGGGAAGTGCGCTTCTAGTAAGACCTCCAGCGCTTCTGTCCCAGTGTTCGTGAACTCTCCAGTGGGTTTCCGAATGGTTCCCAGAGGATTTGTTGGATCTTTCGCAAGTAGTCTGTGGAGTCTTGCACTTTCAGATGTACTTTCTATATCCTCACAGAGCTTCCTCCATGACTTTCTCTTAGCCCTTCTTAGGGCTCTGTTATACGCAGTGAGTGAGTTCCGATAATCAGACCACTCATTGGTTTTTTTCGCCTTATTAAATAATTTGCGTGTTCGCTGCCTCAGTAATGACAATTCCTCATTCCACCAGCTGACTGCTCTGGAAGAGTTTCGTTTTGTCTGAGGACAACTTATTTCATATGAGGTTATTATGGCCTCTTGCAATTGTTCGGAGGCAGCCTCAATATCCAGCTCATTTTTTATATCTGGTCTGACCTGCTTGATGTTATCGCTCAGCTCCTCTTTGTACTTCGCCCAGTCGGTTCTCCGTGGATTCCTGTACATCTCAACTGTTTTATCGACTCCCGCGATTTCCAGTATGATGTACCTGTGATCTGAGTGAGAAGGTTCCTCAGACACATACCACTTAGTAACCTGTGAGCTAATGTACACGGAGCTGAACGTTATGTCAATTACCTGTTGCCTTCTCTGTGTTACAAAAGTTGGTTCACTACCATCATTCAAAACCACCAGATTTCGAGAGATAATGTATTCTAATAGTGACTCACCTCTACTATTTGTGTCGGTGCTTCCCCATGCAGTGTGGGTTTAGGGTTACCGATGAGACTTCGTAAAGGAAGCGTAAAGGATGGTCACAACGGGATTCTCAACTAGATTCAAAGAGCGTATGGCTAATGTTAGATTTAATAGAATCGAGACATCCAGCGTTGCCCTCACATTTTTGAAACATATCACAACATTGATCATATGAATGTTAAATTAATTAGACAAATAAACAATTGTAAGTTTCTAAATGTTTTCGAAAGTTTAGAAACATATAAAAATAAGTCATGTGTAATGAACTGTGACAACGGACCTATACCGCATTCGTCATTGTTTTCGTTAATCGGAAATTAATGATGCGTATAGCATTGACCGTGCATAACATTTAGGTTACCTGTTATTTGTAGATTTTATTCTAATTTAGTTTTATTATCGCCTTGATAATGACAGCATTGCCGTTGAAACGCGTTGGTGTTTTAGCTAAAACTTGTTTGGTGTTTAGTGGGATAAATTGTTTAGTGTTATAGAGTTAGAACAAAAAAACATGTTTGAATATACTACAGAAAAGCGAGGAAGAGAGACGTTTTTAAATTTGTGAAAATCTTCAAGAACAAACGTTCCAAACGTTGTGGTCTTGGTGTTACAGCTGTTTTTATCTATATCTTACGAGTCCACAGTCCTTGAAATCACTGACATTTACGACAATGTAACTAATATTAAGTTTATTAAATAATCCTGAGAAAGCCACGGACCAACTAGGCTCGCAGATCTAGGTATATACAGTGTGGAACAGCCAAATGGAATAAATTCGATAACAAATAAATGAGGGTGTATTGGGAAAAACGCTTGGACACGTCGATTTGTATTTTTAAATGCGCATTTTTTTCAAAAAAAGAAAATTATACATGGTGTGTCATGTGACAGTGGCCAATACCAACTTTCTTATTTTAAATAGAAACCCCTGCATATTATTTATTTTTTGGGTTCTCCAGAAAATTCTAGACATAATTCATGTACAATGTCCCATACCTATCTTCAACTGTTTCGGAAATATTAAGTGTTTTCAGATTTATTACGAAAATTAACATTAAAAAAAGAAAATTATTTTATTTCACAAATTCGCTACATTACACTAAAAATCTATTTCCCATTTAGCTCTTGATGTTGATAAAGTAAGCAAAAACCATTGCTGCGTTCCTTTTTACTGATATGAAATTAAAAAAATACAAAGACCGTTTTGTTTATTTTCGTAAAAACTCATAGCCTTAGCAACATGTTGTCTGCCTGCATGACAGTAGTGATCAGTGTCAGTGCTATTGTCGTTTGAATTTCGTTAACTGTACGTAATAATATCAGAAAAATGGTTCTTTTAACAGAAATGCACAAAACAACCATTCTACAAATGATTGGTTATGGAGATAACACACGGACGCTTATTTCACGAAAAATTTCCAAATTTGCCGCCTGTATCCCAAGGAACATTTAGCAAAATAGAAACACAATTTTGCGAGCTTGGTCATATAAGACATATCAAAAAAGTAGCAGCCAATGCAGTAAGTGATGATACGAAATTGGATATTATGCTTGAGTTTCAAGAAAACCCACATAATTCTGGTCGAAAAGCAGCCCCACTGTTCAACATTAGCCACACATCAATTTTTCGAGTATTAAAGGAAAGTAAAATGCATCCCTATAAAATGATGCCAACTCAGGAGCTCATGGAAGACGATTTCGATAGGAGAACGTATTTTTGTGAACAGATGATGGCAATGTTAGATAATGTGATCCAATTGGAAGATATTTTATTTTCTGATGAGAGCACATTTACATTTCACGGCCATGTTAATCGTCAAAATTGCCGCTATTGGTCTAATGAGAATCCTCACTGGATGAGAGAGGAACATACGCAATATCCTGAAAAAGTTAATGTTTGGGCAGGAATTTTTGGAAATCACATCGTAGGTCCCTTTTTCATTGATGGTAACTTGAATGGAGATAAATATTTAGAACTGCTCCAAAATAATGTCGTGCCAACTTTGGCAAACTTATATCCCAATCCAGCAAACCCACAAGTTCCTGCCAATACAGTATGGTTTCAGCAAGATGGAGCACCGCCCCATTTCCAAATCAATGTCCGGCAATACCTGAACCAAATTCTTCCAAATCGGTGGATAGGGAGGCGCGGATCGATAGAATGGCCAGCACGATCTCCTGATCTGACGCCATTAGACTACTTTTTGTGGCGATATGTCAAAAGTCTTGTATACAAAACTAAACCCCTCAACTCAGATGGCTTAAAAAGATGAATCACGCTTGCGATTAGATCAGTCACGCCTGAGATGTTGAGTAATGTTAGAAGACATTTCTATACCAGATTAGCATATTGCCAAGACGTTCTCGGCGAGCATATTGAACATTTACTACATTGACGTTAATGTTTTTTGTTTTTTTTTTTACATTATTAAGAAATAATCAGTATTACTTACGAGGTTTTTAGTGTAATGTAGCGAATTTGTGAAATAAAATAATTTTCTTTTTTTAATGTTAATTTTTATAATAAATCTGAAAACACTTAATATTTCCGAAACAGTTGAAGATAGGTGTGGGACATTGTACATGAATTATGTCTAGAATTTTCCGAAGAACCCAAAAAATAAATAATATGCAGGGATTTCCATTTAAAATAAGAAAGTTGGTATTGGCCACTGTCACATGACACACCCTGTATAATTTTTTTTTTTGAGAAAAATGCGCATTTAAAAATACAAATCGACGTGTCCAAGCGTTTTTCCCAATACACCCTCATTTATTTGTTATCGAATTTATTCCATTTGGCTGTTCCACGCTGTATATTGAATAGTTGAGCGTGATTAGAAGTTTTTAGGGTTGCAGTAGTAGGCAAAATGTAATTTTTTTTATCAGATTACACTATCGATAATGCTGATTTTAAATATAATATTTTCACGAATGATCTACTGCCGGTATACCGGAAGCACATACCAACTCGCTTATTTTAAATAGAACATGGTATTTTTTAATTTATTTTTCAATTCTCTGCCGAATTCTAAGTAAATTTCATGCACTATGTCCAATACCAAAAATTAATAGTTTTTGAGATATTTCAATTTTTTTCAATTTTTCTAGAAAACAGTCCCAAATAAATCACGATATTGCTGTAAAGAAACACGCTACTCCACATACCACTGAATTCCAACAATTTCAAACAATTATAACCCGCTTATTTCAAATACAACATCCTGTATATTGTTTATTGCAGATTACAAATATTAATCTCCAATTTATGAAAAACTTCTCTACGTCAGCCGACAAATAAATCTTATTAATCTCTATTATTATAGATTATTTACTGCTAGAATGCTTCTCAATGTTATTGTAGTAATTAAGAAAATGAATGTTCTACCAGATACAAATCAAAAAAACATGGCTTTACCGGTCATTAGTAAATAAATGTTTACGTCTTTGACATTGAAACCACGTATTTACAATCACCTGAGTGCGCTCATTTAAGATTGTGTATCGATCACATTAACAACGTCTATAATTAGTGAAGAAATGTGGTAGAAATTTGATCAGTAACATATTTAAATAGAACCACAAGAGCATAATACAGTACTTGCTTTTACAAAGTTTAAATATACAACAAATATGAATTTATGTAAGTACATATTGCAATTATTTTTATATTTCCCATAATTGTTTACATATTACATGACGTATTATTACCTATCGACATTTAACGATACTTTTACAAAAATATTAAACATCAATCTCAAAGATATAAATTCGGCTGCAACGTTTCGTAAAAAAATGTTTTTTTTTACATGCTTACATTATTTTAACTTGACAATAAATGTCATATTGTATGATTCTGTCAGATCTATTAATAGAAACATCTCCGCGAGCACAAAGTCAATGACATATAAAATTGATGATTTTAACAACAATCACATGATGTAACGTCACCTCTGATATTTTAAATTTTGTTTCTTGAACATTATTTGAAGAATTAAGTCCATTTCATATAATATCCTCATATACTTACTTATGATATTATACGTGACCCTGGCATTTTCTCCTTATCGCGTGTTGCTTGATTTTGAAACATATTAGAATAGATCTAACTATTAGTAATACATTCTTCTTCTAAACAATTTTCATTTCATAATTTTACTTGATTTTAAATCAAGTTCATGGTGGTTAATCCACTTACTATATTAAAAATCATTGTTTAGGTTCTAAACAAATGTAAACACATATGTCTTGATGGCTATGAATCAGCTGTTTTAGAACATCTCTTTACCATACCACAAAATTGCGGAGACTAATCGAAACAATACTGACAACTCATTCCTAGTGATATGAGGACGAATCAAACATGAACCAAACTTTTCTTTTTAACGCCCTCTAGGAGAAGTAAGTAGCGTGACGTTTTCATATGTGTTTTGGATGTAAGACGGAGGATAGTTCAGTTCAGTGAATCGCTTTCAAGAACCCAAATCTGTGATTGGAAATAGAGAGCCATGCACACCGACCGCGGACGAGCACCAACGAGATCAATATTCGTGCGATACGTGAGCTGATTGAAGGTGACCGCTTCCTCACGAACACAATATGGGAAAAAGGTGTACAGGACGTAATATCATATGGGAGTACCCAATCAATCAGCGAGCACAGAGCACTGCGGAAAGCCAACATCCGTTTTTCTGCTGGAAAAGTTCTTGCAACGGTTCTTTGGCACTGTAAAGGTATCGGTTAATGCTGCATACTGCTGCCAACTGCTTGATGAAGTGAAACTGATCTACCGACAAACTGGGCGAGATATGCGTATTCGAAATCTGCTCCATAACAATACTCGGCCATGCAGAGCTGCATTGAGCCAAGATAAGGATATGGAATATCCGCCCTACAGTCTTGATCTGTCACCGTGTCACTACCATATGTTTGGGCCACTCAAAGAAGAACTGGGAGGTCACCACTTTGACAACGATGAAGGTGTGGAAACATTTGTATGCAATCGGTTAGAGACACGACCACATTCATTCTTCATGACAAAATTAAATCACTTTCGATTCGGTGGGAAGAATGTGCATATTATATAGAAAAATAAGATGTATTCCTTTTTGTTGACTGCACCAATAAATATTTTAAAAAGTCCGGTTCATATTTGATTCGTCGTCATATTGTCATATTGTCTTCCATCCATGTTTGAAAATCAGAATTTATTGCTTGACGCTTGACGAAGGCACATAGTAGGCAGAGACTGGTTTATTCCTAATATTTAACACCTTTTATTACCTTTTCTAGTAGGTGTGATTTCTACAATTATACCATGAGCGCCTATTACAGACATTTTTTGGTTTATTATGTATTGTGTTTATTATTTATTGTGTATTATGTATGAAAAAACTAAGATTTTATTTGTTGAGCCAATTGAAATGGAGACTTGTTGAAACTGATGAATCGATTTATAGATGTGAAATCACCATCTGCTTTCAACATCCTCAACAACTTAAACCATCGAACTTCGCTGAAGTATGCAACTTGGTCCTCGGAAAATGTTACTTACTGAACATTTCTTGTAACAAAAAATTACACAGTGTAATCCAAGAGTTGTATCACATGTTTATCAAACTTTCTCCAGTAAGCACACTTGGTTGAATATTATTTCCAAATATCTCACCTCCCATACAATCGTTAGTTCCATTCCAAATAAATACAACTCACTATTTAACGGTACTTTCTATTTCTTTAATTGATATTTTTAATGAAGTATTACAATATCGTTCTTCTTCTATGCTCTATAATTTTTGGGTTCCTATTGCACCCATCACCACTTGTCCTTTCCTTCTACTTTAGCTAAGGCTGTGTGACCAATTCTTTCGCAATTAATGAGTTACTTTTATTTTAAATAAATGTGACTCATTGTTTCAATATGCCTCATCTCGGAGTAAAAAGTAACATTTCAAGGAGTTTAGTTTTATTTACCTTTTGCCTTTTGGAGCTTAGCAATTATCAGCCTTCCCCTCCCCCCTCCGTACCCTTCCCTCTTCGTTTAGTTTACAGCTATCATATGTTTCGGAGAAACCAGCCAAAAGTACTGATGTTTTGATTAAACTTCTGATTATTCTTGTTGCATTTTTCATTTTAGCTCTCATAGTCTTTTTATTTCTTTGCTCGTTGACTATTTTATTCAATTTCTAATAAACTTTTCTCCCGCATGTTAGCAAGGCCGCAGATTTTTCATTTATTTTGACCTTTGAATGTTATTTTCCCATACTTCCGTTAGCTAGTTAGTTGTAAGAACTTCTATTGTTTAAGATAGTGAAAATGGTGCTGGTAATAATGGTGGTTGCTGACCTGTCACACTAGTTGATAAAAAGTCTTTGTATTTGTAAAAAATGAAAACAGAAAACCATGAATTCTATTAAAATTTGTTGCTCCTTGTAGGCTTGGAGTTATTGGGGGCTATTGGGGTTCGAATAGAGTGATTCGTATTGTTCTCAAGAAAAATATAAAACCCACACACCTATTTCGTCTTTTAATTATAAGTTCAGGTAAAACTTCTTGGATTTGCTGTTTTCGTATTACAGTAATATCCTCTATATTAGGAAATACATAACAGTAATATATGTCGCTGTATCGCATAGACGATACCTCATACTTTTCGTCGTCCTAATCTAACATTTTTACCACGATATTTTTATCTTTTCTTTTTTAGTGTTTTTATTGTAAATAAAGGTCCACAACAAAAAAACTATTAACTACTTTAATAGGACGACTTATGGATAGGGATTTGTAACTTGTTCAATTAATTTTGTTTCAGATTCAATTTCATTTGATTCCTCAACATTTTCCTTATCAGATACAAACAGTAGCTCTTGGCTTTGAAGATCATCAACATTCATAGGTTCCTCGGCCGCATCAGCGAGAGCTTTTGTTGTAATGGGTCGACGTGCAAGGACATTATTTTTTTTATTTCGTCGTGTTCTTTCTGGTTGAGCTTCTCGTGCTACTCGTAGGGTCTCTTCAAATGTATTATAGTAGACCACACTTCTTTATTATCTTCTGTCTTTAAATCTGGCATTCGTTTGAGGACTTGGTTTCTATCTAAAGGTATGATGCCACATGCCCTAAATCCAGAGATTGCATTCATTTTTGAATTTGTTAAGCTGTTCAATGTTTTATTCAATAGAACAGGAAACAATGATTTAAGCAATGTGCCGCGGTTTCTTTTTTTTTCCAGTCTAACAAATTCTTTCGCCACGCCTGCTTCAGGGGACGAAAATAGGCAGCGCCAAGTGGCTGCGTGAGATGGGTCCTGTTCGAAGGCAACAACACAAACTTTATATTATTTTGCTCGCATTGCTCAATGAACGAAATTGATAGGTGGCTGGTAAGGTTGTCACCAATTATAATCTTTTCACCATCACGTCGTCGTAAATACTCTAAAGCAACCTTCGTGAACCATCTTTCAAATAGAAATCCATCAAACCATCCACTTTTACTGGTATCATATATGGCTCCCTCTAGCCCGTTATCAGTCCATGCATCATGTACATGTGTTGATTTGTAGACAATGTGTCAAGGTAATAATGTTCCATCGCCAGCAGTAGAAAACATGGCTGATGTACTACTCTTAGTTGCATCAATAATTCTTTCTGAATGCTTTGCCTCCTTTCTGACTATGACAGTTTGTTGTCCAGGGTCATCGGACATATTGGTTTCATCAAAGTTAATGATGTTACCTGGAATCACGTTTGCTAATGTGACCTCCATACTATTGAAATATGCAGATACTATGGCACGAGCTCTTTTTATACTTTGTGACAAACGATTATATAACAGTCCCTTATGTCAATTAAGAAAGCTCTTTAGCCATATACGACCAGGCAAATTATTATTAAAAATTTTTATATTCACACCTTTTCGATTTAGAAATCGTTTCACAATATGTACCGTAAAACCGGGTGACTTGGGACACTTTTTCATCTTTTTGGTGAATATCTTCTACGGTTTTGTATGCAATATATGAAGCTTTTGCATTTAACAGTATGGTTACCTCAACAACCAGTTGCACTGAGTTTAAAAAATTTAGATCCTCATGGATTCCGAATTTTTTAAAAAAACTTTGGTGTCCCAAGTATCCTGAATGGAGGATACTTGGGACAGTTATTTTTAAATGCATTTAAAGCATGTTAAATGCATATTGGGACATGTGGTATGATAGAGGAGACTTGGGACAGTAACTTAGTTTTAAAAAAAAAACTCGAAAAAAAAAACAAAAGCAAAAATATTTATTCTAAACACAGCACAAAGTTATTTTTGGCAATAGCGGGATTCAAACTAGGAACACAACTCTTTGGAATGATTAATAAATAACTAAGATTATGTAAATAATAGAAACAAATCACAAAAATTCTTAGATTTACAAAAAAAAGACGTAATTCACAGCTCAAAAAAAAAAAAAATTTCCTCTTTTATATGTGGGGTTTGCCAACTTCTTGTTGATTTGTGATGGGAAAACTGTGGCTACATCTTCAACAATTGGGAAAATGTAGCACTTCAGTTGAGAATTAAATCTCATACACTTTACTTCATAGCCCTTGCCTGAAATAATGTTGTTGATCCGGCAAACAAACTGTTTGTTTCTTTCTTTTTTGTTCCTTTGTCATAAAGGAAGTCACATAAAACAAAATCTCCTACTTCCATTTCCTTTCCATTGCAGTTATCTTTTAGAGTTTGTTCATCTTCCACTTGATTACGGCGATTGGATTCAGTCTACATAGTAAAATCATTGTTGTTTCCTTCAGGTCCGTCAGAATTTGACTTAATTTCTTCCTCGGCGCTTTCGTTTTCAGGTTCATTCTCATTTGAGCTTGACTGATCCACTTCATGTGTATTTTTATCCAGATTTGCTCTGGTTATTCCAGTTCCTGGAGCCACGTTATTCTTCTTTTTTCGTGCTGGTCGCAATGGCTGCGTGCGGTCAGCTTGGTTGCTTCTTATAGTCTCTTCAAAAACAGCACACCAATCTGTTCCGGTTTGATCGAAATTTCGGTCAATATTTGGGAGTCTCTTTAGAACCTCATTTCTATTTATTGGAACTAATCCACAAGCTCTAAAACCAGATATAGCATTTTCTTTAAGATTTGCAATCGATTCTAAAGCTTTATTCAGTTGTTCGGGAAATTGTGCTTTTGGCATCGTTCCTCTGTGTGTTTTCTTCCACTCCAGCAAGGTGGTTTTCCAGGCTCGTTTGAATGGGCGAAAAAATGAAACGTCCAATGGCTGGGTCAAGTGGGTGCTATTCGGGGGTAATAAAACGAAACTGATGTTATGATTTTCACACTTTTCTAATACGGAAATTGAAACGTGGCTAGCAAGGTTGTCTCCAATAATCATTTTGGGTCCGTCCAGTTTGCGTAAATATTCAAACGCAACTTTATTAAACCAGTTTTCAAAAAGGGCACTGTCAAACCAGCCACTTGAACTACAATTTTATACTGCGCCTTTTGGGCCATTTTCGGTCCAACTGTCATAAACGTGTTTAGATTTATATACAATGTACACCGGCAGTAGTTCTCCACTTCCTGTTATTGCAAACATAACAGAATGGCTGCTTTTCGTGGCATCGATGACCCTTTCAGTGTGTTTTGTACCCCTAAGAACAATAACCTTTTCCTGGCCGGGATCATCACTAACATTCGTTTCATCATAATTCAGCAAATTTTCCGGTTTAATGTCTATCAAAGTCTCCTCTACTCGATTAAAGTAGTCATTAATGACCTCTACACTGACTTGGGCACGGGACCTTTTCACATTTTCACATAACCGTAATGTTAGCCTTTCTTTGTTTCTTTTCAGAAAATTATTCAACCACTGTCGCCCAGGCAAATTATTTGTAAACCGCCTCATTTGGACCCCTTTCCGATCAAGGAACTGCTTAACTAATCGTCTTACGCCCATAGGAGTAAAAGGCAAACGCCACTTGGCAGATATTAGTAACCCATTAACAATGTGTTCTTCGTCAATTTTTGTAAACGCTGTCTGCCCTCCTGGTTTTCTACCATTTCGGCCTTTATACTTACGGTGGATTGTTGACTTTGGGACGTTGTACCGCTCACTTGCTTGGCGCAGTGATAATGATCCTTCTACAACGGCCGTTACAGCTCTTTCTAAACTTTCATCGTCGAAGTCTTTATACTTCCTGGATCCAGGCTTCCGCTGATAGTAATTTGGCATGTTTCTTGCGCTGTCCCAAGACTCCTACAAAATACACACGTATTTTAAAACTAGTAAAAGTTAGGTTACCGAGTCATATTTTCAAATAATTATGAATGTAATATCTTTAGAAAGAATAGTATAATCGGATTATCATGAAACGAAAATTTTAAAAAAATTTCCTACCTGATTTATTCAGAGTTATAAACAACCTTCCAAAAAGTGACACTTCTTAAGCACCAAAAGAAAATTTTTTTTTGAGGTTATATTTAATATTAACAAGAAAACCTGCAAGAAGATTTCTTTACCTAACATCTGTTCTACACAACTGTATTTTTTAAAGAACGTCTGTTGCATAGTAGATGGCGCAGGTGGTAATATTTGGAATAAACACCGTTTGTCCCAAGCAACCTACACTGTCCCAAGTCACCCGGTTTTACGGTAGCAAGTCCATGTATGTGAAAGGGAAACCCCATTCAGCAGCTAGTAAGATGCCGTTTGCCATGATATTTTCTGTGTATTGTAGATTTTGACACGGAATATATTTCTGCCGCTGCGCGTATGCTCAGCTTTAGCTCAGTTGTATGGAGTTATACACAGTCTTAATAAAAACGGACAAAAATACCTGCAGCCAGACCAATTATTATTTGCAATACTTGTATACTTATAGTCGAGTGAACACCTCTACTGTGATGCGGAGACCTACTTTAAGCTTATCTGTATTTTTATTTAGGTTTCCCATACACAAATAGATGGCGGTTCTATAAAATATTGGAAATCTACTATATGTCTCAAGTCACCTCGTTTTACGGTACATTTGCACTCACACAATGATTAAAGTAGCAAATTTTTAAATTAATAGATGCATACGGTCCAATACAGAATTTGAAACAGATCCTCTCACTTCATCTAAAAGCTTTTTAAAGCGAATTTGTAATCAGGATGTGTTTCTATATCGAACAATGTTACATTCTTCATCATGATCACGCACTTCTGTATAACAAGGGCGACACGCATTTAACTTGTGTCTTTTGACATCGAATGCATTTTCCTCGTAATCTAACGTTACTAGATCTATGGCACTCATCTATGTATTTCAAAACTTTCTCTCTTGTAAGTTGAATGACTATTGACGAACCTAATTAAAATGTTTCGAAAATACATTCGTACATTCTACAGAATTTCTGTTGGCAGTATTCATTGTGCAATTTATTATAATGACAGTTAAAACCAATATGCATGTGAATAATAGGAAATAACAAAAAACTTCGTGTACCTAAACACTTGTCAACGTTGTAAATATATTCATGATGCGATGTTGTCTCATTTTTCATCCAGTAAATTTTAATAAATGTTACAACACAACCCGTGTTACAATCTGCCTCGCTCTCCCCTATTATCCTATCCTGCGTCATCCTTTCATCCATCGTACATCTTTTACAACAAATAACTTAAACTAAAGTTCTATCTTTTTCAGTTTATACGTCACTTCTTATCATATCTACAATTACAATCGTCTATGCAGATGATCTATCATCCAGCATCAATGCTTTCTCGAATAAGCTTTACAAAAGCATTACAAAAGATGAAAATCTAATTTTTTCACCATTCAGTGCACATTCTGCTTTATCTCTGGCTTACGAAGGTGCAGCAGGCGAGACATCCATCAACTTTGAGAATGCCCTCAGTTTACCCAATACTAGGCAGACTGCCGTTGGATACAAAAATATTTTGGATAATTTAAATTCCGCCAAAAATATCAACGTAAATGTCGCAAATAAGATATACTTACAGAACGATTATAAATTAAGAGAAAGCTTTCAATCAATAGCTCAAAATTACTTCGATGCTGGTGTCGACACTATAGATTTTGGAAAAGGATCTGCAGCTGCTGATACAATTAACAAATGGGTTAAAGAGAAAACAAATAATAAAATCGAGAAGCTTTTTGAAGCTGATGATTTTAGTGCACAGACGCGAGCGGTACTTTTAAATGCAATCTATTTCAAAGGTAATTGGTTGTTGCCTTTCCGAAAGGACTTCACTCGCTCAGACAAATTCTACGTATCCCAAACGAAATCTATTTCGCATCCGATGATGTACCAGGAAAGCTATTTTAATTATGCGGAGAATGCCGAATTAGACGCCAAAATACTGAAGATGGAATACGAAAACCGGCGATTCGCAATGACTATAGTTTTACCCAATTCTATAACGGGTATTAACGACCTAGAAGAAAAATTATCCAATATCGACTTGAACACATTGAAAACAGAAGAGAGTGAGGACAGAGTAATAGTCAAGCTACCGAAATTTAAAATTGAAAGTACGTTCAAACTGGAGGATCCATTAAAAGAGGTTAGCTTAGTCTAAGACTGAAATCACTACATAGTTAGTAAATATTTCTTTTTATATAAATAAAAACTATTAAATTGTGCTAATTTTCATTATACAGATTGGTCTTGGACAAATATTTACGAATGCGGCAAATTTTTCGAATATGATTCAAGATGTACAAAATTTAAAAATTGAAAAAGTAATTCAAAAGGCATTCATAGAAGTGAACGAAGAAGGCGCAGAAGCTGCTGCAGCAACTGGTATGATCTGCTTGATCTTAAAATTATTTGAAAGTATGTAAATTTTATATGTTTTTTCGTAGGAATTGGAATTGCATTAGCATCCTTGGGACCTCCACAACCTATGTTTATTGCAAACCATCCTTTTATGTTCTTTATAACAGCTAATCTGGGAGAGGAGTCTTCAACCGCTACCACTGTACTATTTGTTGGAAAAGTGGTATCGCCTACCTATGAAACATGAAGATGTTACTACTGCGAAATTTTCTATTGCATATAGTTATAAGTACCTTCTAACAAATAATAATTAAATTTAAACATTTGAACGTATTCGTTTCCAATAACTAAATATCGCTTCATTATAAATGAATATTTATTATTCATCATAAAACTTCTACATCGTCACTTTTTAGGGTAATCTGAGAGTTGTCCGATACTGATATTTTCTTCAAAATAAATATTGAAAATTGTTTGGTAATTTACCTCTTGCTATCATACCCACAAAGTGACAAATCTGTTAAACCACTAATGTTCTGGCAGACTGATAGTAGAGGTGATCCAATACTATGTTGTCATGTACTATCTACTATAAATTAAATAAGTTGTTTATAATTGACAGTACTGTTTTATTTATTTAATTTCTACCATGACATTTTACAAGCTATGCAAAATAACCCTATTGTTCAAGTCAGAACCCGATAAGCATTGTCACAACTGTTACCCATATTTTAAAGAAAGCAAAAGTAATTTTATGTTTTTAAATTGATGTAGGTGTGATGTGTCATAACAAATAGTAATGCTACAAATATAGTTCTTTGCACAGTATAAGAAAAGTAGCTCATCGATCACACTGTTCGACACAATTTTTTTCCTCATACCCATTAGGTGTAGTTTATGTCGTATTTCATGCTGATTCTTAAACTAGTTTTAAATTTGCTCTAACACGTCAGGGTTTCGAGAAATTTTTGTAAATAGCCTTTTCAAAAAATACATTAAATTCTACAGTGACTTGTATATAAGAGAGATATTATTAAAGATATATTGTAGAGCCGAGCATCCAATGGACATGTCTGAACATGTCTGCCTGTTTCGTACGTCATAGCATTTAAACCACGCGCCTTTGGCGTTGATATCAACGGCACCCCCGCAATGACAAATTAAAATCTTATATAGCGCTATAAGTTTTGTGCCGTAAACCGGATGTTTTGTGCTGCTTCCATTCTCGAGATATTTGCATTTCTTTGTGGGGGTGCCGTGGACATGCCAGCACCCCGACGGTCGAAAATTCAAAATCTAATATGGCAAAAGTTTTGTGCTGTTTTGTGCTGCAAACCGGAAGCTTTGTGCTGCTCTGTTTTCAAGATATTCGCGTTTTTTTCTGGGGGTGCCGTTGACATGCTAGCACCTTTACCAACAAAATCAAAATCTGTTAGCGCCAAAATATAGAGTTGTAGAGTTTTGTGCTACAAAGGGTTGGGTTTTGTACTGCTTCCGTTTTCAAGATATTTAATTTTTTTGCTAAAATACTATAACTATGAGAATTTTCCACATCGCAAGTAACAACCGAAAACGGATTTGGTTATAGGCCAACGTTTTGTGCTACAACTGAAGGGTTTTGTGCCGTTGAGAGCGAGTTTTGTGCCGCCCCCGTTTTCTCGCAAAACATTTTTGAATTTGGCATGTCTACGGCACCTCATACCCCATATCTACGAAAATAAGTACGATGGCAGATTTTGCAGTACGTCAAAGTTTTGTGCTAGAGTCACAGCGTTTTGTGCCGTTGAGTGCGAGTTTTGTGTTGCCCCCGTTTTCTCGAAAAAAAATTTTTGAATTTGCCATGTCTACGGCACCCCATTCTTCAAAAGTATATATGATAGCGGATTTTGCAGTAAGTAAGTCAAAATTTTGTGCTACAGCCACAGAGTTTTGTGCTGTTGAGAGCGAATTTTGTGCTGCTCACGTTTTCTCGCAAAAAAATTTTGCAGTTTGCGTCTATGTGTTATCCATATTCTTTGACATTTTCGACTTATTTAAGGCGGATTCTTTTTAAACACTTTGTATACATATTTGTGTATACTTGTTTTGACCACTTTTTTTAACTTAATCGATTTGCGAAATTTTAATTTAAATAATTTGAATTAAATAAGATACAGAAACAAATTTTTATTTTTTAATTATAAATTACATATCTCCAAATTAGTTTTGTTTGATATTGTTGATAATAGTAACAAATACATCTATCAGCTCTGGTTTCGGCATGTTGAGGTGATAATAACTACATATCTGATGTTGTGGGCCATATGTAGAAGGTCTTCAACTTCACTTTGCTATTATATTGAGATCATTTGTCGGTCCAAAGTTTAGTGATTGGCTAAGCAGTTTACTGTCAAATCCCATGTAATTTTCAGGTTTCTTATTTGCTACGGGTTTGTCTGTCACACTTAAAGCTATTCCAAATAGCCCATTCTAAATCAAAATTACTTCAAATTCTCGATCTTGTTACGGCACATGCATCTGGAGTCCTATAAAAAATTCCCTTTACCATATTTAGAATCATAGATTTTTTGATGTGATCATAAAATAAAATTTACTCCAAAATATAATTGCATATAATCAAAAAATTCATGCATGCATCTGGGACCCCGTATATGACCTTCGATGTAAATAATAGTACCTAATAAATTCAATCTGTCTGCAGAAACAACCGAGATGTGAAACAAGATAAGAAATTTTATCGGAATTTTTTAAATCAGAATCTTTTTCTGAAGTACACAAAAATGTATTGCGGTCCTTTTCTCTAACAGATGCAAAAGGCACGGTTAGGGGGCAGCACTTGTTAGATAAGTACGCAAGCGCAAAACCGGTATGATTTAAATCAAATAGACAACTGTCATGGCCGTTTGTTTACTATACATCATTCACTTTAAGAGTGCAGCGTTAGAAAAGATAGGACCTTATTTTACAGCTTGTGATTGGTCAATTATCGAGGCACGTACACACTGTGTAAAATACTGTTCTTATACGTATGAAATTTGAGGTTAAAAGCGATACGTCAAATTTGTTTATGCTGTTTTGTTCGTATATATTTGCTGTATTGTGATATTTTCTTACGTTTTTCTTTGTATTTTCAAATTTTGCAAGCACCTTACATTAAAAGCAAAGTTCTTTTCAGTATTACTTGCAAATTCAAGGTATCTATTATTATCCGTATTCATCTAATATTACTATTACACTTGAAGGATCCTCAAAAAATCCTTCGCAGGAAAACATATAAGTAGTAGGCAGAGGCAAATGGCATATAATTTATATTTGCAACAGAAGCAGAACAATTCAAAGTCAGCTTCTATTACATTGACTGCGAAACAACTTGGACTTGGAAAGAGAACAGTATTGAATATTGTGAAGGATATAGATACTGCAGGTGTGTCTCATTCACCTTGATAATTTGGATGAAGGCCAGCGGTCAGCAATCCGAAAACAAGTGCATTCCTTTTTCTTGAAAAATGAGTTACCTACGTGTACAAAAATATTGAGCGTAAATATATTTCAATTAACGTTAGCATGATCTAATTAATGTTTGTAGGTTGTTAATGCAGATGAGAATTTGGCAGACTTTAAGCAAACAACATTATGGAAAATTCTCAAAAAATTAGAACTTATGTGGGTGAAACGCAACCAAGAAAGTGTGCTAATGGAGCGACAAGATATTGTTTTACAGAGACACCTTGAAAAAAGAAGCATTCGTTGAATGGCTTAATTTAAAAGGAATTGTTGTTGATAATTTTTTATTAAAAGTTAAATTACTGGAACTTACTAAAAAAATATATTACTGACAATCCTATTACATACATTATTGACAAAATAGTAGCAGAAAGTGTTCGCACAATATTACGATTGTCCCCACATCATTGTAATTTGAATCTCATCGAATTAATATGAGCTCAAGTGAAGCATGTTGCTAATAATAGAACTTTTAAGTTAGCGGAAGTAAAAACTTTATTATTGGATGGAGTTAATCATGTCACTGCTGAAGTCTGGACTAATTGCATCAAACATTCTATCGCAGAAGAAAATACGATGTATGATTTGGATTTTTGCGTGTTATATCATACAAATATTTAAATATATTTCTTCTTATGTACAATAAACTTGAAAAATACATTGTGTATACAATTATTGTGTTTCTATACATAAATATTAATAAATATAACATAGTTATATATCTTATATACAATTTCTATACATAGTCTGAATAATATATTACGAACATATAAATTTTACGTTTTAAAAATCAATCTTATCATTAATTGCCTGTAAAAAGCTGTAAAAAAGTTCAACAAAACTTAATAAAATAGAAATGTATTGATTCATAATGTTATATAGACATTATTAGCTAAAATATACATACGTTGTAATAATATTTGTATATTTACCGCATTTGAAGGTTAGGCTACGTCAATGTCGATTTTGAATTGAGCGGTATATTTAAATTCTCTAGTGTAAAACCAACGCCGATTGTGGCGCCAACTACTGCACTCTTAAGTTGAATGGAGTATAGTTTCCATCGTCCATTATTAGTTTCGTGTTTTCCTGGGGTTGTGTAGTGTTGTTTTATTATTTCAGAGTCTATTGTCCTAGTTTTTCTTTCGATTTAAATTTAATTGTAATTTTAAAATT
Organism: Holotrichia oblita; assembly: GCA_023690525.1. Taxonomy (NCBI): domain Eukaryota; kingdom Metazoa; phylum Arthropoda; class Insecta; order Coleoptera; family Scarabaeidae; genus Holotrichia; species Holotrichia oblita. The sequence continues at coordinate 41,399,964 of CM043023.1, forward strand.
TGTCTTATGTAAATTATGCAAAATTTTTAGTAGATTCCGATTTTCATATTTATGATAGACCCTAAGTTGGTAAATTTTGCATAAAAGAAGAATTAAAATTTTTGCTGATCAGTTACGCCCTCTAGCGGTCATCCTAAGCTTTTATAAATAATTTCCAGATGCTTCTCGGGGTCACTTGAGTCAGTAATATTTTTTTCCCAAAGCTGTACTGTAAACCGTTCCTGAGATATGGCTGAGCGCCATTCTTAGTTGGCCACCCGGTACAGAGACAAAAGTTGCTTTTATTAAACGTAACAAAAGGTAATATGCTGCTTCTATACATACAGGATAACAACTTGAACTACGAAAGCCTATTGATAGGGGAAGGTAGTGGGAGTTAAAATTAAATGTATCCATTTTACTATTGTCAACGTTTTATATGACAGATATGTCAGTGGTTATGTCAAATACTTTACCGAACTATCAAACTTTATCCTAATGGAATACACAATTAATGGAGAAGTGCAAATTATAAAGTGGTTTTATCTACTCCTATTAAATAATGTATTCATTATTCAGTTGCTTTTGAACAATTAATGGCACCCATAAATAATTAGCGTGATTTATAGAAGTGAGTTAACTCACGCTAAATTCTACAATCTGATTCGTCAAAATGAAACAGTCCACTAACAGCTTTGAGGGAAGTAACGTTATTTGTCAACTCTAAATTAGATCACTTGTCAATTTTAACTTGACAGTTTCAATATGCGACACAATTTTTTAAATTAGGTGAAATGTCATTTTGACAGTTTCAATATGCGACACAAAAAAAGTTTTCTTGGAACTTGTACCTTCGTTTTAATTGTTATAGTCGTAGATAAAGTATAGTATTCAACTCGCGGTAATGGTAATAACTCACTTGATGAATTACAGCACTCGGCTGTCGCCTCGTGCTGCAAACCTCATCTGCGTGACTTATTACCTACATTACCGCTCGTTGAATAATATACCGTGCCTTCAAAATCTTTCCTCATTAGAGTCGGCCATGCTTTTTTTTAATGGTTGGCCAGAGTGCATGTAAATCTGTCAGAAATGCATCATTTTCACAGTTTGGTTATGTCCAGTTATGTCACATAAATGTGTATCTGTAATAATTATAGAGTAATTAAGTTTTTGAACAAATATTTATTGCAAAAGCCAAAATTGAGAGAAAATAATACTAAAGCAGATGTTGGAAATGTTGACCGTTGTTTTGTAGACAAAGTTGAACTCTACGCTTTATGCTTTCAAAGCCATTTATTAAGATTTCTTCGGTGATGTCAGCACAAGAATGAACAATAGCATTACGAAGCTCTTCGATTGTTAGGCTCAATAATTCGTCTTCTTGAAACTGCTAGTCAGACACCTATTTTTTGGGGATGCAACGAAGTTTCAGTGAATTCATGTGGATTATCTGCAGACCAAATTCTCATGTTTTGCTTGTTTAAATAGCCAGAGAGATGGAACGACGCCTCATCAGAAAAATAACATTTGTCAAGAACATCGTTATTATTTACGTTATTATTTACGTTATTCAATAACCATTGACGATACTGTGTTCTCGTACCAAAATCTATCTCTTTAAGTTCTGAAACTGCTTGAATTTTATAAGGAAACAATTTTAAATCCCTTTTTAAAATCGTATGATACACTGACAAACCAACTTGTTGCGATAGTGTTGCGACAGATTTTTTGGGTGTTTTCCATTTTTTTTTTTTTTTTTAATGTGTGGTGGGTGCTTAGTTGCAGTGACTCCGTAAGCTGTATTACTTGTCTGGCTATCACTGCAACTCTTGCGGTGTAGTTTAGTGTGTGTAAGTTGTGTTTTTAAATTCGCTGTTGAACATCTTCGATTAAATTTGCTGTTCGTTTTTTAGGTGCTCCACCGCCAGGTTTACATGTTACTGCACCTATTTCGCCAAATTTAATAACGCAAGCTTGAATTTGTTTTAGCAGTTGTGCGTAACAGTGCACTGAGTAATGGAATAAACCCATTCTCCATGTTCTAATTTTTGCCCAGTTCTATAGTAACATTGAATTATAAATATTTTATGTTCTAATTCTAACATTATAATAAAATAATTAAGAAAATATAAACGTCAATTATTTGAATTTAAGTTTGACAACTGTCAGAATTTGAAGTTCTGAAAAGCATTGCATTTGCACCAACCTATGATAACTAAACTGACAAAAAAAGCCTACTATTATAATTTATTATAATTTGCCATAGTATTTGGCATAACCACTGACGTTCCTGTCATACAAACAGTTGACAGTACTAAAATGGATACATTTAATTTTACCTCCCACTACCTTCCCCTATCAATATGCTTTCGTAGTTCAAGTTGTTATCCTGTATATACATATTCATCTTCACCTGGGAACTACAGTCTCAGGTTAATGGTATTGAGGGCCTCGTGCTTCTTTTTAGTTTGTCGATTCCGGTTATATTATTTGATTTTTCATTTGTTGTTTTGTTTTATTTATTTCTTTATACTCTTAATATCTGCTATATATTCTATTATAGTTATTTTTGCCGAAGTTGTCAAAGATTGTGCGTATGTTTGGTGTGTGTATTTTTCGGTCCTTATACATATGTGAGACTCTTCTGGTTTTGTAATTGTGTGTGCCTCTGTTTGTCACTAGTTGTATTCTTAATCTAATTGCATTGTTTTCTATTTTGTGTAGAGTAAGTATGTTATTTATTTATTAACTGGTGCATGTTTAGCTCTTGTGTTTTTTTCGTATACCTCTGATGTCGGCGTTTTATGTTGCATGTTGTACATTGTTTTTAAAATGTTGATTTGTTGTCGTTGGAGTTGCACTATATTCTTTTTCGTTGTGTTTGCCCATATATGTTGATTAGGTTGGTGTTTCTTGACATGAAAAGAACGTGGTATATAGATTTTTATATGTGTTTGGGATCATACCTTTTATTTTATTCAGTGCAGCAATAGTTTTGCCACTTTGTTCTATTGTTCTATGTATATGTCTATCCCATTTTAGTTCCAAATATGTTGTTTCCTCATCTGCGTATGCGTATAAATTTCCTTTAAATGTTTGTTCTAAGAGATCATTCATATATAGGGTGCGTAAAATTGGGAGTAGATTGCCGCCTTGTGGTATTCCAAAATCAGCATACATATGTATTATAGATTCACCTACAATACTATTTACTTTTGGCATTGGTTTTTTTTGTTATAAATATGTACATGTCTTCATCATGTTAAGCTCTTTATTTCGAAATCCATAATTAATTTCTCCTTAGATATCGTATCGAAGGCCTTTTTCATGGGTATAAAAACCATTGCAACTGTTTTCTTTTGATCAAGTTCTTTTTTTAATTGCATTAAACAAGTCATATGCTACTGACATTGTACTGGATCATGGTTGGAATGCATATTGTCCATAATTTATGATGTTGTATGTTTGTACATGTTCCATTATTTGTTTTGTATAATCTTTTCCAAAATTTTGTTTATTGCCGATAGCAGAGAAAAGCGTCTATAATTTTGCGATTCCTGTGTAATACCTTGCGTTTTGTTTGATTATATTGTTTGTGATTTTATCAAAACCAGGAACTTTATTATTTTTTAGCGTTTTTATTGTTCTCAATGTCTCTTCTTCCCTTGCGTCTGTGGTTTGTGGACTTCTGTTATAGCTCTCTATTTGTTTCTGAGCTAACTTCTTTCCAATTTTTGTGAAATATCTATTAAATTCCTCCTGTTTAGTACATAATCGCTAATTAAAACACTTAATTGACTTTTACAAAGAAACTACAAGAGGTAGGTATAAGGAACCTTAATAACATTTAAAAGAGAAATAAAATCAAAATCGAACTACTATGCTAGATACAGTATATTCCATTTAAAACAAGTAAATTATTGAGCATTAATCCTATTCACAGTTAGAGGTAAGATTTTCAACCACCTGTATAATTTTTAGCATCTTTATTTATTTATTATTTATTTATTTGAAACTCATAACTTAAATACGTACAGCAGGTACTATTTATTCTAAATATTGATCTACATTTCCAGAAATTGTTAAATATCTCAGAAACTGTTGAACTTAAGAATAGTGATCACTTTACACACGTAGAGACATGCATGAGTACAATACGAGATCTAGGCAGTCTCTTGATTTGCGAAAGCATGCATTGACAAGTGTAAAACGTAAGCGTATTCAGTTAAGCATATACAATAAATTACTATCTGCTTATAAAAAATTATCAGTAAATAATTTGAAGGGGAGATTGCAAAACTTTTTGACTAATCAGTCCTATTATTCTATAGCTACCTCCATTTTCATTGACTAAGTAAATATACTTTATTATTTGGCATTGTTGTTTCACATGAGCTTCTCTTTTGCAAGTGAAGAGTATATTCATACAGATGACCTTTTTATGTAATTATTAGAGTAGAAATATACATACTTGTCAACTTGCATATAAAAGTCGGTGAAAGAAAATCGTGAGCAATATACACAACATTTAACTCGTGGATTATTTGGATAAAACTGGAATAAATTTCAATTTTTGGAAATAATAATTAGTTTACAAGAAAAATTATAGACCTCTTTTGAAAACGTCACTTAACTGTCGAAATTTTAGAAAATATTTTTCACCTTCAGAACAAGAAATCACAAGTCTAACAATGAGTATTCTATATAAAATAAAGTTTATTACGACTTTGCGTTTAACGTTTAAGTTCTAGATGACTGGATATAATTAAGACATGGGAAGAACATTGAATTATGCCTATTTCGCAATTTTCAATATTGTATACTCTTCTGAGCGGTCATCGTTAGACAGCCTAACAAAAGTAACTAAAGTATAAACTTTCAAGGATGTGTACAAAATATCCAGTGTCCTTACTTAGTTAATAAACTGCCCGTAGTATTTACGATTATATCCAATTACTGGAATCAAAAAAATTCATTAAACATAAACGCGAATAAATTGAAACAAATCGATTTCTATAACTATTGCTTAATATAAACTATAGCGCTACAATTGGTAATAAAAGATTTATTGGTCACCCATAGGAAAACAATAGTTGCCTGTTTATTCAAGCAAGACGGTGTCTAGATTAAAATACTTAAAATACAGCGATTTTCCTATTTGCGAGAGTTTCTTTGTTCCACAGCGAGATGGGGTTTAGTAAATTACAGGGTAAGATTTCCAACACAATTTATACTATTTACTGTTTAATGATAGTATATCAAGTGGATATTAAGGTCATTGAAACACGTGCGATTCTTCCTCCAGCTTTACTTATAATCATAGCGCTGTATGCCTACTCTAGAGATACAATCTTGACGAACCCTTAAACAAACCTGAAAGGGGTTCCCATAAATAGCACGAGAATTTCTTCAATCATCTTTTCAATTTAATTACCAACAACGCTTTCACAACAAACGATATTTGTCACAGCTAAATATACAATTCTATCTATTTTCAGTTTATACGTCGCTCTTCATCATATCAACAATTATTGCAATAATCTGCGCAGATGATTTAATATCCGGCGTCAATACTTTCTCCAAAAATTTCTTCGAAACCATCGTAAAGGATGATAATTTGATATATTCGCCGTTCAGTGTGCATGCAGTTCTGTCTTTCGCTTACGAAGGATCTGGTGGGGAGACTTCTGTCACGTTTCGCAAAGCCCTCGGTTTACCGAATACTAATGAAACAGCATTGGAATACAAGCCTATTTTCGATAATCTAAATTCGGCCGAAAACATTACCATAAATATCGCAAATAAGATATACGTAATGAAAAATTACAATTTAAAAAAGAGTTTCAAAGTGACAGCTCAAACTTATTTTAATGCTGATGTCGACACTATAGATTTTGGAGACAGCGCTGCGGCCGCTGCGGAGATGAACAAATGGGCAAGAGAGAAAACCGAAAATAAGATCGACAAAGTTTTCGACGATGATAGCATTGATGGTTCGACGCGAGCGGTACTCTTAAATGCGATCTACTTCAAAGGTAAATGGTTGTCGGCATTCTCCCCGGACGCCACTCACTCACTCGATTTCCACGTATCTGAAACAAAAGTTATATCGCATCCAATGATGTACCAAGAAGCGGTGTTCGATTACGCAGATAATGCAGAGTTAGATGCTCAAATACTAACGATGGAGTACCGAAACCAACGCTTCGCTATGACTATTATTTTACCTAACTCCAGAACAGGTGTTAACGATTTACAAAAGAAGTTATCGAATATCGATTTGAACAAATTGACAACAACAAAACAAGATGTGAAAGTATACATACCGAAATTTAAAATCGAAAGCACTATTGAGCTAGAGGTTCCGTTAACAAAGGTTAGTTTGCTTTAACACTAGAACCACTAGTAAATTAATTTAGAACGGTAATGTTGTTAATTTTACCACAAGTTGTCTAAACCGTTTTCTAGTTAACTTTCACTTAATACTGATTTTTATTATATAGATGGGTCTTGGGGAAATATTTATGTCGGCGAATTTCTCGAATATGATCGAAGGTGAAGAGAGCCTATCAGTCGGACGAGTAATTCAGAAAGCGTTCATTGAAGTAAACGAGGAAGGCACGGAAGCGGCTGCAGTAACTAGTATGATCGCCTTCACATCTTAAAATTATGACATATTACCTAAAATTATTTTTTTTTATAGCAATTGGGGTGACAATTGTGTCCGTGGAAACAAACCTAATACCAGTATTCTACGCAGACCACCCATTTATCTTCTTTCTAACAGCAAAATTGGGACAGGAGTCGTCAACAGATAGCACTGTACTATTTGTTGGGAAAGTAGTATCGCCCACCAATTAAACATGAATTGTAGTTGTTGTATTAAGTTACTATTAATATCAAGTTACAGAATGTCATGTCAATGTGAAGGTCAAGCTAGTTGTATTTTGACTAATATATTTTTGTGTATTATTTAACGTGTCTGAAATATACATAATAATAAACACAAAACATGGTGTCAGGTGTGAATGTTAATAGAGTGGAATAAACTGGAATAAATACAACCTTAGTAAAATAGTAAATCTATTTGATTTGATCTTTGCACGAGACTTGTCATCGTCGTGATTATTGACACATTAGTTGTTCAAAATGGAATTTAAAGTACCTCCTGCTCTTGAAGTAATTGATCCGGATAATTGGCCAAGGTTCAAACAGCAATTTAATATTTATATGAAGGCCACAGGAAAAATAGATTTAAAAGATGAAGAAACAAAAATTGCTATTTTGTTGAACATTATTGGAGATGCTGGTATTGATATATACAATACGTTCAAAAAAGAAGAACAAGAAAGGTTAGATACTGTTTTAGCAACCTTTGAAAATTATTTTACACCTAAGAAGAACTTGACCATGGAAACCTTCAAATTTAATAACTTGTATCAAAAGTCAGGAGATGTCATTGAAACATACATAACTGAGTTAAAGAAACAGGCTCAACGCTGTGAATTTAAGTGTGATAACTGTAGCACGTCATATGAGGAAAGAATGATTAAAGATAGGCTAATTATTGGAATTTATGACAAGAACACACAAGAACGTATACTTAGAGAAAATAATTTAACATTAAAAAAAATTGAAGATTACTGCAAAGCTATTGAATTAAGTAAAAAACACAAGAAAGTATTAAATCCTGAAGAAAATGTAGATATTGTTAAAAATCAGGTACCCGGACAAAAGAAAATACAGTGTAAATTCTGTGGTTATGAACATTATGTTAATAAATGTCCTGCATTTAATAAAACTTGTGCAGCTTGCCAAGGTCGCAACCATTTTGCCAAGGTATGTTTTAGAAAGAAAGATAACCGAATGAACAATAGCAGATATGAGAAAAAATCAGATGGAGGACAACGAAATAGAATTCATGAAGTGGAATTAGATGAAAGTGAAGCATCTGAAGAAATCTTTATTGATGAACAGAAAACTAGTAGTAATTCAAGAATTTGGACTCAAAAATTGAAAATAAATAATAAAAGTGTCACATTTAAGCTAGATACCGGAGCAGAATCAAGCGTACTTCCCATTGAAACATTGCGAAGTATTTGTTCCAATATCCAGGTGCAAGAAACTAATGTTACTATTGTTACATATGGTAATTTTAGATTAAAACCACTAGGTGTTGTATCTTTAGTATGTAGTAATGAGCATATGTCAAAGTGTGTAGATTTTATAGTAGTTAACTTAAAGACTCAACCAATTCTTGGTTTAAGAGATTGCATAAAATTGAATTTGATAGCTCGCGTCAATAACATAAGTGTGCTACCTGATTCTAAAGAGAAGGTTGTTAATCAATATCATGATGTATTTGATAATGGCTTAGGAACAATTCCAGGTACCTGTAAAATACATCTTGATCCTAATATACCTCCTGTAGTACAATATAGAAAGAAAATTCCTCTGGTACTTCATGAAAAATTAAAAGAATCACTTGATAATTTAGAAAAGAAACAGATAATTTCAAAAGTTGACCATCCAACTGAATGGGTAAATAATTTAATGATAGTTGAGAAACCTAATGGCTCTTTAAGGTTATGTCTTGATCCAAAGCCGTTAAACAAAGCTATACGCAGAGAACACTATGTAATACCAATATCAGAAGATATAATTTCACGATTGAAGGGTAAACGTTATTTTAGTGTCATTGATATGAAAGATGGATTTTGGCAGATTCAATTAGATGATGAAAGTTCAGAATATTGTACTTTTAATACACCTTTTGGTCGATACAAATTTAATCGCCTTCCGTTTGGCATCTCATCTGCCCCAGAAATATTTCAAAAGAGAAATGTCGAAATATTTGGTGATATACCGAACGTTGATATTTATTTTGATGACTTAATCGTGTCAGGAGACACTATGGAGGAGCATGATAGATGTTTAAAAGGGGTTTTAGATCAAGCAAGAAAATATGGAATTAAATTTAATAAAAGTAAATTTCAATACAGTTTAAAAGAAGTAAGATTTATAGGTCAAATAGTATCAGAAGCCGGTGTTAAGCCTGTTACTAAAAATGTCAAAGCTATTGCTGAAATGAAAATTCCAGAAGATAAAAGTGATGTATTGCGCCTATTAGGCATGGCTAAATTTTTCACAAAATATATCCCTAACTTGTCTAAAATCACCAGTAATTTAAGAGAGTTAACAAAAAAGTCAACACAATGGGAATGGACTCCACAGCATCAAAAAGAATTTGAAAATCTTAAAGAAGCTGTGTGTAATGCTCCAACACTTCGAATCTATGATAATACAAAACCATTAATTATTCAAACTGATGCTTCATCAAAGGGTCTGGGTTGTTGTCTACTGCAAGAGAATAAACCCATCGCATTTGCTTCTAGAAGTTTGAATAAAAGTGAAGTAAGGTACGCACAAATTGAAAAAGAACTGTTAAGTATAGTATTTGCAATGGAAAAGTTTCATCATTTCGTATATGGCCAGCAAGTTACTATATATACTGATCATAAGCCATTAGTACCTATTTTTCATAAAGATCTAAATCGAGCAACTGTCCGACTTCAAAGAATGTTGTTGAAATTGTTAAGATATGATATAAATGTAAAGTTCTTACCTGGAACAGAAATGTATGTAGCTGATACTTTATCTAGAGCATATCTTAATGAAATACCAGAAGATGACCAAGATATGCAACATGTCATACATACACTATCGCTATATTTACCTATTTCAGATGAGAAACGGAAGATATTTCAAAAGATGACCAATGAAGATCCTGTATTAAAATTGGTAAAAGAGTATCAATTATCACAATGGCCTGATAAAAAACGATTAGATCCTGAATTGCGTCATTATTATGCGCTTAAGGATGAAATATTTATATCAGACAATTTAATATTTTTAAATAAAAAAATAGTAGTACCCAAAATACTGCAACTAGAAATGATCAAGTTAGTGCATGAAGGGCACTTTGGTTTTCACAAATGCATATTACGAGCAAGACAAATAATGTATTGGAAAAGTCTAACAAGTGATATTAAAAACTATATAGAACATTGTGAAATTTGTCAATTAAATCAACGGAGTAATTGTAAGGAAACCATTATAAATCATGCTATTCCAGATGGTCCATGGAAACATCTACATACTGATATATGTGACATAAACAATAAGAGTTATATAGTTCTTATAGATGCGTATTCCCATTGGATTGAAGCTGAAGAGCTTAAAAATAAAAGTGCTAGTGAAGTAATAAAATTTCTTAAACAATTGATATGTAGATATGGATCGCCAGATAAATTGTATTCTGATAACAATCCTTTCAACAGTGCACAGCTAACTGATTTTGCAAACACCTGGAATTTTCAGCTTAATTTCTCAAGTCCTCACCATCATCGCTCTAATGGGTTGGCTGAAAGAGCCGTCGGAATTTTTAAAGAAATATCTAAGAAAAACTATGACATCAACTTGGGATTAATGGACTATAGAAATACACCGTTACCACAAGTAGGGTACTCTCCTTCGCAGTTGTTTTTAAATCGAATAATGAAGTCAAAGTTACCAGTAAACACAGATTTATTACAACCAAAGTTAATCAATTCCCAAAATGTTAATAAGGTAAAGAAAGAACTACTACAAAAGCAAAACGACACCTATAACAGGACAGCCAGGAATTTACCTTATCTACATGTTAATGATAACATTTTAATTCAGTGGAAACAGGGCTGGAAGAAAGGAAGAGTAATACAAAAATGCAATGACCGCTCATACATTGTAGAAGACCAAGAAGGAAACAGATATAGGAGAAATAGGATTTTTCTTAAGAAGACCAAATTAATCTTTGAACGAAAAACAAATTCAATGCTTTATGATGATTTTAACTTTAACAATCTTGAAGAATCTGAAACTTCAACTAATCCTGTCAGCTCTGCGGCAGCTGATTCTATATATCCTAAAAGAAAAGTCAAACTCCCTAGTAAATTAAAAGACTTTATTGTAGGATAAGGTTATATATGTAATAGTTTCGTTAAAAAAAAAAAAAAGAAAGAACGTGTATTGTAGTTGTTGTATTAAGTTACTATTAATATCAAGTTACAGAATGTCATGTCAATGTGAAGGTCAAGCTAGTTGTATTTTGACTAATATATTTTTGTGTATTATTTAACGTGTCTGAAATATACATAATAATAAACACAAAACAGTTACTACTGTGCAGCTTATATGTGACGATGTAGATATAAAGGCCTTTCAATAAATTAGATCGATTAAAGACAATTCTTGCTTTTTAACATGTTTAATATACATACATACCGGGTGTCCCAATAGTGCGGTGTCGGGCGATATCTCAATACCAGTTTGAGATACAAAAAAAATTTTGAAATAGAAGATGTTTAATTTTTAAAGGGGCATAATCTAAAAATGCGTTCGTTTATACAGAGTGTTTCAGAAAAGCAGTACTGATTCAAAGTTTATTTTTTCAAATGGAACACCCTATATTTTATTACATTTTTAGAATCTACTATAAAATCTATACCTAATCCTAATAGTTTTTGAAATGTTTGATATTTTCTCTAATAGATGTCATATGGAGATACTATTTTTCTAAGTCATATCTTACTTGCGTTTGACCCCCAGAAACAAAATTTTTGGTATGCGAGTAGTCTATACTTGCAATAATTTTTACAAATTGCGAAAACTATCTTATTTAATACAGAGTGTTCAAAAACGGAAAGCAACATAACAAATTTCAGATTAAAAAATCTCCATTTCCTTAAATGGAATACCTAGTGTTTTTTCATGCTATTTTACTCTTAAAGGAAAGCGCTATATTTTTCCTTAAGCATGTCATATACCTATCTGCCATAGATTTCGAGATATTTTCGTTTTTAAATTCGTTTTATAAATGACTGCATTGATATCACTTCCAGTTAAACCGGAAATGAAAACGGAAGTAATGAAATTTTAAAGGATGCATAGTTGCACAGCATAAAGTACAAACAACAACATATACAAAATAGCCAGTGTCCTTGCTTAAATGATATTGTACTGTCCCATAGTATTTACGATAATAGTCAATTACTCAAATCAGAGAAATAACAGCCAACTCACGTGACCGGTAGCAGAAAATTTAATCAAATACAACCGTGAAACAAATCGATTCCTATAACGATTCATTGCTATAGACTATAACACTACAATTGGTAATAAAAGATTCATTGACCATCAATGAATAAACAATAGTTGCATATTTATTTGAGCAAGACAATCCCTAGTATAAAATAGGTCGCAATTTTCCTATTCCGGTGAATTTCATTATTCTAAAGCAAGATGTCGTTTAATAAACTACAGGGTAAGATTTCCAATACAATTTATATTACTTACTGTCTCATATAAAATTATATTGATATTTTGTAACATTCGCCATAAGACCAATACACCTTCTTCTGATGTAATTCACGCAATTGTTAACGATTGGCCTAAATACGCATATTTGACTTAACCATGCCATAAAACAATAAATTTTGTTTTGAGTTTCATATTTATGCACAAATTACTTTCCAAACGAAATCAGACGTGATTCCTCGCTCAAGCTCAGATAAAAATGTTTCACCATTCCACTATATACATGAAACGTACTTTGCCCAAACAAAGTACGCTTGTATAGCCTAAGGACTACATCATCCCCTCTACAGTATTAGGGCGGTTTGCCTGGTTTCAGAGCATCCCCTTCCAATCTAAGAGCTTTAATAAACTGCAATAACTGAGATAGTTTCATGGAAGGTATTTCTTCTTCAGCTATCAAATTCATTTGACTAGGCGTTTGTGACCTTCAAAAAAACAAAAAAAAATCGAAAAACTGTGGATGTGGTAATCAAAACGGCTAAATTAACTTCGTTGTTAGGTAGATGGAATAGCTTCCGCCAAAGAGGAATCGGTTAATATATTGTGGACTGTAGGACTTTTATTGCAAAAGTTATAAGAAAACTAAATTTGTTTGTATTATATTGGAATGACTACTTCGTTCGAGCTTTCGTTGCAATATAAAAGTGTGGTTGGGGAAGTTTGGATAACTTTGCGTATCTCTCTCTCGCATTCTTCAATCCTGTACTTGTTTTATTTTATATGCACCTTGATCTATCATCAAACCGTCCTCGCTCTATAACCTCACATATTTTTCTATCTCGGTTCATATTCTTGAAGTTGCCCTACTACTCTTTCATACATTATGGCCCTTGCTATACATCATTCACTTGAATTACAAATAATATGTTCACGACAAACTCCTTTTGCAGTATACACATCGCTCCTCGTCGTATCAACGGTTACAATAATCTGCGCAGATGACCTGACGTACAGCATCAACACCCTCTCCAAAAACATTTACCCAACCATCCTAAAGGATGACAACTTGATATTTTCGCCGTTCAGTTTGCATGCTGCTCTGTCTTTGGCTTATGGAGGGACTGGTGGGACAACCACTACTAGCTTTCAAAAGGCTCTCGATTTACCGTCTATTAACGAAACAGCACTTATATATAAACCTGTTTTCGATCATTTGAATTCTGCCGAAAATATCACCATAGATACCGCTAATAAGATATATCTGCAGAAAGACCGCAAATTAAAAAATAGCTTCAAATCGACAGCTCAAACTTATTTCAATGCTGATATTGATTCTATAGATTTTGGAAATGCTGTAGAGGCTGCTGCGGAAATTAACAATTGGGTAAAAGAGAAGACTCACAACAAGATCGAAGAAATTGTCAATCCCGACTCGTTTGGATCACTAACGCAAGTGGTTCTTATTAACGCGATCTACTTCAAAGGTAAATGGTTATTGCCTTTTTCTCCGAACTCCACTCAATCATTGGATTTCCACGTATCTGAAACGAAAGTTATATCGCATCCAATGATGCGCCAAATAGGTACATTCTACTACGCATACAATAAAGAATTAGATGCTGAAATACTGAAGCTAGAGTATCACAACCAACGTTTCGCCATGACTATCATTTTACCCGGTTTCGGATCAGATATTAATGATTTAGAAAAGAAGTTATCGAATATCGATTTAACTAAATTGACAACAAAACAAGAAGAAGTGGATGTATATCTACCGAAATTTAGAATTGAAAGTACTTTTGATCTAATGGATCCATTAGAAAAGGTTAGCATACTTTACTTTAACACTAGAACCACTAGTGCATAAATGAATTATTATGTTTATAACTATAGTTGCTTTAGATCGGCCTTGGTGAAATATTTAGTGGCGCAGATTTCTCGAATATGATCGATGGTGTACCAGACCTAACAATCGACACAGTAATTCAGAAAGCTTTCATAGAAGTAAACGAGGAGGGTACGGAAGCAGCTGCAGTAACATGTATGATATGCCTTGCATCTTAAAGATATTTGATATTATATAAAATCTATTTTTTGTAGTAATCGGAGGGTCTATATTCTCAATGGATGTCCCTAAAAATCCTATATTCATGGCCAACCACCCTTTTATGTTTTTCATAACAGCAAAATTAGGACAGGAGCCGTCAGCAGATAGCACTGTACTATTTGTTGGAAAAGTAACATCGCCTAAGTACGAAGAAACATAAACATGTTACTGGTGTGAAGTTTTATAGCTCCATATATGACGATGTAAATATAAAGATGTTCCAATAAATTAAATCCATTAGAGGCGATTTTCAATTTTTAACATACATTGGTGTACACAACACCACTGTCATAAATTCGAATGTAGCGCAGCTTTGAAACTGACTAAAGTAACTGATGGATGCGCAAAAATCAGGTGTTGCACACGACATATCGTACATGAAGCATCCAATCAGTTGTTGACATTTGAATTCTTTCTAAAGTATATTTTTTCATAATTTTAAAATTTGAATCCATTAGTGTACTAACTGACTTGCAATGTTGCATACTGAATTTAGGCAGCGCATTCTTAAGGTACAACAACAAGATTGTAGACGACCAACTTATTGGCGACCGGGTTAGAGAAGGTTCACTCCAGACATAAGTTTACCGCTATGTCGAGAAGCTCATTACAAATTACAGTTTTCAACTACAGGACGTATATCTTAGATACTATCGAAAACCGATTTCGACATCCTTCAAACACTTTTCTGAGTTACATCCGATGGCTTAACATTTATTTTGATTTCATTTTTAGTTTGAATGATCTGACAGGTTCCTTCGTTGGGTTGTTCCTTTCTGACTGGTTGTCATTTTAACATGTCGACCGTATAATTCCAAAAGGACGAACAGACCAATTTTTCAAAAATAAGATTTATGTAGTAGTACAAATAGAGCATTAATATGTTCATTGTGGCAAAAGAGCGAACAGATTTGAGGTATTTAAACGTTAGAAATGAATGTTATTGTCATTCTTCTTAGGACGAATCTAAAATATGTGAAACGCCAAATAGACGAATGGCCACAAAAAAACCAGTCAAATGGACGAACGTGCAACGAAAACTAAATAAACGGCCGCACAGTGGGCCCAAAGTTAGTAAAAGTTGGCGAAAATTAAAAAATTAAATTTTGCTGTAGCATCTTATAATCTATACGCGCGTGTAGCTAAAGAGTTCCTGTGTACTTGACGCAAACTAGTCAGAACTTGTAGGTTTAATAGACTGCACGTTATTGATACGCTTTACTGTTTTCGAATTGTTAGTGTTACCAAATTTTTACTATTACTTTTACTGATTCTGTGACTTTCATAGCTATGGAAGGAATACCTTCAGGTAAGCGTTCACTTAATATATTATCTTTATTACGAAATAATATTCGTTCCGGTAGTAACTTTAAAACTCACATATATAACTCAATTTTTAGTTATGTTCCGGTCATACCCCGAGTCAATTCTATGTGTTATAGTGAAGACCAGTTCTTCTTCTTTACCCCTACACAAAAAAATGTTGAGCATGTTTGTGCCATTTTGTATTATTACTGATTTTTGTCCCATGTATGTAATTAAATGTCTTTTACTATATTTTAAGTCTGAAAAATAAACGTTAATACGTTGTTGACACATGTTTGAAAAGTAGTTATTAAGCAACTATTAATTGCTTCTTTTGTGGTTCTATTACCTCAATTACACGGCATCTTTTCAATTTAATTACCAACAACGCTTTCACAACAAACGATATTTGTCACAGCTATGTACACAATTCTATCTATTTTCAGTTTATACGTCGCTCTTCATCATATCAACAATTATTGCGATAATCTGCGCAGATGATCTAACATCCGGCGTCAATACTTTCTCCAAAAATTTCTTCGAAACCATCGTAAAAGATGATAATTTGACATATTCGCCGTTCAGTGCGCATGCAGTTCTGTCTTTCGCTTACGAAGGATCTGGTGGGGAGACTTCTGTCACGTTTCGCAAAGCCCTCGGTTTACCGAATGCTAATGAAACAGCATTGGAATACAAGCCTATTTTCGATAATCTAAATTTGACCGAAAATATTACCATAAATATCGCAAATAAGATATACGTAATGAAAAATTACAATTTAAAAAATAGTTTCAAAGAGACAGCTCAAACTTATTTTGATGCTAATGTCGATACTATAGATTTTGGAGACAGTGCTGCGGCCGTTGCGGAGATGAACAGATAAGCAAGAGAGAAAACCAAAAATAAGATCGACAAAGTTTTCGACGATGATAGCGTTGATGGTTCGCCGCGAGCGGTACTCTCAAATGCGATCTACTTCAAAGGTCAATGGTTGTCGGCATTCTTCCCGGACGCCACTCGCTCACTCGATTTCCACGTATCTGAAACAAAAGTTATATCGCATCCAATGATGTACCAAAAAGCGGTGTTCGACTACGCAGATAATGCAGAGTTAGATGCTCAAATACACTAACAATGGAGTACCGAAACCATTATGACTATTATTTTACCTAACTCCAGAACAGGCGTTAACGGTTTACAAAAGAAGTTGTCGAATATCGATTTGAACAAATTGACAACAACAAAAGAAGAAGTGAAAGTATATATACCGAAATTTAAAATCGAAAGCACTTTTGAGCTAGAGGTTCCGTTAACAAAGGTTAGTTTACTTTAACACTATAACCATTAGTTAATAATTTAGAATGGTAATGTTTCTTAATTTTAGCACAACTTGTCTAAACCATTTTCTAGTTAACTTTCCCTTAATACTGTTTTCTATTATATAGATGGGTCTTGGGAAAATATTTATTTCGGCGAATTTTTCGAATATGATCGAAGGTGAACAGAGCCTATCAGTCGGACGAGTAATTCAGAAAGCATTCATTGAAGTAAACGAGGAAGGCACGGAAGCGGCTGCAGTAACTGGTATGATCGGCTTCACATCTTAAAAATATGGTATATTACGTACAATCATTTTTTATAGCAATTGTGACGGTATTTTTGTCCGCGGAACCAAACCCAATACCAGTATTCTACGCAGACCACCCATTTATCTTCTTTCTAACAGCAAAATTGGGACAGGAGTCGTCAACAGATAACACTGTACTATTTGTTGGTAAAGTAGTATCGCCCACCTATTAAACACGAAGTTGTTACGATATAGCGTCTACTACAATAAAATAGTATATTATTTTATGTGGACGGAAAGTGATACTTTTCATGACGTGCTCTTGTTTAGAAAGAGCAAGCTAACTTTCCTCGAAATAAAGTATACTATTTTTAATTCAAACGTCAGCATGTTCATGCAAGAACATTTACTTTCAATTGAAGATAAGCAAGTTGCAAGGAGGTTTGGTTTTCCGGAAATCCATGTGTATTGTATAGTCACTGACGGAAGTAATGTCTCCCCCTACAGAGCAAAGAATATCAAACCTACAGTTTCGGCTTAGGTAAACACGGCTGCTGTAGATAAACACCGTAATTGTTAGCAGATTTAACGACATCTAAAGAGACATCCTTTTCCTATTTCAAATCTATTCAATCTCAGTAGCGCCTTTTACATTTTCTTGTTAAAAATTATAATACACATAAATTAATGAAGTATACTCTATTGCAAATTAGAGAATCTCAAAAGAATATTTAAATGTAAATTACATTTATACATTTGTAACAATAACTGCTTATTGTATTTTTACAGGTTTAATAAATGTTTGCATTTATAATTCACGTGTGCTGAAATGTGATAATACGTGTATCTATAACAAATGATTTTTCTCTTTACGACGAATATATACAGGATTATTAATGGAACTGGTTCGTTAGAACTTTTCGATGTTCTTGATCTCCTACAATTCTGAACACTTGTAATTACGGATAGTGTCATTTGGTCTCATTGGCGAAATTATTTACGCTTTTGTATAACTTTCACGTCAACTTTCTTAATTTAAATAACATGGTATATTTTTTATGAGTTATTTAGATCGCTTGTGCAATTCTGCATCAAAATTTATTGAGATACCTTATATCCAAAATGAGCTGCTTTTCAGTTATTCATTTTTTTTTCAAAAATAGGGCCAACTGCAACGTTATGTTAAAAATTCTGGCGCAAAAAATTTACGCCTTCAAAATTATGTTTATGTATACAGGATCATCCAAAATTAATGTTCACTTTAACTAAATTGACATCGATGAAAGTCAGGTTTTTTAAATAGACACCCTATACACCCTGTTCAGTTTAAAATGCAGTACATGGGCATGTTGGAAACCGTTGGAGATACAACGTCGGTTAAATGGGAGTAAACTTGCGTATTCATTTGTCCAGGAATAATCCGACATCAGATTTTGAAATTTTTGTTTCATTAGACAGATACAGAGTGAAAAAGAAAAAATGCATGAAAATCTTCCCTATTTTGTTTCCTAAAAGAGAAATTTACAAAAGTTGCAGGCTAGGCTTAATTAGTCATGAAGATTTTAAAAATGATTTCAAAAAAAATCTAGGTCTACTAAATTTTGCGTGACAATAATCAACTTTTGTTTTTTTTTATGGCAGCCATATTGGATTTGTAATATCTTCAAAAAAATGCTATTCAATGATGTATAATATGTTTATGTTCAAGATAGTAGAACCCTGAAAAAAAGGGAAAGTAAGATTATATATATATATTATTTTAACATAGTACGTCGTGATAATAAATGTGACATTTGTATTAAACAACTCTAAAAGCTGTGCTTATTCTGAAATGTCAGTAATCTTATTGTTAATCTCATTGTATTGTTACAAGTATCTGTACTGTACAAACCTAAGAGTAATCGTTTTACAAATAGTGAAAAATATCAAATGCTGGAGTGTTTTATTTTGTGTGGAAGAAATGATGAATTGGCTGCAGAAATGTATTTCGATATATACCCTGAAAGGCGACAGCCAAAAGAAAAGCATGTTTCGCCGATTGCGTGATAAATTGATATTGCATGGAAGTTTTGTCGAACCCAAAAGATGGCAAAACAATGAAAATAATGAAAATATTGTTCTTCAAGCAGTAGTTGAAAATCCCCGCACGTCTTTACTGGTAATTGAAAATACACTTGGCGTCGCTAACTCAACAGGTGGTACCATTTTAAAGCGTGCCAAATTTAAACCTTATCGTGAAAGAGGCAGTCAAGGGCTTCAAAATGGTGACGAAATACGGAGAGCCCAATTCTGTCATTGGTTCATCGAAAAACATAATGAAAATCCAAACTTGTTTGCGAAAATTTTATGGTCTGATGAGAGTCGATTTACTAACTCTGGAATGTTTAATCGTAAAAATACTATCTTTTATCAACTTCCAGTTGCCACGTTGAAAAATATGTATTTTCAGCAAGATGGAGCGCCTCCACACAATTCCTTTTTGGGTACGAATTATTTAAATAATCAATATTACAATAACTGGTTTGGTAACCGAAGACCAATAGGGTGGCCTGCTAGGTCGCCGGACCTCACACCTCTTGACTTTTTTGTGTGGGGCTATCTGAAAAACAAGGTGTATTCGAGATCTTATGAAAATGTGGAAGAATTACGTCAAGCAGTTGAAGAAGCAGTGAATTGAATGACACCGAACATGTAGATTGTGCATACGAATGAATGGCTTATTTGAACACTTGTTACATTAATGATTCAGCTACCTAACCACGTTTATTTAATGAACAGTAACAAACAAAATGTTAAAGATATTTTGACAGTACTTAGAGACTTATTTTTTGTTTTTTTATCAGTATACACTTAAGTTATCCACAGTTCCATGTTTTTACTATCTTGAACATAAACATGTTAAACATCATTCAATAGCATTTTTTTGAAGATATTAAAAATGTTAAAATCCAATATGGCTGCCATAAGAAAAACAAAAGTTGATTATTGTCACGCAAAATCTAGTAGACCTAGGTTTTTTTGAAATCATTTTTAAACCCCTCATAACTTGTTATCCCTAGCCTGCAACTTTTGTAAATTTATCTCTTTTAGGAAACAAAATATGGAAGATTGTTAAAAATGCATTTTTTCTTTTTCACCCTGTATCTTTATAATGAAACAAAAATTTCAAAATCTAATGTCAGATTATTCATGGCCAAATGAATACGCAACTTTTCTCCCATTTAACCGACGTTGTACCTCCAAAATATGCCCTTTTCATGCATTTAAAACCTTAGTCATCCTTGAATGTCAAAATAATTTATATTGTATTTGTATTGTACTGTAGTATATTTGTTTATGAAGGGGTTGACATCGAGCAATGCGGATTTTGACTCAATTACCAGGACTCTGGCAAGCAGAGGTGTGGACGGCACTTGTGTCGCGTGGATAGACTATGTGCTCAGGGAGAGAGTGGGGGAAGCCACGGTCGCAGGCGAAACTCTGACAGCCCGGGTGGCTAGGGGTTGTCCGCAGGGTGGGCTCTTGTCCCCTCTCCTGTAGTGCCTAGTTGCAGACGAGCTTCTGGGGTAGCTTAATGACACCGAGCATAGGATACTGGCCTACGCGGATGACATAAGTCATTATAGCACGAGGCAGGGAGAACACCACAGTTAGACATCGATTACGAGAAGCTCTGAACTTCGTTAGCAGATGGATAGAATTGACACGACTGAGCATCAGTGCCGATAAGACCAACACCGTGGCCTTTATCCGCCGACGAAAGCAGGACGGCCTAAATCCGCTTACGTTGAAAGAGGTTAACATAGAGACACTCCAAACTTACCTGGAACCAACATTTGGATAGAATTACCAAAAAAGCGGTGACAGCATTAACATTAGTCAGACACTTATATGGAAAGAAATGGAGGCTAAGACGAGATATGGATATACAGCATGGTGGTTAAGCCAACAATGACGTATGCACCTTTGGTATGGTGGATAAAAATGCATCAAAGAATCGTCATTCAGAAGCTGAGCAAGGTGCAAAAACTTGCCTGCTTAGAAATAACGGGAGAAATACGGTCGACGGCGACGGGAGCAAAGGAGGCATTCTTAGACTTGCTACCGTTGCACCTGGTTATACAGGGGAAAGCATGAATGGGAGCATACAGACTGCAACATGCAACGACTCCGAAGGGGGTTAAAACAAAACATATGTCGATAACCGAGTATGTGGGAAAGGGGCTTTTGGAAATGCCGACCGAGCACAGGCCGATAAGGCATATGTATGTAAATCCCTTTACGGTGTCTATAGCAGACAGACGGGAGGAGGCTGCCAGGTATGGATTTGGAATCAAAAAGCAAGATTTAGTCTGGTACACGGATGGACAAGGAGGGGCACAGCTACGTATTGCGGGTGGAAGTATATGCCATCCTCCAATGCGCACACACAATGAATATGAAAGCAGTGACCAACAGACGAATTCACATCATGGCCGATAACCAAGCTGCACTGAAGGCATTACTAAGCCGGAAAGTGTCGTCTAGGCTGGTAACGGAGTGCCTCGACGAATTGGTGGAACTTTCGAATCGGAACAAGGTCTGCTGAACTTGGAGTCTGGGTCATCAAGGGATCGATGACAACGCAAGGGCTGATAAACTCGCAAAGAGTTCATGTACGGCCCAGAACCTTTCTTCGGAGTTACGAGGCAAACGGCCCGGAAATACATAGGCGACTGGGTCCATACGAAACAGCAAGAATACTGGAGAACTATAACCGATATAACACATGGTAAAACCTTTATAGGGAAACTATGTAGGAAGAGAACCAGAGAACTGTTACAGCTTAACAGGAAACAGCTCTGCATTGTTACGGGCCTAATCACCGGATATGCTGCGGTGAAAGAATACCTACGCAAAATCGGAGAACGAAAGGAGATTCGAAGACATACCTTATCCACTCGGTTAGGGACTTGTACAGATTAGTGGAGGAGACTACCGTGTTAGAGTGGATGACTTGAAGATACAACCGTGGCACAATAAACCTGAAGGCTGCGGTGCCTTACCGGTGGTCATAGGTCGGACGGGTCTGGTATAGGGAAAAAAATTTATACAAAATATCCAGTATTCTTGGCCAGTTGATAAACTATCCATAGTACTTGCAATTATGTCCAATTATGTCCAATTATTCGAATCAAAACAATAAAAGCTAACTCACGTAACCTATAACAAAGAAATTATTTCAAAGAATGTTTACATCTTAGCCGTACCTATATCAAATTAAGGAAAGAAATCTTGGTAATAGCGGCTAGTACTGAAAATGATAGTTAAATTTAATTAATAATCACTGTCATTCATCACCATACAGCGACGCGTTTCGATTTTATAAATCTCATCAGGCTGTCTTTGTGAGAATGACAGTAATTTGTGAAAACTATCCAATATATCCAACCAATATCGTGATATTGATACACATTCTCACAAAGACA
The DNA here is from genome assembly GCA_023690525.1 of Holotrichia oblita. Lineage (NCBI taxonomy): Eukaryota > Metazoa > Arthropoda > Insecta > Coleoptera > Scarabaeidae > Holotrichia > Holotrichia oblita. The sequence continues at coordinate 41,422,747 of CM043023.1, forward strand.
GCTTGATGAGATTTATAAAATCGAAACGCGTCGCTGTATGGTGATGAATGACAGTGATTATTAATTAAATTTAACTATCATTTTCAGTACTAGCCGCTATTACCAAGATTTCTTTCATTAATTTAAAAGAAATTAATTATTTATAAATGTGAAAAATAATTTGAAAAAAATCGATTCCTGTAACGATTGCTTGATTTAACTGTAACTACACAATTGATAATAAGAAGTTAATTGGCAATAAGTAGCAAACAATAGTTAGTTAATATTTATTCAAGCAAGACGATCTTTACTTTAAAGTGTCTTGGTGATTTTCCTATACCCATTAATTGATGTACTTCTAGGCAAGATGGCATCTATTAAATTACAAGGTAAGATTTCCAATACAATTTACATTAGTTACTGCTTCATAAACATAATTGTAATTCATACAACTATTTTTAAATAATTAATAACGACTCGGTCGCGTTTTTACACAATTTAATTATCGTGGTGTCAACTGAAAATTGATGGAATTGGCTATCGGACTAAACCGTTTGCATATACAAAAAAAAATAGCAGAAGGACCGATTGTTGATGCTTGTGGAATCTCCTTCAACAGTCGTACCCATTCGATATAAGTTTTTGCTATGACCTCCACATTTATGCAGATCTGTTAAAACTTAAACCATAGTAACGATAAACGGCGATATTTGATCAAAACCCGTAGAAAACTGTGGAGACAATTCACAGGTCATGTTACAAATATTGATTTTCTATGAAAGAAATAACAAAGAAATTACTTAAATTTACGATGGAAACCGAAAAGCTGACAGTCTCTGACAGAGAATTCTCCTAAACCTGAATCAAAAAACTTATAACACACATCGCCTACTTCAACTACATTACGTTTTACGTGACTCTCAGGCTCTACAATATCCCATATAACTTTACAATTTTTTCTATAAGGATTTATTTCATCTACTATTATATCATATATTGGCTACCATTATATTTCCTTTCTGGGAGTTGCATTCTCTTATAATGTTTTCATGATATCTGGTTATTCACTACTTTATAATAATAATTTCTTACGTACTCTAAGTCTTGACAATTTTTGTCCATATTCTAAGGATGTGTTCTTTTACAGCTCTCTGCGCTTTTGAGAGGAAACCTTTCTCTATTTTTCATGTTTTTACTGTCTTGAACATAAACATGTTATACATCATTGAATAGGATTTCTTTTGAAGATATTAGAAATGTCAAAATCCAATATGGCTACCATAAGAAAAACATACATATATATTGTCACGCAAAATGTAGTAAACCTAGATTTTTTTTAATCATTTTTAAAATCCTAATGACTTGTTATCCCTAGCCTACAACTTTTGTAAATTTATCTCTTTTAGGAAACAAAATATGGAAGATTTTCAAAAATGCATTTTTTTCTTTTTCATCCTGTATATGCCTAATGAAACAAAAATTGCAAAATCTGATGTCGGATTATTCATGGACAAATGAATACACACCTTTTCTACCATTTAACCGACGTTGTATCTCCAACGGTTTCCAATATCCCCATGTACTGCATTTTAAGCTGGACATCCTATACAGGGTCCGGCAACGAAGCGGGGACGGAAGATTACACGCTTATTTAAAAGTTTGTCAAATATTTAGTCATCGGATATTCTTCCGCACCATCAAGTGCACGTTTTAAAAATATTTTGTTTTATACAGAGTGTTCCAGATGGCAATGCCAGACTAAAGTTGCATTTTTTTTAATGGAACGCCCTGTATATTAATAGAGAAAATGATCCACGCTTGAAAGCTGGTTACAACGATATATTGTTGTATAGGTCTAAAGTTGATAGTTTCTGTATAAACAATGATTTTACTTGATAAATTGATACATTTCAGTAGGCTATTCTGCATAGGGAAAAAACAAAAGATTCGAAACCAACAGAGTAGAATATTTTTTACTAGTATGGACTGTCGTTACTATGTGAAATAAATTCTGCAGCTGCTCGCTTTATACAGGGTGTTCACAATTTTGCAAAATCGAAGAAATCTCCAAATTTTTAAATGGAACACCTTGTATATTTTCGGCTCATTGGAAAGCCCTTTTACTACGCTTTCTATTGATACCTCATTTGATGCACCTAGGATAGAATATTTTCTAATTATTTCTTTTTAAAGTTGAATTAATGATAAATGCTCGTATTTTTAGAAGCTAATTTGCATTTCAAACCTACTGTAAGATCGGATACTCGACAAATAATCCATAAATGGTCTATAACAAGAATAAACTCCATTTAGTATGAGAAACAATTGCTTTTCACTCAGCGGTGAAAGCAAACATTAAATTAATATAAAGTAATATAGCATTTTCAATAGATTCACTGCTGATCAAGTTATCAGGTGTTTTAAGCTTGTATACTTAATAACCAAGTTGTACAAAATTTCGTTTTGTGTTATACAGTATTTCGTTCAATCTTTAAAAGAAATTGTTATAATGACTAAGTTATATCAGAATGTACCCATTTATCTTCAACCGTTTTAGAGAAAAATGTATATTTCTTCTGCTACTGTCGAAACAGACCACTTCAATTTGCATAAAGTAGGCTACGTAACAATAATATTATAACAGATATATAAACTTAATTTAAATTTGTATTATAAAGCAATTTCTAAGGATGATAACCTTTGTTCCCAATCCTTTTATAAAAAATGTAATTACTTTCTATTTTGTGAAAAAATTCAGCTGAGAAGATACATGTGTCAGCGAATTATCTTGGCATTTCAAGAAATCAGCCCAATCATGCTGAGAAATGTTGAACAATCATTTAAAAAACGTGTTCGTAATTGTTTCGACCAAAACAGAAGACATTTCGAAAAATAAATTAATGAATTTAATAACACTACATTTGTAATGTGCATTTCCTAATTCACGCATTTCCTTGTCTTTTTAAAACTCTTTTTGTTGCGTTTTTATGTTATTATTTGTTGAAAGGTCCTGTTCTGTTAAAATTGTTTACAATACAAATTTAAATTGAGCTTATTACTTGTATATAATTATAAATAGTAGAAATGATTATATTATTAATATTATATCATAATATTATTGTTACGTAACCTACTTTGTGCAAATTGAAGTGGTCTGTTTCGACAGTAACAGAAGACATATACATTTTTCTCTAAAACGGTTGAAGATAAATGGGTACATTCTGATATCAAAAGAAAGAGAATTTACAAATAGAAGGGAAAAAAAGGTTGGTCTAATTTCTCACAACATTCTATATTACAAATAATTTGCTACCGGTTTCGAGAAATTAGACCAACCTTTTTTTCCCTTCTATTTGTGAATATCTACTCACACGAGTCATCATGTTTGATTTAAAAGAATTTAATTTTACATCCACCCCTGTAAACAGATATAGGGTATCCCATTAACAAAAAACAGAGTTATTGGCATTTAAATGTTTCCAAATGTTGACGCCAGTAACTATATGTCAACAAAAGGATCCGTACATGCTAATATTGTAAATAGTAAAGCAATTCAAGACGTATCAATTTGCGCAAACCAAAATTTTCTAGCTTTTTTAGTTTTGATCCTACAGCTCATTAACGAGAGCGCTGCAATTGCTAAAGCACATAGGTCCAGGAAAGTCTTAATAAAAGTTACTTAAAGTATCATATAGAATCTAAAAAATATATAATATATAGGGTGATCCATTTAGAGTTACATAAACTTTTTCTATAATTGGGACACCCTGTATATTTGAAAATATTTTCTAGCTATGCATCGTATAAATAGGGACAACTTCTATTTGAAACTTTTTTCTCTATACTGTAAAATAAACAAATTATCAAAGAAACTGCGTCAGCTGGGACACCCTGTATATGTGTATATAGATTACGTATTATTTTTAAATATAAAAGCGTTTTAATTTGCTAAATTTATTGATTTTTATTGATCATGATATGACCTACTACTACTACTACTAATAATAATAATAATAATAATAATAATAATAATAATAATAATAATAGTCTTTATTGCCATAATACTGATACTATTAATAATGCTTTAAATACAACATGTTAGCAATCACAGGGCGAGTTTCAGACGTAAGTCTGCTTACACTAACCCTGAAAGGAAGAGAAAGTAAATATCAGGAAAAACAAAATAATATACATACTACAGTGCATAATGTTATTATGAAACAACAATCTGCGTAATGATCATAACACAAAAGAAAAAAGAAACATACACATATACATATGCCATAGATCTACAAGCGTATACTAAAAGAGATAACAATATTCGGCAGAGGAAAGTAATAGAATATACTAGTAAGCGGATAGGCAGAGTAGCACACACCTCACTGATTCTGACTCAAGAGTTGTTTGATACGAGACCTAAAGGCAGGAACGGTCAAACTTTTTAAGGAGCTATCAAGATTATTGTAACGGAAATAGATATTATAAGAAAACGAGCGCTTGAATAAAGATGAAGTAAAGACTGGTGGTGATATTAACCCTCTAAATCTCGTCGTAATATTGTGAATATCGGACCTAAAACGATTTTTTTTTAATAGATATGGAGGAGTGCGATGTAGTAGGATACCATGGAAAGTCGTCAACATTTTTAACTCACGCCTGTTCCACATATTCAGCCAACCAACCGCGCTCAGTTTATGCCAGATTCGATCATATTTTCTGATACCAAATATAAATTTAAGGCATGAATTTTGAATCTTTTGAATGCGAGTAGCAGAAAGTGAATCAATTGCAGGATGGTAAACAGTAGAGCAGTATGTAAATTGAGACAATACCATTGCCTCATATAACCTGGTTTTGATATTACACGGTAGGGATGTTCTGTGAGGATACAGTTTTCTTAAGTTTAAGTATGCATTTTTAATGTACTTATGTACCTGATCACGAAATCTGAAAGAATTGTCCATGTGTAACCCCAAATTTTTAAACTTGTCCACCGTTGAAACTACAACACCTCCAATAGTAACGTGAAAAGCATGTTGCAATTCGCTACACGTTTTTGATTTCCCAAAAAGCAACAGCTGTGTCTTCAGTGGCTTGCGCTTAAGATTGTACTGGATAGAAGTAGTATGAAGATTGTTAAGATCGGCCTCCATTTTCTCCTTAGCAGATTGCCAATCATGTGGTGAGAACGATAAATATAATTGCAGATCGTCTGCGTACAGGTACATCTTACAAAATTTTGCACATTTAATAAATTGAAAAAAGAAGTGGCCCTAAAATGGATCCTTGGGAAACTCCGACAGCTAACTTCAGTGGATGTGACACCTCTGAGTCCACAGAAACAGATTGAAAACGATTAGTTAAATAATTTCTTAACAGATCCCTAGATTTTATATCTACTCCCAAGTAGTGAAGAAGAAAGGACAAAGTGGCATGGCAAACAGTATCAAAGGCTTTTGAAAAATCCAAAAGCACTAAAGCAGTAATTAATCCTTTATCAGTAGCAGCCATAATATCATCCGTAATTGACAACAGAGCAGTTTCACAGCTGTAACCTTTTCTGAATCCTGACTGAGTGAGAGGAAGTATATTGTTAGCTTCAACGAAATTGGATAATTGAATGTACAGAACTTTCTCAAATATCTTCGATAGTGCAGGGAGCACACTAATTGGACGGAGATCACCGAGACTCAACGGATTTTGAATTTTAGGAAGGGGTTTAACTAAAGCAAATTTCCAAGAATCAGGCACAACAGATTGCTCAATGCAACAGTTAATAATGTGTGTTATAAACGAAATTAGGTGAGGGCAGCACATTTTAATCATTGTTATATTAATGCCATGAGCACCGGTTGAAGTTGATTGGATACTATTGATAATGCTAGAAACTGATATTGTATCTACAAACGAGAAAGAAAACGATAAGTGAGAACTGGAAACCGAGTTGTCGAAACACAAGCTTGATACAGAGGGTGTAGGCAAGCTATTACTAAAGAAATTATTAATTACGTCAACATCAGAAAGAGTTTGTGGTAAAGGCTGTGAGAAGCGGGTATTGAAGTCTAAATATGATATATGTTTCCATAATACTTTTGGAGATCTGCTATTAGAAATATAGTTAAAATATGTTCTTTTTTCACGATTAAAAGACGATGTAGTTAAGTTTCGAAGAGTCTTGTAGTAATCCCAGTGAGCAGGACATCCTGTATGCCGGAATCTGTTTTTAGCCTTATCTCTTAGTTTCATTAGAAGTTTAAGATTATCAGTAAGCCAAGGCAGAAATTTTTTTGTAAATCTTCTGGTAATTAGGGGAGACTGAATAAAAAACAGCTCCAACAAGCTGTTGTTTAAAAAGTTAAGCTTGCCATTGATATCATCTAAAGAAAATAAGAGATGTAATGGAAGTTCATACAAGTCAGCATTGAATTTAGTAATATCAATCCGTTTAAAGTCTCTATATGTATGAAATCTATCATTTTTTTAGGCATATAGCAGGTGATATAGAATACCATGTCGTGGTCTGAAAGCTCGCAAGATATCACGCCCGAGTTGACAGATGAAATACTGTCACTACATAGAACTACATCCAATAGGGACGCAAAAGTTTTAGTCAAGCGAGTAGGTTGGTCAATAAGTTGTTTCAAATTGAAACATTCAATAATATCAACAAAGTATAAGCTGGATGGCTCGTAAGGTTTCAGTAAGTCAATATTAAAATTACCAAAGCAAATCACATTATCAGTAAAACAGAAAGATAGGTCTAGACAATTTTCCAATTCGCTCAAAAAGAAATTATGATCTAATTTAGGTGGTCTATAGGCAACTCCAACAGCTAACAAACATCTGTTGATGACTACGTGCAACCAAAGCTGCTCTATACTCTCATTGGAGTTCAGTACTGAAACCTGAAAACCTTCTTTAACGGAAATACCCACTCCTCCACCTCTAGATTGCCTATCATATCTGAAAAAATTAAACCCGTCTAGATGTAGACTATCCGACTCATCATCCACACCAAGCCATGTCTCACACAACGCCAAAATATCAATATCATTAACCGCTACGTAGTGAGCCAGATCATGCAATTTAGGGAGCAAAGATCTAATGTTAATGTGTGCCAATCTAACGCAACCGCCAAGCATATTAAAACAAGAAGCAAATTATCTTATAACAAATAGAAATAAACAATCGAATACCTACTTAAGACTAAGAACAAATTATATTAATCATATAAAAATCATCATATAAAGGTACAGTTAGATAATACAGTTAGATTAGTTAGAATTTATATATGTAGGGTTATGTATCGTTGTCTAGGGTTGAACGAATAAGCGCCCAGTATTTTAACGAATGTATATTGAATAAAATAACAGAACAATACAAACTGGGTATTAATACGTGAACGGCACAATAACTAAACGTCGCCAAATTAACTTCAAGGATAAACTATAAATATATTTCACGTTATTTTACGTCGTCTTTTGTTGCGTCTCTCACCCTTACTCGTGTATACTATATTATGAATACCTTTCATTCTGGGCACGCGTTCCTCCCGGTAATTTTCGTCGCGCCGACGCAACATGGCGAAATACAAAAGAAATTAAATAAATACGTTAACTATATAAAAGCCTATCCTACATATATATATGTATAATTACAATAAATAAAGATAAAAGTGTGAGTATAACAAAAATGAAAAATAATAATAAAATTGCTTTAAAATAAAATTATTTTCGAAAGTATATAAATCAATATGTATTTCAAGGTAAACTATCTAATAGGATATACAGGTTCTGTCTCAAAGTAAACAGGACTCTGTCAATAGGGACGTTTCTGGTGGCGTCACCTATATGTGGCTAGAGACGTTCGAATGATACATCCTTTGCCGAAATTTAGTAAAAATTTCATGACATTTGGTTCACTGGAAGTGGAGTTATAGCGTCTCAAATGTCAGTATATACAAAAATGAGCGTCGAACAAACAGCCAATATTAAGTTTTGTTTCAAAGTCGGGAAAACGTTTCAATTGGTGCAACAAGTTTATAGTGATGATTGTTTATCCCGTGGTAGAGTTTATGATTGGTATACGTGGTTTAAAAACGACCGTGAAGACATCAATGGCGACCCCCATGTCGACCAGCCGAAATTCGTGATTACGCCAGAGAGCATCGAAAAAGTCCGTGATTTTCTCAAAATTCGGCTAAAATTATCGTTGCGTTTTTTTGAAACCGAATTGGGAATGTCCAAAGATTCGATTTATCGCATTTTGACCAACTATTTGAGATATCGGTAGGTGTGTGCTCACTTTGTAAGTACCGCACAAGTTGACTGACGACGAAAAATTACTCAGAATCCTACATTGCAAGGACATCGTTAAACAGGCCAAAATGGACGAAAACTTTCTTTACAATGTTATTACTGATGACGAAACGTAGTTTCCGGAAAGAAAGCGTCAAAGTTCCGAATGGAGGCCAAAAAACGAGCCGGCAACCAAAAAACATCTCGGTTTTAGAAGTCAACAGTGAAAACAATGCTCATTTGTTTTTACGATGCTAAGAGTATTGTTCACCATTCCACCAGGCAAAAAGGTTAATGCGCCATTTTCTCTTGGTATTTTGTGGCGGTTGTTGCATCGTATTCCTTGCATTCGGCCAGAATATCGTGAGGGAGGGAGTTAGCGATACTCCTCACCGATTTTTTGATCAAAAATAGCATTTTATTACTCAACTACTCCCCATATTCGCCTGCTCTGACTCCGTGCGACTTCGGAAAACTTCATTTGCCAAGGGCATGCGTTATGCTGATGTTCCGGCCATCCAACAGGCGTGCACTAACATTCTCAGAGGCCAACGAACTAAAATTCTCATTTGAAATGCTATTAAATCGTGCAAATCAGTGTATCGAAGCGGAAGGGGACTAGTTTGATTACAATAAATCAATTTTGCAAAGAACCCGCCCAGTGCGCCATTTTGAACATACAGGAAATATGCTTCATAGCGTCTCCTTAGTATACTAGCTCAATGGGCTCTAGATATGTCATTAAATGCCACTTGGGAACTGACAAACGTTTAAAATTAATTATTTGTTTTGTAGCTTTTGTAGATTTTATAGTTTACACTTCATATTTTAAATTTAGCAAGTTACACTTTAAGATAAACAATGGCAGAATAGTAATTTAAGTCAAATCTGACAAATGTCATACACATTAACATGCGTTACGTAAAATATCGGTAAACTAAGCTTGAAACTTCGATACCGATAAGAATTAAATTTCATTCTTTGTAATTGCAAACATAGTTGGATAAAATATTTAATAAATGATTGTGATGTGTTAGTAATACTATCTTCTTACAATACAGTGTACATGAATGTTTTCTACATGTACAAATGTATAAATTTTACATTGTTATTAAAATGTGCTCCTCATCGACCTCTATAGGTCTATCTGGTTGGATTTTAAAATTTTTATTTAGCTTGGCCGTAATTCTAATTCTAGTGCATTATTTTAAGTTTAAGGGTGGGCCTTTATACCTATATACTATACTAAATAAAAATGTATGAAGCTGCTGCAATTTGTTGTTGACACGAATACATTGCTGCAGTCAATGAAACGATGTAACTGTATGTATCATACACTCCGTATCGTCAATTTTAATATGCAACACAGTAAAGATACGAAGAAAAGCTGAGGCATCGTTTCATCGACCTCTATCATTAACTGATACGTAACGCTTATACAATACACGGATACGCAACAAATGGATACCCACCTTTATATCTCCTTGCGCGTGTTCTTCCCGTTTACCATTCCACCTTCATCCTCCTGTAATCCCGCGAATTATTCTACCTCGTTTTATCTCTCTTAAGTGGCTGTTGGTAAATATTCTTTCGTACATTATGGCCCTTTCACTTTGACTATAGACAAAACTTTCACAATAAGTGGTGTTAGTTAAGTATACTTATATGTAACAATACCTTTTTTCAGTTTATACATCGCTGCTCATCATATCATATGCCATAATAACTTGTGCAGATGACCTGTCGTACAGCATCAACACCCTCTCCAAAAACGTTTACGAAACCATCGTAAAGGATGACAATTTGATATTTTCGCCGTTCAGCTTGCATGCTGCTCTGTCTTTGACTTATGGAGGGACTGGTGGGACGACCACTACTAGCTTTCAGAATGTCCTCGGTTTACCGAGCATTAACGAAACTGCTGCCACATATAAACCTGTTTTCGATAATCTAAATTCGACCGAAAATATTGCTATAAATGTCGCTAATAAAATATATGTACAGGAAGATTACAAATTAAAAAACAGTTTCAAAACGATAGCTCAAACTTATTTCAACGCAGATATCAGTTCTGTAAATTTTGACGATGCTGGACCGGCTATTGCTGAAATTAACAATTGGGTAAAAGAGAAGACTCACAACAAGATCGACAATATCATCGAATCTATTGATCCACTAACAAGAGCGGTTCTAATAAACGCAATCTACTTCAACGGCAGCTGGCTGAACCCTTTCCAGAGAGATGAAACAATGTCAGGCCATTTCCAGGTAAATGAAACGAAAATGATTTCACATCCAATGATGACACAAAGTGGTGTATTCAACTACGCGGATAATGCAGAATTGGATGCTCAAATACTGAAGATGAAATACCAAAATACACGCTTCGCTATGACTATCGTTTTACCCTATTCCATGGCAGGCATTAACGATTTAGAAAAGAAGTTATCCAGTATCGATTTAAACAAGTTAACAACGACAGAAACAAGAGTTAGCGTATCTTTACCAAAATTTAAAATTGAAAGTACTTTTGATCTGAAGGATGCATTAGACAAGGTTAGATCACTATTTTATTTACTAGAACAGCTAGAAAATAAATGAATCATGTAATTTATAATAACAATGCTTCTTAATTTTACTGCAAGTTGTATATATCACCACTTTAGTTAATGCTGATTTTCGTTATATAGGTCGGCCTTGGAGAGATATTTACGGATTTGGCAAATTTTTCGAATATGATCGAAAGTGAAAAGACCCTGTCAGTTTCAAAAGTAGTTCAAAAAGCGTTCATAGAAGTGAACGAGGAGGGTACGGAAGCAGCTGCAGCAACTGGTACGATCATGTTCACACCTTACGAGTATTCGATATTATGTAAAATCGTCTTTTTTGTAGCAATCGTCGCGGGTGTACTATCAGCTCCGATAGTATTCCATCGGTTCGAGGCGAACCACCCTTTTATCTTTTTTCTAACAGCAAACTTAGGACAGGAGCCGTCAACAGATAGCATTGTACTATTTGTTGGAAAAGTAGTATCGCCTAACTATTAAACATGCATCTTTTACTAGTGTGAAGTTTTGTAATGTATGTATATCTGACGATGTAAATATAAAGACCTTCCAATAAATTAGAGTCAGCAACGCAATCTAAAAATCAAAACCGCTACCGCGTTTGAAATACCATAGAGAAGAAAATATACTTTATGAATATGAATGACCACATACTTCATATAAAGAATGACAAGTTGAATTTCCCGCCAACTTTTAATTTTTTAAATTTACCAATTTATATTAACCCTTTCGGTATAAATGTCTCTTCCAAGGGACATCGCATGTGGGAACCTTTCAGTATACAATTGTAGTTTACTAAAATAAAAAATAATAAAGTCATTATAATTACCTATTTACCACTCTACAAGTAATTTTTGTTTTGAATTTCAATGTCGTCGTCTCCCTTTCCTATGTTTTGTTCCTTGTCATAATAAACATTTTACAGTAGATAGATACATATGTTTATTGAAATAAAAAATATCATAAGATATATTAGATAATTAAAACTAAAATTCATTTAGAATGAAACTCTGTGAAACAGTTTCTTCCTTTCATGAAACACAACTGAGTATTAAAGCAGAAGGGGAGTACTCGCTGTACTACGTTAAGGTTTCGCAAGGTGTTGAGGAATTCTGGGGATAGCAGCTTTGTCCTGGAGACTTTAAGAAACGAGACTCGTTTTCATTGACTCTGAGCTTTCGAAATTACTTTATTTGAATGTGAATGTGAATGAATGAATGAATGAATGAATATTGTAAAATACAGAAACGCAACACTTTTCGCAAAATAATACATTTATTGTATGCATATGCGCATTTCGTGCGGTACTTCCGCACATCATCAGTGCACTGATACGTCTTCTATATGTACAAGTTAAAATCGTAAAAACTGACAAAAAATGTTTCTAAAAATACATCACAAATTGCATCAGAAAAATACATAGAACATATATATGTATACAGAGTAGTACAAGTACACTTTACATCCAATTAAACTTTACATCAATTTTACTATATCTAAGAGGATATTGTCGAGCATTGATACATCATTGTTCACAAGTTTATTTTCAAATTTCTTCATATAAATAGATTCTAAAGTATCTAAGTTTTGTTTGTTGCTTTCTTTCAATAATTTTATATTTTCTGTAATTATATTATGACCTGAGTTGACAAAATGGTGAGCTAAAGCTGACTTATAAATGTCTTTATTTTTTATGTGACGTTTATGCTCTTTAGATCGAATCTCTAGCGATCTGCGAGTTTGTCCTACATACATCAAATCACAACCATCGCATTTAATTCCGTAAATTCCGGATTTTTCTTTTTCTTCTCTCTTTTCGTTTATGTTTTGACTAAGGATATTTTTCAAGGTATGATGATTCGAAAAGGCAGGTGTTAAGTTAAATTTTTGAAAAGATTGGAAACTTGGTGATACCAAGTCTGATGAAACTTTACTTTTGCAAACTGAAGGTTCGTGGTTTCTTTAAAGGGGATTAGACTAGTGTTCTCTTTAATAAAAAGTCTCTGTTTAAATTTATTGTAGATTTTATCAATAAAGGAGACTTTGAACCCATTTTGTTTTGCAATCGTATATATAAATTGTAGTTCTTTTTTGAAATTGAACTCAGACAAAGGGATGGAAAACAGTCGATAAAACAAGGAATTAAAGGCTGCTTTTTTGTATTTGTGGTAGGTAAAAGAGTTGGCGTGCAAGTAGTTGTTAGTGTGTGTAGGTTTTCTGTAAATGTCAAACTCCAATGAATTCTCGTGTCTAATAATTAAAATATCCAAAAAGGGGAGTTTATTATCTTTTTCTATTTCATGTGTAAATTCTATAGATGGATGAAATTTATTTAAGGTTTTTACGAATTCATTCACATTAAAATCTTTCTCGACAATAGCAAGAATGTCGTCAACATAACGATAATAAATTTTTGGGAACTCAGCCATCTTTTCTTTCAAGTGACTTTCTAAATGGTTCATAAACACGTCAGCTAGGAAAGGAGATAGAGGGTTACCCATAGATGTACCAAACGACTGGTGGTAGTGCTTTGAATTAAATACGAAAGCGTTATTCGTCATGCATAATTTGGTGAGTTCAATATATTCTTTAAAGAATATATATATTCTTTAACCCTGCAATGCTCGCGCGCGGACTCACACTCCGCGCGCTTATATTTGTAACTCTATTTCAAATTCTGTTTACTATATTGACATGCGCAGATGTATAGCTTCCTAAAATCATAACAAGCGCCTTATTCTGCAGTTTGACACAGAACAGTTCATTAGTCACGTCAATATTTTGTGTTGCGGAGCTATAGTCCGCAGCGAGCATTAAGGTGTAAAAAAGTAAACAATTTATTTATCTTATTTCGTGACATATTAGTTCAAGTATTCAAGTAAGTATACGTTTATAATTATATTACACGTTAGAAGTAAATGATTATATTATTCAAGGATGAGTTGGTCATATGAGACAGAGCAAGTTCGTTTAGAAAGGTTGATGCAACAATGTTTAGACGAGGATAATATGGCAGACGAAAATGATCCTATGGATGATGAAGAGAATGATGAGGCAGACATCGTAGAAACTGAAGAACTATTTACTGATACAGAGCAGGAAATTTCAGATGATGAGCATGGTCAAAATGAAAAAAATACTGAACCTGTTTTCACCGGTAAAGATAACATTACCAAATGGAAAAAGCATAAACCTCTACAGACTGTTAGGACCAGATCTATAAATATAATAAAGAAATTTCCAGGAGCAAAAATATCAACAAAGACGTTGACAACACCGATTCAAATTTGGAGACATTTTTTCTCAGATGAAATACTGAACAAAATTGTACAAAGTACTAACAATCATATTATGTCCAACCAAAGTAAATATCAGAGAGACAGAGATGCCAGAGAAACAAGTTTACACGAAATAGAAGCATTGATAGGATTATTGTACTTCTCCGGCGTTTTGAAATCTAACCGTTTGAACCTTGAAGAACTATGGAGTTCTAACGGCACAGGAGTTGAAATCTTTCGTCTCACCATGTCAATTACACGTTTCAGATTTCTCCTTCAACATTTACGGTTTGATGATGCCGCAACACGGGAGGAACGAAAACGTTATGATAAGTTAGCTCCCATTAGATGCATTTTCGATTCCTTCGTTGACAACTGTAAAACTGGGTATACTCCATTTGAATATGTTACCATCGACGAAAAGCTAGAAGGATTTCGAGGCCGTTGCCCATTCAGGCAATACATACCAAGCAAACCAAATAAGTACGGAATAAAAATTTTCGCGCTATGTGACGCAAAGACTTATTACTCATGTAACTTGGAGGTATATACCGGAAAGCAGCCGGACGGTCCGTTTCTAACAGATAACTCCCCGAGTGCTGTAGTAAAGAGACTCTGCCAGCCTATCAAAGGATCTGGAAGAAACGTGACCGTTGACAACTGGTTTACTAGTATAGAGTTGCTAGAGAGTTTGTATAAAGATTTCAACCTAACTATGATTGGAACAATAAGAAAAAATAAAAGAGAGCTGCCTGTCGAATTTGCAAATCCTGTTACTAGGCCTATAGGTTCAAGCATGTTCGCTTTTGCTGAAACTGCAACCTTGGTTTCATATATACCTAAAAAAGGTAGAAACGTATTACTTGTATCAAGCCTTCATAGAGATGATAAGTTGGACGAGACGACTGGTAAGCCTGATATTATATGTGATTATAATATCACTAAAGGTGGCGTTGATACAGTGGATAAGTTGTGTGCTACTTATAATTGTGCCAGAGGTACACGCAGATGGCCAATAGTAATATTTTATGCCCTGCTCAATGTAGCAGGAATCAATGCTATGGTTTTATATAAACTGAATAATATAAATGATGATAGCATAACAAGAAGATATTTTCTGCGGACACTCTCATTTCAACTTCTTGAGAATCATCTCCGTAAGCGTCTAGATCAAAGCAATTTGCCAAGAAAAGTAAAAGATGGTATCAGGGACATTCTTGGAATTGAACGACTACAAAACGCGACTGTAAATGACCCTAACAAGCGAGGTAGATGCAGTTATTGCGATAGAATAAAAAATAGACCTACACGCTATACCTGTAAAAAATGTGGAACGTATATCTGTGGAGACCATTCTGTGTATGTGTGTTCAGATTGTTATTCAGAATTGGATTAATAACGTTTATTCAAGTATGTTCAAGTTTTCCCCTTAATATTTTTGATGTATCGTTTTTTCATTTATATTGTTTTTGTTATTTATTTTTTATTAAATATACTACTTTCTTGAGTGATCTTTATGTCTTTATGTAAAGAAGTCATTATGTAAAGAAAAAATATTAGTTACCTATCAATAGCCATTATTTCTAACATGCGGACTGTCAGTCCGCTGCGAGCATTGATCTCTCGATAAAACGTGCGAGCATTGGAGGGTTAAAGAATGAGGTGAGGTGAGTTCAATATATTCTTTAAAGAATATATATATTCTTTAAAGAATATATTGAACTCACCAAATTATGCATGACGAATAACGCTTTCGTATTTAATTCAAAGCACTACCACCAGTCGTTTGGTACATCTATGGGTAACCCTCTATCTCCTTTCCTAGCTGACGTGTTTATGAACCATTTAGAAAGTCACTTGAAAGAAAAGATGGCTGAGTTCCCAAAAATTTATTATCGTTATGTTGACGACATTCTTGCTATTGTCGAGAAAGATTTTAATGTGAATGAATTCGTAAAAACCTTAAATAAATTTCATCCATCTATAGAATTTACACATGAAATAGAAAAAGATAATAAACTCCCCTTTTTGGATATTTTAATTATTAGACACGAGAATTCATTGGAGTTTGACATTTACAGAAAACCTACACACACTAACAACTACTTGCACGCCAACTCTTTTACCTACCACAAATACAAAAAAGCAGCCTTTAATTCCTTGTTTTATCGACTGTTTTCCATCCCTTTGTCTGAGTTCAATTTCAAAAAAGAACTACAATTTATATATACGATTGCAAAACAAAATGGGTTCAAAGTCTCCTTTATTGATAAAATCTACAATAAATTTAAACAGAGACTTTTTATTAAAGAGAACACTAGTCTAATCCCCTTTAAAGAAACCACGAACCTTCAGTTTGCAAAAGTAAAGTTTCATCAGACTTGGTATCACCAAGTTTCCAATCTTTTCAAAAAATTTAACTTAACACCTGCCTTTTCGAATCATCATACCTTGAAAAATATCCTTAGTCAAAACATAAACGAAAAGAGAGAAGAAAAAGAAAAATCCGGAATTTACGGAATTAAATGCGATGGTTGTGATTTGATGTATGTAGGACAAACTCGCAGATCGCTAGAGATTCGATCTAAAGAGCATAAACGTCACATAAAAAATAAAGACATTTATAAGTCAGCTTTAGCTCACCATTTTGTCAACTCAGGTCATAATATAATTACAGAAAATATAAAATTATTGAAAGAAAGCAACAAACAAAACTTAGATACTTTAGAATCTATTTATATGAAGAAATTTGAAAATAAACTTGTGAACAATGATGTATCAATGCTCGACAATATCCTCTTAGATATAGTAAAATTGATGTAAAGTTTAATTGGATGTAAAGTGTACTTGTACTACTCTGTATACATATATATGTTCTATGTATTTTTCTGATGCAATTTGTGATGTATTTTTAGAAACATTTTTTGTCAGTTTTTACGATTTTAACTTGTACATATAGAAGACGTATCAGTGCACTGATGATGTGCGGAAGTACCGCACGAAATGCGCATATGCATACAATAAATGTATTATTTTGCGAAAAGTGTTGCGTTTCTGTATTTTACAATATTATATTTTCGCAAGCTCAAAAACCAGTTAATTAATGAATGAATGTTTATTGGTCATCAAATATACATGACAAGTCACAATAATGTCAACAGATAAATATATATGTATAGTACTATAAGATATTACACACAGTAAGAATATACTAATGATAAAAATAAATAAACAAACACACAGATTGCCAAACATGTGAAAACAAAATGAAACTAATGCACATTATCAAAATATTCCGCAATACTGTATAAGGATTTATTTAATAACATCTTTTTTTTACTTTCATTACAAAGTGTTGTATATTTAATGTTTTAAAATGCTCAGGTAAATGGTTATACATTTTAACACCCCAATAGTCTACACGGTGTTGGGTCGAGTTTAAACGGTGATAGGGGATAACGAAATTTTCTCGGTTTCGCGTGTCATATTCATGTAAGTCTGTTTCTTCTTGAAACGTGTTTTGTTGGAGTGCACGAACTTAACGCAATTGAGAATATAGACGCTGGTGATCGTAAGTATCTTTTGGGTTGTAAAAGCTTCTCTACAGGAATCAGTATGATGCATATTACACAACACTCTGAGAGCTTTTTCTGAACACGTGCACTATCCGTGGAGGCGCCCCAGATCGTAATACCATACGAGGCTACGCTATGGAAATTAGCATAGTAAGTATGTCTCGCCGCAAGGTCGTTAGCAGTTCTCTTTATTGCTCTAATGGTATAGATCGCCTTACTGAGTCTCGAGCAAAGTGAAGACTGCTGACCGAAGTGCATCCTCTTTAAGGTGTTGAATTTCTTCTTTAGCGCCTTTTATAAAAACAGATGTGTCATCGGCATATACAAATGATGTACTAGATGTTATATTGCGTGGAAGGTCATTTATATATATAATAAATAAGATAGGACCCAGAATGGAACCCTGTGGCACTCCAATATTTACCTGTTTCAATTCAGACCACGAATCTTGCCACCACACACTTTGCTTTCTGTTATTTAAGTAAGATTTCAGAAACTGATATGCATTGCCCCTGACACCATAATGCCACAGCTTCGATAACAGATTACTGTGCGTTACACAATCAAAAGCTTTACTCAGGTCGCACGCCAACATCTCCGCTGATTTTCCAGCATCTCTAGCATCCCAAATATTTTCCAACATTTCTGTTAGAGCTGTTATAGTGGATCTGCCTGTTCTATACCCATGTTGTTCGTACGCAAATAGATTGAATTTTTCAAAGAAAGAAACTATTCTTTTCTTGATTGTCTTTTCAAAGACTTTAGATATGATAGGCAGTACTGAAATGGGTCTATAATTTTCCACATCATCTTTGCCGTTCTTTTTGTATATAGGTACTACTTTTGCTATCTTTAATTCCTGTGGAAATACAGCTTCTGTTAAACAACGATTGATAACTTGTGTGAGAGGCTCAGCTATTACTGTTATAATCTCCTTAAGTATCGCGGTCGTCATACCATAAATATCTTGAGATTTTTTAGTTTCAAGACCCTTGACAGTATCTATCACTTCTTCAATACTTGTGTCAAAGAGGAAACATGTGTTAGCACAATCCTTCTTATAGTTGTTTAGTAGAGTTATGACGTCAACTCCATCGGCCTTAGCACTGATGCCGTCCACAGTGGTTCGCCCCACCGACACAAAGTACTGATTAAAATCATTAGCAGTTATATTCAAATTACTGACATTTAATCTATTATTATTTCTTCCAGTTTCTTTGTTGATCACATTCCATATAGCCTGCTGTTGATTACTAGCTTGTAAAATATAGGTTTGATTTGCTGTCATCCTTGCATTTTTTATGGCATCAATATATTCGATTTTATACTTTTGGTATATTTGTAAAATGTTATCAAGCTTAGTTACTTTGTGTATTGTATGTAGAGCATCCAATCTATTCTTTATATTCTGTAAGTCCGAGTTATACCAAGTAACCTTTGATTTATCTGTAACACGTTTTATTTTTTCAGGCATATAGTAGTCGTACGCTCGCAAGAGTTCACCCTGAAATATAGTGAACATCTCCTGTGCGTCACGTGCGCCATGTAACGCCGTCCATTGATGTTTGTATAAATAGTCTTTATATCGCAATATATTGGCAGGATTAGTTTCTCTACTATTAAACAATTAGGACATTGAGCGGTACAGGATATATTGATGACCATACCGCCAAATTTTTAACTTGCTATAAGAGATTATCCGCTAAATTTTACAGGTTACCAAAAATACATAAACCTAACGTCCCTCTAAGACCGATTGTTTCCTTTATCGGTTCACCTACATACAATATGTCTACGTATATAGCAGAATGCGATCTGTCCAACTGCCTGTCGATTACCAGCTTGTGTCGCTGGATGTAGTGTCTCTCCATACCAATATTCCGTGTGAATTGGTCTTACAGATCATCAACCAATTTTCGGACATTGCCCAACTCCATACTTCTATTCCGCGAGACATGTTCTTGAACATAATACAGTTTCTCTTTAACAGCTGCACTTTTTCCTTTAATGGTAAGTTTTTTAAACAGAAATTTGGTTCACCCATGGGTAGTCCTTTAAGCCCTATCTTAGCTTTGCTAACTATGGATTTTTTACTCGACCAAGTAATACCGCTTGTCCCATTCCAATTCACCTTCATCTACAAATATGTAGATGATTTGATATGTTCGATTCCTGCTAACACAGAAGAACTAGTGTTACTACATTTTAATAGTTTTAATCAGCATATTCGGTTCACTCTAGAAATGGAACATAATAAAACTGTTCCATTTTTGGATACGTTAGTCTGTAGAAGTGAAGTACAAAAGGTAGTTCTTAATTGGTATACTAAACCTACCTTTTCAGGTAGATATATTAATTTCTTCTCCAACCATCCTACACAGATAAAATTTAGCACCTTAAGGACAATGAAAACGAGAATCCTGGCCATTGCGAATCCGCAGTTTCACGATGTCCTGAAACCTAAGTTAGTTCAAATTTTCTCTAATAATGGGTACCCTGAACGTATTGTTCGCTCCATAGTGTACGGCAACTCTCACACAAATGTTCCTCATAACACTGACACCACACCCCAGGTGAACACCAATGATGTTAAATATTTCAAATTTCCTTATATTCTTCACTGTTCCGAAAAGATTGCGAAGGCTTTTAAGGATTTTCCGAACATTAGGCTGGCTTACAATAATATCATCACAATTAACTCACTATTTTCTAAATTAAAAGACAAAACCCCACCCTTGTTTATGTCTAATGTGGTATATAGGATACCTTGCAGAGGCTGTGATCGATGTTTCGATATTATATCGGCACCACAGGTTAAATGCTTAAAAATCGGATTTATCAACACCGCAGAGATTGCAACAAACACCTTAATGGTATTGCTCTCTCGTGCCATCATCTTGGTACTGAACACAATATCAATTTCGATAGAACCACTGTCTCAGCTGTGGAGGACAGATATAGGAACAGAATGTTTTTGGAAATGTACTACATACAAACGTGCAAATTTTCGTACTGATATCGACGACCTCAGTGATATAAACAGTTTACTTTTCAACATCAATTCACATAATAATGAAAATAATAATGTTACTAACATACAGACCACAGATTTAAATTCAACCATTATTATAATCGATTCGGATTAAATTCCTTTGGTTCTAGTTTGAGTGGCCCCTATATTCTACGAGACTGCTTCTCATTGTTTGAAATTCCCGCAAATTTCACACTGGCTTCCACTGCTGTGCAATTTAGGAAAATTGCTTATCTAACTGTTATTTGGTAACATAACCCATCAATTCATAGTTTTGCCGCCTTTTCGTAATGTCACATGCGGTAAACATTCATTTACCTTTTAATTGACATAATTAGTCTAATTTTAATTTTTTTAATTTTTTTAATATGTTGACATGTTTTGACATCATGTGTGTATTCTAATGAGTTTAATTACCTAATGCTTTCAACATTAGCTGACTTATTCACTATATGTAAGTTACTATTTATGTATAGCTTTAACATTGTATTTATTGCTGGGTATTGTAGATTTACTCTCTGAAGATGAAATAAAGCTCAGAGTCAATGAAAGCGAGTCTCGTTTCTTAAAGTCTCCAGAACAAAGCTCTTATCACCAGAATTCCCCAACACCTTGCGAAACCTATATGAGTATTATTTTTGCAGCCTTCTAGTTTACATCTCGAATTATCTTTTTTTCATCAACATCTGGGAAATGGTTATAACCATCATACCGTTTATTTTGAAACGGTTTCGCTTCAGTGCCTTTCTTCGTTTTTACTGGAATGGGATCAAAGTCACTTGGTTTCCCCCTTTTGGGGGAATATTTACAAAAGTTTTCTTCACTTTATCCCATCTTTTGCAATTGTCTTCTTGTCCAACACTAACAAAATTCCATGCTGTTGTAACAGCTTTATTGTCATACCATTTGGTAATGACAACACCATCTTTGCTAAGAACAGAAGATCTACGTCCTTGTTTTTTTTTAACTTTATCAATAGGTAACGGTGGATGCAGAAAACGATTTATTCTTATAGTACCCACAGCACAAATAGATTTTGTTTGTAGCAATTAAAAACGATAAGAGCTAAAATAATTATCAAAATAAAGGCCATGATTTGGTTCAGTAATTCTTTCAGCCAGCTGCATAACAACTCCTGCTCCTGCACCAAAATGTTTATAAACAGGTTTCAATTCAGTGGTATTCATTCAATACAGCAAAAAATCATAAAAAAAATATAGAATGTGTAATAGTTACAATAAAATTTGTGAGAAATTAGACATATTCCATATCTCGATGCCGCAGGTGGGAGTGGCAGTGATCGAGACCATTGTTACTGATGCGATTATACACGGTTCATTTTTGTTTTCAGTTGATTGTTTCTCAATCTTTAATTTCCAATGTTTAACTATAATAATTTCAATTTTGGGTTGTGTTGAGTGGTTGACTCTTGATGACATTTTCGCCTCCAATATTTCTGCTCGAATACATGTTACTGTAGACTCATACTCTTAAGATTTCTAGCATATTTCTAAAGTCCATGGGCTACACCGTTTTGGAGTTCAATTGTCAAATTTGCTTCGGCAGTTTCACTAAAGCCCAGGAATGACAATGCGAAATTCTCCCTGAATACAGTTATCTTTCTTCTTTACTAGGTTGCTTCTTTGTACAAGAATGAATTAACTGGTGCGGAGCCGAAAATATGTTAAATAATCAATTTCCTGTACCACTTATGACCCCTTTTAAGGCAATGTGAATAGGTTTTTATCTGAGCTGAAAGGTCAATATATGTTTTTCAATTATTGTAATCGACGATAACCTCAGGTTCTATCTCTCATCTTGATTTGTTGGCCGGTATGTTCAGTTGTGAAAACCAATACGTCGCGGGTATCTTTCCACTTACGCATGACAATATCAAATATAAAAACTAATCTCTTAATAAATATAAGAAATTAATATTGTTTCTCTTGTTATTTCTGAAAATGCACACTAATTTAAAAATGTGGTAGCTATGTTATTGAGATTATTATTTTAGCCGAACAATAAAATTTGTTTGGCATCCTGATGAAAAGACAATTTAATAAAAGAATATGATATTCAATCTGTTAATAAAGTCAGTTGCAAATGTTTCTAACTGAAAAATGTTTCTAAATGAAACTAACTAACTAACCTAATATTACCTGGCATCTGCAGATTTGTTTTTCTGACTACCAAACTGGTTCCCCAAACAAATCTTTTGATAATTATTAGTTGTTTCCACAAAACGATTATTAAATATTTTGAGGCTGAGAAAGTGCTGATGGGTATTAGCAATTATTAATTAAAATGTTTTTTCTTGAGAATCACAATTGAGAATAATTATTTAAAAGTAAAAAATTTGTGCTGAATTTGTTGTTTCGTTATAATTTACGGATTTTCTAAAATTAAACTTCTGGGTATTTTCAATAAAATGAGCGCTGATTTAAATTTAAATGTTGTAGTGATTTCCTGCCATGGTGGCTGTTAAGAATTTTTACATTTGAGCCTCCTCTTAAGAATAAAATCTTGATATCACTTCCAGTTAAACCGGAAATGAAAACGGAAGTGATGAAATTTTAAAGGATGCATAGTTACACAGCATAAAGTACAAACAACAACATATACAAAATAGCCAGTGTCCTTGCTTAAATGATATTGTACTGTCCCATAGTATTTACGATAATAGCCAATTACTCAAATCAGAGAAATAACAGCCAACTCACGTGGCCGGTAGCAGAAAAATTTAATCAAATACAACCGTGAAACAAATCGATTCCTATAACGATTCATTGCTATAGACTATAACACTACAATTGGTAATAAAAGATTCATTGACCATCAATGAATAAACAATAGTTGCCTATTTATTTGAGCAAGACAATCCCTAGTATAAAATAGGTCGCAATTTTCCTATTCCGGTGAATTCCATTATTCTAAAGCAAGATGTCATTTAATAAACTACAGGGTAAGATTTCCAATACAATTTATATTACTTACTGTCTCATATAAAATTATATCGATATTTTGTAACATTCGCCATAAGACCAATACACCTTCTTCTGATGTAATTCACGCAATTGTTAACGATTGGACTAAATACGCATATTTGTTTTAACCATGCCATAAAACAATAAATTTTGTTTTGAGTTTGCTATTTCTGCACAAATTACTTTCCAAACGAAATCAGACGTGATTCCTTGCTCAAGCTCAGATAAAAATGTTTCACCATTCCACTATATACATGAAACGTACTTTGCCCAGACAAAGTATGCTTGTATAGCCTAAGGACTACATCATCCCCCATCCAATCTAAGAGCTTTAATAAACTGCAATAACTGAGATAGTTTCATAGAAGGTATTTCTTCTTCAGCTATCAAATTCATTTGACTAGGCGTTTGTGACCTTCAAAAAACAAAAAATCGAAAAACTGTGGATGTGGTAATTAAAACAGCTAAATTAATTTCGTTGTTAGGTAGATGGAATAGCTTCCGCCAAAGAGGAATCGGTTAATATCTTGTGGACTGTAGGACTTTTATTGCAAAATTTGTAAGAAAACTAAATTTGTTTGTATTATATTGGAATTACTACTTTGTTCGAGCTTTCATTGCAATAGAAAAGTGTGGTTGGGGAAGTGTGGATAACTTCGCGTATCTCTTTCATGCATTCTTCAATCCTGTACTTGTTTTATTCTATATGCACCTTGATCTATCACCAGACCGTCCTCGCTCTATAACCTCACATATTTTTCTATCTCGGTTCATATTCTTGAAGTTGCCCTACTACTCTTTCATACATTATGGCCCTTGCTATACATCATTCACTTGAATTACAAATAATATGTTCACGACAAACCCCTTTTGCAGTGTACACATCGCTCCTCGTCGTATCAACGGTTACAATAATCTGCGCAGATGACCTGACGTACAGCATCAACACCCTCTCCAAAAACATTTACCAAACCATCCTAAAGGATGACAACTTGATATTTTCGCCGTTCAGTTTGCATGCTGCTCTGTCTTTGGCTTATGGAGGGACTGGTGGGACAACCACTACTAGCTTTCAAAAGGCTCTCGATTTACCGACTACTAACGAAACAGCACTTATATATAAACCTGTTTTCGATAATTTGAATTCTGCCGAAAATATCACCATAGATACCGCTAATAAGATATATCTGCAGAAAGACCGCAAATTAAAAAATAGCTTCAAATCGACAGCTCAAACTTATTTCAATGCTGATATTGATTCTATAGATTTTGGAAATGCTGTAGAGGCTGCTGCGGAAATTAACAATTGGGTAAAAGAGAAGACTCACAACAAGATCGAAGAAATTGTCAATCCCGACTCGTTTGGATCACTAACGCAAGTGGTTCTTATTAACGCGATCTACTTCAAAGGTAAATGGTTATTGCCTTTTTCTCCGAACTCCACTCAGTCATTGGATTTCCACGTATCTGAAACGAAAGTTATATCGCATCCAATGATGCACCAAATAGGTACATTCTACTACGCATACAATAAAGAATTAAATGCTGAAATACTGAAGCTAGAGTATCACAACCAACGTTTCGCCATGACTATCATTTTACCCGGTTTCGGATCAGATATTAATGTTTTAGAAAAGAAGTTATCGAATATCGATTTAACCAAATTGACAACAAAACAAGAAGAAGTGGAAGTATATCTACCGAAATTTAGAATTGAAAGTACTTTTGATCTAATGGATCCCTTAGAAAAGGTTAGCATACTTTATTTTAACACTAGAACCACTAGTGCATAAATGAATTATTATGTTTATAACTATAGTTGCTTTAGATCGGCCTTGGTGAAATATTTAGTGGCGCAGATTTCTCGAATATGATCGATGGTGTACCAGACCTATCAATCGACACAGTAATTCAGAAAGCTTTCATAGAAGTAAACGAGGAGGGTACGGAAGCAGCTGCAGTAACAGGTATGATATGCCTTGCATCTTAAAGATATTTGATATTATATAAAATCTATTTTTGTAGTAATCGACCCGGTTCTAGTATCAGTGGTTGCTCCTAAAAATCCTATATTCATGGCCGACCACCCTTTTATGTTTTTCATAACAGCAAAATTAGGACAGGAGCCGTCAGCAGATAGCACTGTACTATTTGTTGGAAAAGTAACATCGCCTAAGTACGAAGAAACATAAACATGTTACTGGTGTGAAGTTTTATAGCTCCATATATGACGATGTAAATATAAAGATGTTCGAATAAATTAAATGCATTAGAGGCGATTTTCAATTTTTAACATGCATTGGTGTACACAACACCACTGTCATAAATTCGAATGTAGCGCAGCTTTGAAACTGACTAAAGTAACTGATGGATGCGCAAAAATCAGGTGTTGCACACGACATATCGTACATGAAGCATCCAATCAGTTGTTGACATTTGAATTCTTTCTAAAGTATATTTTTTCATAATTTTAAAATTTGAATCTATTAGTGTACTAACTGACTTGCAATGTTGCATACTGAATTTAGGCAGCGCATTCTTAAGGTACAACAACAAGATTGTAGACGACCAACTTATTGGCGACCGGGTTAGAGAAGGTTCACTCCAGACATAAGTTTACCGCTATGTCGAGAAGCTCATTACAAATTACAGTTTTCAACTACAGGACGTATATCTTAGATACTATCGAAAACCGATTTCGACATCCTTCAAACACTTTTCTGAGTTACATCCGATGGCTTAACATTTATTTTGATTTCATTTTTAGTTTGAATGATCTGACAGGTTCCTTCGTTGGGTTCCTTTCTGACTGGTTGTCATTTTAACATGTCGACCGTATAATTCCAAAAGGACGAACAGACCAATTTTTCAAAAATAAGATTTATGTAGTAGTACAAATAGAGCATTAATATGTTCATTGTGGCAAAAGAGCGAACAGATTTGAGGTATTTAAACGTTAGAAATGAATGTTATTGTCATTCTTCTTAGGACACATCTAAAATATGTGAAACGCCAAATAGACGAATGGCCACAAAAAACCAGTCAAATGGACGAACGTGCAACGAAAACTAAATAAACGGCCGCACAGTGGGCCCAAAGTTAGTAAAAGTTGGCGAAAATTAAAAAATTAAATTTTGCTGTAGCATCTTATAATCTATACGCGCGTGTAGCTAAAGAGTTCCTGTGTACTTGACGAAAACCAGTCAGAACTTGTAGGTTTAATAGACTTCACGTTATTGATACGCTTCACTGTTTTCGAATTGTTAGTGTTACCAAATTTTTACTATTACTTTTACTGATTCTGTGACTTTCATAGCTATGGAAGGAATACCTTCAGGTAAGCGTTTATTTAATATATTATCTTTATTACGAAATAATATTCGTTGCGGTAGTAACTTTAAAACTCACATATATAACTAAATTTTTAGTTATGTTCCGGTCATACCCCGAGTCAATTCTATGTGTTATAGCGAAGACCAGTTCTTCTTCTTTACCCCTACACAAAAAAATGTTGAGCATGTTTGTGCCATTTTGTATTATTACTGATTTTTGTCCTACGTATGTAATTAAGTGTCTTTTACTATATTTTAAGTCTGAAAAATTTAATAATTTTTTGAATCAGGATCGGGGTCTAATGAATTATTTTTAACAAGGCAACGCCTTTATAACATAATGAAGAGATCGAATATGAAAAGTATTGATAAGCGGATAAGTTTTCTAATAAGTGATGTACAAAATGTCACTCGGTGTCCTAAACATATGTTACCTCAATTAAACACAAATATATACCGATTTACATCTGATTTCAAGAGTAGGTGGCTGAAGTCGAATAGAAAAGAAGAGCGATTTCTTGAAGCAAATAGAGAATGGTTGCTTAGTTCTCTGAGTTTACCTAAATATTCTACCCAAACTAAAATAAATCGGAGCAGACCAAATAAAACTTTTGAAAATTTAAGTGAAAGGTCGAAACGTCAAAAAAGCAGCGTCTGAGGACTGAAAATTCTTCGTTCTTCTGGCTCAGTGGATGCATCGAAAGTCATCAAAGACGTAACAATGACTACTCCGAAACATGCGGTGAGATATCGGGTAGCTTGTCAAACTTGTCCTGAAGCAATAAGGAAACTATCAAGTTCAGAGGCTTTATCATTATTTATTGATACTAACCTCACTAAAGCACAATACAATAAAATAAAAAGAAAGAATTATGCACGCTTTCCATCTTGCAAGGTTATTCAACGCGCTAAGAAAGAGTGCTATCCAGATCCGACATTTATCAGTGTTGATGGAATTTCAGCTGAAGTAAAACTGCAAGCGCTTATGGACCATACTTCACAACGTATTGCAAAGCTACAGGAAGAAGTAATAAAACATCAGGAAGGATTACAAAACCTTTGTTTGATTTCTAAATGGGGGTTTGATGGGTCTAACCAGGTTGAATACAAACAGAAATTTTTAAAGCCTGAAAGTTCAGATGCAAGTATTTTCATAACATCCTTAGTTCCGTTGCGTCTTGAAGCAGAAAATGAAAATAATGAGACACTGGTGATATGGAAAAATACAAGAGCTTCTTCAACACGGTTTTGTAGGCCCATTAAATTCCAGTTTGATAGAGAAACAAAAGACCTTTCGAAAGCAGAAAAAGCTTACATCGATAATCAAGTTGACAGCCTTCCACCCACAGTATGCGAACTTGAAGGAGAAAATGTAAGAATAGAAATAAACTCACTGTTTACTATGGTAAACGGTAAAGTCTGTAATGCAATCACAGAAACAACTTCTACTCAACGATGTTACATTTGTGGTTTGACTAATAAAGATTTCAATAATCTGACAGAAGCAGACAGGTGCAAGAGTTGATGAAAATCACTTTTCATTCGGGCTTTCAATTTTGCATGCTCGCATAAGATGTCTTGAGTGTCTCTTGAATGTATCGTACAGATTGTCTATAAAAACCTGGCAAGCTAGATGGGGCAACAAAGCAATAGTTGCACAAAGACAGAAATTGATATAAAAACAATTCAAAGAAGAAATGGGAGTAACAATCGATAAACCTAAACAAGGGTTTGGAAGTTCTAATGATGGGAACACGGCGAGAAGGTTTTTTAATGATTCAGAAAAAACCTCAGAAATTATGTGCATAAATTTGCGGTTGATTCAAAGATTCAAGACTATATTAGAAACGTTGGCAAGTGGACACCTAATCGATACAGTAAAATTTAAAGAATATATGTACAATGAATACTGCCAAGATGTTCATAAATTTATATGATTGGTATCCGATGCCACCAACTGTTCACCAAATCTTGATCCATGGTGCTGATATCATAGCTAACTTCTTCTTACACATTGGTGAAGTAAGTGAGGAGGCCCAAGAGGCCAATCATAAGATATTTAAAATATATCGCGAAGGTTTCTCGCGCAAAATGAGTAGAGAAAAGACGAATATAGATGTACTCAATAGGTTATTGATTGGGTCGGATCCCGTAATATCAAGCTTGGAGCCACCTTCCCAAACAAGAAAACCCTTTAACAAAAAATTTTAGGAATGTTGCTGCCTCCCGATGTCAAAGTTTCTGAATATGATTCATCAGAAAGCAGTTCTTCAGATTCTGAATAATTTTATGTTATATATATATATATATATCTATTTGAAAACTTTTGTATACATAAAACCACTACTTGTTTGTTTATATTTATAATAAATTTTGATTGATTGTTTATTGCATTGTTTTTACTGTTTCCATCATCGAAAAGCAGTCTAAATAATTTTCGCCAACTTTGGCCCCACTGTGGGCCGTTCTCCAGTTTGCTCCAGTTGTACATAACCTTATTGCGTGTGCGTATGTTTATGAACTTTACTTTCTTTAGTTTTTAATAAAACCGAAGGTAAGTTATCAATATTAAAGTTAATGTTAACTTTTTGCTCCTAAATATTATATATTAGAAGTTAATTGAACTGGTGCTGAAAGAAATATTAATGATAGCCCAAACAATAACATGAAATATATAAATGATATAAATAACTTGCCAGTAATATTTCTTGATGATACCTGATCAACAAAGTTATACATAATATAATTATATAAAGTTATGAGTACCTATTCCATAAAATAAATTAAACCGTGATATGACTGTTTTACTTTAAGGGTTTTGTCCGTTGATTAATAATTATATTGTTTATAGACAATCACTGAAATCAATACGGGTCAAAATACAGTTGTCAATAATGTACAATTTGATAATACAGGAGAGCAAAGTAACTCAGTTACAGAAACACAGGTCAGTTTTATAAAAGTTTTAATACCTATAACTTTCAATTTAACAACTTTCCCATTGAAACTAATTATTTTTCTTCTTGCAGGTAGTTTCACAAGAGAACACTGTCAACACCAATATAGGGTAAACTACCCAGTAATTGGCCTTTTCCCATTTAGCTTCTAGTTATTGGCCGTTCTACTAAAACACAAATTATTAGGAATTTGTCAATGTTAATCTTGTATCTGTAACAATCCGCACAATCCGGCAACACTATTTACATCTGGTGCCAAACGGTCTAAGAATTCTCCCGCCAGTTTCACAAATAGGTGGTAATATTGTGTGTTCCGACAAGAGTGTGTTGCCACTGGTAAGTTATTTTTCTAAATATTACAAGTTTATTATTAGGGAAATGAATTTGGTACCTTCCTAATAATATATTTGATGAAATTCTGATATGATTTTCCATCATAACCTAAAATTCTCCATAAAATCTGCAAGCCAATCACTGAACAGTATGTTGAACGTTTTATTTAGTGATTGGCCGCCTGGCCAATCGCTGAATTTGTTAACTAATCGGACTAAATTAATTTTATAGTTTGCGTACTATTGCCTAATGTTGGATAATGCTATTTGTTAAAAAAACTGGTCAATAATTGCTTCATATTTAGTGACTGGCCGGGGCCAATAACTAAATTTCATTATAGGACAATCACTAAAACTTACGTATTTTTAGGTGGAGACAATGCCAAAAATTGTTCAGGGTGAAAAATATTATAAGAAATACACAGAAAACGATATACAAAAAGCTCTTGAAGAAATTAAAATTGGAAAACCTTTAAGAGTGGTTTCAAGACAATACAAAATTCCATGAGCTACTTTGCAGTTCAGAAAAAGTCAAAATTATGTGAAACCAACTTTTGGCCCCAACCCAATTCTCTCCAATGATGAAAAGAAAATTTTTAACAGTAAT
This sequence comes from Holotrichia oblita, assembly GCA_023690525.1. NCBI lineage: Eukaryota > Metazoa > Arthropoda > Insecta > Coleoptera > Scarabaeidae > Holotrichia > Holotrichia oblita. The sequence goes on from CM043023.1 coordinate 41,453,686, forward strand.
GTTCACTTTTACGGCTTCTGGTCAGGTAACGCCACCAATGATCGTATATCCATATAAAAGGCTCCCCACAAATATCGCAAAGTCCGTGCCTCCAGGATGGGGAATCGGTCTTTCAGATACAGGCTGGATGAAAATGGACGTTATGAGTGACTATATAGAGAACATCTTACATCCTTATTTAAAGAATATAGGTACGATTTTCCCTGTAATTCTCTTCCTAGACGGTCACTGTACACATCTCTCATACAAACTTAGTTCTTTATGTGTAAAGCTTCAGATAATTTTAGTTTGTCTATACCCCAACGCTACGCGAATCATGCAACCCGCGGATGTTGTAGCATTCAAGCCGATAAAAAATGGGTGGAAAAAAGCGGTTGTTGAGTGGAGAAGAACTCATCCGTTGGAACCTTTGACCAAGGAGCATTTCGCTCCTGTTCTCAAACTTGCTGTAGAACGCTCTGCTAAAATTGAATCAATTAAAAACGGATTTCGAGCTTCCGGACTTAACCCTTGGAATCCAGATGCCATAGATTTTTCTAAATGTTTCGGTGGTCAAAATAAAGCGCCTCATTCAACTAGTAAAAACAATGATGGTAGATATTTGAGCTACAAAAGTTTCGCAAATATTGTTGGATCTGAGTTATTGGATGAATTTATCTAGCCTGAATGATCCAAACGAGCAATGTCTTCTTTATAAGCTATGGAAAAATTTTACGCCATTAAAAGAGGAAAGTAATGAGGATGTTAAATATTCCAAGTCGACTCAACCGTTAACAGAAAATGTTATAATTGAAGAGTTAAAAGAAATTCCGACTAACGAAGAAAGTAACTGGAATTTGCTTAATATAAATGATTTTCCTATTCTGTTTCTGACAGATGAAACTACTACTGCAAATCAGATTGATACTGTAGACCCTCCAATAAGTCAAACCGACACACAAGTGACGATGTCGAGAACAGAAAATCAAGAATGTTTAAAGAAGGATTCTGAAACAGGGGTAAAAGCAAGCGAAACAGTTCAAGATTGTTCAATTTCTTTAGGCAAAACATTATAGTACGCTAAAACACCTATTAGAAAAGGTAAAAGAGCAAGTGAAAAAATACCTTTCGCGATAACGTCTACCCAATGGCTGAAGAGGAAAGCAGAAGAAGAGGAAACAAAAAAAACGGAAACTGCTTGAAAAGGAAGAGAGAAAAAAGTTGAGACTTGAAAAACAAAATGAGAAAAAGAAGGCTAAAGATACTAAAAAGACCAAGAATGTCAAAAAAGAAGACAACTTCTAATGTCTGCCCGAAAAAACCTAAAATACAGACAGAGGTCTCTAAATACGCATCTGAAAAAACCGTGGAACAAAAGAGTACTGACAAAATAAGAAAAGAAAAAGTTGAAGCGGGAATCATTCAAAACAATTTAGACAAAAGTTTGACAGGCTGCGTGATATAAGATAATCAAAACGATGGATCAAACGTCTTTAAAGAAAATAACAGAGTAGAAGATCAGATGAGGATCCTAGCAGAGGTTGATGAAGACATGACCGAGGAAAATTCTGTACTTTGTGAAAGAGAAAATCAAAATAACTTTCCAGGCCACAAGAACAGTTATGAAAAAAAGGGTGAGATTTTATCAGAAACTGGCAGCTCATCTGACAAGATTGTGTGCAATTATGAAAAGGAAGCACACCAAGAAGGGCTAGACGCGGAGAGAAAAAATATTGAAAAGGTGAAGAAATGGCTCTTTTGCGAGAAAAATAATTCAGAAGTCAAATCTGCTTTTAATTTCACAAACCAGAAATTATTCGGCGGGTTGTGTTACTCTTGCACTAAAAATTTGAGTTATCAAAACTTTGGAGTAAAATGTAATTTATGCAGACATGTTTACCATGACTGCATTGAACGGTTAAACTTGCACAAATCGAATTCTACTATATTTACGTGTCAAACTTGTGTAAAGAATGAAAAATAGGTAGGTACCTACCTACAAATAATATAAATGAAAAAAGCTTTGTTTCTAAACTACCTAGGTACTTTTGAAAATGTTGTTAAGTTGCGTTTTATTTGGAAGTACCTAATAAATTATATACATACCTACTGTTATTTTTGTATTTCAGTAAAATAAAGTTTATTCTAAATAAAAAAATATGTGGGTTGGTGGAATAGAATGGCCCTTTAAATCTACTTACTAGAATGGGAGGCCAATCACTGAGTGGTTTACCCTACAAATTGATGATCAAATCCAAATAAACTGCTTTACAGAAAAGCAGGTCAGTGCGTTGTAAGATTTGTTGAAACATTGCTGTGCTCAAATTAAATTATAAAAATGTCAATGATATTGTGTGTTTATTCCAGGTTTTGCACGATGAGTATATTACATGATACAAATAAATAATTTTCATATTATTAAAGTAAAAAATTAATTCATATTTACAGAAGGGAACTATTTTCGAATTAACCGAAAGCTCAATTAATCTAAAAGACAGCACGATATCAGGAAATGAGAATAATTTTAATTCTGAAAGCGTCGGCAATGTAATCAATGAGAATGAAAATGATGGATGTGGCAAAAAAAGAAAAAAGGTAGACACTACAAAACAAGCAAAGAAAAAGAATAGGTGTGCAGGTAAAAGCTACTTGGCCCATAGAGGTAAAGCAATGAGAGAAAATAGATATACTGAAGCTAACAAAAGCGACATAGTCACTTCGAAGAAGGATAGCCGAGGGAGGCATTTTCCAAAAAACAAAACACCAGAAGAGTTACGGCAAGGAGTAATTGACTTCATAACTACTTTGGGCCTATAATTCCGCACATCGGCTAGGGATTCTCGCTTTAAAACTGGACTCACCTTGGAAGATTTCCACAAGTCAGGAAACGTTGCAGACGATAGTGCTAAGCCAAAAATTTTTTTTAATGGCGATAGCAGTCTCGACTTCACCAATCATAGGTATATGTATGTATCGTGTACAAGTGTGTATAGGTGACAATTCTATATCAACTGAACCTGTTGTGTAGACACTGCTAAAGTAATGAGCAAATACATTTACAACATCCTGTAGGTTATCGTGTGTAGAATCATCATAAGTCACTGTCGACGAAATTGGAGATTTGCCAGTTGTATTATGAACAAAAGCCCAAAACTTGTATTGGCCCTCGATAATTGATGCCTCTGAGTTCAGGACATTGTACGCAATCTTTAATTGTTGCTTCACCACAATTCTTAAACGTTTCTATTGCTGCAATGCAAATATGCTTCGCGATTGTTTAAACTGTTTGACGTAATAGGCTTTGAGTTTAATGTTATATATGATTTGCGAGGAGTACCACATAGGATAATTCCTATTAAGTGTTTTGTAAAGTGGAACATGCATATCAAATATTGAATACAGTTTATCATAAAAACAGATTGCATGCTGAATTCACATCAGAAACAGTGTTAAAAAAGTTTCTCGAAAGTTACTACTTGATTAGACAATATCATTTTGCCCGTTATGTGGATAATAATTAAGTTCATATTATCAAGAAGCCACAAGATAAAGTTAGAAGATGAGACCATGAGAAAATACCACATGGAAAGTTTACATCCGCATACAGTGTCAATACAATCACTTTCTAGTACCCTCTTACAGGCATACTGTGACAATTCATAAAAACAAGATACCCTTATTAAATAAAATTCATGTTGCCGCTAAAGCAGTAAATTGTAATTATTTTAATTTGAGGACAGCCTTCACTCGTAGATGCTAGCAGAAAAAATAATCAAATATAAACGTGAAAACTAAATTAAAACAAATCGATTCCGATACCTATTGCTTCATGTGAGCAACGATACAATTGGTAATAAAAGGTTAATTGGTCATGAAAGGGTACACAATAGTTGCGTATTTATTTATGTAAGACAGTAGTTTAAAATGTGCTGGTAATTTTTACTCCAGTTAATTCCTTTATTTCTAACCAAGATGACATTTAATATATTACAAGGTAAGATTTATTACAGATATCAGTTTGAAATTTCAGTCAGATACACAAGCATTTTGAAATTATTTGTAGTTATACAGGTAGAAAACTTACTTCGTAGAAGATATACATTTACGACATAACATACGTTTTCACATGATACACTTCCAAGAAACCGGTTGAGAATTTTGACAATTTAACAAAACAATTAATATTTTATTTTGCAAACATAAATAACTCGTTTAACTTAAAGATTTCTGTTTAGATTTAATTATTAATAAGTTATTAATGATATTCCTTAAAACCCCTTTAAAGTTAATGCTTTCTTTTTTATCTGAATAGGTACGGCATACAGAGAATAAAATAACTAGTTAAGTAAGCAATGTTAGTGTGATCAGAAACATCATACACAGTCTGTCCTAGATACGACTGGTTAAATCAAAGTTCTTAACGCAGCGACATCTATGAGTGAATGATTGGAGGTGAATATTCTACCCTTTATCGATTTAACCTCAAAATTTGAGCGAATTCGTTATAAAGTCGAACGAATATTAAATTCTATTTTAAATTAGGTGCAGAAACGTACAAAACAATGTGAATTATGATAATTTAACTTATATCAAATGTGATACAACTGATAAAAATTCTCAAACCATTACACATGTTTGCACATGTCGACAGGGTCAGGGGATGCATTAATGGTTGGTATGTACATCAAATAACAATAATAGTTAGTAGTTTGCTGTATTTCACCTCAATGTCAGAAGCATTCGAAACAAAGTTAATGAGTTGGTTCGTCGTGTTAATTTTCCAGACATACTATGACTTACGGAGCCAGGCCACTCACCTGTACCATCGTGTGGAATCACGAAAAGGAAAATAGCCGAAACCTTGGAGAAATAGACAGAGGCAGGCTAACAAATTCATCAAAGAATACATGCCTAAATACACCAATGATCTGTTGAATAAAGGCAGGAGAACGGTCAGGTTGGTAGTAGGCCTATTAACAGGACATGGACTCAATAAGCATATGAGCACCCCTGGCCTAGCAGAGAACTCTATGTGCAGAATCTCTCAGACAAAAGAAGAGACCTCGCTGCACATCTTGTGCCAATGCGAAGGACAAGCTGCTGCTAGGCTGCTGTTGAGGCTAGAATATATTGGCAAACTAGCAAACTAACGGCAAGGCTAGAAAACCTCATGAAAAAGGCAAAGCTAGATCAGGTGGTCTAGATAACAGTGAGCTACAATAGACCCATCCCGTGAATTATCTATCTATCGATGTCTAACGAAGGCAAACGTGCGATGATGGTGGCGTTGGCATTCATATTAAGCCCAATTTTGAAATGAAAAATATACAATTTTATAATTGTATTGAGCAAGAATTTGAATACTGCTGTTCTCAGGTTAGGATTAATAATTATAAATAAGGTATGTTACTAAAAAAACTAGTCGACAGAAAGTGGCTATGAAATGCATATTTATTAAACAAAAAGAAAAATGAATGTATATTCTGAAAGCCTGTAACAAGAACTTTTTACAAAGTGGAATGCTTTCTCATTAAATTGGGGTGTATGCGAGAGCTCTCAGCTTAGAGTTAACACTTCTCATGAGGCGCTGCACACCAGTTCGGGTGATTTCTGATGATACCTTTATCCATTTCCTTTGCAGATCTTCCTCGTTTTTAGCAACTTGCTTTGTTTGTAACAATTTTCTTTTCATTATAGCCCAATATTTTTCAATTGGTCAATTGAGGACAAATTCATGGCCAATATGCCATAGTGACATGTAGCTAGATCTGGCCAAAATAAAACAGGATATTTGTGAAGACGTATTATAGGCAGTAATCGTTTCTGTAGGCATCCTTCAACATACATATTTTGGTTGATCGAACCAGTCGTGAAAAAAATGCTGCTCTTTAACCACATTTACAAATTGCTTACCAAACCAAATACTTCTTCGCAAACTTATCCACCTTTTTTCGTTTAAATTTAGATGCAACATCGCCTCTTTTTCGTGCAGTATAGAACAATTGACCAGGAAGCTGACTGAAATCTGCTTTGATATAAGTTTCGTCGTCCATGATTATGTAGCCAAAATTGTGGACAATGTTGTCGTAGAGTTTTCGAAAACGAGTTTTAGCGGTTTTGTTTTGTTTGGTCTTAGCAAGGTCCAGAGGATTGCCTGTCTAGGCATCACTGGGGCCCTGTCTTCGACGCCGATTGCAGCAATAGAGACGATCCTGTGCTTCCTCCGCTGCAGTTCGTATTGTGGTCAGAAGCAACCCGAAGCGCTTATAGAGCAAAATGTAGCTGGTGCATTTCTTCAGTAAAAGAAAAGATCATAGCAGCATCTTAAGCTTCATCGAACAGATTGAACTGCTGTTCATAAGGGCTGATAAGATCTCGTCCGTTTTAAGTTTCAGTGGGGGATACAATGTAGACATCTCTAGCAGAGAGCATATCGAAACGAGGATTTTACCGCTGGTTTCTGTACGCTTCTAAAACGCCGAACGGTACACGAATTGAAATTTGGAAAGATAAATAAAGGGATGTCGAAGCCATCAAGTTGGAAGATTCCCCGTCCATCTTCCAGACCTGCGCAGAGGGCATTCTAAATTGCCCGCAGGTAAACGGATCGATATAAATTAGATCTAACAGCCAGGCTACCCTTAGAGTACTACAGGCTGTCAAGTTTGATTCCGAGGTGGTGCTTCACTGCCATAGGAAGCTCGAAAAACCGGCGGACCATTACAGCATTAGACGGAAATGGGTGCCAAGCCACTCCGGAATCAGAAGCAACGAAATAACTGACAAGTTAGCAGAAGGTGTCAGCAAACGACCATTTATAGGTCCAGGACCGACGCGTAGGAGTTACTATGGCAGCATTAAGTTTCAGATCTGAACTCTCTGTTAGACTCATGTACTGGCATGAGACACTAAAAAACTCTCGCGATTCGTCTAAATGAGAAAAGATTTTGCAAGATAGTTTTTATGAACAGTAACAGGCTGAGGTTACTCAGCTCACTCTATTGTGTAGAAACTGTGGGAATGCGAAGGAAACTCCAATACATCTCCTTGCTGACTGTCCAACAATGCACAATAAGAGGTGGATATACTTTAGGGTCGATCGATTAGATGATCCTAGAGTAAGTCGATTAACTCTGCACCAAGTTGTGCAACCTAATTCAGAAAACTAAAACAAAATGGGAGCATAATAAGTCTTTCTTTTGGTCGAGTTTGCTTTTCGAGGTCGTCCGGCCCTGCAGTAAATATTAATTTAACGTTTTGGTTGATTTTTTCTGTATATATAAAAATGTCTAATCTAATTACTTAATCAAAAATTTGATGTGGCTGCTATAAGAATCTCAAAAGGTAGTGCAAACAACTTTTGCTTTTCTAATTACACCAAAAAAATGTCTGAAGAAGTGTCTGAACAATGTAGAACTGTCTCGTTAAGTGCTTTCGAGTTATTGACGAAAATTGAAATTGGCAAATTTTGATTTTTTGTCAAAATATCTTAAAGTATCAAAAGTTAGGATGAATTTGAAGTGAGATTTGTACCGAATATGGAATTCTGGAAAACTTTTCCAATTTAATAATCTACATTTTTATTGTCTCGATAATTACTTTCCTGCTTTTTACACTTGGCCGTTTACTATTCCACCTTCACCTTAGTATACATATCCAAACATTATGGGTCTTATTACTATACACTTTTTTATTTTAATAACGAACGATACTTTCACAACTAGCAATACATTTGTCTAAATATACAATGTTGATTTTTTCAGTTTATACATCGCTCCTCGTCATATCAACAATTACAGTAATCTACACAGATGATCTATCATCCAGCATCAACACGTTCGCCGAAAACTTCTACGAAAGCATTGCACAGGATGATAACGTCATATTTTCGCCATTCACTCTACATGCGGTTCTGTCTTTGGCCTACGAAGGGTCAGATGGAAAGACGTCTATCAGCTTTCAGAACATTCTCGGATTACCTAATATTAAGGAGACTGCCTTGGAATACAAACATATTTTCGATAATCTAAATTCGGTCAAAAATATCACAATACGAATTGCGAATAAGATATACTTACAGAACAATTACAATTTAAAAGAAAGTTTTAAATCGACTGCTCAATCTTATTTCAATGCTGATGTCGATACTATAGATTTTGGAAACGGTGCTGCAGCTACTGAGCAAATTAACAAATGGGTAAAAGAGAAGACTAGCAGAAAGATCGACAAGCTTCTCGGCGAAGATTTTTTTACTGGACTGACACAAACAGTTCTTTTAGATGCGATCTACTTCAAGGGTAAATGGTTGTTGCCTTTCTCCAAATCCAACACCAAGCCACATAAATTCCATGTATCTAAAACTAAAGTTATATTGCATCCAATGATGTTCGTGACAGCCACACTCGATTATGGTGACAATAAAGAACTAGATTCGAAAATACTGAAGATGAAATATCAAGACGAACGCTTCGCAATGACTATCATTTTACCCAATTCCAAAACGGGCATTAATGATTTAGAAAAGAGCTTATCATATATCGATTTGAACACATTGACAACAGCAAAAAGAGAAGTAGATCTAATTCTACCAAAATTTAAAATCGAAAGTATTTTCGATCTGGAGGATCCGTTAATAAAGGTTAGCTAACTTTAAAACTGGAACGACTAGCAACGAAATACTTCACTTTATTTAAAATGGTGATGCTTCTTAATTTTACTGCATGTTGTATAAAATAACTTCCTAATTAACTCTTGCTTTATGCTAATTCTCATTTTATAGCTCGGCATTGGAGCAATATTTACAAGTACGGCGGATTTCTCGAATATGATTGAAGGTGGTGAAGGTTTAGCAATTAAAAAGGTTATTCAAAAAGCGTTGATCGAAGTAAACGAGGAGGGTACGGAAACAACTGCAGGCGATGGTACGATTCGTTTCATATCTTCGAACTATTTTATAACATATAAAATCTTCTTTATTATAGCTTACCAAACTTACATACTAGCCACGGCGCCGAAAGCAGTTTTCGCTGCAGACCACCCTTTCATCTTTTTTATAACAGCAGAATTGGGAAAGAAGCCCTCAACAGCTAGCACTCTACTATTTGTAGGAAAAGTAGCATCGCCTATTTACTAAACATGACGCTCTTACGATTACTAGTGTGAAATTTTGTGGTTCATATGTGGCGATGTAAATATATATAAATTAGGTCCGTCTATCACACATATATGTAATATTATTGAATCTAAGTAACATAGTTCAGATGAGGGCAAATTAAATATAATCTGTCTCCTTGACACCATTTATTACGAATTGCGCCACCTTAATTTATTACCACTGCGGTCTGGAGTTCCTCAAGGATCAGTACTACGACCCCTACACTATACAATCTATACCGTTACTTTTGCTAAATAGTAATATTAATTTCCAACCTCTCATTTTTGTATAGATGACATTAAAATTTATTATTATTTTTCTGTAGTAATGTTAAAAGAACGTATAAAAAACGTAATAAAGATATTAAGCGGCTTCATACAATTTCTATAAAACATCCACCTGACCTAAATCCTACCAAAACTGATTTCATATTCTTTGGTTCTAAACGTTACTGAATGAATCTGGGCGATCAACACCCAGAAAACCCCATAATAGAGACTCGAACCGGAAGCCTTCAATATCATTTCGAGGGTATCATGCTAGTAGGGCATATCGACAAAGAAGGAGGTTTTCAGGAACCGAAAAAAACTTTTCACAAATCGAGGGATTGGAAAATTAATTTTTCACATTGTATTACACATTTAATTGCTTGTTTACCTTTCTTATACAGATTAACACTTTATGTAACATTTTGTGAGTTTTTTGTTTTTCCGCTCTTTTTGCTCGACAACAATTGAGAATTATTGTTGCTTGTTTTAGGGCGTACTTCCCTGATTTTTTGAATAAATGTCTGCTACAGCAAATATTTTCAGAAAAAATCGAATAATTACAAAACAGACCAATCAAATTGCAAAAAGTAAAGATATTTATATATACGTATATATATATATATTTATCCAACCGACGTTGCTAGACCCGGCATGTTCATGATACCAAGTCAATCCCAGTGTATAACACAGAAGCGGACATTTAACATACCTTGCTAAACCCACTGATTGTACCGCTTTGCCAGACCCAGTGTATAAAAAATATATATTTTCCCGCCTTTTCATTCCCTGCAATGTTGCCAAGTATATGCGACAAGTGTCTATTATGTTTTCACAGATTAAATGTAAGCTCGAAGTGTTTTGAGAGAAAGCACAAACCTTATGATTAAAACCTCATGATTTTTGGCGTTTACAAATGGATGTTTAATGGGGCCGTCCCGGATTTTTCTTATATATTTTTTTAAGTGTACACTAAATTGTAGTGTCTACGTATTTTCTTTTTTTTATATTATTAGTAAATATGCCAAGAAAAAATATCAAAGTTTGAATTTTGAATTTAACGCATTTATGACGTGATAATGGTAAATTGACAGAGAAGCTTGCCAAGAGTATGATATGGAGAGAGATAGAAATAACACATTTGTTTGGTAAACTATTGTGTTGTTATTATTTTGTTGTGTGCTTAGAGTTTTCAGTTTGAGTGTATTTTTTAACATTATCACCTTTGAAATCGTGGTTTATTTTTATTTGAATCTTATTTGATACCAATTAATCATGAAATGTTTTGTATCTGGTTGCAAGAATAATTTTAAAATCAATCCGGAAAAGCGTCCTTATTTCCAACATATGTTACAAAAATATCAAAAGTATTTCTATATTAATATTGAAGTGAAAAGCGGCGGAGTTCAGATGCGTCACTAAGAGTTGACATCTGCTCTTCCACTCAACCATTCTATCTAAACCTAAACCCAAAAAGAGAGAAGTTACATCTGCTAAAAATGAGTGTACTTTTTTGTGCATATCTTCGTTTGTTTCGAGCGTTTTGGTTTATAATTAGTTATAATTGTGCTAATTCTCTTCTCATGCCCTGGTTTAGCTACGTCTAGATGGTTTTCTGTATTACGTTGTCGGCTTTAAGAATATGTTCACTGACTTTTATTTCAGACGGGAATGTTTGTATTGGCGCATTTCCTAATCCTTTTACCGAAACACTAGTATTATCAAATTTTGGCGCTCCCATCTGAACCTAACTGCTGGCTTTTAACAAGTTCAGATTACTTCCGCTGTCAATGAATCCTTGTATATAATGACCATTAATAGTCAAGAATATATTATCACGAAGAGGACTGTCATCTCCCTGAACGAAGCATGTTCGCCAATTTTCTTCATTTCGTATAGATGCTGTACTTGTTTGCTTGCAATGTGACCAAAATCATTTCAATATCTTTCATGGTTAACAAATATTTAGTAAAAGTCACATCGTTTTTCTTTCTACGTGTTGACAGGATTATATGCAATATAACTATTAACGGCTTTTCCAAATTATTGCTTTACTTATACGTTTTTACATTTTGTATTTTGGTACACAAAAACTACACATTAGAGACTGAAAGTTCTATTACATTTGATTGGCCAACATAAATATATTTTATATGCACGTCTTATCATCAAAACGCCTTTTCTCTAATAATTGTCACTGTCAACACACCTGTCATTCCCTACATATAACAGTGCTTGCACATTACTACGTTTGTCGTTGATGTATTCTTACAAGTTTAAGCCACTAAAATGAAGTACCATTATCACGTCACTAAACGCGCGATGTACAAATAATCAGTTTTATTTTCTTTTTTGTGCGATTCCAGTAACACTAAAATTATAATTTTTGCTATTACCTACATCAGATCATAGTAATCTTTCATAATAAAATATTTATTAACACATTTAAAAAATCGGGACGGCCCCATTATGAAGTATTTATAAATACTTAAATGTAATTTGACTTAATTTCGAAATAACGCAGTCGTGAAGTATTCATACTGTAGTTTTATATAAGATATGTGTCTACACGTATTCAAAATAGCGAAAATTAATAGTTTTGACAATAAATTCTTTTGAAACTAAAAACTATTGAAACTGTTAAAAAGCATACTGTCTCCAATAACTGACAAATTTAATCAAAAATTTTGTACTCACTTAATTCCGTATGGAAGATTTGTACGGAAAAATGATTCAATATATAATTTAATTTCGGGCTTTTCTAGCAATAATACCCTTACCTTGACAACAATATCAAATATAACTGGTCAAACCGAAAGAAATGGATTCGGATAAAAATTTAGATGCACTTAAAGCAATTAGTATGAAGCATGTAATATTAATTCTTTTTTAGTTTTTATTTTATGCATCGCGATTTTACCAACTTACTATTGACATAAATGTGGGCAAATTCCGAAGTTTTAATAGGGGATCTCGGTAACTACAAGAGGTATCAAAAAACGGACCACGCATCCGCGACCTGTTTTTTCGAGAAAAGGATGATGGTGAAAACCAAATTTGGCTTTCGGCATTCGGTTTCGAGTTATCCCTGAAAATTCGATTTTTCCCATTTTTGTTTTTGACAAAAATGACTTTTACGTTCTTGAGGAACTTTTTTAATTAGAATGCAGTGGCGTTAGAGATTTTTTGGAAAAATTTTCGAAGTTGAGGTAGGACATAAAGTTGTATATTTTATATGGAAAATATAGTTGGCTATGATATCGTTAAAAAGAGGTTTTTTTTGCCATTTCAATGATATACAGGATAACAACCTGAACTACGAAAGCCTATTGATACGAGAAGGTAGTGGGAGGTAATATTAAGTGTATCAATTTTAGTAATATCAACTGTTTGTATGACAGGAATGTCAATGGTTATGTCAAATACTATGGCAAATTATTAAACCACTTTATAATTTCCACTTTTTCATTAATTGTGTATTCCATTAGGAGAGGTTAATGGCTCGGTAAAGTATTTGACATAACCTCTGATATTCCTGTCATATAATAAGTTGACAATAGTAAAATGGATGCATTTAATTTTAACCCCCACCACCCTCTCCTATCAATAGGCTTTCGTAGTTCAAGTTGTTAACCTGTATATCATGTGGGGTCTTTTCGTTCATTTTCATTGTATTATAGCAAAAAATTAACATTTTCCATTGATTTTCATCATTTCATTACTTTTCGTTAGTAGGCGTGTGTCATTCAACAAAAATGAATCTGTCAGTAGGTTTATAAATAGTTTGAGTTGATTATTTGATTGTTGCTTCACCTTAAAATTATTCATTTGCGATGGCTTATGAGAATTACGGAAAGTATGATATGTTGGAATGCTTTATTCTCAATAATAATAATACTAGGAATTGGGTACCTATATCACGACGACGTGCGTTATCAGTTTTGAAGAAACATAAGTTTAGGCTATACAAAGTGAGGAAACAACAGCAGCTCCTATTGATTGATCCTGAACGACGCTTAGAATTCTGCAATTGGCATCTTCAACAAATTCAGCAGGATCCATCATTTTTTAGAAAAATTATTTGGATAAAGTCTACATTAGCAGTGCCGGAATTTTTAACCGACACAATGAACATTGGCGGTCTGATGTTAACCCCTACCGTGCCCGCGATGTTCAATATCAGGGACGATTCGGCTTCAGTGTTTGGTGTGCCCTATTTGACGATCGTATTCTGGCATACACCGAATTTATCAATAAAAATTAAATGATCAATGGTTAACAAATGGGTAACGATTAGAATATGTTTCACATGCAGCTTCAGTATTATTATTATTGAGAATAAAGCATTCCAACATATCATCCTTTTCGTAATTTTCATAAGCCATCGCAAATTTATAAATTTAAGCTGAAGCAACAATCTAATAATCAACTTAAACTGTTGTTCCAACTACATGTTCCATATAAAAAAATAGAACTTTATGGCCTACCTCGAATTTCGAAAAATTTTTCAAAAAATCTCTAACGCCACTGCATTCTAATCAAAAAAGTGCCTGAAGAACGTAAAAGTCATTTTTGTCCATTTTCATAAATAGCCGAGATATCGTGATAAAACGGAAATGGAAAAAATCGAATTTTCACGGATAACTTGAAACCGAAAGCCGATAGCCAAATTTGGTTTTCACCATCATCCTTTTCGCGAAAAAACAGATCTAGGATGCGTGGTCCGTTTTTTTATACCTCTTATAGTTACCAAGATCCCCTATTGAAACATCGACATTTGCCCATCCTGTACGTATTTAGTGGGTCGTATCTGTTTTTATCCTCAACTACTACCTACTGACTACAAGTTTTAAATTATAGGTAGAATATGTATCTGTTGCAAATGTACTACGCAATAAAGTAACTGAATGAAGTAAAACTGAATAATAAATTTCTATAGTTTCAGCATGAAATAGTGAATACATTCCGATAGAATATTCATTCTTTCTATATTCGAAGCGTTAATATGATTTAGATTAAAAAGATAATGGAAAGAAGTTGCTTTTTATAACTTAAACTTTGTTTAAACCAAATTCATCAGCCAAATCGTGAATACATACTATCACACGCTAACTTAAACACATTCAGTTTTATGAACGCAAACAGATATAGATAAATATTATAGATAGTATTGCAATTACAGTGTTGCCGATTTTCGGGCTTGACGACGTTGATATAATGTACCAGGCTTGACAACGTCGGTAGAAATGCTTCTATAGATATACAGCTGGCCCTCTGGCAGAATGCGCCGGAACTAGAGTTGTGTATAGGTTGATATTCTACCGCGTTGTCGGTCCCGAACAAAAAATTGGGAGGAGTTATTTTTAAGCATAACATTGAAAAATAGACCGAAATACATGAAGAACGTTGTCAGACCCGAAAGTGGGTCTGACAACGTCGTCGCGGGTCTGACAACGATTACTACATATAGCGGTTCGGGCCTGTATAAGCGGTTTAACAAATCTATATATATATATAAAGTTTAACAATTTTATCAGTTCTGACACTGACAGACTTTAGACTTTAAAATGTGAAAATTACTGCAACTAGTGCAGAATATGGGTTTCTTCTTTTAATTCAAATGAAAAACAGTAGTTTCCTACGTGACGTTTCGGATTTATTTAATCCTTCTTCAAACCTATATATAAATATATAATAAAACTTAACTATTTTTAAACCAAGAAACAATAACTTACAACAAGGATAATCGTTTTTCTAAATGCAAAGCTCAAAAATTATTGTGAAACAATTTTGACAATTTTGAAATTTTGAAATTTGAAAAAATATGCAAAATATTTGATAAACAATTTTGTAAACAAAAACAGACATGTTAGATTTTAAATTTCGACATTTTAAAAAACAATATGTTGAATGCAATGAAAATATATTGTATATATGAGGAACAGAAATTAATGGCACATTACCCTTCCTTGATACCACTATTGTAAGACAAGAAAATTTAATTAGGTTAAAGTGGTACAGAAAACCTTCTAACTCTAATAGATTGTTGAATTTTAACTCGGTTTGTCCCACAAAATATAAAATTAATTTAATTACCGCAATGAAAACAAGAATACAGAGAATTAGTCATAAAGATTTTGTCACGCAAGATCTACAATATCTATACAATATTCTCCTTAAAAATAGTTTTCCACCTCACTTAACAAACAGGCTTTTATTTTCTACAGCCACTAGCCTTTTAACTCAAAATCGTAATGATTTGTCTAACTCTCGTCATATACAAGATATTAATATTGAACAATCAAAATACAAATCTCTTGTTTACATCCCTGGCCTTACGGATAAAATAAAACTGTTATTTAGAAATAGTAATTTAAAAATTTCATTTACTGCAGCTAATTCGTGTAAAAAATTTTTCACCAAATTGAAAACCCCGATACCGAAAGAACAACAAAATCATATTGTATACGCGGTTAAATGTAACGATTGTTCTAAATTCTATATTGGTCAAACTATCCAGAGGTGGCGTGAGAGAAGCACCCAACATCGTAGTGACAGTCGAGTAAATCCTAAAAAATGTGCTTTGGCTACACACATACATACCAAAGATCACATTGTAAATTTTAATGATGTCATAATTTTATTTAATGAATCTAATTATACTAAAAGAATTTGCCTTGAAGTTTTAGCTATCAAACATTTTTCGGATAATATTAATACAAAAGAACAATCTTCAAATTTTACGAATATTTATAATAATTTAATTAAATTTATCAAATTTAAGGATTTACATTAATCTCTTTGGTAGTCTTTTGTGATCTCTTATATTTAAATGTCTTTGTATGGAATGTTATAAATCGTTTTCCATTTGATGTGTTTATAATTTTTTTTTCCTCATATATACAATATATTTTCATTGCATTCAACATATTGTTTTTTAAAATGTCGAAATTTAAAATCTAACATGTCTGTTTTTGTTTACAAAATTGTTTATCAAATATTTTGCATATGATTTCAAATTTCAAAATTGTCAAAATTGTTTCACAATATTTTTAGAGCTTTGCATTTAGAAAAACGATTATCCTTGTTGTAAGTTATTGTTTCTTGGTTTAAAAATAGTTAAGTTTTATTATATATTTATATATAGGTTTGAAGAAGGAATAAATAAATCCGAAACGTCACGTAGGAAACTACTGTTTTTCATTTGAATTAAAAGAAGAAACCCATATTCTGCACTAGTTGCAGTAATTTTCACATTTTATGTAATATATATATATAGAAAAAGAAAATATTGGGTAATCGGTCTGAGTTTGTAAATTCAAACTCTTTTGTTCGAAAGTGCCTCTATATTTCGTTGTTAATTCACATCTTCAGGAGGATACCTTACTAAAATTAAGTTACATAAAACAATTGTATAAATAAAATCAAAATGTTACTTACAACTTGAATCAATCAATAAAAATTATAACATTGCATAATATAGATATTAACAACAGTTGGACAGGAATGACATTGAATTGAAAACTCGATAATCTGATAAATGTATATAAAACTATATCTTTTGTTATATTGTTAGATTGTTTTTCCTACGTGTTTAAAGTATTAAATCTAAAGGATTTTTACTGGATAAAATGTACAGTCAAAGTCAAATAGAATAAAAATTACAGTGTACAGCACAAATCAGAAAAAAAAAAAATTTTTATTATTTGAGTCGTAGGACATTGCAATAGATAATATTAAGCTGGTCTATATCAGATTTGAACTTGATAAAATTATTATTACTCATGATTTGTACCATTTCCAAGAACAACCTACGTTTATAATTAGTCTCAAATTCAAGAATCTTAACGTTGTTATAATTAAAATTGTGGTCTTTTTCTCTAAAATGAATGGCCAAAGCACATGAATTCTTTCCTATTCGACAGTCACTCTGATGTTGGGTTAATCTCTTTTTTAGAGTTTGTGAGGTCTGACCTACGTACTAATAATATCACTAATAATACTAATAATATCACTAATTATCTTATGAATTCCAATAACGGTAAATCGAGCAAATTCACTAACTTGTACGTTAAATCTAAAGTATTCCTTAAGAATAATCCTGGCCTTTACATAGTTAAAGCAGATAAGGGTGGATGCACTGTAGCTATGAATAAAGTTGACTATATTGAAAAAACTCAATTATTACTGGAGGATGGTAAGACTAGACAAATTGCTTACTAAAGATCCTACCAACAACCTCCAAATTAAAAATAACACTCTTATAAAAACCTTAAGAAATAACAACGAAATCACCGAAGGAATAGCCAGGCATCTCACTATATATAATGCTGTCTCGTCTAAATTGTGTTCCTTACCAAAGATCCACAAAGTTGATATACCACCAGACCTATAGTTAGTTCCATTAAATCTGTAACCTATAACTTATCCAAGTACATTGCCAATATTTTAACCACTGCTGTAGCAGATAAAACAACGTATAATGTTAGTGACACTTTCGCCTTTGTTAATTCCATTAACAATTTCATTGTCCCGGACAGTTTTGTTTTAATTTCTTTAGACGTAACTTCCTTGTACACCAATATTCCGTTAGACTTACTTCTTGAAATTTTAGACAACTAGTGGCATATTATCCAACCACATTGTACTATCTCTAGAGATAATTTCTTTAACATTATAAAATTTATCATGAATAATTGCTACTTTTCCTTTAATAATCAATTTTATCAACAAACTTTTGGAACTCCAATGGGTTCTCCGATTAGCCCTATCTTGGCCCAAATAGTGATGGACCACCTTCTGGATATAGTCATTCCAATTTTGCCTTTTATTTACCTTTCTTATTTAAATATGTTGATGATATTATTTGCTCGGTTCCAGACAACGAGATAGACTTGACTTTAGAATATTTTAATTCATTTAATTCCAACATCCAATTTACGATTGAGAAAGAAACTAATAATTCTGTTCCTTTTTTAGACACAAAAGTTATTAGATTAGATGATAATAAATTAATACTTGATTGGTATCAGAAACCAACTGCCTCTGGCAGATATGTTAATTATTTTTCAAATCACTCCTTACAACAAAAATTCAATACTGTTATAGCTTTAAAAAATAGAGTCACACACATAAGTGATGAGAGATTCATTCATAATAATTTTAAAAAACTTTTCTGGATGTTTTTCAATAATGGTTACCCCAAAAATATCTTAAATAAATTAATTTACAGTTCGAATTGCTTTAACGGTCCTATTGATGATGAGGCTGAAGACCCTTTTATTTACAGAAGACTGGCCTACGTACCAGGTCTTACAGATAAAATAATTTCACATTTTAGACGGTTTAACAATCTGAAATTAGCTAAATACAATATCACCACTATCCAGAATTTGTTCACAAAAACTAAAGACAAAACTAAAACTAATTTACTCGATAATAGTGATGTGGTTTATTGTATCCCCTGTTCACAATGTCAGGGATGTTACGTAGGTCAGACCTCACAAACTCTAAAAAAGAGATTAACCCAACATCAGAGTGACTGTCGAATAGGAAAGAATTCATGTACTTTGGCCATTCATTTTAGAGAAAAAGACCACAATTTTAATTATAACAACGTTAAGATTCTTGAATTTGAGACTAATTATAAACGGAGGTTGTTCTTGGAAATGGTACAAATCATGAGTAATAATAATTCTATCAATTTCAAATCTATAAAATTATTGTTAATAAGTAATTAATTTTTCTTTTATTGAAAATAAATAACTCTGAAACTAAGCATTTGCGGACGGACGTTTATATAGCAAACTGTCATTATTTTTGCATGCAGAATCACCCCCTGAAGTTTGTCGCACTTATTTACTAACACCCTGTATATTGTAATGTGAAATTTGATTTATAATAAAATCAAGACAATGTGAGTTTTACTCTTTAAATTAAAATTTGGGGTTTAAACAAATTAATCTCAGGGGTTCGTGAATTCTTTGCTCTACAGCGGGTGTAGAGAACAGAATACGAGAGCTTATCGTACGTTGAACAAAATACCCAAATAAAAAAAAAAATTCTAAGTTAAAAAAAAATTTTTTACAAGACAAAAAGATGTTTTACAAAAAAAAATTTATATTTTATTTAAATCAATAAAACCTAAAAAAAAATTAGTTTACAGTGTACAGCATGGCGTGGCAAGCACCACAACTAAATTATTACCTATAAAGACCCTTTTTGGTAGTTTTGAAATTTTTCCAACTTTTAGTTGGGACTTAGAAAATTTCTGTATAAAAAAAAAATTAAATTTTTAAATTTTTCAAATATTAATTTGGACTAAAAAAGAATTTACTGTTTTAAAGAGAAAATATTAATTCTTAAAATTTTTGACCTTAAAATTAAATTAAAATTAAATTACCTTATCTTACGTGTGTGTGAGTGTGTGTGTGTTATTTTGGAAGCTTCTGTCTTCGCGCGCCTATAGACGGATGGTGGATGGAGAGACGTCTTTTTCGTAGGGGTAATTAAATTCGGTAGAAGTTTTGGATGTTTATAAGTACTTATTCGAAGATGATCGTTGATTAGAGCCCACGGTGCACCGGGGTAATTTTAATAAATTTTACGTAGAAAATTAAACGCTCTGTTCGACGATCTATGCAAAAAGCGGAAGTTTGTTGCTCTCGCACGGCTTTTTATAGGTGATTCGCAATTGTCTCTAAATTTCATCAGAAATACCTTTTGATCGTCATCTGTCAATCACGGCAATCAACGATCGTTGATGGATTAATTTATGCGCGTCCGATCGGAATTTTGTTGTATACAGGGTCACCGAAAAGTTGTAGATTTTAATTACCACCTACTTTTTGTTCTTTAAATGCCCCTAACTGGCTGGTCTTTCTTCTTGTGTGTGTGGAATTTAATTGTGTGATTTTGTTACAATATTGGTGTGTATTTGTGTACAAAATAAATTATTTGAAATTAATTAATTACCTTATAAAATATGATGGTCATTATTGTGGTGCATTTAACATCTTTCTGTCTTTGTCGTTGGCTGGACTTAACATAAGATCTCTGCTGAGCAACACCCCCCTTCTGCGTCAGATGGCTACTGAGGCAAATCATGACATCGACTCGCACATATGCAAGGAAAATACCGATGGTGCCAACTTGAAGAGTTGCGCCTCCTCTATCATTTGATAGTGTTGAGTTGGATTTAAATGAGTTAATTTTAAACAAATACCTCGCATGTGTGCAATCGTGTTAATGTTACATATTTGATAAAATAGAATTAAATTAAATTGAAGAAATACACAGATCAGATAGTTGGTTATAGTTTAATGAATATTCAATTAATTTAGTGTTTTTTTTTTTTTAGATTACCTACAGCTGGATCATCTGTCAACTGACAAGTGGAATTGTAAATATTGAATAAAATGTAATATAACATTACAATATATATACATATATATATATATAATCTGCACCCAGTTACCATACATTGGTGTAGGGTGTAATAAAAGTTCATACATTTCTCCGTACGTTTGAACATATCTTCGCCATTCACCTCTATCTCTGGCCAGCCTCTTAGCCTGCAACCATGTAGTTTTTCTCTTTGCAAACAATTCCCCTATCACTCCACCCCAATTTCTTCTGGGCCTCCCTATTTTTCTGCGCTTCTGATTTTTCGCCTCCCACACTTTCTTCGCTGGTCTTTCTTCATTCATGCGTTGCATCTGTCCCCACCAACTCAGTTGGCGTTTCTCGATATATCGCATTAGTGAGTCTACTTCTAGTTCTTGTCTAATATCAATGTTCCTCATTCTATCTAGCTTTGTGACTCCTCTGACTCTTCGCAGATATTTCATTTCGAGGGCCTGTAGACTGCTGCTTTTCTGTTTCTCGCTCAAGACCCACGACTCGCAACCATAAGTTAATATAAGTCTGTATATCGCTTCATAAACTTTTATTTTGGTTTCTATTGATATTTCTGTTCTATTTATAAAGTTCTTATTCATTGTGTTCTATAAGTTTAACGTTTTCTGTATTCTGCTATTAATTTCCACTTCTTGTTTTCCTTTTTGGTCTATGGTTACACCCAAGTATTCAAAAGTTTGTACCTGTTCTATTTTTGTCCCTTCTATTTCTATATTCGTATTGTCTCTTTCTTCACTTATGACCATAACTTTTGTTTTACTTTTATTCATTTTCATTCCATTCTCCCTGAGTGTTGCGTTCCATATATCTAAATTCCTCCGCAAATCTTCCTCGCTTTTAGCGATGATCACTATGTCGTCTGCGAATATTCCTTCGGAAATATCGACTCGTTGTAAATTTCTGTAACCCACTGTGAATGCTTTTGTTCTCTTTGTACATTTCTTTATTATATTGTCCATAAATATAATAAACAAGCAGGGACTCAAACTTCCACCCTGTCTCAATCCTATATGTGTTGTAAATGCCTCCGACTTCATATTATTTCTGATAACCATGTTTACGTTATTACTGTAGATCTTTTTCAGTATGCGTATTATCTTGCATTTTATTCCTCTTTCTTTTAGTAATTTCCAAACTATACGTCTAGGCACCGTATCAAAAGGCTTTTTCAAATCTACAAAAGCGAAGAACATTTTTCTTTTCTCTTGTGTTGCTCTATGTGCTAATTCTTTTATCATAAATATATGGTCCTGAGTGCTTCTACCATTTCGGAATCCGCTCTGTAATTCATGTAGTGTGCTTTCTACCCTCGATCTAACTCTCCTATCTATTATTTGTTCGAACATCTTCATAGTAGTACTTAGTAATGTCAAACCTCTGTAATTACTGCATTCTTTTTGCCTCCTTTTTTGGGTACTATTTGTGCTACCTGCCAATCTTCTGGAATTTTTTCTTCGATCCAAATTTTATTAAATAGTTTTAGTAATAATTCCGTTCCTTTCTGTCCCATACATTTGATCATTTCTGAACTTATTTTATCATATCTCGGTGCTTTCCCATTTCTCAGTTTTCTAATCACTGCTTGGATTTCTTCCGTTGTTATTTTATCTTCTTCCACCATTACCGGTTCAGCCTTTTCTACGTCAGTTAAATCGTCTTGTCGATAGTTTTCATTCTTTAACATTTGTTCGAAGTATTCTTTCCATCTAGCTATTATATCTTCATCTCCTGTCAATATTTCTCCATTTTTGTTTTTTATCAAAAGTGTTTCTGACTTATCATCCTTTCTCAATGATTTTAATGTTCTAAAAAACAGTTTCTGATTCTCTTTACTGTCTTTCTCCATTTTATCTCCAAACACTTTCCATTTGTCTCTTTTTGCTTTTGTTACTAGCTCTTTAACCTTTCTTTCTCTCTTTTATATATATCGTATTTTCCTGTTACTTTATCTGTTAAGTAATCTTTCCATGCCTGTTTTTCAATTTTCACTTGCGCTTTTATTTCATCCACCATGAGGTGTATTTTTTAGTTCCATTGCTTACACTTACACCACATATTTGTTTAGTAGTGTCTATCAGAATAGATTTCATGTAGCTCCACAGTTCTTCAACGCTACTGTTTTCAATTTCTTTATAGCCATTTGTTAAGTTTGTTGTCAGTGTGTTTTCATATTTTATTGCTGTTTCTTTGTTCCGTAATTTATATGACTTTAAAGTTGTGGACTTAATTTTATTTTGCAGTATGTCGTTAGTTTCTTCTTTCTCACATATTTTCTCTCTAAATTTGTAGTTACTACATAGTGGTCGCTCCCAATTTCCGGTCCTCTGTGAACCTTAGTATCTATAACTATTGTTACTTTCAACTAGTATGTAGTCAATAAAAAGATATTTATAAAGCTTATAAATAGGGGAATCCAAATATGTAAAAATATACAGGGTGTTCCATTAAAAATAATAAAGTAGATGGCGACTTACGGTATAGCCTGAAGCGCTAGAAATCTAATAATATTTTCATTGAAGAGAATATGATCGATTATATTGACCAGAATCCAATAAACTTCTAATGAACGGTCTCGCTGAGACACCCTGTATATTAAGGTAAGAGAGGGTGGGATTTGAAATTATTTGTAAAGTGTTTAATATAAATTTTCCTGTTAATTTTATTCGATTTTAATATTTTGACGTAACAGTAGTGTTGTTTATTTGTGATATATTTGTATTATTTCGCACCCGGACAACCCCAATGATTATGGTGAGAAGACGCAGAAAGTTGTCCGAAGATGTTTTGTTTTTGCAGAACAATTTCCCTGCATACAAATTCCATGTTGCCATACAAACAATTCGTGATTTAGAGTTTGAATTACTCGAATACCCCTTATTCGTTGTAATAAATGTATCCAATTCAAAGGAGAGTATGTAGAATAATAAAATATTTTGACTTTCCTTTTGTGTTTGCTTTTATAGTAGGCTAAGCATTTTTCAATACCTCCTCGCAATGTTACAAGTGTTCAAAAATAAATAAATGTTGCTATCTCTTAAAACAAAAAAGTTGGCCTTTATTATATTTCCGTATACAAACAAATCGAAGCTGATGAAAATATTATGTGTAATCTAAATACGGTCTCAAACAATGTTTGGTTACTGACACAATAAAAACAATGAACTCAGACAGAATTAATAGATGCTGATTGGGCAGAATGTATTGAAAATATTTGGCGAAACGGTTACGTGACACAATCTATTTGGTTGCTAAATTTGTTTGATTTCGATGTCGCAAAAACAACTTTTATTATTTATGAGAATAATCAATCATGCACTAAATTAATTAATAAAAATATACACAAAATATTAACACATAAGAGAACTTGTAAACAATGAAATACTCAATAAATGAATCACTCTTTCTATATAGTGAGTAGTAAAATTGGTTGCATAGATTACAATATTTTTTGTTAAAAAATGGTCAGAGATATAAAACCATTTACTTATAATTAGAATAAAGGTAGCACAACGCATTATTATATTAATTTAGTTTTCTTAAGTGCTAACAATTCTGATCAATAACTAAGGCAAAACTTGTGAAAACAAATCTAATCAAGAGCTCAATTTAACAATATTTAGATGTAAATTAAGTTAGAAATAATTAAATTATCTATGTTCGGAAACACATTTTCTAATATTATACGATTTTATAAGTTAAATCGACATTTATCACCGTCCAACTTGCCCATCTTCTTCAGGTGGTATCTAAGAGAGTCCTGGCCAGTGAGCGAAGTTGTGATAATGCTGAAGTCTCTTCTGTTCAGCTCCAGCAAAGATTTAGCCCTGATGGTTGAAAACGGAATAAAATTTTTTGATTGTCTTAGTTTTGGGGTGTCAGTTCAGTACGAGATTTCTTGTTCGCTTTCCCGCTTTTGGAGATGAGCTCTTATTTGCAAGACCATTGGCAGTTTCGTTGGCCTCGCACCTCCAATGACCTGGTATCCACGTAAGTGTGACTGTACTTCTTAGGGCCAGAGCATTGAGGATGAGCAGACAATCCCAAGTTAACTTGGATTTAAAAATATACGCCCTCAGAGCCTTTAGTTTCGCGTTCGATGTTGGCCTGCAGTTCTTCTAACGTTGCTGACTTGTTGGCATATATCAGCGATTTAATGTAACTCCAACGAAAAAAGTCTAAAGGGATTAAATCACACGCACGAGGCGGTCATTCGCGAGCACCGTTGCGTGAGATAACTCGAATTTGGTCTTGAACAATTCGATTGTGTCGTATACTGCATGGCAGGTTGCGCCGTCCTGTTGGAACTACATATCGTCCAAGTTCATAGCGTTGAGCTGGTCCCAAAAATACTCCGGTATCATGGCCCTGTAGCGATCGCCGTTGACGGTTGTTGGCGCGCCGATTTCATCTAAAAAGAAAAATAGGCCGATGACGCTGCCGGCATGAAAAGCCCACCAAACGGTTACATGCTCACTTGTCCAAATGCGACAATTTTGCTTGTTGACAAAACCATCAAGCCAGAAGTGAGCTTCATCCAAAAGCATGATTTTTTTTGTGAAAGTCGTCGTCAGCTTGCATCTGGTCCAGAGCCCAATCAGCGAATGTGCGACACTTAAAATGGTCGGCTGGCTTTAGTTCTTGAGTCAACGCAATCTTATACGGGCAGAGAGCCAAATCCTTTCGCAAAATTCGCCACAAACTGGTCACACTGATGTTCAAGGCCTGCGAGCAACGTGGAATCGACATCCTTGACCGCTCAGGTACACTCTCTCGAACGGCCACGATATTATTTTCACTTCGAACATTACGTCGTCGCACAGGTGTTGGGGCATTATGCAATGCATAAGTTATTTCAAATTTTTGCACCAAACGTTCAATAGTCCGTCTTGTTGGACGGTTTCGTCGACCGAAAATTGGCGTAAGAGCACGCAACATAGTCGTGATAGAATGTGAACTAACGCTTCAAATTGTGAAAGAATTGCGAAGCAAAATGCGTCGCCCTTAATGAAAAATCCGATACATATACGTGCACTTCATAGCGTCTTTTCAGACATTTCTAGCCACATTGTTCAATAATATATACTGCCTGAGAAACTTTTGGGCTCGTACCCGGCACCATTGGGACCTTGCATCTCGGTCCATAGATACCTATGCCCACTCCTGAGTCCTCCTGAGTTAGATCCAGCCATGTACGGCTCTTCTAATTTAGCCCCGCTAGACTCATATGTTCAGTGGTCTTGACTTACAACTTCAAACTGTTGTCAAAAGCGAACCTCAGTATCGTATGATCTTTTAGTTTAGCCTACTTCCTTAAAAATTCGGAGATGGCCCACTAAGTTTCCTGACTTAAAAGTTGTGTTTCGTTCCAATCTGATGGCTCCCATCATTGCTTCCCTCTTCACCTGCAGGTGCAAGCGAATCAGATATAGTTTTCACTATAAACGTTGCATTCGAATTTAATTCACTCAAAATAGATTAAATATCTTTTAATGCCAGTATCTTATATAATGTATCAATTAGTTTTAATTACATTTATCACAAGTAAATTTGCTATCCAGATAAGGATTTATTTTATTATTCATTCTGACAACAAATGTTATCACCAACGTACTGTTTACAAAATTCTACAAGTTAATCTGATTTATGGAATGAACTTTGATTTACGTTTGTATCGTCCGTTACAAAATTTCTATCAACGGCAAATAATAAAGAATTAAGTTAACATACAGTTTTTTAGGTAAAATGAATGTTTTCTTGTTCTTTCTTCTTCATTCTCTTTCATTGTTCTTAATGATAAAATATTGATTATATTATTGGTCACTTCAACTCCAGGACGCAGAATCGTACATCATTAAACATCTATTTCACCTGGTCACAAAATTGTTTTCAAGTTTACATTTGTCCAACGTTGGGATCTTATAACTTTTTTTTTCTTGCCGTACAGTCTTACCACTAAGTTATTCCAGCTGTTCCAATCAAGATTTTTGCACTACTTTCACTATGAGATTTTGTAAAATACTTTTTAACGAAGTGGAAAACTCATTCTAACAGATTATCTCTGGCTGTTGTTTTTCTTAGACTAACATTGCTTTGCTTATTTTTATCAAAGACCTTCACAAACTTCATGTCGATCTCGAAATTATGTTTTTCTATCAATTTTGATACTCAACATACAGGGTAAATAATAATAATAAAATAATAAAATACAAAATAAATGATAAAAAATATAGGTTTACATTAAAAAAACAAAGTTGCTTTTCATCTGAAGAAAATGGAACACCCTGTATAATCGGCATTATTTTAGGTTTGTAGATCTTGAGAAAACTAAACACCTGAACTACAAAACGGTTCAATTATCCCTCTTATCGGGTCGATGGCCGCAGTGGTTAGGCGGCTGACTATTGTTGTGAGACGACGATAGGTGCCGGGGTTCAATTCTCTGGAGGGACGGTGACATTTTTTCAGAGAGTTTAATCCCGGATCGACTTGCCATTCGCTGTTGGGAGCAAAGTGATTAACAGCGCGACATCATAAATGGCGATATGATGCTGTCACAAAGCCATTTAAACACAACTTACACACACTAAACTACACCGCAAGAGTTGCAGTGATAGCCAGACAAGTAATACAGCTTACGGAGTCACTGCAACTAAGCACCCACCTCACATTAAAAAAAAATCAACGAGGATATTGGACTTCCTCGCATCCTGTATACTGTCTTGTGCATTTGATCATCCAAGTAATGGTAAATATTACAAAAAATTATTCATGAAGGTTTCCTACTTTGTGTTTGATGTTGATCTTAACTTCGTCTAGGTTTCGGACAGTCGAAGAAGGATTTCGGTTAGAAGGTGTTTATTGTGACAATTTACTTGATCTTGCATATGTGAAGAAAGAGCTCTGGAACCATACCTTTTTCTCACCTGCAGACTCTCTGGAACATACGAAAATAAATCAGTACTACATACTACTGTACTTGTGTACGGAGAATATACATCCCAAGACAAAATATTTAAAGAAATGACGAACGAGGTAGGTAGTGGAATACTACTTCAAAGTACATATGTTAACTAACAAGGAAACACAGGCAAGTGGTGGTGACCGATTTAAATGAAACTTGATGGGTTTGTAGACTGATGCAGTGTAAGAACAACGATAACTTCCATAGATGCTAAATCGCTCGTTTTCAGGGGTGGGGGCGACCAAGAGCCAACGCTACCTTCCGCTATTTGCTTTAATATCTCCAAAACTATAGACATATCAAAAAAAAGTTAGGACAAAGAAGTAACTGTTTTATGAGTACTAAAAGATAGCGACAATAGTTTTAAAAAATATATAGGGGGTGGGCGTTGTTTCTGGAAAACAAGAACTACGACAGACAAACTATTGTCGCTATCCTGTAGTACTCATAAAACAGTTATATATTTGTCTTAACTTTTTTTGATGTCTTAAAAAAAAATTAGCAACAAGAACGGATCGATAGCCGCAGTGGTTAGGCTATCCCTGTGGCGGGACGATAGAAGCCGGGTCTCAGTTCTCCATAGAGACGGTGACATTTTTTCGAAGAATTGAAACTTCGGATCGACTTACCATTCGCCGTTTTCTTTTATTTTTTTTAAGTGTGGTGGATGCTTAGTTGCAGTGACTTCGTAAACTGTATTACTTGTGCGGCTATCACTGCAACTCTCGGGGTGTAGTTTTGTGTGCGCAAATTGTGTTCAAATGGCTTTGTGACAGCATCACATCGCCTTTTATAATAATACCACGCTAATAAATAAATAAATAAGTAAATACATAAAAAATTGTAACTCCTTCTAAACTTAGCACTGAGTGATAGATCCACTATTCAAAATAACTTAAACTGTCCGGGTAGTCTATCAGTGTGGTCAATCTTGATATACGAATATCATTCCAACATCTCATTATTGGAAAAGTTAATTCTTTAACGCTATTGTATTGTTTATTATTGGCATACACCTCCCTTGCAGCTCTTGCGGCGAGTGAGCATGCCATTGTAATAAATTGATTTCCTTTTGGTGAAACCACTTTTTCATTTGTCTGGAATTTTGGATAGCTGCATTGTCCTACTGATATATCCAGTCGCGTCGGCAATTGTTCACCAAAGTCTATCAGAACCATTTTCAGAAGTTCTATATGAGAATTAGAATCCATTCGCGTAGAAGTAAAACATATAGGGATTTTTTGTTATGGGCAAAAGCTCTCCAAACCATTATATTACCACTACCTATCGGCTCATCACAACAACAGTGTTCTTGCGCAAATCATGTCAATAATATTTGAAACCGTCACGCACGTCCAAGCTAAATTTCTTCTCGTCAGGAAACGCGACGTATCACTTATGATCCCATCTCATATGATCTTCAACAAGCTTCAGTCTTACCTATGTTTCTTTTTAGAGCAACCTTTTTGAAACCTTTGTTAGCCATCGAAAACGTTTACTGTCGGATAAAATTTGTTGTACATATCTTACTGGTTTGGAATTAGTTTTTGATTACTCCCCTTAACGCGATTTTTGCCGCAGAAACTACCCAAATTTAAAAAATTGTTGATGAGATGATGGGATCATCTCGGTTTGAAAACCCTACCTCTTTATAACAATTTATTTTTGTTTTTCCCTCCTCGTATAACAATTTTTCTCTCGGTATTTTTATTAACTGATATGTATACTTCGATAATATATGCATACTTAACAATAAATAAACTTTTGAAGTTGTTTAAAAGCTTTTTACACAGAAAGTAATGCTTGATTTTCTAGGAGATCTGTCTAACTCTGTAGAATTATAGAAATTTTGCTCGTATTTATATGTTTATATGGCAGGTACTTTACCTATATATCTATTAATTGTAAATACATCTAATACACTCAATCAAAACTATAAGCCTGAAATAGAAAATCCAAGATAGCAGGAAAGTTTGATACAACCAACCTTCTTCAATTAAAAGAGTGAAATACCTGCTCGTTTCAAGTTTTAAATCTCAAATGTCAAAACCCTAACGTTTCCAGTTTAAAATCAGTGTAACCACCGTTAAGAAACTAAATTAGTAAAGTTTTAATATTTTATAGGATGATTCCCATAGGATGTGAACTAAAATTATTTTTTATAAAACTTTAATATTCTACTCTAATATGCTAGTGTCGTCCGGTCATTCGTCGTTTTAGTGGTCAAGGCTGTATATATTAAGGAACAAGTATCACAAAATTATATCAATAGTCATTACAGTTATCTGAGCCAAAATTAATGAAAGTACACTACCGTTCATAAGTTTGGAAGCAGTAACTGATTTTACAAAAAGTCCCAGATACAGCAAAATTTTATTGTAATTATTAATGAATTTATATAACATAAGTAACTATCGTCAAACATAATAATATGCATTATTTAGCTCGTAAGTTTATTTTTGTTTATGTGACCTCCCTTTAGCTTCGATAACCGCTGCACAAATTTAGACATTCTTCGAAGCAATTTTTTGAGATAGTCAGCGCCAATATGTTACCATGCGTCCAATAAATATTCCTATAGCTGTTGGGCGTTCTGAGGTTGTCACTGTCTAGCCTAGGGATTGCAATCCGGCGTCATTTTCAATCCGGTCGGATCTGGACCGGATTTCATAAATTGATTGATTTAACCAAGTGAAATTGCTATCCTTTTTTTCTGTTCCAAGTTCCAACATAAACCGTTAATGAAGTGTAAAATAAAAACCATACGTATATACGGTATCAACTTTATTATGACAAATATTTGGAAAAAAACTGTTAAATTTTCATCGTCGAAACTAAAACTGAAATCAGAAACTAAAAGTGAAGATAGTTAAAATCTCAAAAAATAAAAATAAATAATCAATTATTAGTTTGAAAAAACGATCTTAAGAAACAAATAGTGTTAATTGTGTCATCTGCTAATCGATTTCGAATAGAGCTAGAAATGTAACCTGCAGCCGAGAAGGCTCTCTCAGTTTCTACGCTTGTCGGTTTAATTGTCAGCAAATAGTTATGAACGGCAGCCAAGTATTCTCCTCTAACTCCTTCACTTTCAAACGCACTCATTTCCTTTTTTAGTATTTTCTCAAAATCCTTCGGTTTTTTAGTTTGTATGGTTATGATGTAAGAAGACGCCACTTCTTGCTGGATCTGTAACTGTGACTGTTCTTGTAATGTTAAATCTTTTTTCTCTAATTCTAAATCTACATTTTTCTCTAATACTTCTTCTATGAGTGCCACGCGGTTGTCGTTAGAGATATTGTCTTTGCTTAGTCTTTCCAAAATTTTTTTCATTTCTAGTCTTGTCTTTTTTCTTTGGCATAGTAAAAGTATTATCAGCCCGGTTGGAATGTTCTTCAAATTTCTTCTGTAAGATTCTGTAAGTATATCAATATTCCTATTACAATAGTGCGATGTTCTTTAATTCTGGTCTTAAGTGCTTCGGATAAATCAGTGCTTAACACTGTTTCGTAAGTGAGCAACTTGCCTAAAACAAATTTCAGTGTTGTCTCAGCAGTTAATAGGGTCGAATCCCTTCTGCATAATGCATCTACAGCTAATTTAAATGGCTACAAACTGTCAATCAAGTCTTTTATTTTTGACTACTCTAGATCACTAAATTTTATGTCAGATCCTAATATCCAAATATCGGTGATTTTTAAGTGAAGTCCATTCATCAAAACTCAAGGAAAATATTTTTCCTTCTTTCTTAAGATCTTCGAACTCAATTACCAAGTCGGTTTTAACGTTATTTGCAAAATTTGTAACTGTAGATCTTATGGTGTTTGGTGAATTGGACAGTTGAAATCCGCTTTTCAAAAACGAATACCTCAAATCTGTCAATGTACAAAATAAACTGAGGGGTACAACATCTTTGCAGACCATTCTGAAGATCATTTTTTCCATCGAGTTTTCCTTTATAAAATAACTCTCAATTGTTTTAGGTTTCTTTGGTATCTTCCTCGGAAATTATATTAACTGATGAAATTATTGATATGGATGGTTAAGAGATAAATCTAAGTTGGTTTTACGTTTTAATTGATCCAGAAGTAAGATCAATGCAGTGTTTTGTTTTCAAATGTGTTTTTAAGCCTTTATATGAACCTTTGCTTATTTTTAAAATGTTAGAGTACAATATGAAAACACCGGATCTGGTGCCTGGGTACCGGATCTGGTAGATGTATATCGATGCCGGATCCGCCGGATTACCGGATCCGGTTTTCCGGATTGCAATCCCTAGTCTAGCCCTTCTATCAAGCTCATCCCATAAGAGTTCTATGGAGGATAAATCCGGATTTTGAGGATACCAAACCATTAATTTTAGTTCATTTATTGCTGCTTTCTCTTCGCTCTAAAAAGTGTTTACAGATTCGAGCCGTATTAGGGTCATTGTTTTGCCGGAACACAAACGGATTACCAACAAGATGGCTTCCACACAAAATAGCGGTTTTGTTAAATCTTCCGCAAAACCTTTCAATTCCTGAAATATGTCCACTTGTAGGTCAATAAAACAACAGTTGAATGTTGAAAGGTACTAAGTAACGTTTTTTGCCATTTTGAGGTTTTGCACGATAATAGTATTTCTACTATATCCCGATCGTTATTCGTAGAAAGGGTCTATGTGCGAGCATCGAGTGTTGTTGTGGGCACAACTTCTAAACAACATTTATTAATAACAAACAATGTATTGCTTCCCGTTACCGAGTTTATAAGTATGGCTGACACAGTAACATTCCTAATGTGAGGATGCGCAGTGTGTTAGTGCTGTTAGTTCTTATTTTAATAATACTTTTTAATTGTGAAACGTGAATCAGAGTCTTCGGAGAAACTGAAGTGTCGTTGCATAACAAAAGAAAAAAAGGTGTACATAACGATGTTATTGCAAAGAAAATTGGTCTTCCTTGTCTGTAAGTCTCTTTCTCATGAATAAAACAAAATTTAATAAGAACGTACGTCTATAACAGATGCTGGATGAAATGCTTCGAGAAAATTGGCGAGGATCACAGGAACGACATCTTTCAAAAACTTTATGCATTAAAAAAAGACGGGTTACATCAAAAACCAAAAATGAGGATAGCAATATCTCGAGAAGTTGTTCTCTTGTCATTGTGTATTTACTAATGGTAGAAGGTTGAAAGTATGCTAAAACGCGTTTATAAATTTACACGACACTGGAGTAAAAAGACAAATTATTAAAGCCCATTAAGAATCTTCTTAAAAAAATGAAACTCCTCGTCATAAGCGAGGTACAAATCCAAAAACGCATGCAATAAAGGAAGAAACTAATATTTTAATACGCCAGCATATTTAAGCTTTTCCTATAAAGGATCAAATTTATGAATATCTCAATCCAAGGCTAGTTTTAAAAATTATGCACAAGATGTATTTTACAGAATATCCTGATACTCCAGTGAGTTATAGCTACTTTGTGAAATATTTCCATGAACATTTTTTAAACGTCGATCTGGTTTCAACGATGTTACTATAAATCTATCTTCAGCTCCAGACGTCACCCGTGGCCGCCTACTTTGTCTTTTATCCAAATTTTACCCTGTCTCTCTTGTCAGGGCCAATGTGTTAATTTCGGTGAAATCCCTAACCCTAGAGAAATTTCTCTCTATCTATCTTTCGTTGCTTTACAGTCAACTGTCTGCGTTTTGGCACTTTTACGCTCAATAGTTTCAATTCAAAAAACTAATTCCGCACAGGAAAACGATAAGATATTAAAGATTAATATCGTTACAACATAGTCTATTTTTAAACTAAGAGGAGGAAATGAAAAACCCACATTTACACTGTAAACGTTACCAAATCAATGACATCATTCTGAATGTTTTTTTTATAATTTTCGTATTTTATCAGTTTTTCTTTATTCATTGAGCTCAACATTTAATATTGTAGCGTCATTTTCCGCTTAATTTTGAATATAAACCCTACATCAATAAAGTCACAACGTAATCAAACATTTATTAATAATAACATGAATAAAGGATTTAAAGAAATCAAAGACTCCTTTAACTACTTGTTACTTACCAAAATTAAACGAAATAATCTTTATTCTAAATCTGAACTGTCTGAGCAAGTATCACTGTCACTATCAGCACCAATAGAAATAATAAACGGTTCGATTAGATCATCTACGATTCCATCTAGTGTGGCCATTTTTATTTCTTCCTTTATTATATCCTCAACACAACTTTTCCAATTAACATTTTGAACATTTTCGATAGCTTGCAATACAAGTCCCCTCGCTTCTATCAATTTAAATGTGATATTCTTTGATGCTACTTCATTCTTTATGTTTGCCATTTCATCGATCACATACAAATTATACTATTCTGTATTTATTTTGATTAAATTCAGAACTTCAGCTCGTACCATCTCTTCTCTGAATTCAATCTGCTTATTTCGCAGCCACTCTTGCATATCTTTTATGCTGTAGGAATTTTCTCCATTTTACAGCTATATGGTAAGACGCGTTGTCCATGACGATAACAGCATGTTCAGGTAATTTTGATAACAAATTATTAAACCATGTCTCAAAAACGGCTGCATTCATTTCTTCATGATAATCTCCTGTTTTCTTACCTTCGAAAAGCAATAAGCATGTTCGGATCCAATATGTAACACAATAAGCCTCCTCCCTTTTCCTGACGGGTTTTTAGCCCTGTGGATAGCCTTTCGATGAATATTTGACGCCGACCTCTTATACTGTTATTTATCCATACTTTTTCTTTTCTTACAAAAGGAGGTATAGTTTGTAAACAATTACGTTTACTTTATTACGCTAGAGAGTTTCAGGTCCGTTTTATTTGCGTATTCGTAGGAGCAGGTCACAGAGTAAAATGAGTTCACAAGTTTACATGTATTAGACTGGCCTTCACAATCGCCCGATGCGAACCCCATCGAAAATGTTTAGGCATTAATGAAAAAGCAACTTCGGGGAACACCCATATTTAATTGCAAGTCGGTGTGTCGAAAACTCAGCCAGATATGGAGGTCACTACCAGCAGAATATGCAAAAAGACTGATGGAGAGTATGCCTAGACGGTGTGAAGGTATTTTGGAAAAAAGTTTCTTTCTGAAGTCTTTTTTTTATACCGTTATCCCATACACTCTTGCAATTTTTCCAGATTTCTGGCGTTATATTGGCAATCGCTTCTCTAATTCGATTTAAAACTACTTCGCTAATTTGGGACGATCGTTAGTGCGGCGAACATATTCTTTCAATTAATTCCAAATTAATTCGATCGGATTAAGTATGCAGTAACATGGCGGCAAACGTAAAACTGTATGTCCTGCGGCGCTGGCCATACTATCAACAACATATCGTCTGTTTACTACCAATACCTCGTATCTACCATATTTTCATATAATAAGCTTTGTACACTATCGGATGCAGAATTTTTAAATCTTTGGAATAGAAATACGTCCTAAATACAGATATTTAAATTTTGGCGCTAACATGCAAGAGCCAATATCACCAATCTACGACAAGAAAAGACTGTCAAGGAAATACCTTCTATCTTGCAGTTTCTTATGAACCGTGAGCAGGTGTTTATTTGCTACAATAATTGCAACGACCAAAGTGCTCCAAACTATTGTCATTACTGATAATGACAATGCCGATAGTATGTCAACAACGGATATTAATAGTAGTTTTACAGAACAAATTAACACGCAGGGCAGTAGCAGTCTTCGTGTTCATAATGATAAGTTCTTTCTAACATGTACAACCGAACGGTCAAATACTCAAGAATACAACAATGATCTACAAGCTAATGACATCAACTCAAATGGAGACAACAATTTTGGTAATGCCGACGAGATGGGAACTACTCTAAGGGACAATTATTCTGAATTACTATATTAAGTGACCCCAATTATCTGCCTAGTTCAATAACAGATGAGAATGTGCATCTGAAACTGATGATGAATTTGAAACAGATGGTAAACCTGATACTGAGCCTCATCGTGAGCTTCTACACTCTGAAGGGGATCATCAAAATAACAACGTTAACACTATCGTGGAATATGGAAACATGAATAAGGGGAGAAAAAGAAAACACACAGCAGATAAGAATAAACGGAAGAAAAATTATAACAAAAAACTCAGAATGGAAGGACAAGAATACCTAGGGTATACAAAACTGCCAGGACTAAAAATGAAACAAAACAAAAAACAAAATTTGACCGGCCAGATCAATAAAACAAACTTGTACTTCTTCAATTTGCAGAAAATCTAGAAAAAGAATGTGTGAACAGTTATCTCAGCAACAAAGGGAACAGTTGTTTGAAACATCTTGGACACAACTTAATTGGGACCAAAGAAAGATCTACGTTGTTAGTAACGTTAGCAGGGTTACAACAGCACGTAAAACCACAGCTGGTAGTTCTCGCAGAGGCGAAACACTACCGTACAATCTGACGTTGGACAATCGTAAATATTCAGTCTGTAGACATATGTTTTTAAATACACTAGGATTAGATTCATTTACTGTACAAAGCTGGACAAGAAATACGTAGTATTCATGGGATGTATATACATAAAGAAGCAGAGAACTTGAGCCATGTAAAAAGTAATCCCTTTAAAAGAGATATCAATTTCTTGCCAGTTTTTTGACGCAACTGCCAAAATTACCTTCTCACTACAATAGAGCAAACTCATCCAAACTTTATTTAGAACCAGTCTTCAAATCGTTAAAACAACTGTATGATTTATATGTTGCACAATGTAAGAGTGGAGGTAGAACAGCCCTTTTGAATTAAACATTCTATAATACGTTTCATGACAGCAACCTGGCCGTGTATCAATCGAAGAAAGACCAATGCGGCATTTGCGTCAGTCATACAGTTGTTACAATCTTCGTGAAGTTGAATATACCGAACATATTCGACAAAAAGACAGAGCAAGAGCCGAATAGGAGAGCAATAAAAGTTTAGCACAAGAAAAAAAGTGTATTATCTCACCATGGACCTACAAGCTGTCAAAGTGTCGCCCAAGCAAATAGCGTTTTTTAAGACAAAATTATCATAATTTTACTGTTTATAACGCTGATAGCCATCACAGTGCATACTATTGGTTCACAGAATGTAAAAGCGGATTGGTTGCTTCTGCGTTTACATCTTGTATATTGTATTACTTAGACAGACACTGCATTACCAAAAAAACTACCAATTTTTATTTACTCGGACGGTTGCACATACCAAAACCGAAATAATATTTTGGCCAATGCATTATTAACATATGCCTTCAAGAATAAGATTCCCGTGACTCAGAAATTCCTAGAACGGGGTCACGCTCAAATGGAGTTTGACTCCGTTCATAGTTGCATTGAGCAAAAACTAAAACACCGCAACATTCACTTGTCGAGTGACTACATATCAGCAAGCAAAGAAGCCAGAACCAAGCCGTTTCCATATGAAGTAATCAAATAGGGGTATAACTTTTTTTAAAGACTACACAAACAGTTCTCATTGATGGTATAAAGGTATTCGCCCGGGTAGAAAGACCAATGTCACGGATATTCGCGCTGTACGTTATAATATAGAAGGAACAATAGAGTACAAATTGCTATTTGATGACAAATGGAAAGAGATTCCTGCGCGACCCAGAAAATTATCTGAAGCGATTCCAAATTATCCTTTACTAACCAAAACCATAATACCTATCAAAAAATCTAAATTTAAACATCTCCAGGACCTTAAAGATGTGTTGCCTGATGATTGTTACAATTTTTATGATTCTTTGCTAGGTAGAAATGACTAATAAAACTTTATAAAGAAAATATTTCTACATATTATTGGTTCTTTCTTCCAATTTTAATGCGTAACACTTATGTATATACATGTTGTTAACCTATACTCTTATCTACAACAAAACTTGTGCCAATACCTCCTATCTGAAAAAAATACGTAAAAATATGGGTTCTGTGTATTATATTTCTATAATAAGCTTTAAAAATGATAAACTATACTTAATCACTGATTATTATAGATACATATTTACTCAAAAAAACAATTATTAATTTTATGACACGTTTTTTGACCCTCCTGTAAAATACTGATTTCTGTAGATAGCTGGTATTGGTAGTAAACAGACGATATTCATTTTGAAAAGTTTTTGTTTTAAGCACTTCTAGTAATTGATTTATTTTGTGTAGCTATCTTCATACTAAAGATCATTTTGTTGCAAAAACTCCGATATTTCAACTTTGGTACTATTCGAATTTGGTAACATCTTCACCTGTCGTGAGTGGTATGGAGCATTATCCATGACTATAACACTTCTTTCAGGTAACACTGGCAATAGATTTTGCTGGAGCCACTCTTCAAATAATTGGGCTATCATATCTTCGTGATAGTCCATATTACAATTTTTTTATGTTTTTTGAAGAAAATAACAGTTGATCTACCCAACCACTATCAGAACCAGCGTGTAAAATAATAATCCTTTTTCCTCTGGATGGAGGTGCATCTAATAAACATTTCTATGAATTATCAATCCACCCTTTATTTACGGTATCGTCATACTAGGTTTCGGAATTTTTTCATTTCAATTAAATATTCTTGTGGTAATTTTTGTATCCTCGCCGACTCTATTATAACTCGTCGTTTATCGTGTCCCAAATCGGAATCCATTTTGCTTTAATGTTCGCCATATTGCTGTTCTAGATGCTTATGCTTCTGTATTTTCTTTGATTTCTTTGTAAGCTATCTAGTTCGTCGAATGGTAATCTCCCAACTTGGTAGTTTCCTTGTAGATCTGTTATCACTTCTACCACACACCAGTTAACTTCGATGTTCGCTTTATTATGTCTTTACCTACATGTTCTGCATTTTCTTTTCGTAAATTGCTATACGCATTTAATACTATTAGCTTAGCTTGAACTCCCAGATGAATCTTTTTTGCGCAACTATTTATATTGTCTGTCGTCGATTCACAGGTATTATTATTTTTCTCGCCTTTCCTTTCTTCGTTCCAATGTCTCCACATTTTAGTAAAATATTTGCTTTCCCACTTTACACCTCAACTTGTATTTTGCTACTAACGAAAATTTCATTTGTATTTATGTAGATACATATACCGAATAAATTTTATGCTCTAATGGTAGAAGTATATCTATTTGCTTTTTCATTACGGATAATTAAGTTTCATAGTAATACTGAAATTCAAAGAAAATCATATAACCATGAACGCTTTGCAATTAGTTAATGAATTATGACGTGTTACCGTAGTAAACAATGTATATGTAGGTGCATATGTATGTATATCTCAAACATCGTCATACAGTCGTAAAATTAAATTCTAATAATAATAATTAATATATGTATTTTTTGACCTTTATGTACTTATCTTTTAATTCCTGATTTATTTCCACTTAGAGGTCAATAAAACAATAAATAATTAAATACCAATTTTATTCCATAACATATAATAATATGTTTTCGTTAAATAACTTCTTCAGTGGAAGAAATTGACATTTAATATGTGTCAAATTACTAATAATATAAATATAAATCGCCATGCCTATCAACAAAATTATCTAAAAAACCAAGAATTCATTGATATATCGAATTTTAATTATATTCACAAGTAATAATGAAGGAATAATGATTTAATACAACATTAGAAATTGAAATGATTTGAATTATTCGTATATCAATCTATTTTTTGTCAAGCTCTAACAATTCTGTTCAAGGACTAGGGAAAAACATGGCAAAAAAACCTAGTCAAGAGCTTAAAATTAATAAAATTCATGCGTGAATTAAATTATTATAAATAACGCTTAAATTATCAATATCCGTTCTAAAATTTACCGCGTTTTCATCTTTCTTAATGTACATATATCATTTCGTAAATTAATCTTTTTTTATCATTATTTTCCTTTTTTAAAATTGTAGTGTTTTGAAAATCAAAATTATGTCGTCTATCTTTAGAGTGCTTAGATAAAGCAGTTTCAGCGGTGACGTTATGTGTAACAGTGTATTGATGGTTATAAATTCGTTTCTTTAAATATTGTTTGGTTTGTCCGATATAACATTTATTACAATCTTTGCAATCTAATTTATAAATGACATTACTTTGATTACCATGTTTAATGGGTGTTTTTAAATTTGTGAATAAATGTCTATTGTTGGTAGGTATGAAAGTTATGTGAATGTCTGATTTTCTTAATTCGTGTTTTATTGTGTCGCTTAAATTGTTTATATATGGTATAGTGTGGTATATGTTATTATTTGATTTTGTAGCTGTGTTATATATTTTATTTATTCTTTTTGTGATTAATTTATTGTAAAACTCTTTAGGATAACTATTTTTTCTAGTATTGTTTTTACTTTGCTTAAATTTTCTTTTCTAAAATCAGGGTGAGCTAATTTAATAGCCTGATCTACTAAACTGTTAATTACGCTTTTTTTTTAAATTTCCCGAAGTGTTTGAAAAATAGTTTAAATGCCTACTACTACTAGTGTCTTTAATGTACCAGTTTGTTTTTATTTGTGTGTTATCATGTATTATCTTTACATTTAAAAAGTTTATAGAATTTTGATATTCTCTTTCAAAAGTAAATTTTAACCTATCATGATATGTGTTAAATGTGTGCAGAACATGTTCAATTTTATCATTTGGTATGCAGCATATACAATCATCTACATACCGCTTATAAAATTGCACATGACAGTTTAGTTTGTCAAGTGAGACCTGCTCTAAATCCTCCATTACTAAATTTGCTATAACAGCAGATAATGGAGAACCCATTGCTGACGATAATTTTGTTGATAGGCATGGCAATTTATATTTATATTATTAGTAATTTGACACATATTAAATGTCAATTTCTTCCACTGAAGAAGTTATTTAACGAAAACATATTATTATATGTTATGGAATAAATTGGTATTTAATTATTTATTGTTTTATTGACCTCTAAGTGGAAATAAATCAGGAATTAAAAGATAAATAATAATAATCACGTTCGTCTATCTAAATATCCTTAATACCACTCTGTCTATTGCAGCCTACATCGCAAAAGGTTCACTAGTCCCTCACCGTAGGGGGTGCAATAAAAGTAATCATTTTATATTATTAAGTCGGATTAAAATAAGAATTTTATATTTGCATATAATAATTTATAATAGGAATTAACGATTTGACGATATGCCTAACAGCTGTATTATTTTAAAGGAGTTTCACCTTGCTTCCAAACTTATGAACAGTAGTGTATATTAGAATTTAAACTGGAGTATTAGAAAATAAGAATTCTTTAGTTGTCAACGTTCTGTTAATGATATCTTACCAACGTAAACGACGAACTTGTTTAATATACATATTTGTGTTTCTTTAACATCTCATATGTATATATCGGTTGAAGTGTTTATTACTAAAATGGTTGGTCAATCAGCACACTGTATTACTTTGACTTTGTTTCAGTAATCAAACCGAGAACAAGTTTCAACGAAGAATCCAGTTAACAAATCACTGACAACACCATATTTACGTCTGTGACATTGGAAATACCATGCTCGCTAGTAAGCAGATACAGTCATTTAAAATTGTGCATCGGTAACATTAACAACGTAAATACAATACATATATAATTAACGAAAGAATTTTAAATAGATTCTGTGGTCATACATGCATACTGACGCATATAACATATAAGACAGTGTTAGCAAATTAAAGTTTTGCATTATAATCATGAAGTTATGTAAGTATACATTGATCTATTTATTTATTTATGTATATATGTATTATGAAATAGTCGTGGTAATATTGCAACACATATTTGTTTATAAAAGAATTAATTATGTGTAATGAGTGTCTAATATCATTAAATATTATGTCAATATATTAATGAAATAAATTGGCAAGTAACGAATATGGGTAATGTTAAATTATCATGCATAATAATAATCTACAAACATACAAGGTGAGTCAGGACTCGCTCTCTTGTATCTAAACGCTAAAAGATATCAGTTTGAGATTTTAGTTTAATATAAAGGACGATAAGGAGCATATTTTAAGATTATGTACAACAATGCAAAGTTATGTTATTTTTAATGGAACATCCTATATTATATACCATTTTCCAATTCTACGTCGTAAATTAGGATAACTTTGTTGATTTCCTATACCTATCTATTGCCAATTTCGAGGAAATTTAATTTTTATGGAAATGTAGGCTTCCCTGAAAAAATTAAAAATACGAAAACTGTATGACATGGAAAACATAAATAACTGGTTTAACTTAAATAGAGCATCCTGTATTTATCTATCCTACATGAAAGCACATTAAACCTCTCAAATGAATCATTCAAGTAATTCATTATTCGTCGAATATTGGAATATTATTTATTTGAATCAAATCAATATTTGATTATTCGAATATCAAAGTATTGACAAATCTGCTCTTCAAACGTGAAAGGAGGGCCTACTTTGAGTTTATTGCTAATACAAGATCTCCTAAAGCTTTGTGGAAGCACATATTATATTTGGATGTTACTAGGCGTCTGCTCGTTGAGGATTTTTCTGGTAATCTTGGAGATGTTGATATGATGAATGATTATTTTGTTAATAGTGTCCCCAAGCAAAAGAATTCCAATTTTTTTATTTCATTGTGATGAGGCAAATACTGCTAAGTTCTCATTTTCTACTGTGGCTCCTTGTTTTATCTCCAATATTATTTATAATATTCGTTCAACGTCAACTGGTTCAGATGGAATTAATATAACAATGATTAAACTATGCTGCCCGTTTTTGGTACCCTTTGTAACACATATCATTAATTGTTGCATTCGGGCAGGCTGTTGTTCCGGATGTTTGGAAATATGCCTTTGTCAAACCCTTACCCAAAGTTAAAATTCCTTTCGCCTTTACTGACTTTCGTCTCATAAGTATTTTACCTACTTTTTCTAAAACTCTTGAACTACATTCAATTAAATGATTTCGCGAACATTAATAATGTGCTTCCTTGTACTCAGTCCGGCTTCAGGAAAGGTTACAGTTGTGAGACGGCATTGCTCGTGGTTACTGATGATATTATTGCTGCCACTGATAGTGGTTTAATTACTGCCTTAGTACTTTTAGATTTTTTTTAAGCTTTTGATACGGTTTGCCATAGTACTCTTTGTTCATTGTTATATTCTTTGGGTCTTAATGTTGGGTCGGTTAAACTATTAATTAGTTATCTATGTAATCGTCATCAGAGTGTGGTTATAAACTCTAATGTCTCAGTCTCCTCAGGGATCAGTTGTAGGGCCCCTGCTATTCTCCATCTATACGTCGCAGTTTGTTAATTCTATACATTTTTGCCAAAAGCATCTATATGCTGACAATATGCAGATGTATTTATCTTTTGAACCTGAAAATTGGCGGGGCCTTGATTGCACTAATTCAGATTTACGGTCTCTGTACGAGGTGTCGTCTCGGTATAATTTGATGTTGAATCCACTCAAAACACAAGTAATATTATTTGGTAATTCTAGAATTTGTCAGGATTTGAATGGGGTGTTTCAGGTCAGTATTGGTGACGTTGTTGTCCCGATTGTAAAATCGATGAAGAACTTGGGGTTACAGATGGATAATACTTTCCGATATCGTGATCAAATAAATAAATATATTAAAAACTCGTACATAAATTTAAGAAAGCTTTATCCTCATAGATCTTCTGTTAAGACAAGGTTGTGTG
The DNA here is from genome assembly GCA_023690525.1 of Holotrichia oblita. Taxonomy (NCBI): domain Eukaryota; kingdom Metazoa; phylum Arthropoda; class Insecta; order Coleoptera; family Scarabaeidae; genus Holotrichia; species Holotrichia oblita. Next base: position 41,497,192 of record CM043023.1, read on the forward strand.
AGTCTTTGGTGCTGTCGCAGTTTAGTTATTGTTCTACTATTTATCACCCTGCTATTGATTCCGTTACGAGTTCCCGTATTCAAAAAATTCAAAATTCATGTCTGAGATTTATTTTTGGAATTAGAAAATTGATAGAGTATCTCATAAGTTGGGAACTGCTGGGTGGTTGAATATGAGAAACAGGCGCGAATTAAAAATGTTATCAACTTTTCATAAAATTTTATTTTTCGAAACGCCACCGTATCTTTAGATGAAGATCCGATTTAGAACTGACAGTCATAAGGTTTGTTCGAACCTACAATTCGAGAATTGTTTTCGAATTTAAAATTCTGGGTCTACTGGGCATGATCATTCAAGTTCAAGTTCTAAAATAGTTCTAATGATAGACGTACGAACAGAATTATACACTTCTCAATCATAACCTTATATCTGATCATAATATAACCTATATGCCGTAACCAGCCATAGTTAAGAAATTGTACCTACTTTATATTTTTCTAGCTGCCTAGAAAAGTATTGATTTAGATATTTAATGTTTTATTGTTACGGGTACCACCCCCCGTTGTTTTGCATACTACATATCTCACTCTACCAGTTCAAAGTGGTATACATAAGAGCTCGGTCCTAGGACCTTTGCTGTATTCACTATACACCTCCAACCTTCATATGTGTCTCAAGCATTGTTCGTATCATCTCTACGCTGATGACACTCAAATTTATTATTCCTTCGAACGTACTGACTTAATTACAGCTACTGGTTTCATATATGATGATCTTAAGAGTATAATTAACTTCTCCAAACTACATTCATTAAACTTAAATATAAATAAAACTTCTGTTCTTCTGTTTGGTAGAAAAGTTGATGTTGACTCCGTCTCTCATGAACTTTAAATTGAAGTAGATCGTTTTCCATTCTATATATTCAAGTTTCCTAAAATACTAGATGTGATTCTCGAGTCAAACTTAAGATTTAATGATCATGTGAATATTTGTATTAACCGAGTGCTTACTAGTTTAAAAGAGAGAGTGTATGTCTACAAATTTCAGAAAGATGTTAAGTGTTGCGCTAATCTTGTCTCACTTTAACTACTGTGATATTGTACAGGTACATGATCCCTGCCTAGATTACATCAGCGCACATCGTATTCAAAGGATTCAGAATTTATGTAGAAGATTTATTTATGATATCAGAAAGTACAGTCACGTTTCTCATAAATTACCCGAATTAAAGTGGTTAAAAAGTTATCACTAATAACATTCCACCGTATTTGTATTTGAAAGTTACTTTTTGTAGTGATGTCCACAACATTAATATTACATTTCCGCATTACCCTACTCCGCCTTCTCATCGCACTGTCTCTTACGAGAGATCTTTTTCCTATAATATCAGGCACCTGTACAATGATCTATATGCACATCTCAAGACTTTGTCGTAACATTGTTTCAAGTCATGTCTGCACAAGCTGATTCTCCACTATAGTTTTACATAATTATGTTTGTATAAGTGGTAATATATGTATTATAATGTTGTTCTTAGTCTACAATAGTTACAGACACGCACTTTGTTTTTGTTTATCTTTTGTTAATTGGTTGAATTGAAAAACAGACTTTATATTTTGCCTGAATTCAACCTTTTAACCCCACATATTTTCTTCTCGTTGTATATTTGTATATTTTGTGTACATCATTTGGGTTAATAAACCAATATTGTTGTAATATTACACCCCACAATAGCCATTTAGTGCACAATTATCTACAAAATTTGTACGATGGTCAATGGATTGTCAAAAATGGACTGATTTGTTAGCCACCTCGTTCTCCCGATCTCTCAGTATTAGACTATTCTATTTGGAGTACAATTAAAAGCATGATCTATAACGCTGCCCTAACCACCATAGATGATTGCAAGGACATATGAGAACAGCATTTCAAAATCTAAATACTCAGTCAATAAAAAAGGCTACTCCTAAAGAATTACTAATTATAGGTGTGAAAAATGTCTCGAGGTTCAAGAGCGTCAGTTTGAGCGTTTATTAAAATAATTATTTCTATCTAGTTCTGTATATTATTAAGTTTTTAAAGTTTTCTATGTAGGTCGTTTCATTATTTTCGTTATTAATAATAGGTTTATTTCCCTGAATCTCTGCTCTCACGAATACAAAGTTTCTAAAGTTTTCTATAATATGTTTAACGGTATTCTGAGACGGTTTCCATTTTTGCAGATAACAAGTTAAATAATAAATAAATTTAAATAATCAGCGTTTGTCAAATTTAAGCGCCCCAGCACAAGTTATTGTAATTATTATAAAATAAATGACTTTTATTCGACAACTGACAACTTATGATTTTGTAAATACTATCATGGCTACCTAATGAAAAAAGAATTAATGCAAACAGTATGTACTGTAGAGGATAAAAATACTAACTTGTCAATGTTTCGAAAACTCTCCATACTTATACAAAGTGGCCCTTATTTTTAATGCCGAATAAGATAAAATTATAAAAATTGCCACTTGTCCATTAAAAAAAATTGACTTTCGGTAATTTTTCTTATTTACTGCTATTATTTCTCTGGAGACTTTGATTAATTAGAAGCAATTTGACAATTGCTCGCTTTCAGCTAAGCGTCCATTTTCAGTGGCTTGTCACTTGTACCATCTTGCGCGTTAACGAGTTCTCGATTGTTCTAAGTTCTTTGCTGAGCTCTATCCTTATTTTTCTATAGTTCTACAATTTTCTTTGGATGTTATATAGCGAATATTTATTGTTTTTTGCCTTAAATTGACTTATGGTTTTTGTTTATTAAGTGTTAATGTTTTTCCTAAAAAATAAAATGCAGGAACAGTTATTAGCTGAAGCAAGTGATATGAAGCATCGTTTCAACGAACAGCTGAATGAATTGTGTTTATCAAAACGTCAAAATACACAAATTCTCGCAAAAGCAAAATACTTGGAAGTAATAGAAAAGGCTAAAACATCTAAAAGGAAAGTTGTAAGAAAAAAACCCGAGGATTATCAACGTTTACACAGGTTTGACGTAATAACTATTGAAGTGCAGGAAAAGTTGATAGTGCCTGTAGAGTATGGTAAAGAACCGATTAGGTTTTAGGTACATCGGGTAGTAAAAACATGAACTCAAGATGCCAAGTCGGTTTAATCGACATGCAGTCGCAAGCGGATGATCAATATAAATTCATACTTGTATACCAAGATCATGTAACTAAATTTATTCACCTTCGACCTCTTAAAAGTAAAAGAGCAGAAAAAGTAATGGAAGATAATTTGCCAAAAATAGTATTAACTAACTATGTAGCATGTGGCCCATGATAAGCCTAGACACTCTCAAAGTCAGGGCTTCATAGAACATGCGAATCAGGACGTGCAAAATATGCTTTGTTCGTGGCTGAAAGACAATAACAGCAGGAGATGGTCAGAAAGCTTACGTTTTGTTCAGCTTATGAAGAACAGAGCGCATCATAGTGGCATAAACTATACTCCGTATGTTTGGAACAAAGTTTGAAAGTTGGTTTAAAAAGTTTTGTTACTTAAAGACGTTCCGCCGAATATAAAATATGAAGAGGACTTACAGGTAATAGTAAAAGATCAAAACAATTTGCAGTCTGCATAAGAAGGTCCAAATCAACATACGAGGAGCAACTATCTTCTCTTGATAGATATATTCAACCTTCAACTTCGTTATCTGAAGCAAGCTCTGATTTCCATAATAATGAAAGAGAAATAAATGTCCTCGACCCATTTGAAATTCAAGTCCCCAGTCAAGAAAAACGCATATATGAAGTTTATGAAGATTCCTAAGGAGATTCCAATGTACAATCTAACAAAACAAGCTGACACAGTTAGAGTTCAAGTCCCAGATGTCGACAGAAGTCGCACCAATGGAGGAAATATTTTATCATTTGTTCTTTAAATAATAATCTTTGTAAATTGGGCCGAAACATGGAATCCTAAATCAACTTTATGCTAAAAACCAATTTAGAATATATAACGAAAAGTTTATTTATCTCGAAGAAATTCCACAGTCTGAGATTTCACTAAGAAAATGTGCAAGAATGTCTTGCAAGACTGGGGGCAAAGTTACAGTCGATGCGACTATAAAGGGGGCTGTAAATCAGACAAGTGCAAGTGTCGTAAAGAAAGAAAGCTATGCAACTCGAAATGTCACCAAAGTGGAAGCTACTCTAATAAATAGAAACTCTAGTATTGAACATTTTGTGTGCTGTATATATATTTGTACGTACAAGCCTAATACGTTATTTTTTAGTTGGTTTGTTTGTTTGTTATTTGAAACTGTATCTTAAAATTGTTAAATTGCCCCGTAATTGTAAATCATGTCCGGAATAATCAAATTGATCGTAACATTTATAATTTTTTCGGATGTTCGATTAAAAGTACACTCTGTATAATTACAGATAATTTTAAAATGTGCTCCTTATCGCCCGGTATATTTGACTGAAATTTCAAACTGATACCTTTTAGCATTTAGGCACAACAGACCTAGGGAATAATAGTGACTCAGTTTATACATGCATATATTTAAGGACAATACACTCAACGATAAATATAATAATGAGGACACATATATGTATGTGTATTTAAACGTGTATGTGTTTATATAAGGATTTCTTCTATCTAATTTCAAGTAAATATTTCACATATCTAATACCTAAACTATGTAGGAATATTTTGTAGTAATTCTTGTTTAAATTTAGAAACTTTTGTCGATGTTTAGAAAGTTTTAATAATATTTTAAACGAAATCGTTTAACATTTCATATACACAGTCACATTTTCTAATTTGTTAGATAACATATCTGCTATGTGCCAAACTCCTAAGAGATATGTATTAAAAATAAATTTGTCAATGCATAATGTAGATACAGCCATTAAATATTCGCACAGAATAATTACCATGAAGATAATAATAATTTCAAGTTAATTAGGAGGATATATTTTTAAATCTCTGGTAAAAACCAGTAAAGATATCTTTCAAAATTCAAATCAATTACAACACATTACCAAAAAAGTCATTAGAGAAGAATGGTAAACAAAACCATTAAAATCAATTTAGAAATATTCCTTAAATTGCAATCATTCAACAGTACGTACATGTATATTATACAGTGCGGTTCTAAAGTATTCTCCCCCCTCAATATCTCCCTCCCCCTGCTAACTTATAATCGGTTTAATATGCAGGTTCCAGGAAGGGTCATTAATATGAAATATTATATCTACGTTCTTGAAGTAAAATTTCTATTTAATTTCAAAGATTGATGACAGGGGGAAATATAGTATCAAAACTTTAATGTATACCATTCTTAATTCTGAATTCTTATTCTTATTCTTGTCTACAATTCTTCTTCTTATTATACAGGATGTTACGAATATTTCCTCGGTCGCTTGTACATAAACGCTAAAAATATCACTACAGAGTGATAAGGAGCACATTTTAAAATTATTTGCAATAATACAGGGTGATTCAAGAAGTATAACATATCAAAGATATGTTATTTTTTAATGAAGTAGACTATATTCTGTGCCATTTTCAGATTCTATGGTGGTGGTAAGTTTGTCAATAATTATTTATACCTATTTATTGCCAATTTCGAGAAAATTTGATTTTTACGAAAATGCAGGATGTCCCGAAGAAATTAAAAATATGAAAATTGCTACTACTGGGAATACCCTGATTTATAGCAAGTTATTTTGATAACTCGCGCTCCGCCAATCGCGCTGATTACAGAACAACCTGTATATCGTCGTTTGGCTATTAATACCTCCAATGTGACAAAAAATGGGAAATTGCGTTTTATATGCCAGTTAATAGTGCTCACTATATTCTCTCCAATGAGAAATTTGAATTCATTAAAGTTTAAATATAGAAATAGTGAATCTCCAATGTAACATGTTGTATAAAATGAACCTGTAATAGCTCCAGTGTGAGGTGTGTCACATTGGTGTTATTGTTAGTACATACTTAACTACTATTGGCTGTAACCAAATATGAGCAGATTGAAGTTACTTCTGTTAACAGCTAGTGGTCATTAAGTGCAGTTAGCAATAAATAACGCTTTATTTTAATTGAATCTAAGTTCCTCTTTGTGCGATATTCATATTTTCCAAAGAAGCACTCGATACCTACATTAGTGAGTAAATATAATCTTTAAGTAATTACAACATGATTTATAGTCAGTGAGGTTACGAGTTTCGTAGTTTCTTGTTTAATCATGACAAAGATACACTCTACAAAGTTTTATAATTGTTAATATTTTACTCTATTGCTATAAGTAGACAATATTATGCCATATTTAATTGTAGGTATAATGTATTCAACAAGAACAAAATTAATAATGGAAAGAGTTAAGAATTCCAGTAAAGAAATATATTACAGTGAACGAAATATTCCTAAAGGCGATGAACCTGAGTCCAGACACAAGTGATTGTATTATTGAAAATCATATTGTGCAACCTGATGGAATTCTTGCAGAACAAAACATTTTGTAGGCAATCCGAACCTCGTGAGGAAAGGCAAAATCAGCAAGCTCATATTTTAACAAACATATTTGATGTTACTAATAATCTAGAACACGCAATAGATTATTTAGCTAAACCAGCTATCACGAATAGTACTGAAATACAAAGTAACAATATTAATATAGCTGGTTTAGAGATCGAGAAAGATGAGAGTTCACGCGAGTTACAGCCCGTCAACGAATGCAACAATCTTCAGAATTCACTTACGGAAGCTGACGTACATAATGTAAGTGATATAGAAAATACACGTGAAATAGGTGTATCTAAAGACAATGCAAATTATCAAATACTTCAATCACATGAGAACATAATAGTCAACAGTCAACGTGAAAGCAACATCTTTAAGAAAAGAAAAACTGCTAGAGACAGAAGACTACATGGAAAATCGTGTATTGGATATAAAGTAGATAAAAAGACTATTACACAAAATGTGCTGAAACACAAGAGAAATATGAGAAGTAGGTGCAGTCACCAAGTTCCTAAGACGCCCACTCAAAAATCTTTCCTGTGTAAGTTGCTGTCAGATTCTGACAGAAAAAAAGTATTTGCTTCTTTTTGGAATTTGAGTTCTTGGGGCGAGAAGAGGGTGTTTGTAACGGGTTTAGTAGAAACTCGTCCAATACGCAGAAGACGCCGTACCACAACAGAGAATGAAAAATCAATAAAGAAAAGCGAAGGTCATGACTACTTCCTGAGTGATGTAAAAGGTAAGCGCTTTATAGTATGTCGCACAATGCTACTGAATACTTTAAATTTGGGAGAATACACTTTGAAAAGATGGACGAAGACAACCGTAGACCGAGTCGCTTCAATAACAGATTCTAGCGAATATGAAAGTCCTACGCCTAAAAGAAAAAAAATATCAACAAGAGAATCTTTTAAAGAAAAGAAGACTGAGACTGTTAAAGAGTGGCTACAGATGATTCCTAAAGTACCCTCTCATTACTGTAGGGCCTCTTCAAATAGAGTCTATATTCATAACCAGTTTTTATCTACAATCACATGCACAAAATATTTCAAGACTGATGCATGAAAAATCAAAAAAAGGAGGTAAATGCAAAGATATTTAGAGCAATTCTAAGAAATGAGAGTATTTCTATACACAAACCGCGGCAAGACCAATGTGATATATGTGTTGGTCATAAATGCGGTAATGTAACCTTTGAAGAATACAGTGCTCACAGAGTAAAAAAAGAAGCAGCAAGGGAAGCAAAAGCAAAACTAAAGGAAAGCGCAAACGACAAACGATTAGTCATAACTATGGATTTACAAAGTGTTTTAAAATGTCCCAGACTACTAGTTTCACAAAGTTATTACAAACTAAAATTGCAAGTGCACAATTTTACGATCTATGCGCTGAACTATAAAAAAGTAAATTTATACGTATGGCATGAAGCTAATGGAGGGGTTAGTTCCAATGAATTCGCGTCATGTCTTATCGATTACTTTGCTAATATGTCAGAGAAATATAAAACCGTTGTGCTTATTTCAGATGGTTGCAATTACCAAAACAGAAATAAAACCCTATCAAGCGTACTTAACGATTTAGCTAAAGAAAAAGATATAACGATTCAACAGGTATAATTAGAAAAGGTCATACAATGATGGAGGCTGATACTGTCCTTTCAACACTTGAGCACTATTTTCAACCTCCTATATTTGCACCATCAGACTATATTACACGTATGAGGCTTGCACGTTCTAAACAACGCTATGAAATCAATCACTTAGATTACACCTTCTTCAAGAAGTGCGATTTATCTTCAAATTTCAGTTCCATTAGGCCTGGAAAGAAGGCACATGACCCTGTAGTAATAGATATCAGACAACTAAAGTATTTACCTAACGGCCAAGTGCTTTTCACTCTTGATTACTCTGATCAATGGGAAATGTTGCCTTACAGACGCGAGAATCAACCTATGGACACCTACAGTACGAATCTTTTCCAAACGCAACCATTAATCAGTTATGACAAGCACAATCATCTCCACGAATTAAAACTTAATATGGAAAAGGACTACCACGGTACTATGGTGCTCTTCCACACGGAAGAAAAATAGGAAACGCCAAAAAATAATTCCACTTTGATAGTAGAGCTAAGAGTTATAGAAGCTTTTTCTTGTTATTAATGTTTATCTGGATTCACATTTCAAAAGAATTAAAAAAATTTTTTATTATTTTAGTATCTTGTTTCAATTTACCCCATACTAGTAGAATAATATTTAAATAGCAAGAAATGTTATCGCTTTCCTTTTAACATTTTAATGTAGGATTATATCTAACGTACCTTTACATCTTGTAATACCTCCTATGTGCAACATTGTTTTTAAATTTCTCCCATGTCCGTTTTCTGTTCAGTATTAGCAAAAACTGACAACCTACGATGAGTTTTTCATGAGTATTTAACACTAAATGGTGTGAACGAAAATTAAGGTACAAGGGTTTATAAGATGATACTTTTGCTCATGAAAAATCGATTTTTTGTTTCTCCTGTAAAATAATGAGTTTGTCACATTGGAGATATTAACAGCCCAACGACGATATATCGATCCTACGTCAAAGCATAAGACAATTTATAAAAGACAGCATTTTCAGCCTTTGTCAAGAGACCATATGTCCTGTGTTATCCATGGTATAAATTTTTCGTATTAGCAACTAACTAATCGTTGAAAAATGACATTGAAAGTTATACTTTAGTATGTCAATCAAGACATCATATTGAGCCAAGAATTTCAATTTAGTCTTCTCTGCCATAAGAGTCTTTAAATTTTATGGCATTTTCAGTGCTCATTATTTGTTTGTAATGAGTTACTGCAATTATCGTTAGAAAAGTAATCAGTAAAAATTGGACGGCATAATCCGATATGCAATTCAGAATTATACTATATTTGAGATTACTGGTAAATATTTCTGAACACAGAAACTATCAAGGCAATTATTCCTACGAGTAGATTCCTCTACAAATATTTGCAAATATAATAGTCCAAATATCAATAAACTTATTAACCTTGTTACAACTACACAAACAATCAAATTAACATTAAAGTCGCCATTGATAACTATTTTATGATTACTTGTTCAAAACTTCAAAAGGCATATCTACTTTTTTGTTTATTTGACTTACTGTTACTTGTTGGTAATATTACGAAAAGGTTACTATTTAAATGTACTTTATTTCTCTTTCAGTATGCACGCCACTGCTCATCGCGACAACGGTCACGGTAATTTGTACAAGTGACCTATCGACAAGCATAAACAATTTTTCCAATAATCTGTACAAAACTATTTTGAATGATGAAAAAAATTATATATTTTCACCATTCAGTCTGCACTCGGCCCTGTCTTTAGCCTATGAAGGAGCAGGTGGTCAAACTGCAACAAAATTAAGACAAGCGCTTGACCTACCAGACGCAAATGCAACAGCTGTCGGATACAAAAGTCTGATGGATACTTTAAATTCAGCCAAAAATGTGCAGTTAAACATTGCCAATAAGATATATTTACAAAACGGAAACAAATTAAAAGAGAATTTCCGTTTTATAACTGAAAATTATTTCGATGCTGGTGTAGACACCACAGATTTTAGTAAAAGTGCTGCAGCCGCTGAGGAAATTAATAATTGGGTCAAGAATAAAACACACAATAAGATCGATAAGCTTTTCGAAGCTGGTGATTTTGATTCGGATACACAAGCCGTGCTTTTGAACGCGATCTACTTCAGAGGCAATTGGTTGCTGCCTTTCGACAAGGAATTCACGCACCAAGGAAAATTCTACGTTTCGGATGAGAAATTCATTATGCATCCCATGATGTTCCAGGAAGCATATTACGATTACTCAGAGAATGTAGACATAGGCGCTAAATTCTTAAAGATGCCATACGAAAACGAACGTTTCGCCATGACAATCATTTTACCCAATTCCAGAACGGGGCTTGCTGATCTGGAAAAAAAATTATCAAATTTCGATCTAAATACCTTAAAACTTACAAAAACCGAGGAGAAGGTGTTGCTGACGTTACCTAAATTTAAGATCGAAAATACTTTAAATCTGGAGAATAACTTGAAAAAGGTCAATTATTTAATGTTCCTATTTACTCTAGATCTCTAGTCAGGTGTTAAAGTATACTAATTTGAATTCTCCTAACATAGATGGACCTTGGAGAGCTATTTACGAATGCAGCAAACTTCTCGAATATGATTGAAGGTGTACAAAATTTGAAAATTGATAAGGTGGTCCAAAAAACCATTATAGAAGTGAACGAGGAAGGCGCAGAAGCGGCTGCAGGAACTGGTATGATCCATTTTGCATATTACTATTTCAATGTTATGAATAGTTTTTACGAATTAACTTTTTTGCAGGCATTGAAACTACTTATTTTTCTTTGGGACCACCGCAACCTGTTTTCAGAGCAGACCATCCGTTTATGTTTTATATAACAGTTCAACTAGAAGATAATTCAATTACAAAATTGTTCGTTGGACAAGTCTTATCGCCAACTTACGACGAATAAATTTGCTAGTGTTCAAATATTTGCAATACGTACTCGCTTGTATTAGTTTATGTAAATAAGCTTTTTTAAATAAATCATCCTTACTCGTTGTTAATTTATATTGTTACGTACTTATTGTTAGCTAAATTCTAGTCGACAAAATCAAGATCCAAATTTTACTAACATTATGTAACGCAACGCGTACTCTTTTTGAGCTATTGCTGCAATCTGCAACTACTCAAAGTAAACTGCAGACAAAATAAATAATTTGACGGTATCAATAGAGATATGCAATGTTTTCCAAAGCCAAGTTATTTCTTGTTATTATTGCCTAACTTGTTTGTATCTTTATACTTGATATTTTTGTTTTCAGTAAAATGGTATCGTTTTATTTATTTTTTAAAGAAAATCGTAAAAATAAGTTACCGCCTTGGAAAGCGACCTCTAGTTTATCAGTTTGAAACTAGCGGAAACAGCATATAAACACTATTTAAAGTCTATGCAAGTCCCTTTCAAACGAGTCCAAAATTATTCGGATAGGTTCAATAGTAACGGAAATATTAAACTTTAAACATTGACGAATAAATGGTCTTCCCTCTCCCTTATTATGACAGATACCATTAAATGTCCCAAAAGAAAATTGTCTGGCATTAAATGAGCTTTCAATTGATGATGTAAAAGTTATAGCTTCTTCTGCGATTTTCTGAGATAATAGGAATTTTAGATTTGAACATAGCAGTTACGCCCCCTAGCGGTAAACTCTGGAACTTGAAAATAATTTTCAGAAATTTCTCTTGGCCACTTTAACTATCAACATTTTTTCCCGGAGAACCTAGGACAAATACTTTCCGAGATACAGTCGCGTACCTCTCTTAGTGGCCCACCCGTGCATAGCTAGTTACATATCTGGCAGTAGAAATGGGGTTTAGACCGCAAACAACCCCATATCATCAGTAAACCACCGCCATGTTTGATACATCTGTGGATCTCCGAAGGAAAGCAGGTCTTCTAGATCCGAAAATCTCGAATTTTGACTCATCAGTCCACGACTTCCAAGACTTTACTGACTGTTCAACCATCCAATGCTGGTGTTCACAAGCCCAGTTTAAGCGTTTCCGCTTATTGTATATGTGCAATAGCGATCCCGAGAAAAATCTGGACATTATTTAGACGGCGTAACTGAACACAAAAATTTTAAATTCCGCATATTTTACACTGGAAATTTTTTGTATTCTGTCAAATAAGTGAAGAGGAAACTTTGTTTTGAAGGAACGCTTATGAACTGAACGCTGTTGAACCGAATTTTGTAAACTTAGTCTTGTTGAAAACAGCATTCTTCTTCCAATCTAATGCTTACAAATTAGAACCAATCTAATAAGTGACGTGCATACTAGAGAGCGCTGTTTACATTTTGCGTTCAACAAATCAACGAAAACCTAGTATCGCTATCTTTTACCAATCCGAAAATATCTTAAAAAACTTGTGGATGGTAAGTATTTCTTCAATAAATTTAAATTATTCTGCTTCTCTTGAACAGAATTTAGCGAATTTAGCCGTATTAGAAAAAAATTTCCTTAGCCTACATTCAATGATTCAAACTGTTTAATATTATTTTTCCATCACGACTAGAGGGCGTTAAAAAAAATTAAATACGTAAATTTTGTGATTTTTGGAAAGAACAGTGCGTGAAATGTTTGGTGGTCAAGAAAATATACTATTATGGATTTTCCTAAACCTACTGCTAGTGATTCAAATTATTTAATATTATTTCTGTCACTGCTAGAGGGCGTTAAGGAAATGTAAGCAGAAGACATTCCGTTAGCAATTCGCAGCAATATATGTTTTTCAATATGATAAGTGTGCTGTGCTTTTCTCTGTAAATGATCGCAATTGCCTGGACCCTGATAGGTGTGTGGAACATGCCAGTTTATTTCTGTGGCCACCTAGAACCCCAAATTTGACTTGTTTAGATTTTTATTTGTGGGGACGAATAAAATATCTTATTTTTACAAAGGGACCCTCTGCTTGTAATAACTTGGTTGTGAGAATAGGAAATACTACTGAACATTGGCATAGAAAATGAAATGAATGGCGATAATTTGAAGATTTAGTGCACCAGTGAGATTGACTTTATTGTGCTGTTTTCCTTTTTGTTATTTGCTACATTGTTTATTTCAAACATACCGTTAAACTTTTGACTAACATCTTAAGCCCTCAGTTCATTATTATATTATATTTAATATAATCTTCCACTGTTCTTTTAAAAAATCACAAAATGTACATATTTAAATTTACTTAACGTCCTTTAGTGATAATGGACAAAATTATACTCCTATTAAACAGTGTGCATCACTAAGTAGAGGACAAAGGAAATCCTTTCTAATAAGACTAAATTTGCTAAATTCCATTCAGGGGACCAGAATAATTTAAATTTTATAGATGAAATTGTTACCATTCACACGTTTCTCAAGATATCTTCGAATAGGTAAAAGATTGTTTGGTAATTTAACCTACTTTTTTAATCTATAGTAAAAAATTTATGTTTCCATTTAATATTTTCGATAAAAACAAAATTTCTGGATAAATTTAAACACTGCCCTCTAGCATGCACGTTACTTATTAGATTGGCTTGAATTTGTAAGCATTAGATTGGAGGAGTAATGTAGTTTTCAACGATACTAATACCCCTATTCTGTAAAGTTTTCGTAAGATATTTTCGTACGCGTTTGTACCAAAATTCGTTACGTAAGGAAATTGGTATTCTCTGTATCGAGTACGTTAGCTGTTCGAATTGTGACGTGAAATTTTCGTTACGGACTGCGAGCACCAGTTTCTTAGTAGCCTTCATTGTATTCATTATTGTCAAAAGTGTAATGAAATATTAAGAAACGATATGTTAGATGTCGATTTTTCTCTTAATTACTTAATAAGCATAATATTTTATAACTTACATTCAAGAAAACACTACAACAAAGCACGTTGACAATACATTGAAACCCTTTTTAGTAGGTAGGCACCGCAGCCATCAGGCTTATTGTGCCACATCTGTTTGTTCAAGTCACCCACTCTAGCACGGTAGTCCCCTCCACTAACCTGTACAGGTCCCTAACCGAGTGGGTAAGGTATATCTCTGGGTCTCCTTTCGTTATCCCAAATAGATTCCGCCTTCTGCGATCTAGTGCCTCGCAGTCGCCTAGTATGTGATCGGCTGTCTCCGGTTCTATCCCACAAAGTCTACACTTTGTGTCCCCGTCAAACACTCCGATTCTGTGTAGGTGTTCTTTCACCGCACCATGTCCGGTCATTAGTCCCGTTACGATGCAGAGCTGTTCCCTACTAAGATGTAGTAGTTCTCTAGCTCTTTTCCTGCATGGCTTCCCTATAAAGGTATTGCCATGTACTATACCGGGTGAGGCTCTCCAGTATTCCTGCTGTTTCGTACGAACCCAGTCTCCTATAAGTCTCCGGGCTGTTTGCCTTGTGACCCCGAAGAAAGGTTCTGGGCCGTGCATTTCCATCTCTGACCTTCTCTTCGCGAGTTCGTCAGCCCTTGCGTTGCCCTCTATCCCCTGATGGCCCGGTATCCAAGTCAACCAAACCTTGTTCCGGTTCGAAAGTTTCACCAGTTCGTCGAGGCATTCCGTCACCAGCCTGGACGACACCTTCCGGCTTAATAACGCCTTCAATGCCGCTTGGCTATCAGACATGATGTGAATTCGTCTGTTGGTCACCGCTTTCACATTCATTGTGTGTGCGCATTGGAGAATAGCATATACTTCCGCCTGAAACACAGAAGCATACTCCCCCAGTGCGTAACTGTGGCTCTCATTCTGAGAGCATATCCCTGCACCGGTACCATTAGCCGTCTTAGATCCGTCCGTGTACCAGACTAAGTCATGCTCTTTGATTCTCAGTGAATACCTGGCAGCCTCCTCCCGTCCGTCCGCTATAGACACCGTGAAGGGATTCCCATACCTATGCCTTACCGGCATGTGGTCGGTCCGCATTTCCAACTCCCCCTTTCCCACATGCTCAGTTATCGACATATGATTTGTGTTGACCCTTTTCGGAGTCGCTGTGTGTTGCAGCCTGTATGCCCCCATCCTTGCCTCCCCGCTTATAACCAGGTGCAGCGGTGGCAAGCCCAGGAGTGCCTCCATGGCTGCAGTCGGTGTCGACCGCATTGCTCCCGTTATTCCTAGGCAGGCAAGTCTTTTCACCTTGCTCAGCCTCTGAATTGAAACCCTTGTAACAAAACGAATATGAAACTAAATTGAAAGTCATCAATTTTGGAGTATGAATAGTAATACTAAATATTTCTCTCTTAAATTTTGTTTTACATAATACTATATACGAAAGTAACACTATATGTAATTTATTTGACGTATCATAACTTCGTAACTGTATTTATCATAAGGTACAGTTCCTTTTCCTATGTAACTGTAGTTGTGCTTGTGTTTAGTTACTTAACTTAATTTGTAACTGTAACCTGTACTGCAAATACTTACTGTACAGTAACTTGTAACTGTAACTATATACAATAGGCACAACTCTGTCCATATCTATAAAATCCTATACAAATTTATGTTCCTCGGTGAACAGTAGGCTTTCCTCCTTTTCTTCATATATCCCCTCACAGTTGCCTTTATTAAAAGCATTATATTCTCCGTTTTGTGTGTCGGTGTGATTCTGAAAGTTAAGTTTTTGCATTGCTGCATAACCTATGCCTATATGTACTTTAAATACAAGCGCATATACCTATTTTTACGTATTTTGGTGTATATTTACTCATACTTAATCAAATCTATTAATTGCTACCTATATTACATTTATATTTATAGCATGTGTAAGTAGTATACAGACTCTTAACTAAAGCTTGCTATAATAAATAGATAAATAAGTTTAGGTACGTAGTAAATAAAAATAGTAAAGAAAAAAAATGAGTCAGTATATATTTAAATTTCCATCAAGTTTGCTTTCTTCTTGTTAAAATTATTAGTCAATCTACCATTATACTCGAATTCGATAAAAAAAGTATGAGAACGAGTTTCTGCGAAGACAGAAGTATCTACATATATAATTAGTAAAACAGCTTATCTGGCACTGGAAACAAGTTCTGCAGCGTTATACCAGTAAAGTTAGTGGAAGAATATTAAATAAATTTAAATAAATCATTTAATTATAAACGTGCAATATAATATACATCCAGTGTTTGTCTTCTCAAGTTTTATATTAGATATGAACATGAAGTTATGTAAGTATATATTGCAAACATTTATTTCTATTCTGTACATTTATTTATGGCTAGTTGATATAATACGAATCACCGAATAAATAAACAATACGAAATAGTTCTTTACACATTTACTTAAGATAATTTTTTTACTTAAGATTGCTACAATATCATCATTGAGAGAAAGAGAAAGGGTTGAAGGGCATTATTCGATTTCTGTGCTGTTCTACATTCTACGTTACAGACGGGGTTTCATATCACATATTAAACAAACATAATTGTTCCGGTCTATAAGAAGGATTGTGTCAACGATTTAAATAACTACAGACCGGTTAGCCTGTTAACGAGATGTTCTAAACTGTTTGAGAAAGTAGTTTATGTGCGTCCCTACAGCTTTCTCACTAAATATAATTTATCAGTCTTGTCCATAAAGTTGAACTTTGTGTAAGGAACACCATGCGGATCTCACGGTATAGATCAAGGTCGTAACCAGTTTTAGTTCACAGTACGATCGCGCAGCGTTGATGTCGCTGGATCGACAGCTAGCTTCATAACAATACATATCCTATATACAGGGTTTCCACGGCCGAGTGGGACATAGAGAGAATACATGTAAAATCGGTTTTCGGTGAATATTGTCTCCCTAATACTACTTCATCCAAATTTAAGTGCCGGATATTATAACTGGGTTAACAACGAACATTTCCACAATCATAGTACAAAAAAAGTCATTTTAATAAAGCCAAAAAAATTATTATTTTTAAACCTATTGTACGTGAATTCCTAATAAGGCTTTTAATACGTCAGTTAGTGCAAGCGGCCGTGGCGCAGACGTTCACGCGACGCCTTAATAACGTAAGACACAGATTGTTTGGGGTTCGAATCCGAGAAATGAATTTTATTTATTTTTTTTTTTAATCTTATTAAGTTTTGTTGTTTATTTTGACAAATGATTCGTCGTTAGTAACAATTAAAAATCGAATAATATAATAGCACGTGATCATTTTTGTTATTGTAAAAATTATTCATTATTTACCTTAATCCTCAAAATATCGATTTTATAGTCTTCAAAATCTCTGATTTTTGTAGTGTTATTGAATTTGTAGCATTATTGTTGGAGATAAAAATTAAAAAATAATCTGCCGGGCTTCGAACCCTAGACAATCCTTGCATTTGCGTTATTAAGCCGTCGCGCGAACCATTACACCACGGACGCTTGTTTATTAGGAATTCACGAACAATAGATTTAAAAATAATAATTTTTTGGCTTTATTAAAATTACTTTCTTTGTACTATGATTATGGAAATGTTCATTGTTAACCCAGTTATAATATGCGGCCCTTAATTTTGAATGAAGTAGTATTAGGGAGATAATATTCACCAAAAACCGATTTTATATCTATTCTGCCCACTTGGCTGTGGAAACCCTGTATAAACGATATAAACTATGTTTACAAATGGTTTAGAACAACATTGTTCATTCTATTCGTTTTCTTTCTAGCGGTTTCTTGTGCTCTACTTTGTGTACTTATTTTTAGTTTCGAGGACCGATTGTAAGTGAATATTTTATATATTTATACATTTTGGTTGTGTAAGTTTTGTTGTGTTTCATTGCATAAATTGTAAAAACAATGGTGACGTGCTGCATGCCTACATGTAGTAATACTTCCAAAGAAGCTATTGGAAGCTATTTTACATCGTTTTCCTTATCTTGATGAAGAGGTGAGTAGAAGTTCGTGATAGTAGTCGAGTTGGCTATGATTTCTGAAGTTAATTTACAGAATAATTATTATATTGTACCTAATTGTTATAGGTGTATAAGAAATTGATTATAAGTACTGTCTGGCAAATTTGAACTGAAACAGTGAGTCATCACGGCGCAGGTAGGCGGAGCGAACTCGATGACCTCGTTATACTCCCTGGCAAAAGTAAGGTGCCAGTATTTTATTTAGCTGTATGTACTTTTAGTAACACCTTGGTTGGAGCGGTGTTATTAAAAGTTTGACATTAATTAATGTTAAAGTAGGTATACTTATATTTGAATCTGTGTTTGTTTACACTTTTAATGAAATAATTGTTGTTTAAATTAGACCTATAGAGTGGCAACAAGCAGAGATTATAAGATTAATGTAAAATACATTGAGATTATAATGACTGACGTAAAGTAAGTTTGGAATTGGACTTTACTGCTATTTTAAAGACAAAAACAAATTCAGAACAAAATTATAATAAAATCCCGAATGCTAAAACAAATGAATTCATCGGTAACATATCTTTTTAGAAATTTTATGAATAAAGCCATACTGGTATGTTAAATGTTGGCAAATGAATTATTCCAACCACAGATCACATATCAGTTCATTGGAATAAAGTTTGAAGTTTATTATTACGATATGCGCTATCACGTTTGCTACAATTTCTTTACTTTGTACGTTTACACAACGTCCGCTTAAATGACTCGATGTTCCAGGCATTTTGACCGGCACTATAATTAAACGTGTGTGTGCAGTTCGTCGAAGCTCCCTGCCATTGCACCTGTAATTCGCCACGCCTACGTCATCGAACGTGCGAATCACCGAAAACTGCAGGATGACGTGCACTGCAAGACGGAATGTGTCTCATCGTGATTGCATTTCATTTCTTCTTTGCCTAATTACCCGAATTGACCCCGGCTTGACCCAACCCACTTGTGCTACTGCGCTGTTTCAGTTCAAATTTGCCAGACAGTACATGTATCCAGTTTCTCTTAAAAATATCGTACTTTTCAATTTTATATTCCCAACATTCTTGAAGTTCAGTTGAAAATTAATATTAAGTATCTACTAAAAATTATTTAATTCTCCCGAAATAATTAGCGACTAAAAAAAAAATCCGAACGAAATTATCGAGAATATCGACATTTAAGATCAAATATTGAAAATTTATTGATTCTGAGTAGTTTTTGAATTGAGACATGTTATGCGCGTGAATAAAATATATTTTGAAATTTAAATGGAAATTAAAGAAACTAAATAGTCATGAAAAATTAAAATTTTAGGTCGAACCATATACTACTGTTCTGTACTACTGGTGAAGATATTTATGTAAATAAAAAGAAATAATAAATTTAAACTTTATAGAGCTATTCATTGGAAAAATTGAAAGAATTTGGTGCAAATTACGTTTTTTCGTTATTTGCACGAAATTCTTCATTATTTCACAATGAAGTATTATAAACTTTAAATTTATAGTGCTCCGTTTTGGCGCCATAAACCATATAGTTACCAGTACGATCGCATAGCGCTGTATTAGTATACAACTTCACGTAATAAAACGGTTTTCAATTGCTAATATAAGAGTGGCCGGGACATCAGGGACACTGTCCTCTCTTGATTTCCGACGGATGCGACACCTAATGGATGGTCACGCGCTCCGTGCTCTGTACCATGGATCTTGTTATTCCATACTTTTTTTTTTTTTTTTTTTTTTTAATATGTGGTGGGTGCTTAGTTGCAGTGACTCCGTAAACTGTATCGCTTGTCTGGCTATCACTGCAACTCTCGCGGTGTAGTTTTTGTGTGTGTATGTTGTGTTCAATGGCTTTGTGACAGCATCATATCGCCTTTTATGATGCCGCGCTGTTAATCACTTTGCTCCCAACAGCGAATGGCAAGTCGATCCGGGATTAAACTCTCTGAAAAAATGTCACCGTCCCTCCAGAGAATTGAACCCCGGCACCTATCGTCCTCTCACAACAATAGTCAGCCGCCTAACCACTGCGGCCATCGCCCCGACTTAAAGATAATATTATTATCTGGGGCGGTAGTAGTGATCTAGAGCAAGTTTTTATTGTACAGAAAAAAAATAATCCGGATTATATTTGGCCTTGCGGCTTTTTTCCATCTTTCTTGCCACAAACTTATATTTAAAACGAAGATTCACAACTTCATCAGAGCTTTTAATACAAACATACAATCTGCATTATTTCGTTTTCTTCTTTTCAGTATACACCTCACTTCTCATCACAGTAACATTTGCGTCAACTTACGCCAGTGATCTGTCAACTAGCATCAATACTTTTTCCAACAAGCTCCACCAAATCATTTCAACAGACGACAATTTTATATTTTCGCCATTCAGTGCGCATGCAGCTCTATCCTTGCTCTACGAAGGAGCAGCCGGAATAACGGCAACCAACATTCAACAAGCCCTTAACCTACCAGATGCCAATGCCACAGCTGTCGGGTACAAAAGCCTAACGGATGCCCTAAATTCAGCCAAAAATGTGCAGTTAAACGTTGCCAATAAGATATATTTACAAAGCGGCAACAAATTAAAAGAAAATTTCCGTTTTATAACTGAAAATTATTTTGATGCTGGTGTAGACATCACAGATTTTAGTAACAGCGCTGCCGCTGCTGAGGAAATTAATAGTTGGGTAAAGAACAAAACTCACAATAAGATCGATAAGCTTTTCGAACCTGGCGATTTTGATTTGGATACAGGAGCCGTGCTTTTGAACGCGATCTACTTCAAAGGCAATTGGTTGTTGCCTTTCGACAAGGAATTCACCCAGCAAGAAAAATTCTACGTTTCGGATGAGAAATTCATTATGCATCCAATGATGTTCCATAAAGCATATTATGATTACGCAGACAATGCAGAATTAGACGCCAAAATACTAAAAATGGAATACAAAAACCAACGTTTCGCCATGATAATCGTTTTACCCAATTCCAGAACGGGCATTGCTGATTTGGAACAAAAATTATCTAGCTTCGATTTGAATAACTTGAAAACTGCAAAAACTGAGGACATCGTAATGCTGAGCCTGCCTAAATTTAAGATATAAACTACTTTAAAACTGAAGAATTCGTTGAAAAAGGTAAATTACTTTCTGATTAATCCCTACTTATACCGTACAAAATTCCTAATTAAGTTTTAAATCATACTAATTTGTTATGTCCTACCATAGATAAACCTTGGAAATATATTTACCAACACAGCTAATTTCTCCAATATGATCGAAGGTGCAGCAAATTTAAAAATTGATAAAGTAGTCCAAAAAGCACTTATTGAAGTAAATGAAGAAGGCGCAGAAGCAGCTGCAGCAACTGGTATGCCCTCTTTCGCATATTAAAGCATTTCGATTTTTAATACTTAATTTTCTTGCAGGCATTGAAATTGAAGACCATGCCTTGCTGCCAACGGGCCCTGTTTTCACAGCAGACCATCCTTTTATGTTTTATATAACAGCAAAATTAGAAAACGAATCCACAGCACCAGACACTATTTTATTCGCTGGAAAGATCCTATCACCAACTTACGAAATATAGACAGCCTACTGTCGAAATACCGCTTGTATGAATAAGAATTTTTTAATAAATTACGGCAGCATATCAGTAATTGGTTTATATATGTGTCAACTGCAATGCAGATAACATGGGTGCAATTAACTACATGCCTTGATATTTAGCGTGTTGTTAGCTTAAATACGAAGCAATTTACGTCTTTAAAGTTACACATGGCTTCGACTTGTGTTTCATATACTAAATATTTTAACCACCCCCAAAGATAAGACTGGAAACAAAATGCCCAGACTTACGCTCCGGTCTGGTCATCTTGGCCGCCAGTTCTGTGAACTCCCAGGACCAATCCAACGGCTAAGAAACTGATTATGTAAATTTTTTTGCGAACTCTTTCTAAAAACTGAAAAAAAAAATAATCGAAAAGAAAACGATAAAATTTAATTATTACCAACATTTATTTTCTTTATTGCATAATGGTTCGTAACAAACAACTAAACCATAATCTTAAAACATCTACAAGCTAACAGTAATATGAAACATAGCTTACAAAAAAATTATGGAAAACTACGAGTAATTTAATTAGACATCAGATTAATAATAATAACAACAACTGCAATTAAGCCTATTTACGTTAAATTTAAACGAACTCTTAACGGTGAATGTATGCTTGTTTGGTGAAACAAAAGAGTTCAAAGTTTGGCTCAATATATGAAAGCTTGAGTCCTGGATCAAAGTCTGCATTCAGTTTGTTTTTTTATTTACCTTTCACAAGTAAGTGTATGTCTGGCTGCATCAAGTTGATTCCCCTTTCCACCTTGCACCGAGTTAATATTTATCCAAAACGTTTGCACCAAGCTTGCACCACCTTGCACCATCATAACAGCTCACACCCCTCTAGGAAAGTAATTATGTAAAAAAATCACCCTTATTACGATGGAAGCTTCAAAGCAGGCTAGCTGGCTTGCGCCCACCTTGTACCAGCTTGCACCATCAAGTTCAGAACCTGCTCCCCTTTCCTACCTCTATATATTTAATACTTATGTTTATATGCTAGCCCTCTCTTATCACGATGAAAGCTTCAAAATAGAATAGCTAACTTGCTTCAATCTTGCACCAGCTTGGATCATCAATTCCAGCGTTTGCATCCCTTTCCCGGTCCCGCCCTCCCCCTATCACGACGAAAATTTCAAAATAAAGTAGCTAGCTTGCACCCACCTTACACTAGCTGGCACCATCAATTTCAAAGCTTGTACTCCTTTCCTACCCCGATATATTTAATATTTATGTTTGTATGCTACTGCCCTCGCTCCTCCACCTTATCATGGCGGAAGCTTCATAATAAGGTACCTAGCTTACACCAGCTTGCATCATCCTCTCCAGTCTTTGCACCCATTGCTACCCGTGCAAAACGTGTTTCGCGTAAGAATCCAAGCAGAACAAAGATGGGAAGGAGAGAATTATAAGCTTTCAAAGTGAGGTCTCAATTTTCGGGGAAAAAAACCAATATCTTCTACACTGATTTAGCAGAAAAAAATTTACAAAATTTTTTATTTTATAAAATGTTGGCAGAGGGTAGGATAGGGGTGCAAGCTCTGAAATTGATGGTGCAAGCAAGCTATCCTATTCTGAAACTTCCGCCGTAATAAGGGGGAGCCGGGCCCAAGTTACCCTCTCCCACTCAGATTTTTTAAATATAATTACCCAAATACAGTAGCGCAGGCTGTAATACATGCACTGCAAAGTGATGCAAACTTGGTGCAATCTTTTTGAACAGATATTACTCCGTTACAAGGTTGAGAGGGAGGGCAACTTGATGTTGAAAATTCTTTCTTACATATGTAGAAGATGTGTTTTATCAACGGCTATTAAAACGTCAATAGTTTTTTCAGTTTAAATAGGACATTCTTTTCTAATGGTTAAGCATTTCGTTCAAATAATTGAAAATCCTTTTTTAACAAAAAAAATTGAATACATCTCATCGGGCACTTTCTTTGACTACCAAAATTTAGGATGACTTTGTTTTTAGTTTAATAGTCGTTTAGCATAACATATTCAAAATAAATTCTCTTTGTAAAACATTGCAAAAATGCATTTATATAAAATGTACCATAGAACAATGAAGTAATTTAATAATTTCTTGTTAAACGATCTAGCATGAGGTCGAACCAAACTTTCCAGTTCTTTAAACTGTTTGAAGAGAGAAAAAAACAAACGGCTTGACTATGAATAATTATAAACACGATGATGAGTCTAGAACAGAATCAGAAACTTATTTTAAAGTTGATGTTTTTTCACTATACTAGATCAAATATTATCATCTCTTTAACAACGATTGAAGAAGTTGAAAATTTGGAAATAAGTCTAAATTATTAATCTAGGAAAAAATATTAAAAAGTGTGAATTTATCCAAATTATAGTAACTGGTTTTTATATGACTATAAACCACAATATAGATAACATGGAAGCAGTGTTTTCCTGAAAATTTGGATGTTGATCTACTAAGATTGACATCCACGGGGCTAAAATTATTACGTCGTTTCACCTACGCTCGCTTAAATCTAACAGTCGTGAAAACATATTTAGATATAATATTGTGATGAGTCAGCGCCACGCGTGATCATGACGTCATCCACCCCGACAAGCTCCCGAACTTGTCCAGATCGATATAGAATGATCGAGAAATAATCACCGAGGCATATATAAATGGGCCATCTAACAGAGGAAGGCAGTCTTGATTGAATAACGTGCGCGCCGAAATGACCGCCGGAAGAGCCATCATGGAGCTGGCGCAATACGTCTGGTATCTTCTCCTTAGGGATTACCATTTGCATTCTTCGCTGTGTTCCATCCGCATTTTCCAATATTCGTTTAAGGAGTCCGTCTTCTATCATCAAGGAATCCCATTGCGCCCAATACGACTTCAATTCTTGTGAACAAGGAGCCACTTCTTGCCAGGACGGTCTTTGCCCAGTCTGCTTCCATTCCAGCAGAGTTCCCAGGTTTTGATCTGCTTCCTGGACCGCTCGCAGGTTGTCAGGTTGCCACTGGTCGTCAATAACGGTAGTTCTAAGTGTGTTGGCTGCTTTATCCTCTACCTTGTTGCAACGCTTGCAGTTTTCTGGACATGGTCTCCTTGAAAGGGCATCAGCGTTTCGATGTTTCAATCCAGCTCTGTATTCAATGTCGAAGTCATATTCCTGCAGCCTTTCAATCCATCTAGCTATCTGGCCCTCAGGATTCTTGAAGTTCAAGAGCCATTTCAACGCAGCATGGTCAGTGCGGATGGCAAATTTCCTGCCATACAAGTATTTATAGAAGTGCTCGAATGACTTGACCACTGCCAATAATTCACGACGTGTCACACAATAGTTCCGTTCTGGTTTTGATAGGGTCTTGCTAAAGTACCCAATAACCTTTTCCTGTCCATCCTGTACCTGGGATAGTACTCCTCCTATGCCAACATTACTAGCAACCGTGTCCAGGATACATTTTTCCTTCGGCAAAGGGTAGCTCAAAACGGTTGCGTTTACCAGAGGTTCCTTTAGAAGGTCGAAAGATGATTGGCATTCGGGACTCCAACTAAATGGTCTATTTTCCGTTAGTCGAGTTAACGGTTTTGCAAGGTTGGCAAATCCAGGAACGTATCACCGAGAGTAGTGCACAGTAGCAGGCTGGCCCCGTATTCCGATGCGAATCGCGAAGAAGTATGCCAGATGGTTCCTCATTTCCCGGAACCGACCTATGGAGACTTCATGGAGGAATATTCTGGTTCAAGAAAGGCTCGATTCGGGGTCACTATCGAGAAACAACAGGACCCATTCACGGCACCAGCGGATTATGCACTAGCCCACTGTGTGGCCCAAGATTTGCGGATGTCCAGAGGAATTGCAGAAGAGTTCAGACGGAGATATGGCAAAATAAATGAGCTACGTGAGCAGAAACCCGTCATCGAGAAGGCTCTGCATATCACGAACCATGACCGAAGCGTCTTTTATCTGGTGACCAAAGAACTATCCGACCAAAAGCCAGGCTTTGTGGGACTCGTTGATAGACCTGCGAGCACAAATCCTGGAACAAGACCTTTTGAAACTGGCGATACCAAAATTGGGGTGTGGCCTGGATCGCCTGAGTTGCAGAGTTGTTAGAAGCATGGTGGAAGTGGTGTTCCAACATATTGGCGTGGAGATTATGTTCTGTAGCTACCAGCCCGAGCCCCGTAAACCAACCAAGACGGTGGATTGTTTTTTCTATACCACGGGTGTAGCCGAGGGCCCGCCTGCCGATTTCGCCATCGCCCTCCATCCCAGAACATGGATGTTTCGGGATGAAACAAACCTAAGGAGGGGGCAGTGTGATGAGTCAGCGCCACGCGTGATCATGACGTCACCCACCCTGACCGGTGACCGATGAGTAATCCTCCCAAACTTGTCCAGATCGATATAGAATGATCGAGAAATAATCACCGAGGCATATATAAATGGACCATCTAACAGAGGAAGGCAGTCTTGACTGAATAACGTGCGCGTCGTGAAGACATAAATAAATTGTTATAAATCGGAAATATAAATATTCTTTACTTATGTAGTTAGTTAAGTTTTATTCGTGTTATTTGTTTTTATTAGTATTAAGTGTTTATTTAATCAATATATCGTTTTAAACCGAATATCGTTTGCTTCGAACCCGATAACATCACAATATCATCTGATCTTATTATTCACGCTCTTGCCTCATTACCGGTTTGCGGGAGTTCACATCAACTGATGATCAAGCAAGGTATCGATACCGAAGCATCAATCCCTAAAGTATCCATGCTTGACAGATTTCAGTACTCAGAATCGATACTAAATGCCGAAAATATCAGTATCACTCAGGACTAATTTTGAATTTCGCCGTTGCTTGTATGTGATTGAACTTTTAAACATTCTTTCATTTTTGAATGTACGTGCTTATTATGAATACCAGATCATCATCGGAAATGTCGTAAATGATCTAAAACTGTTTTGGTTCTTCAAGGATACCAGGTTAATTTACTTGTAACGGCATTAATGTTGAAAAGCCAGTAGACATCGCGGAATCTTTTGCTAATCAATTTGCTCAAGTGAATCAACCACATTCTATCATAGAACCTGGCAATAGTAAGCTTTAAATGATAATTCATGCTCAATAAAATTACTCTTTCCCGGCAACGTTTATACCAATATTAAGCAAGTCCGTTGGAACATGAATCTTTAATTTATTCTGATTACTGAAAGAAGTATAATTACATCACCTTTAAAGAGCGGAGATCATAGCAATGTTTTAGCATTTCTTACATAATAGACAGCAAGTCCCACCTATCCAATTAGTAACACAGATTTTGCTCTGGACGAAGGACAATTACTAATCTGGTGGAAGTTATACAGTATACAAGGTATTTTACGGCGAGTTTTGGTTAAAGGAATATAGTGAACTAAGTCATAAATATTGTGATCTAAAATTTGGCAGGTAATGATTTCGTGCTACATGCTTTGACTTTAAAATAATTTTAGATTTCTACTTCTCCGGTTTATAGCGAAAAGGCTTATTAGATCGCTTATTTTAAACTAATACATCGTAATTTGTACTTTAGAATTTATTATTCAAAATTCAGTGAATTCAGACTTACAAAACACTTTACGCAACTAATTAGGAGCATTCACGAAGATACTGACTCACACGTAAGTTCAAGGCAACAAAAGCATTTTTAAATAGCAATAGAGTTATCATAATTACCAAAGCTGATAAAGGCGAAGAACCCATTATATGCAATATTTAAATTTAATCAAATTAAATTAATTAATTAAAAATTTAATTAAATAGTATTTACTGTACGTAGGTTGTTAACAATTTAAAAATATGTAAATCTATAACTCCGCGAATTTATGGTATTCCTAAAAGTCATAAAACTAATATCCCCTTAAGGTCAAATGTAAATTGTTTACAATCACTGACATACAATTTATCAGAATTTTTATTCAAAATTCTTAGTAATGTCGTAAGAAATTGCGAATATAACGTAAAAAAATTGTGGAAATTTGTTAATTTCATGAATAAAAAATCCGTCCAGTATAATTACGAAATTATTTGTTTAAACATAGTATCTCTATTTACAAATATTCCTGTGGATGGAATTCAATACAAAATTAAACAAATTTACTGAAAAATTAGTTCATGTTGACTACCAAACTTTGCTTAAATTCAACTTATGTTCAGTATAATGACAAAATATACAAACAAATTTTCGGAACAACAATAGATTCTCTTCGATATATTAGCTTTTAAAGATAGCCGCAATAATGTTGACAATGACAACAAACGAACTGGGCGACCTTCTGTCATTACTGACGACTTGATGCTAGAGGTGACGAAAAGGTACGAGAAGGTAAGAGAACAGGGACGCTATTCTCAACTTCGTTCAAATTTACGCGTATACATATGTTTCTATACACAGGGTTCATATTCGAAGACGAATTGTATTTGGTATTCTTATGGCCGATCTCACCGACAATTCTTAAATGTTAAGTAGTGCTTAAAACTTTAAGTATTACTTATTGTGTTGCACGAAGCGTTTAAGTAAGTCTTAAGATTAAATTTAATTTTATCTAAAATATTATAGAAGTCACAGTCGATAGTTGTTTATGCGGTTACTTCTTATCACCATTAAGGCCCAACTATCAATATTATGTTTTCAAAGAGAATTATCATATTAACGAAAAACGTAATGAAAACTAAAATGAAAACTAAATATATTTCTGATAAAATACGTTCTTTTTATTCAACTTCAGCTTAACATCCTATAGTTTTTGTAAAGAGAAAGAAATATTTTACAAATTCAAAAAACTCAAATGAAGAAAATCAACTGGACCAAAGATATCAGCAAATGACCACTGCCCATCAACACTTTCTCCCACTTTCTCTGCGGTCATTACTTAAACTACTATTCTAACTACCCTGTATAAATGAAACTTAATGTTTTGCGTGCATTAAGAAATACAATTCTTAAAATTGCCCACCCACAATTTCATGACAATATCAAGACACGTCTCGTTGAATTTTTTACTAAAAATGGTTACCCCATGAAATTGCCTGGGTCTATAGTGCATCAATCACCCTCTTCCCAACATCGTTCTATGCACAACCCTCCCAACATTAATTCCCCGCATATTACTAGTAATTCTAATCCCAATGATAATTCTCTCTATGTTCAATATAAATATGTTAAATTCCCTTATATACATACCATATTGTTCAGAAAAATCAGGAAATTATTTCTCCAATATCCCACCACTAAGTTGGCTTTCTATAACACTCACTAACTATCACCGTAAGGTCAATATTCTCTAAAGTTAAGGACACTACCCCCTTACTACTACGATCTAATGTCATCTACAATATCCCTTGCAGGAATTGTGAATTGGTTTATACAGGTAGTACCTCTCAATGGCTGAAAAACCGCATCTACCAACACAATAGAGATTGTTCTAAGAACTCTGACAGCACTGCCCTTTCTTCTCATTGTCTTCATAATAGACACTCAATGGATTTTGACAGCACGTCTGTTATTGCTACCGAGGCTAACTATAGGAAGCGTATATTTCTTGAGATGTATTATATACAAACCACAACTAATACAATGCATTTTAGAACGGATTTGGATAAGCTCAGTGACATTTATACGTTACTATTTAATTTCGATAAAAAGGCACACGCTCCAGTTAATAATCTTGAAACTGCAGATTTAAATTCCACTATTATCATTATTGATTCTGACTAGGTCAGTGCAAATTTCCCGCCATCCCCCCAATTTCCTTTTTAGTATTGACTTAAGTTAGTAACTTTTACATTTGACAACTTTTCCACCATATGTTATCTCCCTGACTTAACCTGTGTCCTGCACACTTGTTTCCCGCGCTACAGCCATGCGGTCTTTTGTTGGTGATTTTTCACCGCTATTTTAATTGTTTTAATTACCTTCACAATTATTGTGTTTTAACGTGGGATGTACTGTTTATGAAGTTTTCTGGTGGGACTATAATTTGGATGATACATTTTAAGAAATTATGCAGCTAGTTTCCTACTCTAATCGTAAGTTTTTTTTCCGATTACTAATTGTATCTGTTCTACCTTCTGAAGAAGAATTTAAATAACATTCGAAAGCTTAAAGTTAAGATAAATAAGTCTTATTTCCTTTTAAAGGATTTTTCCATTGGCTGCTAACCCCATCAATACTACGTCCACCTTCTACGTTTAGGTAACGTTGTGACAGCCGTTACTTCCCCTCTAACACAGAATACATTTTCCTGCTACTATTATACGTGCACACAGGATGACCGTGGACAACATACTAAGTAATCGTATGTGCGATGGGGCACGCGGGAACCAATTCGTTAGTCACGCCTCTGCTTTCGCTCCGAATTGGTCCACTCTAGTTATAAGTATAGACAATTTTTTGGAAATTTAGTAAAATATACTTTTTTTATGACGTAATAATTTTATCGTCCTAAATAATCATTAAATCAATGTTGAGTTTCACAAACTTCAGTTTTCAATAAATTACTAACTGAGATAAAAGACGAAATAAACAATTATAAGCTGAAGAACTTGTACTTTCGTCACAGATTGATATAATAATATCTTTTAATTTTTGAACTGTAAACCTTAAAAATTTTCGCACAAAGCAATTTGAGTTTTCAAAGTGTAAAAATTCTTACAACAATTTGAAAACAGAAAATTTCAGATTTTACGGAAACGGAAAATATTTAATAATCTGATACACGATTTAAAAATTTTGACGAATTTCTGACACTTCAAAAAAAATGTAATTCTCTAAATAAATATCACTCGATATATCTGATATAGGCCACAGAATGTTTCAGCTAAGCCCAAATTATTGACATAAATGTTTTCTCGAAAATTTATTACATGTTTTTCTCCCATTTGATGCAGTATTTTAGATCCTATACATACTCAAGTCCATAGATTGTTAAAGCAGATCAATATTACCTAACATCTCCCTTTAGATATCAAGAATTTTTATATTTCAGTTAGACAACAATTAAATACATAGATCAGTTCAGTGATAACACTTGCGGATGAGGAAGGAGCTATCATTGAAGACGATTCTTTAATTGAATATCTTAAAATTCACGATAAATGTGTCGTTCTCCAAATTTTAACAACAGTGGACGAATTTGAAATAGATATCTCTACATCTCTTGGATCTACCAAATCTATTGAAGACAAACCAACCACTCACATACTTCATGGGCCATGCCTAAGTTAGTAAGTTCTTATTCGAATACAATTTGTTATAACTATTATAACTTCCACTTTTTATAGATACAAAATAGCAATTCCATTAAAAAGTTTACGCACCTTGTACTTAGTCGTGGAAGAAAACGGTTAAAAGGTGATCATTGGAAATTAATAACAACGCGCTGTTTTTTATTGTTTATAATAAATCTGTTTCATTAATTTAGTATATTTTATTATATTTTCTTCTGCTTTTAAAACGTACATATCTTATAATGAAGAGCATATACTTTTTTATTTTAGATGTACCTTGATCTAAAACTCACTACGTTGTATTACGATATTTTAAAATTGTTCTGATGTATATGTATATTCATAAAAATGTTTTCTATATATGTTAATAACCCATAATAATTTCACAATTTCCAATTTGGATTAGAATGTGCGAAATTCAAAATTACTAAGTTAGTATCCGTTATTATTTGTAAAATATGTTTATGATGGTCAATTATGAAGAAATGAGATAGAGATCATTCCATTTTAATAATTCCAAGGCTTCAAGTAAACAATTGGCCCCTTACGACAACCATTGCTATATCAGTACTGTATCTTTGTTAAAGCTACACATATCTTTATTTCAGTAAGTACTATTTTTATACTAATGCTAAGTATTTATTACTCCACAAGCGATATTCAACAGGTTAAGGTTGCACTGTGAGTAGGGAGTAGCGCGAAGTTCTCTCCATGCATGACAATGGTAAATTTTTTTTGAAATTTCGATGTAAGATTTCTTAACAGTTACAAAAATTATTGATAAAAGATAATTACTGCTGTAACTATTACTATGTTGCCGAGCTAATGACATATTTGAAATTTAGTAAGAAGACTAGTAACACGTGTAAGAAAAACTAGTACCAAAAAGCTTTAGTTAGCTTCCATGCAAATCTTAACTTTTAGATCTTTTTAATTATGTTTTGTTACTTTTTCTAAATTAAAGATATTGTCATTAACTCGACAACTAGGTAATATTTGCTGTGATTTTTAGAAAATGTTACATGGCAATTTCAGAACAATTTACCATTGCCATATATAGAAAATTAAAAAGATTACGTAGTTATTTCAAGATACATATTTATTTGAAATAAAAAATAATATTTTGAATAAAGACCATTCGTTTGTTTCGCATAAGCAATCATTTTCTTAAATCTAGTAATTGTCTGAAGAAATTAAATTTCTTATTCGTAGAATATACAGCGTTAGTAAAAAGTCCCGGAACGGTCGAATAACTTTGTTATTTGAAAATTAT
Source organism: Holotrichia oblita (assembly GCA_023690525.1). NCBI lineage: Eukaryota > Metazoa > Arthropoda > Insecta > Coleoptera > Scarabaeidae > Holotrichia > Holotrichia oblita. The sequence continues at coordinate 41,529,331 of CM043023.1, forward strand.
GATTTCTGAAATTTGGTATGGGGGTATAGTTAATGTAAATGCATTTTATGCAATACAGTTTATATTTTTTTCACTTCCGGTTTAATCGGCAATACGTCCAACTTTTTTTTTTTTAACGGAACGCCCAGATTTTTTGAACACTTTTGAATGCAAAATAAAAAACTACGTTCAGGAAGTGTTAAGATGTTTATTTTTATTCACAAGAAAACAGTTAAAAAATTAAAAAAGTGTCCTAATACAGAAAAATCAAGATATCTGTCTATTCAGGTTGCGATTACAATAATTGTTCAAAATGCTCTCCATTTACAATTTGACAAAAATGTAAACGGTCAGTAAAATTTCTTATTGAATTTTGTATTTGTTCTGGAATGATGCGATTGGCTTCTTGAACTATTCTCTCTTCCAATTGTTCAAAATTATGGGGACGATTTTTGTACACTTGACATTTCAAGTGACCCCAAAAGAAAACATCTAATGGCGAGAGATCTGGCGAACGTGCTGCCATTCGATTGCTCCTCTACGTTCGATCGAACTTTTTTTTTTAAACGGAACGCCCAGATTTTTTGAACACTTTTGAATGCAAAATAAAAAACTACGTTCAGGAAGTATTAAGATGTTTATTTTTATTCACAAGAAAACAGTTAAAAATTTAAAAAAGTGTCCTAATACAGAAAAAACAAGGTACCTTTGAAAAAAGTTGTTGTTTAGTGTTTGCATTCTTTTTGCCGTCACATTTGACAATTTTAGAAGCGTTTTAACTTTTGCGTCGCTATAAATTTACTTATTTTAGACATTGACACATTTGAAAATGGCAGTAAAACTTACTGAATCAGAACGAATTGAGATATTAATGATGCGTGGGTACGGTGATCGTCAACGTTCTTTTGAAGAGGTTTGTAATTGTTTAATACTGTTTATCCGGATCGTCACATTAATAAAAGTACGGTATGCCGAACTATTCAAAAGTTTGAAGTCTTTCGTCAGGTGAAGGATTTACCTAGAAGGGGACGTCCATTAACAGCAACAGATGAAGAAACTAGTTTGAATGTGTTACTTACAGTGGAAGAAAATCATCACGTGTCCACAACAGAATTAGGTCAAATTCATGAGATCTCTCAAAAACCTGCTCATAAGATTCTTAAATCAGCAAGAATGAAAACCTATAAAATGTATCCCGTCCATGAGTTAACTGAAGATGATCCAGATCGTAGACTACATTTTTGCGAAACAATGACGGAATTGATCGAGCAGCAGCCTAATGTTTTAGATCACATCATTTTTTCAGATGAGGCAACGTTTTGTCTCAACGGCACTGTGAACAGACATAATTGTCGCTACTGGTCAATTGAAAATCCGCATTGGATTGAAGAAGTCCATACACAGCGTCCTCAAAAGGTGAATGTTTGGGCTGTTCTTGTTCATCGTAGGACCATTTTTTATAAGAGGAAATTTAACTGGCAACGTCTACTTAAATTTATTGCGAAATGGGGTTGTTCCAGCACTTGCGGCCCTCTTTCCAAATGCAATCATAGGTGACCCTAATGCACATTTTTGGTTTCGACAAGATGGAGCCCCCTCCCCCTCCCCTCTCTCCCCCATTTTGCCCATAATGTTCGCGATTATTTGAAATTTTTCCGGAACGTTGGATCGAACGTAGAGGAGCAATCGAATGGCAGCACGTTCGCCAGATCTCTCGCCATTAGATTTTTTCTTTTGAGGTCACTTGAAATGTCAAGTGTACAAAAATCGTCCCCATAATCTTGAACAATTGGAAGAGAGAATAGTTCAAGAAGCCAATCGCATCACTCCAGAACAAATACAAAATTCAATTAGAAATTTTACTGACCGTTTACATTTTTGTCAAATTGTAAATGGAGAGCATTTTGAACAATTATTGTAATCGCAACCTGAATAGACAGATATCTTGATTTTTCTGTATTAGGACACTTTTTTAATTTTTTAACTGTTTTCTTGTGAATAAAAATAAACATCTTAATACTTCCTGAACGTAGTTTTTTATTTTGCATTCGAAAGTGTTAAAAAAATCTGCGCGTTCCGTTTAAAAAAAAAAGTTGGACGTATTGCCGATTAAACCGGAAGTGAAAAAAATATAAACTGTGTTGCATAAAATGCATTTATATTAACTATACCCCCATACCAAATTTCAGAAATCATAATTTTCAAATAACAAAGTTATTCGACCGTTCCGGGACTTTTTACTAACGCTGTATGTTCTTGCGTATATATAAACGAGTATTTATTTCATCCAAGTAATTATATCTTGGTTTAAGTAATGCTTTTTCTGTATGATGATTTGTATTGGATGCGCGTGTATGTTTTACTAACAGAACGCGGAGATTAAAATAATACCTAAATAGTTGATACATTTTTTAAAAACCTCATCTGGGCAAAACGTTTCTTTCTCTAACAATGAGTTAATAATAATTTTTGTCTTTTGGTGTAAACTCATACATGCATTACAAAATATGTAAATACTAATTATCTCAACTGGTGATTTCGCTGAGTCTCAAACTGAAAATAAATAAAAAATTTATGTAGTAAATGGCTAGACACATTTTTCTATTTACACTCTATTATATTTAGTCATTTAATGTCATTATGTATTAAAAAATCCATTCTAGTTTGTATTTTTATTGCTAAAAATATTAGTTAATCTACACATTGTAGGTAGGTACTCCATTCCGTAGGAAAAAGGTATAGGAACGAGTTTCTACGAAAACAGAAGTAGGTATCCATATGATTAGCAAAACAATTTATGTGTCTGGCATCGGAAACAAGTTATGCACATACACAATATATATTCATTAAAAATTGATGCAGCAGTTATATCTGCAACATCTGTAATTGGTGGAAGAGTAATAAATTTGTTAGTCATTTAGTTACAAACGTGTAATAGTGTTTGTCTTCTGAAATTTTATATTCGAGATGAACATGAACTTATGTAAGTATATATTTCAAACATTTATTTCTATGTTAAACTTTTATTAATGGCTAAATGATATATGTAAGACGAGTCATCGAATAAATAACACATACGAAATAATTCTTTATACATTACTTACTACTTTATACAATACTTAACATTTGCACAATATCATTATTGACAGAAAGAGAAAGAGTTGAAGAGCATTATTCGATACAGATGGGCTTCCATAATATTAAAAAAATGCGTTGACACCTTTAAGCCCATGTATCACATATTAAATTATTCCTTTGAAACGGGAATTTTTCCCGAATTTCTGAAGCAGGCCGCCTAGTGGATGGTCAAGCGCTCCGTGCTCCCTACTATGGATTACTAATCACTATTATGTTTGGCCTTTCATCTTTCTTAGCACAAAATAAAACTTAAAACAAAGATTCACAACTCCATCACATCAACAGTGTATTCGTTCCCTTTGCCTCCAAAATTTTTAATACCAACTAACAATCTGCATTATTTCGTTTTATTCGTTTCAGTATACACCTCACTTTTCATCACAGCAGTATTTGCGTCAACCCACGCAAGTGATCTGTCAACTAGCATCAATACTTTCTCCAACAAGCTTCACCAAATCATTTCAACAGACAATAATTTGATATTTTCACCATTCAGTGCGCATTCAGCTCTGTCCTTGCTCTACGAAGGAGCAGCCGGAATAACGGCAACCAACATTCAACAAGCCCTTAACCTACCAGACGCAAACGCCACAGCTGTCGCGTACAAAAGCCTAACGGATATCCTAAATTCAGCCAAAAATGTGGAGTTAAATGTTGCCAATAAGATATATTTACAAAGCGGCAACAAATTAAAAGAAAATTTCCGTTTTATAACTGAAAATTATTTCGATGCTGGTGTAGACACCACAGATTTTAGTAACAGTGCTGCCGCTGCTCAGGAAATTAATAATTGGGTCAAGAATAAAACACACAATAAGATCGATAAGCTTTTCGAACCTGGTGATTTTAATTCGGATACACAAGCCGTGCTTTTGAACGCGATCTACTTCAAAGGCAATTGGTTGCTGCCGTTCGACAAGGAATCCACGGAGCAAGGAAAATTCTACGTTTCGGATGAGAAATTCATTATGCATCCAATGATGTTCCAGAAAGCATATTGTGATTACGCAGAGAATGCAGAATTAGACGCCAAAATCCTAAAAATGGAATACGAAAACCGACGTTTCACCATGATAATCGTTTTACCCAATTCCAGAACGGGCATTGTTGACTTGGAACAGAAATTATCTAGTTTCGATCTGAATACCCTGAAAACTGGAAAAACTGAGGAGAAAGTATTCCTGAGCCTACCTAAATTTAAAATAGAAACTACTTTAAAACTGAAGAACTTGTTGAAAAAGGTAAATTACCCTACTTTTACCATAAAAAATTCCTAATTAAGTTTTAAATCATACTAATTTGTGCTGTCCTCACATAGATAAACCTTGGAAATATATTTACCAACGCAGCTAATTTCTCCAATATGATCGAAGGTGCAGAAAATCTACAAATTGGTAAAGTAGTCCAAAAAGCATTTATTGAAGTAAATGAAGAAGGCGCAGAAGCAGCTGCAGCAACTGGTATAACCTCTTTGGCATATTGCAACATTTCAATTTTTATTACTTAATTTTCTTGTAGGAATTGAAACTGAATACCTCTCCGGGCCGCTATTGGGACCTATTTTCAACGCAGACCATCCTTTTATATTTTATATAACAGCAAAATTAGAAAACGAATTATCAGCTCCAAGCACTATTTTATTCTCTGGAAAGATTCTATCACCAACTTACGCAATATAAACAACCTACTGTCGAAATGTCGCTTATATGAATAAGAATTTTTTAATAAATCACGATAGCATATCAGTAATTGGTTTTTATATGTGTATAAACCGCAATATAGATAACATCGAAGCAATTAACTACGTGCCAGTTAAAGCATGCAATGAGTTTTCCCCAAAATGTGAATGTTGATCTACTTACATCAACTTCCATGAGATTAAAATCATTGCGTTTTTTCCCCTGCCCTCGCCAAAATCTAATAGTTCTGAAAACGTACAGAAATAGTGTCATCATGGTCCAGTTAAAAAAAAATGACTTTAATCGATGTGAAGTTAGTTAAAATGAGCGTTAAATTTGAATGGCCCTGTAGGCATAATTTTTAATGCCTAGATTTTATGCACTGTATTTCAGTTAGTAACAGATCAAATGTGAAGTCTTCATCTGCAATGGTTGCCAAAATACAGAGTTTTTAATATAACGTTGCCGTTGACCGTATTTTTTGAAAAAAATCAAACTACAAACAACTTGAAATTGTTTTTTTATCGGCATAAGTTTTTTATATTGTTACAGTTTTATAAAAAAGTGCTATAAGATTAGATAAAACTACAAAATAATAAATTAATATTTAATGTTTTCAATATAAGGAATTTCACAATAAATGTTCAGACTCTGTCTACCAAAAAGTAGCTATCTTAAACAACTACAACTATCTCTGAAAAGCTCGTTGCCCATAGGAAAAAATCTCATCTTTCATTTAAAACCTTAGAGGATGGAAACATGGAATGATAGTTTTGTAAATATTTGTCCAAAAACTATTCATTTTGGAGATACAGGGTGTTACAGTTTCATTAGAGAAAAAGGACATTTTTTATATAATATCTAAAACACGCTTTGCAAACATCAATTACATATTTTTTCGTTATTTTTGTTTTATGTGTTATATTGTTGACAATTATCCGTAATATCTTATTGTTAGTTTTGTTTTCCAATTGTCTTAAAACTCTCTCATATTAAGAATTTATGTTAAACAGTTAACTTTAAACAGTTTGCTTTAAATTATAATTCATACTCAATAAAATTACTCTTTCCTGCCTACGTTTATATTAATATCAAGATAATAACCGCTGGACTTAGTGGACTTGACAAATTGATTTTGACGAATAATGCAGACGCGGTTGTTTCTGTCGCGATTGTAAATGATTCTGAAGTCTCTGATCATCAGCTTATTTCGTGTATGTTAAATATTAGTTCGCCACAAACGTCTGATGTCCTTAGAATTAGTCAAGATTTTCGTAATATTGACTGTAATTTACTTTTATGCTTTGCAGTGTTTGATGCCTTGGAGAAATATTTTTGACCTTACTGACATTAATGTAAAACTAGACATTTTTAATGAAACTATTACTAATGAACTTTTAAAATTACCCAGTCTTTGAGCCCTTGGATAAGTGACACTCTTAGGCTTGTAATGCAACAGCGTGACAGCTTGCTTGCTAATTATAAGAAATCAAAGTATCGCGAACTTTGGGAATACTATAAGCAGCTTCGCAATTATACTAGTTCGGCGGTTAAACGTGAAAAAAGCGTATTTTCAATATATTATAAAAATATTCAAAAAATATGGCGTAATGACATTTTTAAATACAAAAAGAAAACCTGCTTATTACCCGAGCATTTTCCGAATGCTGAGAATTTAAACAAGTAGTTTATTTCTCGAACTGACTGTGAATAAAGCAGCTTTAATGATATGCGAGAACTTAGCAGGCAAATCGTGGGGTTGTAACCCAAATATACTGCCATGGCTGTACACTAGTATAGTAAGACCTATGGTAACATATGGGGCAATATCCTCGTTCCAAAAGGTCACACATGTCACAGCCAAGAATACCCTTGGTAAGCTGCAAAAGTTAGCATGTATATGCATCACCGGAGCAATGGGAACCCAACCGCGGCGCTAAAGATCATCCTACACCTCACGCCTCTACACCTAGTGGTGGAGAGAGTGGCCCGTGCGGCAATGTACCGACTAGCCAGGGCGGGGACGGCAGATGACTTTCCGATCTGCCAAACGACGAAATGGTTAGGAAATACAGCTTCGAAAAGAACTTTTCAACGAAGTTGAGTAACAAGAGAGAATGGGAAGGAGAAGAAAGAATTTACCTTGAAAAAGTAGGTCTGGCATGTACCATTGCCATCTCTCTAACTATGCTCTAAATATGTGAAACCCTCTAAAACCAAGCAATTTTGCCCACCCTGTACATCAATGACCTTGGTACCCTTATAGAGTGTACTGGGTTAGATTATGCAGATGATCTCTTAATTACTTCAGTACGTGATTGTAGTACACATTCTGGAATGATTTCATAATTTCATGGTCAACCATTTATGAGGTATGTCACGACTGAACAATAGCAATAATACTTGGGCGAATAAAATTATTGATATTTTTGGATGACTATTCAAAAAACTTTTGATTACAACATTGAACTGTACGCCTATATTTATTAATAATCATGACACTCTCTATGTGAGGACATTCGTAACCACTATGTGTAGATACAACGTATTTGATAAAATACATGTCTTATCGTTTCCGGTTAACGAAATTAATTCTTTTTAACACATTTTTGTTGCATCAGATGTGGCTTTCATAGATATTTCGTTTATTTGATAGACAACGTTTATAAACAGAAAAAAATAGCGCAAAAGCATTAGTTCATTACAAACTAAAATCTAGTAAGTTCTGCGGAAACTACGGTTAATAGTGTATATTATCTTTAATGAATACATTCTACAATGCAAGGTATGTATTTCTTAAATAAATCTATTATCGCTAGTATTAAGGTTATATTATTTAAATATTACTATCTGTGCTACTTGCTAAAATTTCACAAAATACATGACACAAATATGACAGATTTATGGAATTGTCAAATAAAGTTTGCGTACTTTTATTTTTCAAGTGTTCTTAATAATAATCGTATTACACTAATCTGCTTAGTACCACTATACGCAAAAGACAACGTATTTTGCTCGAAAGTACTTTATTTTGTTCACAATACGAGCGCAAATAATTACGGTTCAGAAAATAGTTGTCAACACATTTTGTTTTTATTTACAACTACATACATACCGTGCCTTCAAAATCTTTTCTGATCAGAGATGGCCATGTCCTTTTATAACGATTGCTACCAACGCATGTACGGATTAATTACTTTGACAGCTTGTATGTTACCAAAATTTGTGCACTTGTGTACTTCAATTACAAACTCTTTAAATATGAAAAAATTAAATAATCTAAAATTGTCAAATCCGGAAATCTTGCTGAAAAATTTAATTAAATTGTTTCTGGAATTTTGTATACCGGTGCATTATCTTGGTGAAATCATGACGAAATTCGTTGATAAAAGTTTTTTTTAGTTATGTATAAACCCAATATCTCGTCCCCTTGAAGCAAAAGTTTCTATAAAGTCATGAGGATTTTTCGCCAACCGTATCCCTACTTTTTGCCTATTTAAATAGCCAAAAAGATTTAACCAAGCCTCATTAAAACAAAGTATTTGTTGATCATGCTGTCGTTATTTATATAATGTAAAAACCTTTGACAGTACTAGTATTAGCGATTTCTTCAATACTACTTCCAACGACTCATGGTTGGTTCAGTCAGGTTTCCTTAGTCCTAATTTAGTATTAGTCTTAAAACTCGGTATTAGTATTAGTCCCAAGAAAATAGGTATCGTTCATACAAAAATTACGCGTCGCCATGACAACAAGCAATAAGCAACAAATACATAACCAATAGAAATATTTATTTCGTTCGATGGTATTTAGCTGTGACATTAGTTTGAAATATTTAGGTAGATATAGGAAAAGCGATAAAAATGAGTGAGGGACTTTGCGCATATATATGATTCAAATAAAAACTATAAAAATAGACTAGCATTACACCATTTCTCAGCACCCTCTCTTAATGATAGAATGTCCAAGGGGCCTGCCAGCAGGACAGTTTGTCCTTCCAGCAGGCTCTAAAAATGTGTGATTTTAGATATGAAGTGGTCCTTCCAGCAGTGTACAGCTGTCCTTCTGCCAGGACAAATGCTTGGACGTTCTACAATTAATGCCTTCCTTAAATCTATTAATCGCTTTAATACATATCCAATGATATATTACATATAATAATATAAAATAATACATTTCTACAATACGAGTAGTTAACAACTATAAGGTATCTAACAATTTTTCACTTCACTTCTTAATTTGGTTTTCACATCTAACGTTATCTCTTCCTCTGGCATATTCTCTATATGATTGTAACTATTGTCTCAAATGATGGTGACAACGCAAATAATAAGCTACATACTATATCTTCCTTTTTAGTTTTGCACCTGTCAACGGTCTTGTTACCTCGTAAAATGCAATAAAAAATATTTCTAGATTTTTTGCTTCTTTTAATTTCATGCTCATTAATTTCTTCCTTAATAACATTTGTGCAGTGACACCTCTTTTCTCATATCTCTCTTCCAGACTTTTCCACATGCTATATGCCATTTATTTATCTCGAATTAATTCTATTTGTGTATCATCTAAGTACTGTACAATACAAAACTTGCATCTATTATCACATTTCTTAGCTTCCGTTTTCATTGCCTCATCTTCATAATCTATCTCTTCAATTTATTTTTCTACAAATTTCTAAACACTTTTTTCTTGTAATAAAATCAACATTCGGAACTTTCAAGTGTGATAATTATTAGCCGTTAAACATCAATATTGAACGTATTTTTGCTTCCCATAGTAGACAAAAAACTATTTGATATTTAAGGACTGCATTACTCCATTTCTCAACAAAAACCAATAACGCCAATAAAAACAATAACAAAGCTGAAGTACGCCGTAGTTTGGTCTTAATCTTAGTCCTAAAAGTTCAATATTACGAACTTTCAAGGTCAGGATCCTTAAGACTAATACTAAGTGGGGAATTGTATAAACACAAACATTAATTGCATATCGCTGAATTTTTTAAGGTTAAGACTAATACTAAGTTAGGACTAAGGAAAGCTGACTGAACCAACCATCACTGTTGGGACCACAGTGATTAACACCGCGGCATTATAGAGGGCGATATGATGCTGTCACAAAGCTATTTGAATACAATTTACACACACGATACGACACCGCAAAAGCTGCAATCATAGCCAGACAAGTAATACAGCTTACGGAGTCACTGCAAGTAAGCACCCACCACACATATAAAAAAATTACTAATTTATATACTATATCGATTACAATTTAATACAAGTTTATATGTCAAATGTGAAGTCAACAGTAAGTTGTTCATTGTTATTTAGTGAAGTTTCCGAATTTTACATTTTAAACATTGTAGAAAGCATCAAGACCGATGCTAATGGTTCGGATGGTATAGACGTAAAAATGGTGCGACTGTGTTCGTCATTTATTGTCCATTACTTGAGACACATTATAAATTTTTGTATTTGAAATAGTGTTTATCCAACTCTTCTCAGTCCCCTACTCTTCTCAATCTATAAATCTTACTTTTCTACTATACTAAAGACATGCCGTTATCACTGTCACACTAATGATAGTCAACTTTACCATTCATTCTTCATCGATGATAAAAAAATTGCAGCAAAACAACTGGCGATAATAAAACTCAAACTAATAAACTTTTATTATCGCCTCAGTCAGTCAGTTTTTTAGTAAAAAGTTTTTTGGTGTTTTGTGGGTTGAAGTGTTTAGTGCAATTACCTGTGCTTCTAGCGAACTTGTCACATTACTGTTGAAATCTTCTTACTGGAAATTGAGTGTTATTCAATAATATACATCTTATACACCAAAAATTGATCCTGCCTTTTTTCTAAAGTACTAACTTTAATGTTCCCTCCATATATGTATTATGTTTTTTTGTTTTTCTTTTCATTATATTAGATATTAGTTCTTTAATCTGTATAATAATGAAATTAAATTAGGAATACGTTAATAACAGGAAATATTCTCTACATTTAAAGATTTTATTTTCTTAAACTAATTTCTTGAATCAAGAAAGTAGTATCTATGTGCCAAAAGTTCGCTTTTATAAGTTAAAATTTGAGTTGGTTGAATGAAGGAAATAGTTTACCAAACTCAAAGATACTGTTTGTGTGTTTCTGAATTGATACGAAAGATTTGAAAGGGTGATTCTTTAGCAAAAATTAAGGGGGATCTTTCATATAACTTTTTGTTCAACGCCCTTTTCCTTCCAAGTTACAGCCCTTTAAAATTAAGTAAAAAAATTTGTTTTTATTTAATTTATCCACTTTGGAAAAATTTAGAAGAATGAAACAATAAAACTATTTGTCATATGACAGCAGCTTACTTGAGTTTTTTTTTTATAAATAATAACCTCTGTGAATTTATGGGAAAAGAGTTTGAGCAGTATTTTATTTTTTTCTGATCAAACTAACAATTTCTTGATAAAAAGTCAAGACATAAAAAAGTTGCAGATTGATTCGGTCTTTTTAAATCATTTTTTTAAATAGCAAAATATAGGCGCATTAAAAAGTTCTGATGCAAAATATTATAGGGGTTGTTTTTTTCAGCCCCTTGTGATTTCATTTTAGGGTAACAAAAACACTCAAAAACTGCCATTTTATTAGCATCAGTTATCTGCCAAATTTCATTCTTCTAAATTTTTCCAAAGTGGATATATTAAATAAAAACAAATTTTTTTACCTAATTTTAGAGGGCTGTAACTTAGAGGGAGAAGGGTGTTGAACAAAACGTTATATGAACGACCCCCCTTAATTTTTGCTAAAGAATCACCCTTTGAAATCTTTCGTATCAATTCAGAAACACCCTGTATAAGAAAATAATGACCAACAAAATGTTGCTTATTGTTAACAAATTGATGTCAGTGTGTCAATACTTCTTTCGTAACTGCAAATCTGATATAAATGAATTTGCAAATAGGATTACATGGAGGATATTTCTCAGGAAAGTAAAATGGAAACCAGATTTATGAAAATGTTTCTATATTATATGTTCTGGAATAAATAGTTATTTAATTAATTTGCTGTTTCATCAACCTACAAGAGTAAATACTTCAGCAATAGAATGATAAGGGTGAAGATAAGTACATAAAGATCATAGCATAGATATATTAATTATGTAATAGTTAAACGGAACAGATTTTTTAATTATGATTAATATATTTGCACATATAAGTAACATAAGCTATTATCTATAGGTAGAAATTTTTGCATGCATTTCACAAAATAATTAAGATAATATGTTTCACTATCTTTGCAAGTTGTTACCAATGGTATTTCATACATTTACATTCGATGTAAATAGCGATAAGTCACATTTATAATCTTCGTACTTCTGTATAAATTTAATTCTTCGGCCAATTTTTTGAATTAATTCTTTTATTACATCTTTTGTTAAATTATTGAAGGCTTGCAAATCAATGTCTTGTTCTATAAAACAAAAATATACAGGGCTGTTCAAATATTCCTTTATTCATAAATATTTTTTTCAAAAAAAAACAAACACTTGTTGATACTGAACTATCTTTAAAATATATTTCTAATTTCGAGGTTCCTGATGTTACTATGAAACTTGTAATCAATTTTTTTTCAAGATTTATATATACAGCACAGCATCACATTTCACAAAAAAATTCTTGATAAAAAGCTCTGCATGACTTGTAGATCCATAATCAATCATTTTTAAGACATTGGCGAGAATACAAGGAAAATCAGAATTACATGTACAGACTGTAGTGATTTTTCCAGACTATGTCACTCACATATCTGTCAACCAATCACATGGAATTCCTTAGCAACAGCCAATGACATTCGTTTTATAGCGAATTTGGCGAGAAATTTATAGATTTCTTCGCTTGAGTTTGTGATGTTCTTTGAAAGAAAGCACTTACCTTTACACTTCTGCTTCTTTCTTAAAATGGCTTTTGAAAGCGCCAAAGAAAGCTTCCGGTCCAACAAAATATGTACATATTGCCCATTCATCTACCTTAATATTTCATTTTGCACCCTGAACCCAGAGATATAGATGTTTGCTCCTTTTATCACATTTTTCAGGCATTTTCCGGCACAACGATCTATGGCATGTACTCTCCCTCTTCGATGATCATTGGAGATAACCCCAACTCTTTTAAGAGATTGGTACTTGGACTATAAACACCAACTCCCACCTCTTCATCCGTTTTAGATTGGTCTGGGTAACAGACACGTAATCCATTTTAAAATTTTGATCAGTCAGAACTCCATTTTTCACAATATGGAAGCAGCGCCCTAAATGATTATTCATAGATCAGTTTAGTCTTTTAGAATATTTAGTTGTCCGGTTAAATCTGTGTGTGCTAAAAACGACAGCTTTTTGACTAGTACCTGCATTGATGTTAGCCCTAATGCATAATTCCCAGATAAACAAGTCATTGTAACTTCTGTAACTTGATTTGAGTCATACGATGACCGGTTTTTGGCCATCGTACTAAACTAGACGGGTTCTATAAATTTTTTGGAGTAACAAGTAACACTTTCTTTGTTGTTAACTTTATCTTCTGTATTCACATCTTCATGAGTATCACTTTAGTAATCACCAATACACTTCTACAACGCAGGTTTAGTACTGCCGCCAATTGCTGTATTACTGTTGGTTGAAGTTGAAATTGGGTAATTGAGACCACATAATGTCAATTATCATGTTTCTTTTTGTGAACTTCATTACTTCCTTGTGACAGTATTACTATTCGCATTTCAAAAATTTAAACAAAATATATCTAAGTCATTCAAACAAATGGCTCTGAATTATCGTTTTGTAAATCATAATTTATTTACACAATCTTTTTTTTTATTTTATAGTGCCACGACCTTTATTTTGCCTAATATGCTTAGCATTATCCGCAACGGGAAACCGAGGCATCGCAAGAGGAATCAATACTTTCTCCGCTAATTTATACAAAGCCTTATCTACAAACGAGAATTTAATTTTCTCGCCATTTAGCGCACATTCTGCACTTTCTTTTGCATATGAAGGCGCAGCTGGTGATACTGCACAAAGCTTCCGAGATGTTCTCGACATTCCGAAGGCAAATGTGACCGCGCAAAAATACAAATACGTAATGAGAACCTTAAATTCAGCCAGAACCGTTACAGTGCGAATTGCTAATAAAATCTACATTAAAAATGGCTACAATCTAAATGAAAATTTCCGCTCGCTTGCTCAAAATTATTTCGCAGCTGATGTTGAAAACATAGACTTTAACCAACAAAAACAAGCAGCTGATGATATTAACGCTTGGGTAAGTAGCAAGACCAGAAATAAGATCGATAAATTGGTAGACGCTCAAAGTTTTGATAGCCAAACGCGGGCCTTCCTCTTGAATGCGGTGTATTTCAACGGGGAATGGGAGAATCCCTTCAAAACAACATTTACGAGTACGGGTGATTTTCATGTATCCGAAACTGAAACAGTTCAATGTCAAATGATGACTGAAATTGATTTTTACGATTACGCCGAAAATGCCGAGTTGGATGCTCAAATTTTGAAGTTGAAATATAGAGATCAGCGGTTCGCTATGACCATCATCTTGCCTAAATCGACAAATGGTATCGCGGAGTTGGAAAATAAGTTGTCTACGATGGATATTACTTCCATAGAGACAAGTGGAAGGGAAATTGAAATTTTTCTGCCAAAATTCAAGATGGAATCTACTTTGAACATGAAAGACCATTTAACCCGGGTAAGCCAATAAACTTTGTATTAAATTTTTAACAGTAGCAAACTTTCCAATTAATATTCCACAAAACACAAAGAACTCCAAAAGTATTTGGTAGCATACTGTAGATTTAAAAAAATATCAATTAGATTCCATCTATTGAAACCCAATTTCATTCATACAGTTAAACTAGATCACAGTAAGGAAACTGTAAAACGTCAAACAGCTGGGATATTAGGAAATTTATAAGGTTTAAAATAAAATCACTACTCATTTATTTATTTTAATATTTAAGGAAGTATACTTTTTGCTATTCAAATTTCAACAACTGATCATTCCCAACTGTTTAAAAATGTTGACTTAGATCACCAACAGAAACTATATTTAATTGAATTTTTAATTGTATTCGAAACAGCTTTCAATTGTAGAGAAAATTTGCAGATAACGTTGTAGTCATTTTTCACTGTGCTGCTTATGATTTAGTAGATTTCTTGTCCAAATTTCATTTAAATCATCAAGTTATGTAACGTCTTTTTTTAATTCATTGTTTTGCCTTAAAAAGCCACAAACAAAAAAGTTTAATATCGGAAAATCTTGTTAGCTATAGGTCTATACACCCTACCTGCCGATTTAATAAGTTTTTGTTTATCTATCTATTCAATTAGGGCTGAACACCTGTATTCCAGGCACTTGAGCTGGGTGCTCTTTGTACCACCCCTATTGAAACTCTCATTTCCAGTTGAGAAGATTACTGTCCTCTACAGAAGTCCAATAACTTGCCCATTGGAAACTTGAGTACCCTCGAAGGCTCCAGTAGATCCTTTCCGAAATGTTTCTGTAAACTTGTTTCCTTCAATAACTCGCATGTTGTGCACCAGGGTTTGCTCACCCGACCCGTGTTGTATAGATGCTTCCTTAAGGGACAGTGTCCAGTTATCAACCCAATAATGGTCTTAACTTGTTTTTTATTTGGTCTAATTAGATTTTCAGAGAACTTAGCGTCTCCGTCCCCTATTAGCACTTTACTGTGGAGTTGACCTTCAATCGATCTTCATTTCCCTACACTTTCTTTGTCTAACCAAGGCCAAATCTCCCTTCTAGTAGAATCCATGGTGATTCCACATACGGGCTCTGGTCCTATGAAATGTTTCTTAGAAACATGCTAGTTTATCGGCTATTATATTGCCTCTAATATCCTCATGTCCGGGCACCCAAATCAAAGGCACCTTGTTGTCTTGTGCCAGTGTATTGAGGTGCGTGAGACTACTGCTCCTTAGATCATCGTTGGCCTCACCACTACAGTGTATAGCCAATGAATCACCTTCGGTTTTAATCCCAAGGTTTTACCAACAACCCTTCTGCAGCGCCAGAATAGTTGCGTAGACACGAACAGGTCTACGCAACTATTCTGGCGCTGCTGATTGTAACTAAATGATTTATCCAGCCCAATTTTGCATCAAGCGTAATTCCTAGATACTTTACCTCCTTGGCTATTTGTAACTCTTGCCCAAACAGTCTAATGCCGTCCAGGTCATCGAGTTTCCTAATATAGGTGAAAGCAACCAAGACGGTTAGGAAGAAACAGCTGTCCAACAACTCAAGTCAAATCCCGGAAAACCTCCTCTGATGTCCAATTTCTCTAAATGCTTTAAGATTTTCGTCCGCCCAAACATGAAAATTATGGCCAAATTCCATCTTTTGTAACAAACGTTTAATGATCTAGAAACCATACAAGAAAAGTTTGTCCCTTCTCGAGTTCTATTTTAAACAAAACACTGTGCGGTGCACATTATGATTCATGCACAAGAGTTCGATTTTTCTTGCATGAAGTGGCGGTAAAAGATTCACTTCCTGGGCTGTTGCTCTGTCTGCTGCTGGACGCCAGATCATGCATAGCATCCACTATACGTCTTCTAATTGAACTGTCCGACGGTCTCTAAATCTACATAGATATTCGTGTAATAGTAATTAGGTATCAACGCACCAGATTTCCGAAATCACTGATCCAGTTTACGGGGTATATTGGCAGATGGATATCGTGCTGTTAAACAAGCAACTCTAATGTATGGCCATATGTATTTTTATTTAAAAAATGCTTATGAAGAAATGTTATAAATGCAAAGTATTGGTATTAGTCCATTAGCTACATCATTGCATTCACCCAATTTCACAACAATGATTCTTCTTAGACAATTTTAACAAATTTCGCGTAATTATAGTTGCATATTTTCAAATTTGATGACATCATGTGGATTAGGATTATCAAGTCAGAATTTATCATTAAATCTCTCTACCTGACGTTTATCCGCACTTTTCTGGTCACGATACATTATTTGCAGTTAAAATATTTCTGCTAAATCACATTGAGTTGCCTTATCCGTCCTTAGTAAATAATCATCACATTTCCTATGAAATCCTGATTTAAGAGGATCCGGAAAAATTATATCCAAAGGTTAAAGTTTATGGAATGAAAGAACGAAGTAAGTTAACTCGGCTACGGGGGGAGAGGCTGCATTTCTTAATTTGTCCTTCTAATTGGACAGACGAGCATTTACAAAAGGTAACAGGTACCTCCTGTGTCGAAGCAGCCAATAACTGTCATTATCACTTTCATTCAATATTTTGTCTCCAAGATGCTTCACTCTCTTTGGTCCAAATTTTTTGTAACGCTTTTGCGCTCTGGTAGTTCTACTATCATCAATATTGATAATCAATCTTCCTTAATTTCAGATATAACTTCTGTAAATTATTGAAAAATTTGATTTTACAATATTACTAACAGGACCAAGCAATTTATAAAAAAAGATCCACATTATGCCATCCACGACAAGAACCAAATAAATTAATTGGAGGGGGATCTCCATTCCTTAATTTGAATTCTAATTTTTGGACAATAATGGGCACGTTCGAGACGGTCGTAGGCACCTAGGCATTAGCCCATATCCTACGGATGCTTCAAATGTGCTCACACTCCTCATGATATGAAATGTGATGAGCCCTAAAACCAGCTGCTCGCACGATTCCGACACCTTCTGGAGGGACCGGCAAACACCGGTGGCCCTCCCTCCCTCGTTATCCCCATATTAGACAAGTGCTCTTGTCAGCGCTGGACGAGCCACCACCGGAGACGCATTCTGCGTAAACACTTACTTCAAAGCCACGAGGCATAGACCCCTTTACGGGTGGCTCGATCGGCCATGCGTAGGAAACGGAATCTGGCCGTGAGATACAACCAGCCCGCCCGTGAATTAAGCCTGTTCAACGGAGGCGGCTAGGCCGCAGCCCTACCCCATAAAGAATGCCAACTACAACTGTCGCTCGGAAGCCCGGGATTAAGTAGACGCAGCAGCTACAGCGACACCGTAGGATCCCAGAATCGCCGAGTTGTATTAGGATGAAACCAAGGTTTCCCCAACTAGACAACCAGCGGTCGGACTACTCCTCGGCGAACCGACTTTTGTCCTCCCCTACTATAAGATTTTCTGACCACGCCCATTACCGTGCGTGTGGCCAACAGGGATAGGGTAGTGTGGCCGCGGAGTTCTCAGGGAAAGTGCCCTAGGGTGCCTCACTTACCCAC
The DNA here is from genome assembly GCA_023690525.1 of Holotrichia oblita. Classification (NCBI taxonomy): domain Eukaryota; kingdom Metazoa; phylum Arthropoda; class Insecta; order Coleoptera; family Scarabaeidae; genus Holotrichia; species Holotrichia oblita. The sequence goes on from CM043023.1 coordinate 41,547,428, forward strand.
CGTATATCCCGACGGTTACGCGGTCGAACACAAGTGTCTTCCCCTATAGAGGCACGCCACACGCGTTGCCCTGAAACTATGAAACCAGGAATTGGGTAGTGCAGCCGCAGAGTTTTATGCTTAAACGGTATAGGATGAACGCTTACCCGCTCTAATTCTCTAATTTTGGAACAAACAAACGTTTGGACACCGTGGTAGTTCTACTGTCATCAATGCTGATAATCAATCTTACTTATGGTTTGCTCTTTATTAAAAGGCGAGATTCTATTAATGCTTAGAAGTTTTCTTAAAGAAATCTCTGAATGTCTCATTAGGAAACTGTAATACCAGTATTTTTCTGCCATTTGCTTATAGACATTGAAATTGTGTTTAATGTAATGAAGCATTTGCATAAGAGAATACTTTCTGAGGTCAAGTCACTTAATTTTATTTCTTGATCAAGAGAAAATATACAATATTACAAACATAATTGTTTCTATCTGCAATAAGTTTTAAATCTTTAAACTTCAGGTCAAAACTGATGCAGGTTTGACAGCAGCACGAACTAAATCTCACCCAAATTGAATACTTTCTATAGCAAACCTTAATATGGTTATGCTTGTCGTACGCCCATATTTATAATGCACAGATTATGAGTGATTGACTCTTGAGCACACGATTTTGACACATTTTTAATTGAGAGTTATGTTAAAATAGCGTGCCCGACATTAAGCATGAACTATAAATTTAAGTCTAAGGGTCATATTTATAGTCCGTGCTTGATGTTGTGTCTAAATTGTAATGGTTAGAGTGATACGATTAATAATACGATTAATATATTTAACGGGTCGATGGCCGCAGTGGTTAGGCGGCTGACTATTGTCGTGAGAGGACGATAGGCGCCGGGGTTGAATTCTCTGGAGAGACGGTGACATATTTTCAGAGAGTTTAATCCCGGATCGACTTGCCATTCGCTGTTGGGAGCAAAGTGATTAACAGCGCGGCATCATAAAAGGCGATATGATGCTGTCACAAAGCCAATTGAACACAACAAAACACACACAAAAACTACACCGCGAGAGTTGCAGTGATAGCCAGACAAGCGTTACAGTTTACGGAGTCACTGCAACTAAGCACCCACCACATATAAAAAAAATATATATCACAAAAATGTTAATGAAAATCATAAATACATATATTACAATTTTGTTTAATATTTCCTTATAGTCTAGTTAAATATTAGATTTAATTTCATGAAATTTAAACTTTAAAGGCAGATGACAAATATGCTGTGAAAACCACGATACCTAGTATTGATAAGGTTTCCTGTTACAACAAAACTGAAGAAATTATAAAATACCGCGAAATTCGACAATATGACACATCACACGACACACAACATATCATCATCAAACTATACAGATAAAATGTTTTCGTAAGAGGAAGTGGTAAATAAACTTAATCCTAACCTTATCGACTAATTTTGAAATTCATAATACATAATAAAATTTCCTTCCTTTTAAAAGTGCCGCGTAAAATATTATCGTTGTCATTCAATTGTTACATGATAATACTTTATGCTTCTAGATTGGTCTTGGGGAAATATTTTCCGATAATGCAGACTTTCCAAATATAATCGATGATCCAGAGAAACTGAAAATCGATGAGGTTACCCAAAAAGCCATAATCGACTTTAATGAGAAAGGAACTGAAGTTGCTGTCGTAACGGGTAAATTGTTTAATTTATTATTAGTATTTATTAGACATTATAAAAATTTTACAGACACTAATAGAACACTTAATAGAACCTCCCGTCACAGATTTTCTAGAGTTGTTTATTCGTATGACAAATAGAACTCTGTTAGTAACATTTCATTAATAGATGAGCCCATTTCCTAGAGACAATGTAAATATTAATATAATAATATAACGTTCATTCAAACCCAATACATACGAACAATAATTTTTAAAAAAGATCATTATTTCTATGCAATATAATTTGCAGAAAAGCATTAAATGTCTGTACAAGTAGTTATGTTAGATATAACCCTAACCTTAAAGAATAAATGTCTAATATTAATCTAGAAGACCTAGAGGACCTCTGAACTACGAGTAGTTCACCTCATTTTATCTATCTTTCTCCAAAAACTTCAGTTAGATGTTCTTCTAAAGGAAGCGAAAAATCATCAGAATGCGGTCCATAAATTTTCGATAGGGTTCAGGTCCGGACTGCACGAGGGCCAGGTCAGAACTATCTGTCGGCACAGTATGCTTTGAATCATTGTCGTGTTGAAATTTCCAAACAACCGGCAAATTCACCTCCGCATAAGGCAGCATCAGGGTTTCTAAAATGTTCGTATACATGTGCTGGTTCATAATGCCTTGGATTCTGTAAATTGAACCAACTCCGTGCCAGGACATGCAACCTCAAACCATTATGGAACCACCACCATGCTTCAAGGTTATTTCAGCATACCTCGGATCGAATTTTTTGCATGGTGGACGACGTACTTATTGCCTGCCATCAGACCCTAATCGACTAATGTTGGTTTCGTCTGACCAGAGAATATGTTTCCATTGCTTAATCGTCCATTCTCTATGAATCGCTGCAAATTGTATTCGTAACTTTCGATTACGCTTGTAAATCAAAGGTTTCTTGCGCGCCACTCTTCCAAACAATTGCGCTTCACATAAACGGCGTCTTATAATTCTTGCTGACATCCCAGAACCAGCTTCTCCAAATATCACCTTGCCTTATTGCATTAGATCCCAGTCGAGGATTTTTCTTTGCTAAGCGTACAATTTTTGCATTAGTCTTAACAGTGGTTTTTCCAAATATTTACATAGTCGATGCATTTGCTTTAAAGTGTGTGTGTTCGTATATTACTCGGAAAAAAATGTTTGAGACCACGAACCAAAATGTACACATTGCTTCTTTTGCTCGTCGCGTTTGCAAGCATTTTTTCTCAGTTCCGTCTCGATATTTACCAATATTTTAAAATTATATTATTTTACAGTGTATCAGACGTTTAACAGGCTGTTATGGGTAACAAAGAGTTAGAGAATTGGTAGGAGAATAGCTTACTTTTTAATCCATGGTGAAAAATGCATGTTTTTATTTCATACACAGTCTGTCTCAAAGTAAACAGGAGTCTGTCAATAAGGACGTTTCTAGTGGCGCCACCTATATGTGGCTAGAGGTGTTCGAATGGTACATCCTCTGCCAACTTCTAGTAAAGTTGTCATGACAATTAGTTCACTGGAAGCGGAATTATAGCGTTTCAAATATCAGTGTATTTTTGTCATCGTTACAAAAATGAGCATCGAACAAAGAGCCAATATTAAGTTTTGTTTCAAACTCGGGAAAACGTTTACCGAAACGTTTCAATTAATGCAACAAGTTTATGGTGATGATTTTTCATGCCGTGGCAGAGTTCATAAGTGGTATACGTGTTTTAAAAACGGTCGTGATATCAATGACGACTCCCATGTCGGCCAACCGAAATTTGTGAGAGCATCGAAAATGTGCGTGATTTTCTCAGAATTCAGCCAAAATCATCGTTGCGTTTTATGGAAATTGAATTGAGAATGTCCAAAGATTTGATTTATCGTAATTTTGACCGACCATTTGAACTACCAAAAAAAAAATCTCGGTTTTAGAAGTCAAAAGTGAAAACAATGCTCATTTGTTTTTACGATGCTAAGAGTATTGTTCATCATGAGTTCGTTCCACTGGGCAAAAAGGTTAATGCGCCACTTTCTCTTGGTATTTTGAGGCGGCTGCTGCATCGTGTTCATAGCATTCGGCCAGAATATCGTGAGGAAGGGAGTTAGCGTTTGTTGCACGATAATACCCCATCTCATCAATCGACACGCATCACCGATTTTTCGATTAAAAATCGAATTTTATTGCTCAACTACTCCCCATATTCGCCTGATCTGACTGCGTGCGACTTCGGAAAACTTCATTTGTCAATGGAGGGCATGCGTTATACTGACGTTGCGGCCATCCAAAAGACGTGCACTAATATTCTCAGAGCCACTGCATGCCGGCCAATGATCTAAAATCCTCATTTGAAATGCTATTAAGGGTGGGTTTATCAATGTGAGGATAAATAAATTAACCTGGAGATAAAATTTTATTCGTAAAATAATTACAATGAAACGTTTATTGAGTGTTAAATAGAAGTTATCTGTAAGATAAAACATTGCAGTTGCTAAATTTTATCTGCCCATTAGCAATATCTGTCAGTTACTTAACCAACACTTTTATCCTCACATTGATAAACCCACCTTAAGTCGTGCAAATCAGTGTATCGAAGCGGAAAGGACTGCTTTGAATAAAATCCATCGATTTTGCCGAAAGAACCATTTTTTGTTCTTATTTAAAAAAATCCTGTTTACTTTGAGATAAATTGTGCATGCTGACCTTGATTTTTTATCAATTCAAAAAGTCTTGATGCTAGTTTCTCTAAGATATCTAAATTTACAGAGTCGCACGTAGTTCGAATGTCGTCTTTTTTAAAAAGTCCTGTTTACTTTGAGACAGACTGTGTATTTTCGATGAAAAACAAAATTCCTGGAAAACTTTAAACAGTTGGTTTGAATTTGTAGGTATTAGATTACTGGAGTAGAGCTGTTTTTAAAGAGTCTAAATTTGCAAAATTCGGTTCAGTTATAAGCGCTCCTTTAAAACAAAGTTCCCCCTTCCTTATTTGGCAAAATAAAAACAAATTATCCGGTGCAAAATATAGGAAATTTTCAGAAAACTCCGAATTTTATATTTGTGATAAACCTCAAGTTGGTAAATTTTATATAAAATAAGAATTAAAATTTTTGATGCTCAATTGCGCCATCTAGCGGTCATCCTGCAATTCTCTAATGAATGATTCCCGGACACTATACTATAAACTGTTTCTGAGGTATGATCGAGGGCCAATCTCGAGGTTAACATGGAACAAACATTTTGAACAGAAAAGTGCAAACGAGCACTAATGACCACCCACAGAACGATTGGGAAAACATGGGGATTAAAGCCACGTATAATGTACATGGCTGTACACTGCAGTGGTAAGACCTATGCTAACCTATTGCTGTCTGATATGGTGGACCAAAACTACACAGAAGCAGGCAAGTGTAAAACTCACAAAGACACAGAGGTTGGCCTGCCTGTGTATCACTGGGGCGACAAAAAGCACGCCAACAGCTGCTATGGAAACCATGCTAAACCTACCCCCCTTGGACATTTACATAAGGGGGAGGCAAGAATGGGGGCATATAGACAGAAATGTGGTGGAAACTAGAGAGACCAGAACACTTCAGGACACACCAGCATAACGACTGAAATCACAAACCCAATCTTTGAGATGGGAAGTGATACAATGATTCCAAAACTCTTCTTCGATAAACCCTTCAAGGTCGTCCTAGTCTGGGATAAGTGGGGAGGAAAACAGAAACCAGAGGGCCAAACCCAAATCTGGTATGCAGATGGGTCAAGAAGGACCACAGGTTCTGGAGCAGGTATGTATAGTGAAACCCTAAATCATAAAGAATTCAGATTCATAGCAAACGAATGACGAGATAGCCATCACGGCAGTTGGCAGCTGATGTGCTGGCTCTCAGCCGGTTACAGCTTAGAACAGTCACGAGCCTGATAACAGGACATGGCTATCTAAGGAAATATCTACCTAAGGTTGGTATCCTTAAGGACGAACCTATATGTAGACTATGCAATGAGGAGGAGGAGACAGCCTACCATGTCATATTCGAATGCGTTGCGTTGGAACGACGGAGACTGCCACTGCTGGGGCCAATTAACCAACTGACAGATCTACCGGAAAAAGACCTACCACACAGGCTACTAAACCTAGTAAAACGAACTAACCTGTTTACATAAGGAAATTCACTTGGTATCGAATAATACAATAGGCCATAGGCCGCGGTGTTATGAGGGGACGCTACTAAACAAAACCCGGCCGGTAACCAGTGACCAAATCAATCAATCAATGATCGACGGCCACTCTTAGTTGGACTCCCTATATACCTATACGACGGGTCTCCAATTCGATTCCATCGGCTCGACCATACATAAAATGCATATCTGTCATTTTTGAATTAGAATATAAAGCCATGCTCACTATACACAACGCGTTAATTATTGCAAAAAAGAAAACTATTGTTAAAGCTGTATATATATATTTGACAAATAGTACTGTCGTATACTAGCTAGCCATAACTACTAACAACAACAACTTTTTATTGATACATCTCCCGTATCTACACTACTGTACTGACATTTTGTTCATATCCCGCATTATTAAAAACAATAACTAACAATACTAAATTTTGTTTGAAACGAATACTCTGTTCCACTATAGGACGAAAATTAAGCGTTCATATGAACTTCTTTTTTATTGTAATTTTGATGAGTAGTATATGCCCCTAAAATCTTTTACAGTTATTTTTCTGCACCCTGTATAGAATTCAAGACACACCTCCAAAACTGTGCTTAACGTAATTATTTTTAAAGCACAATTCATTATACTTCACAGTACGTCATCTTTGGACATTTTTGTTCATTAAAATCTGCGTATAATTTTATGTTTTTTGTCGCAAGTAATGCAATTATTTTTTAACTTCACGAGTGCAAAAATAATTACTTTTTTCTCAAAATAGGGTGGTTAATTTGGCATACTCTTGCTACGGCTAGTCCAATTTTTATCCACAATATCAATGAAACATTTCTATTATGAACATGTTGATTTATTAAATTACATATTTACATATAGTTTTGTATTTACAGGAATTGAATTCGTTCCATTGAGTATGCAATATCCGTCTGCTGTGTTTCGAGCAGATCATCCTTTCGTATTTTATATCACAGCACAACTAGGGCGTGATACCATTATTATGTTCATGGGAAAAGTCATTAAACCGAATTATACATAATAATAACATGTATTGTATTAAACAAAATAAATTATTTACTCTACTTAAAAGTTTTATTGGAATATCCATTGATATGTATGTATACAGTGTCTCAGCGAGATCGTTCATTAGAAGTTTATGGAGTTCTAGCCAAAATATAAATTTGAAAATTCAGAATTATACAGGGTGTCCGCACCTAGTACGCAGAAGTCCAATATCTTGGTTGATAAGAGAGATAATTGAAACTTCTTTTATTTCATGTGTCTAGTTTTCTCAAGATCTACAAACCTAAAATAATGCCGATTATACAGGGTGTTCCACTCCCTCTGCACAGACAGCAACTTTGTTTTTTTTTAAATACAAACCTATATTTTTTATAGTTATTTTGAAGTAATGCATAAACTTACTCACTTTTTACTATAATACTGCGTTTTTTTACCTGAAATGTTGAACTTAGATATAGGGAATGCTATAGCAAAGTTGTAGAATATACAGGATGTTCCATTTGAATTCACGGAGATTTTTCATATTTTAGTTCGTCAAACCCCTTATACTGTAGGTCAGTTTCTGACATGGTGTTTTGAAGAACCATTGTTGCCTAACATTTGGTCTGAAAATAACTTTTCTGTTAATTAGTGTAACCACAAAATTGTTGTAATTGACAAAAATTGACTAGAAAAACATAGTAAGCCAAATATCTCAAAGACCGTCAGTTTTTTCATACGAATAATAAAGTCGCTTTTATTTTTCATGTAGATTCAAAATAAATTATAAAAATATAGGTTTGTATTTAAAAAAACAAAGTTGCTGTCCGTGCAGAGGAAATGGAGCACCCTGTATAATCGGCATTATTTTAGGTTTGTAGATCTTGAGAAAACTAGACAGTAAAATAAAAAAAGTTCCAATTATCTCTCTTGTCAACCAAGATATAGGACTTCCGCGTACTAGGTAGGCACCCTGTATATAATCGATTGTGTTCTTAACTTAATTTTCGTAACTTAATTTTTTCAAATGACATTAGCCATATTTTATTACCTATAGTCGTCTTCGACGTCAAATTTTACGATTTTTATATCCAACATATCCAATACCTAAAATTGATAGTTTAGGAGTTAATTAGATTTGTTGAAAAATGCAGACACAACTTATCGATACTTATCCAGTGTGCCATGGAAAATAGGCGTTCACAAAGATTTATTGTCAAATTCTAACATCTAAATCACAGTTCATCGTTTGCTGCTTGTGAGTTAATAGCCGTTAATCCGTTAAATGCCTTTACATTATTGCTATAAAGAATTAAAATGGATAACAATAACAAAAGTAATGTTTACACAAATCCACAATCACAGTCTGTTTAGTGCAGAAACAGATAGAGATAGAGGTAGATACCACGAATGAAAATAATAAGACACAAGTAAGTATTTTATTGTTTTATTTTTTAGTAACATTATGAATACAACATTTTGTTTTATGAAGTCATTTTATCATGCCAGTAAATTGCGCCCTCATTATTAAAGTATTCACAGTATGCATTCCTTGTTTGTTTCGCAATATTTAATGAATTTCTTTGATTATTACCTTCAAATGATATCAGCTCGAATACCTACTTCCTGAGATGGTGGGTGTATTACACCAGATTCAATATCTTCATAAGCCATAAGAGCTAAAGAAAAGTAGGAACCGGATTTCCTCAAAAAATTATGTAATATTAATTTATTATTTTCCTCTACTTCTAGAATTTCTCCGGGACAAGACGATAACATCAAAATTAAGACACCTGAGAAGAAAGAGACTTCCTTCAAATTTATTAGTCCAGAAATGTTGGCACCTTACCCTAAAGCTCATCCTTGAGCAACCACAAGCAAGCAGGCTCCTAGAAAGCGAAAACCCGTTTTAGCTACTGATACTCCAGACAGAGATAGTATTAGTGAGAGAAGAAGTAAACATAAACTTAAATCTACAAAGGAAAAGATAAAGCAAATTAGGACAAAACTATTTCTAGAAGAAATATCCGGCGAATCCGAAGAAGTTGGGTAAGAGACTACTTCAGATGAAGACACTAGTGATGGAGTTGAAAAAGAGAATGTTGATGATATAAAGAATGTCGAAATTGGTAGACATATAACAGCCAAAGTTTACGGAAAGTCTTCTAAGTATTAGAAATAGTGTTGCACAGGTTATTGAGAATGCATGTGCATTTGTACCGTTTAAAGACGTACCGTAAAAGACCCTATCTTGCAACAGTGGAAATATATTTTGTTTAAATTTATATTTTATATAAATATATATATAATAATAATAATAATAATAATAATCAATGCCTTAGCATCCCCCAACAGCTCGCGCCAATTACAGGGGGCATCGGCTGCCCATGAGTTATTATTACGCCTGCGGCTGTAGACCGACTTAAGGTAGGTTTTCGAAAGGGCGAGCGAGCGAGCGACAAGCTCATTCAACCAATCAGAGACGGTTATACTTTTGGCGCGACGAAATCGCACGCGACTGATTTGAATTGCATGGGAAGCGATTCAGGCGAAATTTCGCACGCGACTACCAATGAGAATGCCGCATTTTATTCAAATTCTAAAGTGGGGATAGGAGTAAAGTATGAGTTGTTTAGTTTGTATTAGATCTAGGTATGTTTATTTGCTTTAATTCTTTCATACATTTTACGAAATTGTACATCACACTAGATGTATTATATAAAAGAACAACTAAATACGCAAGTTTTTTTTGGTTGAAATTTATAAAATATAAAATTCTAGAGGTAAATATAGACACATCGAAAAAAATCATAATTAGAGCAGGCTATGTGAATGGATTGTTACTTTAGCCACTTTCACATAATGACATTTATTCCTTGACATTTAATTTGAGGTTATAAAACTTATATAAACTAAAGTTACAATAAAATGTCAAGTAATAAATGTCATTATGTGATAGTGGCTAAAGCAACGATCAAAAACATTTACATAGCCTACCCTAATTATGTTTTTTTTCGATGGCACGTTACTAATATGAATACGCTAACCAACGTGAAAATAACACCGGAAAAATAAAAATGGTTGACAATCGTATCCCCCTCACCTATCTGATCAAAAATCTCTACCTCCTAAGGTGGTGCTTGATCGGCAAGGGGAGAGCAAGAGCAACAAATATCAGTTTGTATCAAAATGACCCCACTAAAGAGAATGATCTAACATGACGTCACAACTGAAATGAAGTGATACAAACGGATATTTACGGTAAACGGAAGACAATATAATAAATAATAACTCAACAAAATCTTCACTTTGAGACATTTTTCTATTACAATATTCTGTGACCAACTAGAGGTGCTAACACGTCTAGAAATAAAATAAAAATATTTTAACCACAATCACCGGGTTTTACAATTTTACCTGAATTTGACAACCATATACATTTGCATTTTTGCTCTAGGATAAGAACCGTACGAACATATATTTGCAATTAGGTTAGAAGGAGTTAGGAGGTTATTGAAATGTCACGAAATGTAAACAATACCTACAAACGCCCAACTCAATTACTTCTTCACAGACGGTGAAAAACGTAATGACTAATTATGTGGGTGGAGTGTTATCGCGTCTTCGAAAACACATCCACGCGAACGAAAATTTGTCGTTCGCTCGCTCGCTCGCTCGCGCTTTCGAAAACCTACCTTTAAGATGTTACCTTTCCGCATTTGCCGTAGAATTTGGAAAACTACAGAAAACGAAACTCAGAAAGGAAGCACCGGGGTTCGAACCCGGTACTGCCGGACTGCGAGGCAAGTGTGCAAGCCACTAGCCCGACAAATAAAAACGTTTTTAATAATTTTAAAGGTCTGTACGTTTCATCATTTCTATGATTTCTGTGGAAATAAAGTTTATTTTTGAAGAAAAATATAGGTATTTTAGATAGGTAGTTTTTTTAAGAAACTGTTGCAAGTTCGAATTAGGTGAATACCACTTGATTTTAGACCTAAAACGTAGGTCGTTGCAAGTAGGGACTACGTTGATCCGAACTTGCAACACCCATTTTTTTTTATGAAATTATGAAGTTCTTCACTGGATCTCTTGGTGCAGAAGTAGAACACTAAACACTTTAACCCACTGAACACCAAACAAGTTTTAACTAAAACACCGACGCGTTTCAACAGCAATGATGTCATTATCAAGGCGATAATAAAACTAAATTAAAATAAAATCTACAAAAACAGGTAACCTAAATGATAAAATTTAACATTTTGCCTACTACTGCATCCCTAAAAACTTCTAATCACGCTCAACTATTCAATATATATACTTAGCTCTGCGAGCCTAGTTGGCCCATGGCTTTCTCAGGATTATTTAATAAACTTAATATTAGTTACATTGTCGTAAATGTCAGTAATTTCAAGGACTGTGGACTCGTAAGATATAGATAAAAACAGCTGTAACACTAACACTACAACGTTTGGAACGTTTGTTCTTGAAGATTTTCACAAACTTAAAAACGTCTCTTTTCCTCGCTTTTCTGTAGTATATTCAAACATAACAATAACAAAATTATTAAAAAATGGATTTTAAATGGAATTATTGGGAAATATTTTTCATGAATATGCAAAATACCAGTTTCATCATACTTCGATGAAAATACATTGCAAACTATGTTTTCCAGTTATAACTCGTAAGACGTTTTAGTGCTTTTAGCAAAGTTATTACTTTATTTATTGTTTATTGTAATGTGTATTTACCGATATTGATACTCATGTAATAAAAATTTATGAAAATGACGTTTCAAAGAACAATCGTGATAAATAATGGGTAAATCCTAGTTTAATGGAAATGCACAGATGGAATACCTCTTTAACATTTTCGTTTCCGTCTTGATATCGAATTGTTTACTTGTAATCGTAAACAATTTTATAGTGCATACACATACATACACACACACAATCTAACATAAGTATTAGTAATGTGATAACTTCTGCGATGTTAATTCTCTATATATACATATGTATACATAGTTAATTTGAGATGAGAAGTATTCAACGATAAGCGGATTTCGATAGCAGGGTTACGTATTAGTGTTTGTATTTCATTTGTTCATTAAAGTGGTTGTAAATTCTTCATTTGGATATAATGCGTAAGTACCTATTAATATAATTGAGCGAAAATAATGTGTTTTCCTACAATGATTTATTTGTAAATACGTTTTAAAAATATCTACCTTTACGATCATATGGGTCGTTAAAATTTTTAAATTTTGACTACTTTTGTAATGCTGAAGATCTAAAAAAATTATTCTAGTATCACAGGATTTCATATTTGCATCAATACTGCAAACATTCTATTTAAAGAAATCGGCTAACGCTGCATTTTATTTACATTATTGTTGCGTAAAAGAAGCGATATTACAAATTACAACACTAGAGGTTACAACCTTTTGTAAAAATATATTAATCATTATCAGTACGCATCATCTACTAATGTAGATCATGTATATTTTTGTGAGTCTTAAATAGTATACAAAATTATCTTTGTAATCATACATATTTCTTATTTTGTATCACGTTGTTTATTGTTTTATTATGAAATATCTACACATTATATCAATATACAGTGTGTCCAAGATAAGGATCCTAAGCATGGGAATCTCAGTACCTGTAGGAGATACAGCTTAGGTTAAATTAGGAAAAAGTTGCGTTCTTTGAAGCTTATTTACATGCCGGAGAGATGAAGAAACCGATGGCAAAGCCATCAGCTTGGGGAGCTCCCCGTCCATTTTCCAGGCCAAAATAATTGCCATCCAGACCTGCGCAGAGAACATTTTAAACTGCCTACAGGTAAACGGATCGGTAGAAATTTTAGGCAGTCAGGCTGCCCTTAGAGCAGTACAATGTGTCAGGTTTGATTCAGAGATGGTACTTCACTACCATAGAAAGCTCTAAAAACTAACGGAATATCACAGCATTACGCTGAAATGGGTCCCAAGCCACTCACAAGTTAGCTACAGATACTAGCGAACGACATTGCTCCTACTGGAATGCACTTGTTGGCGTTGACACTGCAAAACTCTCAGAATCCGTCCAAATGAAAACAGATTTCGCAAGGTAGTCTTTATGACCAGAGACAGGCTGATAATAAACTCATACATCGCATGGGCCTAATAATCTCTCCCCTGTCTAGAAACTGTGGGAGTGTGGAGGAAACTCCAATCCATCTTTTTGCTGACTACCCAACAGTGGACAGGGAGAGCCGGATATACTTTGGGGCGATCGATTAGATCATACCGGAGTAACTAAATTAACTTTTGACCAGGCTACTGCCTATCCAGGTAGTCTGGTGGTCTTTCTTTTTGGCCGAGTTTCGGGATCATCCCGCCCGTGCAGTCGCAAAAAAAAAAACATATTGCCTGAAAGATTTGTTTTGGAACCTAAAGATCCTGATGCAGACTCTAGTAAATGGACTACCGTAACATAGAATCATCAAAATCTAAGAAACAGCGAAGGTAGCCTAAACAATATCTCACAGTAATATCTTTTGAAAATTAGACTGCAAATGTTATAGCAGTGAAACTAAATTTTACAGCTGAAACTGGTTTGTTTAGATATCCTAAAGACTCCTATATAAAAATATCAATTTTATGGTGAAATTATTGTCTTAGAAATTCACTCAAATCATATATGTATATCTAGATATTTTCATGTTGTTTATAAAGTTTAGTTAAAGATGGTTAAGGAAACAAGAACAAATTGCTCTTTATTAGTCTCTCTTAACTAGTCAGGTTCTATTTTTGGTATCAAGATCTTGACACCCAGCGATAATACAAACTGCGTGCAAACCCCAATCTATACCTTAAGGGACCTAACTAAACGTATAAATTTTTGAAATAAAACTATAACGATGTTGAGCGCTAAAACTAATTGATTTTCCATGAGTGCTAAATATTACTTCTAATAGAAAATTAATTATGAAGTCGCTGGTAGTTTGTCTTATTCCAGAATTACAAAATAAACCTACAGGAACTACTGTATCCCCTGAAGTTAATCACTGCTAGATATATCTAGTTCTACCTTGTAATGTTTCATTCATTTGAGATTGTAATTATTACATCACAATAGTGATGTAACGAAATCCGAAACTGGCTACTATTTTGTTTTGTTTTCCATTTATTTGCAAAATTAAATTTTGTTGTCTTTCATGACTGGCTTACTACAGCTATTTAGGTCATCTATGCTGTACCCTCTAAGCAAGATTTCAAGATTGCATGCAGAAAAGATAGCTTAACCCTACAACAACCATGATGTGGAACTTACTGTCACTTTGAACTCCTTTTTTAAATTGGAAGACTAACATTTGCATTTCTATCATAAATCAATTGGACAGTATGAAGTAATCTTCTGCAATAGGTAGATCAATTGAACGATGGCAGGAAATGTTTTAGATCGGTTGAGTGCTATCATTGATGACGATGAAATGATCCCCAACTGATAGGAATGCTAAGTAAAAGACACCTAATAAAGAGTAGTTATGTACCCGAGCTATCTCGTACTTAGTTTTGCAACTACGACTTATATCGTATTTGGCGTAGTGGACGTGTTAGAAATGCAAAGTAAATTTGTTAATTATATTTTATACAAACGATTTTCATATAGCATTTCTATTGAATGTACCTATTTACATCATATATTAAATGACAGCTGGGGTTACGTCTGGCGGTCTAGCTTATGTCTGTATTCAATACTACCAACCTATAGAAATTAAAGAAAGTCGTGTCGAAATACATCACTTTTCGACACGCAAAAGCGTGCTTAATGACTTCTTTGCCAATGCAAAATAGAATGAGAGGTTCTTCACTGGATCTCTTCAATCTCTTCACCAATCACTAAACACCAAAAACGTTTAACTAAACACCGACGCGTTTTGACAGCAAAGCTGTCATTATCAAGGCGATAATAAAACTAAATTAAAACAAAACCTATAAATAACTTGTTATTATATTTATGATATTTTTTTCAGTTCGTTGTACGCTACCAATTCTTTTAATATCGGTAGTTTTGGCCGACCCAGCAAGCGATGTTTCAGACGGAATCAACAATTTCGCGTACAAGCTCTATAATGCAGTGTCTCATAAAAACAAGAATTTGATCTATTCGCCCATGAGCATCCATACAGCGTTATCTTTCACATATCAAGGAGCTGTCGGTGAAACAGCAGAAAGTTTCCGAAACGTTTTAAACGTTCCGGAACAGGCTGATACAGCCACTGCTTATAAAAAGATCATAACCTCCCTAACTAACACCGATAAGGTGCAATTACGAATAGCGAATAAGATTTACGTAAAGAATGAGTACAAATTGAAGGAAAGCTTCCGTGCGGTGGCTCAGGAATCTTTTGACGCAGATATCGAGGCTATAGATTTCAATGATGGAACTAATTCGGCTAATAATGTCAATCAGTGGATTAGAAATAAAACAAATGGTAAAATACAGGAGCTGGTGAAGGCTGATGATTTCAATAGTAAAACACGAGCCCTACTTCTAAATGCGATCTATTTTAAAGGTAAGTATATAAATCTATTTTTAAAGATTTAAAGTCTAAGTACCGTTAAAAATATATAATTAATTAATGTGTTTATTATATAGGAAATTGGGCAAAAAATTCCCAGCCAAAAATACACAAGACGACAAATTTTTCACGTCCGAAACTGAAAGCATCAACTGGAAGATGATGAAACAAACGGGACACTTCAAATATGGCCAAATTGATGAATTGGATTCGAAAATTTTGAAAATGCATTACGAAGACAAACGATACTCAATGGTCATCATTTTGCCTAATTCCAGAACTGGTCTGGATGATTTGGAAAAGAAATTGATTGATAAAGATATCAACAATTTCACTACATTTCCGAGGCACGTTATAGTCACAATACCAAAATTCAAATTAGAAAGCGATCTTCAATTGAAACAACCCTTGAGTGAGGTAAGAAATTGTATTAAGGATCATGCATCATAAACAGCATTTTTTTATCATGTTACAGCTTGGACTTGCCCACATTTTCTCAGCTAACGCTAACTTTTCTAATATGCTCGACTCTGACGAACCACTATCGGTCGATAAAGTGATACAAAAAGCATTCGTAGAGGTCAATGAAGAAGGTTCTGAAGCTGCCGCAGCTACCGGTATGTTAATTCATTTTAACACCTGTTACGTTTCGTGCTGACGTATATATTTTATTAATAACTCAAACTCATAAAACAAGTCACTGGTTTAATCATTTATTAACAACTTATTAGGACATACATGTGTCTAATGTAACTGTCTAATGATGATGTGGTGTTGCGCATGCCCTCTAGGCATCATTCCTAAACTACATTAAACTTATTACAATTCAAATATGCAACACCTCTCTTTCTTAACTAAGTCTAACACTACTTGGTTAATAAATATAATCTTTTAAATAAGATGGTGGCTTACGGTTACGTTTTCGTAATATGTTATGCTCTACATTAAACTTATTGTCACATTCAATAATATCATTCAAATTTGGGGCTTCGACGATTTCTTCATTCCCATTGTCACTAGTAGGTTGATTCATATCCCTGTTTATATAATGTTCTAACATTTCATCAAATAATTCGGAATTTCTATCTTGACTTCTGTTGTTTTTAAACTTTCTCAAGAATTTTCGGTTTCTCACAACTTCATTCTTATCTTCATCAAAACTAACTCTGTACGATCGCGGTCTATAATTAACTGTTTCCAGTACTTTTCCTGGTTATTCCATATCTTCTCCTCTGTTTGTACTACTACCCTTTCTCCTCTTTTTAATTTAGGCAATGTTTTGGTGTTTTTGTTAAAGTATTTCTTTTGTTTATTTTGATTTTCAACTAGTATTTTCCTAACGTTAGTAGCATTATTTGGTGTTAATAGTTTTTCTTGTATAGGTAATTGTGTCTTGATTTTTCTGTTGAATAATATTTCAGCTGGAGATGGTAATTTTGAGCTGATTGGAGTTGCTCTATATTCCAGCTTTTTTTAATAGTTTCTTAATTGTCTGGACATGTCTTTCTATGAAACCATTTGACTGGGGAAAACGTGGACTGCTAGTTTTGTGAGTTATTTCCCATTCCTCTAGGAAATTTTGAAATTTTAAATTAACGTATTGGGATCCATTATCAGTATACAAAATATCTGGTTTCCCATGTCTTGCAAAAATTGATTTAAAATAATGTATTATATTATTACTAGTAGTATCATTTTTTAGACATATTACTTCAGGATATTTAGAATACATGTCTACCATTAACAAATATTCATAATTATTAAAGTGAAAAAAGTCGGCTGCGATTGATTGCCAAGGTCTGTATGGTAGTTCTCTGTTGATAATGGGTTCTTTTTGATTCATATTTTGAAACTTCGCACAAGTAAAACATTTGTGAATTATATCTGTAATTTGTTGTGTCATGTACGGCCAATAGACTACTTATTTTGCTTTTAAAATGGTTTTGTTTATTCCCATATGCCCATAATGTAACTTGTCTATTATTGATTGTCTTAAACATTTCGGTATAATTATTTGATTACCTTTTATTAATAACCCCTTTGTTTCATAAATTTCTGCCCTAGCATTCCAATATTGCTTAACTATCTCCGGTAAACTTTTCTTTGTATTCGGCCATCCCTCTTTAATTATTTTAAGTAATTCATTCAACTCATAGTCTTTTCTTGTTTCTTATTCAATTTCTTTAAATCGTTGTGGACTAATACTGGCATAATTAATGAAATTAATTTGAAGTTCAATTTCATTTTCGAGTAATTGAAATTCTTTTTCGTCATACTTACTTCTAGATAACGCGTCTGCGAAATACAACAATTTTCCGGGTATATTTCAAATTCATATTGTTGTAGGTAAATCATTATTCTTTGCAATCTTAAAGGACATTTATCTAAATTTTTCTTAAATATGGATTCAAGAGGTTTATGATCCGTCTCTATAATAAATGGTTTTCCATAAAGGTATTGGTGGAATCGTTGACAACCAAACAATATGGCTAAAGCTTCTTTTTCTATCTGAGCATAATTTATCTGAGAATCAGTTAGAGATTTTGAAGCATAAGCTAAAGGTTTACCTTTTTGAAGTATTACTGCTCCCAGTGAATGCTTCGAACTATCTACAGACAAGGTAATAGGTTCACTCACATCAAAATAAGCTAACATTACCGGTTCATTCGTTAATATATTCTTTAGTGTATCAAAGTCTTTTTGGTGAATCTCCGTCCAATGCCATATTATATCTTTTTTTAGTAATTGCCTTAACTCATGCGTTATTTTAGATACATTTGGAATAAATTTTGCAACATACGTGACCATGCCCAAAAATCTACTAAGTTCTTTTTTATCTGTTGGTGTTTCCATATTTGTTAAAGCTTTTATTTTATTTTCGTCAGATTTAATTCCATAAGGGGTAAGTTTATGTCCAATAAAATTTATTTCATTAATAGCAAATTTACATTTGGATTTGTTAAATTTGATTCCCATTTCTCTAGCCCTATCTAAAACTTGGGTTAAAATATTGTTATGTTCTTCTATTGTATTTGCGTGAATTATCGGATCATCAAAATAAATATTTATGCCTTTTATTCCTGAAAATGCTTCGGAAAATATTTTTTGGAAAATTTCTGGTGCGCACGCTAAACCAAATGGTAACCTGGGAAATTTAAACCTTCCAAAGGGCGTTGCAAATGTTGTTAATTGTGATGCTTTATCACTTAATCGAATTTGCCAGAAGCCCTTATTGGCGTCAAGAATTGTAAAATATTTGGAACCATTTAAGTTTGTCGTCAGTTCATCAAAGGTACGTATTTTGTAGTGTTCCTTCTGTATTGCATTATTCAAATGCTTTGGGTCTAAACAAATTCTAATTTTATTATTTGGTTTTTTAACAAGAACTATCGGATTAACAAACTGAGTAGGCTCTGTTATTGATGCTATAATATTATCTCTAATCATTGAATCTAATTCTTCTCTTAATTAAGTACTTAATTGAAAAGGAATTTGTCTACACGGTGCAATATGTGATGTATAATTTTTCTTAAGTTGAAATTCATACGGTTGGATTTTAATTTCTCCTATTCCTTCAAATAAGTCATTCTATGTTCATTAATAATTTCTGGGCAATTTTTATTTATTTTGAATTCATTGATTTTTAGCATATTTAAATCATTTATCATTGTAATACCAATGACCGGCACTGTATTACAATCAGTTTCAATAATTACAAAATCTATTGTATATAATTGCTTATTCAGTTTACATTTTAAATTACATTTGCCTGACACACGTAATTAGAAATTTTTACATTTGTTTGTTCTAAAATATTACCTAAATTAAGTTTTTTGTATATATATATTCTGGAATAACATTGACTTGCGCACCTGTGTCAATCTTAAATCTAACATTTTTATTACAGTCAAGAATCAAAATATTTAACCAAAATTCATCATTATTGTTCATACATTCCGTTATGCTACCAACTAAATAATTTTCATTTTCTGTGATTTCATCATTTGATGTTACAGTATTAACTCTTTTACTAAAACAATTTGACGCAAAATGATTGTTTATTACATTTTCTGCAAATTTTACCATATGCTGGACAATTTTTCGGACCATGCATGAAATTACAAGGCGTACACTGTATATTATTACCTGATTGACGTTGAGATTTATCTGCGGTTTTTTGCTTCATAATCGTCTTTCCATCTCTGTTGCACTCTTCACTATTCGCTATCTTCCTTCTCGCTCCCGTATTCGTGTAGTTACTTCCCTTAGTCGATGGGTTCCTTTGCGTAAATTCTTTTAAATGTATTCCCGCAATTTCGGCTGACTTGCATATTATAATGGCTTTATCAATATTTAAATCAGTTTCCTGTAGCAATCTATTTTTAACTTTTGCATCTCGAATACCGCATACTATTCTATCGCATAAAAGTTCATCCTTCATGTTTCCAAAATCACAATTTTTGGCTAAATTTCTCAGATCTCCCACGTAGGAATCAAAATCTTCATTTGGTAACTGCACTCTATTATTAAATTTGTGTCGTTCGATACTTTTATTTGATCGGTATAAAATAGGTATCTAATTTGCTTAATATTTCTTGCGGATCCTTCTTACTTTCGCGCGATATTTCTAGATTAGACAAAATTTCACGTGTTTCTTTACCACAACAGTGTAATAATGTAGCAGCTTGTATTTCTTTACTTTTTTTCTGTGCAACCTGTAGCAACAGCGTATAACTCCCAATCATCTTTGAACTGCTTCCAATTTTTCGCAATATCTCCCTCCATTTTCATAGGCTCAGGCTGTTGTAGAAACTCCATTACTAATTTTCTTCTTTTATATTTCTTATTTCTTTAATTCTTCTTAATTTATTTTCTCTTCTTTTAGTTTTACTCTGACTGCGCCATGTTATGTTTCGTGCTGACGTATATATTTTATTAATAACTCAAACTAATAAAACAAGTCACTGGTTTAGTCATTAATTAATTAACAACTTATTATGACACACATGACTGCCATTATGTCTAATGTAACTGTCTAATGATGATGTGGTGTTGCGCATGCCCTCTAGGCATCATTCCTAAACTACATTAAACTTATTACAATTCAAATATGCAACAACACCGTTTAATATTTCCAATTAATATATCTATTACTGTTTTCTACAGGCGTCATCATGATGTGGCGTACCGCTCCAAGACCACCACCCATCCGTGAAGTATTTAAAGCAGATCATCCTTTCATATTCTACATAACTGCAAATTTTGGAGATGACGATGATATACAACCAGATAAAATATTGTTTATGGGAAAACTAGTCTCGCCAAAATAACAGCTTAATTTACACACATTCTGTATTTGCAATGTACTTGGTTTTTCATTCCTTTGTTCATAATTTTTTGTTTTATTTTGTGTTCAGTGTTCACTTTAGTAACGTCATGTGTTTACCATATTTATAAAATTAAATCAGAAAAGATCAAATATGTTAATTGAACTGCCGCAAATGATAGTTAGTATAGTGTCAAGACCCAATTTAGTTTTTTTTTTTATATGAGAGATGATGTATTAGGTTAGGTACGCGACGATACGTATGTGTGATAAAACAAAGCGGGACGTTGTTTCTGTATGTTTATTTTAGTTGAGTTCGGCAATTTGCACCAAAGTGATCTGTTACGTTAATTTGACGTATAAATAAAAATTGCTATTAGCCAATCTCATTTAAACAAAATTTGCGCCACAGATCAATCCGGTGCAAATTACCGAGCTCTGCTTTTGTACAACGAATTAGTCAATATACATATTTTTAAACAATTGGTGTAGTTATTTGAGTAGAGTTCTTATTTTGTATAGTTTATAGAATTACTAATAACTAATTAACCACGTAGGTACCCATAATCTATACTAAATATATAACAGCTCCTAGCTAGCCTGTGTGGTAAATTTTTTTTCCGGCAGTCCTCTCATCAGTGAATTGCTTACTCACAACGATGGAAGTTTTTGCCGTTCCAATGCAAAGCATTCAAAAATAATACAATAGTCTGTCTCCTCCTCCTCATTCCATAGTCTAGTAGGTATTTCCTTGGACATCTGTGTCTTGTTAATATATTCATCTCAATTTTAAGTTGTACTCGACTGAGAGCCAGCACATCTACTACTAAATGCCTTGATGGCTGCCCCATCATCTGTTTGTTGTGTATCTACCCTTCGATGTTGTTCCATGTAACTGGTATGATTTTCTGATCCACTACTCCACTGCACCACGTACCGCAGTTTTGGTTATCGCCAGATCCGGTTCAGGTCCCGTAAATATGGTTTAAAAACATCTTGCCAACTTGTTTGCTATTTCCAAGAAACCTACTGGTGTTTTAGTCGTCTTTAAAATCATTTTTACTTATTTATTAAGTCAACAAACATTACATTTGTGTTTTCTTTGTTGTCATATTATTCACAACCTGCTTTCAAATATGCAAAGGTGACAGCAATTATAAGTAATACTTGACCATAGATAATATATACATTTCATTCTCTATAGATTGGACACTTCTAATAAAATTTTGTTGGCGTGTTTCTGCGCCATCTAATGAGATGTGTTAAATTTAAAACAGACCATACTGGGTCACGAAAAGGTTGTTTATTATTGAAAATTGAATTTCTAACTTTTAAACTAAAAAACAAAGCACCTTTATATAGTTTCTGAATATTGTCCTATATTTTCATTAAAAATATTTTTACAAAAATGTTATCTTCGTGGAACACGACGAAATAAAATTTCGTTCCCTAACGCTTCTCGTGAAGTTTCAATTCGGATGATATATGTCACGTATACCTGTAATATCGAAACCGAAGGTTAGGTAATTTATAAAAATGATCTCGAAAGATATTCAAGTTTTAACAATCTCGGAAAGCCACTAAGAGAGTACTATTAGAATGTAGGTCTAAACCATAACAGTATTTAATAACACATCTTGTATTTACCTATTAATTAGATGTTGTATACTGCACTCTCCTTGGCGAAGTATATTGTATCTGGTGTTATCGCCTTGAAGACATTAAACATTTCTTGTACTGCTTCAATTTGTATGGGATAATCCGATATGAAAATAAAGTGTCACTGGTTTATGTCAAAACTAGTATGTCAGGTCTTGTCAATTTAACAGAAACGATAGTTTCATCCTTAAGCGATATTTAACACTACTATTTAAGGTTTAAACTAAACCACGTCCAACATAATCCTTCATGCATACATACATAATCAAAGACCTCTTATACCCGAAGGTGTCGAGGTGTAAAGTTCTCTTAATTTAGTTTCACAGATTCAACAAATTCACGCCACTCTTTCCTATTTCTGGCTAGGGCCTTCGCCTCGTTCCATGTTTTTCCTTTTTTTTTCAGAAGTTCATCCGTACTGCTGTTCCACGTTTTTCTGGGTCGTCCTCTCCGATTTTTCCCGATTTTCCTTATCTCCCATACCCGCTTCAGCTGTCTACTTTCATTCATTCTGGTCAAGTCTCTCCACCATTTCAGTTTCTTTTCTTCTACTTAATGATTTTGTTGTCAGCATCTGTCTAATGTCACTGGATTGTAGTTGTTTTGTTTGTCTTTCGTTAAGTATCCAATTTTCTGCTCCATAGGTTAAGACTTGTAAGTATACTGCTTGACACACCGTCATTTTTGTTCTTGTTGTTATCTCTTGTTTATTCAAAAAGATTTTGTAGAGTGCATAATCCTTCAACTTATATTATATCTTCTCCACGAATATCACAAAAATTACCATATTCTACTAATACTGTTTTTAAAGACGCTTGCGACACAACATACAAAATCAGAATGACAATACAATGTCATAATGACACTCAATTTCGCGCTTTTCATCTTTCAAATTTCAAAAAGCAATGCCAGCGACACCTGGTGAAATGTGTGAGTACCAAAACTTTGACGACAGTACGCGGGACCTTCTGCCGTATCTATAGTACGTTAGTATTATATTATCTATGATACTTGACTAAAAAGCGTTAATAACAACAAAAACCACCAAAAATAGATATAGGGGGAGGGAAGGAGAGAACTTCTACCATATCGATAAAAAATTACATCTGCATTGAAATATCTCGAAATATGTATACAAAGTGCCCTATTAGAAAGAAATTAATTTTTTTGTGTTTGAAGTTTATCTGCTTTGTCACTAAATTTTGAACAGCTTGTACGAGTATAATCTATTGTGGGTTTCGAAATGTAGATATTTAGCAACCATTATGGTTCTAATTGCAGTTTTGGTAGACTACCGATGTTGGGTGAGTGCCCGGTAATTTATTACCGGGCACTCACTATTACCGTTGATTGAAGGAATACATAAAGATGCGCAACCTATGACAGTTGACAGAAATCTCAGATCCCTTAAATGCAAATCTCCATTTAAGGGATCTGAGATTTCTGTCAACTGTCATAGGTTGCGCATCTTTATGTATTCCTTCAATCAACGCTATTACTGAATAAACATATACATATCGAATTTTTGGATCTTGTCCGTTACGTCATTAACATTGTAATTAAGCAAAGATATAATATAATACGTAAAATATTCATCACCGACATTTAACGTACACTCGACAAGACTAAGTCTTCGAACGGCTACAGTGTGCTGTCTTTGTCAGTCCATTGAGGCAGTACATTGTGGCCGTTCGAAGACTAAGTCGTGTCGAGTGTACATTAGAGAGGAATGTCAATATGACATATGAGTCGATTCATACTGACATTACTCATGACGTAACGGACAAGATCCAAAAAATTCGACTAGTATACAGGGTGCCCACCTAGTACGCGTAAGTCCAATATCTTGGTTGATAAGAAATATAATTGAAACTCTTTTTATTTCACGTGTCTAGTTTTCTCAAGATCTACAAACCTAAAACAATGTCGATTATACAGAATTGTGCATTTCTTCTGCACAAACAGCAACCTTGTTTTTTTTTAATACAAACCTATAGTTATTTTGAATCTACATGAAAAATAAAAGGAACTTTATGTATGATTTTCATATGAAAAAACTGACGGTCTTTAAGATATTTGGATTACTATGTTTTTCTAGTAAAATTTTGTCAAATACAATATCGCATTTCCGGTTACGCTAATTAACAGAAAAGACCAAATCATAGTTCTTCAAAACACCATGTCAGAAACTGACCTACAGTATAAGGGATGCCCAGAAAATGTTGTCAAATTTGACGAAGCAAAATATGAAAAATCTCCGTTAATTCAAATAGAACATCTTGTATATTATTTATCAGTAAAACGCAGAATTAAATACAGTAAAACCTGTGTTACTGGCCGCCTGTATAAAACGGTTACCTGTGATAACTGCCAGATTTAACATTGCAAAGATCTACAATATGAGTATTTCCATATACAAGATAACTTGAACTACGAAAGCCTATTGATAGGAGAAGGTAGTGGAGGGTAAAATTAAATGTATCAATTTTAGTATTGTCAACTGTTTGTATGACAGGAATGTCAGTGGTTATGTCAAATACTATGGCAAATCATAAAACCACTTTATAATTTGCACTTTTTCATTAAGTGTGTATTCCATTAGGATAGTTTGATGGTTCGGTAAAGTATTTGACATAACCACTGACATTCCTGTCATATAAAAAGTTGACAATAGTAAAATGGATACATTTAATTTTAACTCCCACCACCCTCTCCTCTCAATAGGCGTTCGTGGTTCAAGTTGTTAGCCTGTATATACAAACCTTGCAATAACGACCGCCTTTACAAAGCGGCCACGACGATACCGATATTTTATAGCATAAATGTAATAAAATTTATCTCTCAATAACGGTCGTCGTCCGTATCGAAAATTTTAATACTCTTACATTGTATTTGTTGTTCAGTCTAAAGCAGATCACAGAATTTAACTGTAAGGGGTTTTATTGTTAGTTATAATGAAACACAATAGAATTATTTTACAACAGCGGCCGATTGTAATCCGTTTGAACGGATTGCTTTGATCGCTGTTTCCGAAAACACCTGTTTATTCGATCAGTTTAAATGTATCATTGTATTCGTGAAATGTTTGAATATGTCGCTAAAAAGAAAACGTTCGTCACTCAAAGACAAAATTGATATTATCGAGAAGAGTGAAAAGTATAATTTAAGTTCGCCGAAGTTAGCCGAGTTGGGAAAACTCAACAGAGAAGCAACAAGAAATTTAAACATCGAAAATGTTTCTCATTCAAATGGTTGGTTGGAATTTTTGTGTCGAAGGCACGATATCACTTCTAAATCAATTTGTGGTGAGTCCGCTGATGTAAATTTGCAGATATAGAAGCATGGAAATCTAAATTACCATTAATTTTAAAGTATTATTTCCCGAAGGATATATTTAATGTTGATGAAACAGGTCTGTATTATCGCGCCATTCCAAATAAAACTTTTGCATTAAAATATGATAAATGCAATGGGAAAAAATCTGCAAAACAACAGTTAACTATTTTATTCTGCGCAAATATGGAAGACGACAAAGAAAACCCTTTAGTTATTGGAAAAAGTAAAAATCCGCGGTGTTTTAAGGGTAATCATATCGAAAAATTACCTTTAGAGTGCGTACATAACAAAAAGGCTTGCATGACATCAAATTTTATGACAAAATGGCTGCATCAATTTGACATGAAAATAAAAAAACAAAATCGAAAGGTGCTTCTATTTCTAGATAATGCAACTTCACATCCTATAAGGTTTTGCTAGAAAATGTCAAATTTTTCAATTTTTTTTCCACCAAACACTACGTCGTATTGTTAGCCGTTAGATCAAGCTATAATTCATCATTTTAAGATATACCGCAGTTTTTTTGATCAAAAGACTATTAACGTTCATTGAGAGTGATTGTGATTTTGAAGATTCGGAAAAAAGCATAAACCTAACAAATGCGCTAATATGGATTGCTGTCTCATGGACACATGTTTCTCGATCTAAAATTACAAACTGTTTTTCCAAGCTGGATTCGCAGAAGTAGTTCAATCTAATTAAGATTTTTGCGAGGAGGACGAAATACCCTAAGCTAAGTTATTTCCAAAAAATCGGCAGGACATTTGCAAGTTTACACGACGTTGCTTTAATTGACAATGATGAACCTACAGAGAATCCTGATTTGAGTATAGCAGAAACTGTTGAATAACTACGCAATAATGATGATGATTCCGATAGGAACAAGATAGAAGAGTTTGAAGATCCAAAATCAGCTTTGTCAAATATGGGCGAAGTGTGCGAAAAATTAAGAGAAATACAGAGTTATTTCCTGTGTAACAATAACGGTGACATGGTTATAGACATTTCAAAAATTTTACACAAATGTGAAAGTGGAATGTATAAATCTAAGTTAAAAAATCTAAAACAAACAAAAATTGAAGCATTTTTTCTCAAAACATAAAAGCAGTCTATGTAAATGTATACTTATACCTACATATTACCAATGAACGCAAAACAAAATACATACACTTTTAGTTTAGTTATGTATGTGTCTCTGTATTCTCTATTTTAAGTTTAAATTAAATCATTTAAAATAATGTCCAAATGAGTTTTATTTCTAAAAGAAAAATAATAGCTATCCTGTGAAAATATTTACTTAGAATTTGGCGTAAGTAATATCTATCACGCTTCTGCGGCCACCTTTGAATAACGGTCAAAAGTTTTGATTTTTTTAGTGGCCACTATTCACTCCTCTAATTTTTTGAATAAATGTCTGCTAGAAGAAATTTTTTCAGAAAAAATCGAATAACTTCAAAACGCCCGAATCAAATTGTAAAAAGTAAAGATATTAATTTGATAAAGCTTAAAAGTAGGTGAATCCAAATGTGTAAAAATATACAGGCTGTTCCATTAAAAATAATGAAGTAGATGGCGACTTCCGATATAACCGGAAGTGCTAGAAATCTAATAATATTTTCATTGAAGAGAACATATTCGACTATATATAATTCTAAATTTTCAAATTTATATTTGGACAAGAACCTCATAAACTTCTAATGAACGGTCTCGCTGAGACACCTGTTATGTAGTACCGTATCATTTTTGAATATTATCCATTTGGACCTGGCGTCATCTATTTTCTGTAGTCTCAACCAGGTCGGTTTCACTAGATTACCATGACTACTACCAATATTTTTAATGCGAACGTCCCCATGAGAGGCGCTGCAATGCAATAATGCTGTTCAAATGTTAATTTGTTTAATTTTGATTTAATTGACATTTGTCAAATTATTGTCAATGTATAATTGGTTTAAGCGTTGTGTTCAATATTATTGATTATTTCGAGTTCTTTTCTTTCTTCAAACACAATATTTAATTACTTTGATTTTATTGTTTCACTTTGTATTTAGTTGCATGTTAATTATTTTAGTGTTCTAGCATATTATCATAATTTAATAATTAACTAATATGGAAGGTCCACGCTGCGTTATAAAAATGGTTTTGTAGTAAAATATGGTAGCAGACACTGTTTTCCTAATCCAGCGAAAAATATGGATGTTTAAAAAATGGATCAAGTACTGTAATGATGAATGATGTAATTTGCCACCAGAAAATGTATATTAAAATCGACGAGTTTGTAGAAATCATTTTACTAATGATCAATGTGGGTCTAATAATAGATTGTTGTCTACTGCATATTCAGTTTTAAATATTCCAAGTAAGCTTTCGGCCTAATTCTCATTATGCGTTTTGTTGTTGCGGCAAAAATTTCAACATTTCAGCGATCGTGTGCTTTTCACCTATTTTTATCAGTGGACTAAGGTAGTTTTGAATTGAGTTATTAATATTATGTCGTTTTAGTATGATTTGAATATTATTTCTATGGGCGTCCTATTTTGGTAGTATTCTACGATATTGCTTCATACTAATGAAAAAAAGTTTCACTTACAATCATTTTTCGGAGAATTTTTGAAGAAGTTCCAGCTGAGAATTTGCCAAATTATAACATAACAATATATGTAGTGAAAATGTATGGTCTCAACCTATAGCCATGAAAGTCTTCTTATGGAACCGGATCTGAAATACTTACCATAAAATTTTCGTATTTCTCTGTATTTAAACCGGCCACAGCAGTAAAAGCATCAACTCCGACTTTTATTCATATTATAAACAAATTGCAACAGGGGGCTAAATGGCTTATAAATAATATAATTACTCATCATTAACTTAAATTTCTGTTTCTTTTTTCTATTGTATAGAAAAATTCTATTGTATACAGAATTCTTATGTACTTACGGTCCGATTTCATAATAATGTCCTTCATTCGGTTTATTCTCGGTTAAGTAACGAGTATGGTAGTTTAACGGTATATCAAAAAGGACTTAGGAATATATCAATTAATGATCGCATAACACTATTTTTTTATGAAAGTCAATTTGTATTTAATAGTGACTTTAAATAATAATACGGCATTAGGTTTTATTACGAAATAGACCCTTATTTCTATCAAATATGTTATCCTTTTGTAATTTACCTTATTCATAAAAATACAATATAACTTATATATACATATTTGTTATTTATGTTTTGTATTAATTCATTAAATATAAATTGAAATAAAATGCATCGTACGCTTTGGTATATTTAAGCGTCGCGCTTTCGCATAATAATGCGAACGTACTCAGTAGATGGCGCAAAACATGGTTATGATTGACATATGTTATCTGACGCATCTATATTATATTTCATCTATGGTCTCAACAAAATCAGAAATTAGATTAATTGTTTTGATCGATAAAATAGAGAATTATAGAGAAGAAATATGTTTATTTCTGTATATTTAAATATTATTCTCTAAATTTATGTTATGAGTGTAATTTTTAAAATAAACAATTAAAAAATTAAAGTAATAACTTATTCTTTCGCACAACGAAAAAAACCTAACCTAAACCTCATTCCTGTAATCCTGTAAAACCATTTTGATTGTGAATATTCATATTTACACATTTTAATAATTTCTATAAACAATAAACAAATTTACAATTTTAATTATTCCAGCCTACATAAAAAAGACATATCATCGCAAATGGAGCTAAATTATACAAATATATAAATTTAATTTTAAGATATAATAAAATAATCATTTAAAGCGATGCAAACATTTAATAATACTTAGCTATTTATTAAGTAACCATAAAGCAAAATAAACAATTGTAAAGTATTTTAAAATTAAGCACTAAAGATTATGTCGAATTTCATATGTAGAACATGCTTGGAGCAACTAAGCGATGGCTGTGTAAATATTTTTAATCATCGACAACATAGCAAAATCTTATCAGAAATGCTAAATGAATGTGCAACTTTGAAGGTAATTTAGTTCCATATAGATAATAGGATTTGCATATATTTGTTAGTTTTAAAACAATAGTTTTTACAGGCACATAAACATGATGGTTTACCTGTTCATATTTGCAAGAATTGTGTCCAGAACAATTGTTATCTGCATGGAAGTTTCGTGTAATGGCAATTGAATCAGATATTAAATTGCATAGTTTTGATAATAATCATGAAACAGAGCAGAATTGTGATATATTCGAAACCACAAGATCAACTAACAATACGATGGTGAAAAGCGAAGTTAATATTAAATCGGAAGAAAGCAGCTCGACACTTCAAGAAAATAAAATAGGTGAGAATTTAGATGACAGAACTGATACAATGAACGTAATCGTTGATAGTCCAATAAGTATTGCATGCAGTAACACTCTCACCGAAAATTGCAATGATTCTTGTATTAATGTTGAAAACGAGGAAGATTCAAATAAAACCACCGAAGACATGTGTAATGTAAAAAATGGTACAATTACACAAACTGAATTACTTGGATATAAAAATGGTAAGAGATTAACGGGAAAAGAAAAGGAGAAACTATCAGTATTTTGTAAAGAATGCAATCGTTCTTTCGGTTATAAGTATTACATTAATAATCATTTAAGACATCATAACGGTGATAAACCATATAAGTGCCAAGATTGTGGTAAATGTTTTGTTAGACAATTCCAATTAAATCTGCATTTACGTGTACATACAGGAGAGCGACCCTTCTCATGTGAGATTTGCGGAAAACTTTCAAATTTGCAAGTGCAATTAAGTCGCATGCATTTGTCCATTCTGAAGATCGCCCGCATAAATGTCATGTTTGTGAAAAACCATTCAAACATGAATTCGCACTAGCCGCACATGTAAAAACACATTCAAGTGAGAAGTTATTCATTTGTGAGATCTGTGGAAAACCATTCCAGGACTCTTCGATGTTGAAAAATCACAAGGCTACCCATGTGACTGAAGCTGAAAAGATTTATACATGTTCGGAATGTAATAAGTCATTTGCAAATAACGCTAGGTTGAAGAAACATCTTAGAAGACATACTGGTGTTAAACCGCATCAATGTAATTATTGTGATAAATCGTTTGCTGATAAAGGTGTATTAAAAATGCATGTATTGCGACATACAGGTGAAAAACCTTTTATATGTCGTATATGTGATAAGGCTTTTAGACATCCTTCTACATTATACCTCCATATGCGTATTCATACAGGAGAAACTCCTTTTTCATGTAAAATTTGTTCGGCTAAATTTAAGTATTCACATCATTTAAAAAACCATATGAAAATACATACATAAGAAATATAACTTGTAAAATAAATCTTATGTAACAAATCTAATATATAAGATATTAAAACTTAAGATATTACATAATATTTGTGATTTCTTTAATAGGCCATTCACTATAGAATTACGGACCAAAAACAAGATAAAAAGCACCTTCCACGATCAGTCAATAATTAAAGAACTGTTTTCGAAAATCAACCGTGTCATGTTGATAAAAAAAGAATTGTGTTTAAAGTGTTAACGTTACTACATTCCTACCAACCCAGGTAGCACGAAAACGTCTAACTAAATTAGAAAATTATCTTATAACTGTTTATATTTACCTTCCTATTTTTTTTTGATGGAGTAAGAATTTACATCATATTCTTCACTTTACTGCTACTACTTTAATTCGGATATGTTACATATTTTTGTAGTTTCATCATTAGGTATCAGAAACTAATCTATGGCAATTAAGTGGCGTCAAAATATAATGTATTATATTCCTTTGTCAAATATTTTTGCATTTTCCAACGTTAATAAAATGTTTCTTGTGTAACGTTTATGGAACGTTAAATTATAACGTTTTCTTTTTGTGACATTAAGACGTTTCCTAAACGTTATATAAACGTTTTTGCTAACGCTAGGAAATCTTTTTAAAACATTTTACAAACGTTACATGCTACCTGGGATCGTCGTAATTGAGTAACCATTTGTACGCTACCTTGCTAGTCATTCCCAATCTTACTAATACATGTATGTACAAACAGACACTTTGAAATTTTCCTCTGCCGCACACGGACTTTGTGCAGATAGAGCGCATTCTCAAAGCGTTTGATTCCTGAGTACATAACATAAATTGTATTGAGGGCCTCTGTTGCGCTAAGGCTGGGGCGATTGCTCCTTTAGCCTCTTATTCTCCAGAGTGCGTGGTTCCTAGGACCATGTGGGATATTACCCGCGGGAGGGGCCTGTCCGGATCTACCTCTGCCAGATATTCAATTAAGTGTTTTTTTTCTAGCCAGTACCAGCGCGTACTCCGTTAATATCGGATACTGAAGGTCTGTGTGTATTTGGATATTGCTGACAAACCAGAGTGCCGCGACAATCATACGCAACACCAGGTTTTGTTAGACATTGAGACGCTTTATTTGTGACGAACTGATACTAGACCAGATCAGGACACGATACGTTTGAATTGGCTGGAGAAACGCCGTATACATTAATAATTTGATCTTGAGGCTCAGAAAGCTCTTGTAACAGAGAAGTGGATATAGGACAGACCTCGACCGCGGGAACTTTGAGATAACGTTCGAAAAGTGATGTCGGAAAATCAGCTTAACATCAATTTCTAAGGTAGCTGTTCGCCCTGTATTACCATGGTAGTAGGGGGGAGGGTTTCGTTTACGCGAAAGGCGTAATGCCTCACATTTCGAAGAGGCATAAATTGTCGTGAATATAGAAGTCGTGAAAGGATAATAAATAGTAACACAAAATAGGGCAACTTGAGAGTTTGGAAACTTTAGCCATGAAGCACCATAGCGACTGATGCAATAACTACGCTATTTAACAGCACCATCTGTACCCATATGTAGTTGTTACTTTTTGGCGGAATATTTGAAATAGATAATTTTTTTGTTTGGGATAATATACCGGCGGCCGGATAAAAATTGCGCTCGGCCATATCTCAGGAACAGTTTATAGCACAGCTTCCGGGAAAAAATATCAGGTACTAAACTGGTCTCGAAAAACATCGAAATTATATATGCAATTTTGCATTTAATTTAAATCATAAGAAAAATATTACGCACTATCTTCACCATTGGACGGTTAAGTGAGCTCACCGATCGTGGCATATTTATATAAGACAACATTGCGCACTCATTTATAATTCAAGACGGCTTTCATTCGTAAGGCCAACTGCTCGATCGCAAACTTGATAATGCTTGAAATATCTCCTGGCATGCATGTGATAAGCATATACCATGTTTACAGATAAGATCATTTTCAGCAATATGTTGCTGAAAATGCGTCTTGTATGTATATAACTGCATACATAATAAATAATTAATAAAGGTAAGAATTAGTCTTACAATTAGTACAGACGTCATACTAATAGGAAGAGGATACAAGGCAAATAAAACAATAAATAAAATAGTTATAGTCTCTATGCTTTATTTTGTTTCCTTCGCATTTGTATAAATTGCGTAATGTGATGTAATCATGCGATCATAATTATATATACATACCTTCTAATTATCTAAATACATCTTAAATAAATGTAATAATTTAAACAAATAACTACAAATATTGCAGTTATTACTTCCAAGATCGTGAACATATTTCTTTGACTAAATATACAAGGAGCGGATGTCACATTTTTATAAAAATTCAGATAATACCAATGTCGAAGTTGGCATTTGTCGTATAAATATTAGTTGAGTTAGACGAGCTTTCAAAACGTATATCACATATTTTCTTGGTTCATTAAATACGTAAATGGACATCTCTATAGAAGCAGGCACTAAATAACAATTCATTCTACTAAATAGTTCGGTTACGAACGTTTCCCTTAATTGAATTGTTTATTTGTACAGCTCAGAAAAAGCTATGTCATTTCTCACAACGGCGTTTCGTATTCATATGAAATAGTGTACTAATATGTAGAGTCAGCAAAGAGGGACAAGTTTCATAGCAATGTAGAGGGATGAAGTGCGTGGCATGGAAACTCGAGCGTCCGTTTCAAAACACACTTGCTCAATATTATTCCATTCCTTGTTGTGAATGCTTATCAGTACATACATACTTAGAAAATGTCGCATTCAGGTACGTTTCAGAAATGGTATATTTCGAAGAAACTAGAAAACGTAATAGCGAGTTTGCCGGATTTAGAACACGAAGGCGATATAATTAAAGGTATAAGATGCGAAAACTATTTGACATGTTGCATTAGGTGGCTTTGATACGGTCGCTCGGCTCCTCCACGTTGTTCTCCACCTCTTTGCCGAGTCTACTCATATGAACTGACTTGTTACGAGAAGGCAAATGAAGAGAATCGGGTAAATATTGATAAAAAATGTTGTAAGCAAAAATATAGTATACAGCGATGAACATACAAACACAAAAAGTTAATTAAAAAAAATACAAATAACAATAAAATATAAAAATAAACAAAGTAAAATAAAAGCAACAAAAATACAAAATCCACTCGATGTTTTGCCACTAACGTAAGTGGTTTCTACCGGAGCAAAAAGTGGGTAGGGAATACCAAAAGCAACGATAACTCGACGTACCAACCACGCTAGAGACAAAAACCTTCTAGTAGGTGAGGGATATCAAAGTAATTTAAAGTGTAAATTACGCCAGAAGTGAAAACTGTCAATATATAGTAAACAAACGGATCTAAACATATTAAGAGCGTTAGCTTATGTTATGTGAAATGTTGATAAATGTCACACATGGGCGGAAGAGTGTGTTGGCAGAATGTTTAAAATAAGTACCTCCTTCAAAATGGATGCCAATCAAAAATCTGGGTACCTAAAGATCAAAGGAACCAACGCAGTGTCGCTACTGCTCGGAATAGAATATACTATGGTAGAGCGGTGCTGAAGTAATAAGAAATATAGTGCTTTTCATGATATGGCGACTGAACATTTTAATACATACTAAGATTAGAGTCGGCAAAGACGGACATGTTTCAGTGCAGTACGGAGAACAATGTGGAGAGGCCGAGCAGCCGTATCAAGGCAATCGTTCAGTAACGTTTTGAGACTCGCATCTCATTTATGATCATGACTTTCATGAGTGAGTATAGGCGATGCGGACGCATGAATGTTTACACATACGAGCTGATAGCATAACGGTTCTTATCGATGTCCAACTTGGTAATGTATAATCTGAATACTTGCTCCAGAAGGAAAAAATGCTTCTTGTCTAATAAAGTGAACGGTAGATTACATAGAATAAAACAAACACCTATATCAAATGTTAATTGTTCGCTGTATTGTTCGCAGAACAGTGTTGTATGCTTTTAAGTGGCGTTCACAATTCCACCTGCTGGTACACGTCAAGTAGTTGTCGCATCTTACATATTTAATTCTATCATCTTCGTATTCTAAATCGGACATACTCGCTTTTACGTTGACTAGTTTCTTCGAAATACGCTGTTTCCTAAACGTACTAAATGCGATATTTTATAAGTATGTGTGTACTAATAACTACTCACAATGGCCAGTGGAATAATACTGAACAAGTGTGCTTTTTTGATACGGACGCTCGAGCTTCCATGCCACACCTCTACGTTGCTCCCCCCACTGCATTTGAAATTGCCCCGCTTTGCCGAGTCTAATAATGCGTGTCTATTATGTACACAAAAAGAATTACAGGCGATGGAAAATATTGAAATCGTCCTAGTTCTGGGCGACTTCAACGCAATAAACCAAGGTCGTAAAAACCTACCCTCAACTGATGACAAATATTGCAGCATGTCGATACATGTGCAGGACCGGACTACAAAAAAATTAAGTAGGACATATTTGACGTATAATTGTGCTACTATATAGTTCGTTTTACTTTTTAGATGTTGTTTGATCGCATTTTCAATTTATACATTTTCTTCAAATAGAATTATTAATTTGGCAAAATTATACATTTAAACAAATTATATTTAGGTACTGTTTTTTAAACTTCAATACATTTAGTTTAGTAATTGACTTTATTGTTTTAATCCCTTTGAGTCGCTATATCGTTGAAGGAACTATACTTTGCGACCACTTTCTTCAAAAAATATAAAAATTTCCAAGTAGAAGATTTAACCCAAAAGCTTATCATCACTTCGGAGTCCTCCGCTAACACAGAAACTTCAAACACAAATCTAAATAAAGTCTACCGACTTTATTTCTCAATCGTTCAATATCACTTTTATTTGTAAATGTATGTACAAATTATTTACAATGACTTGTTCTGTGACAATTACATCTTTAAAATCAATTTGTAAGCAAGTTATTGAGTTAATTATATATTTGATAGAAAATTTTACAAAAAATGAAAGTAACATTTATTTTTTATGTACTTTCATATGGTTCTTTAAATGATGTGAATATTTGAATTCTGCAGAACAAACTTTACATGAGTAGGAGTTTCTCCAGTATGAATGCGTTTATGTAAATATAAAGTGCCTGAATGTCTAAATGACTTACTACATATCGAACAAGTGTAAGGCTTTTCACCTGTATGCCGCAGTATATGCATCTTCAGCACTGTTTTATCCGCAAACGATTTCTCACACTGATCACATTGATACGGTTTTAAACCAGTGTGCCTCTTGAGATGATCTTTAAGTCTATAACTACTAGCAAACGTTTTATTACATTCTGTACAACTATACATCTTATCAGCGTCAGTTGTATGGGTATCTCTATGTTTATATAAAGTTGAAGGGTTGTTAAATGATTTTCCACAAACTTCACATGTGCACACCTTCTCTTTTGAATGAGTTTTCACGTGTGCAGCTAACGCTGCTTCATTTTTGAATGACTTCTTACAATGTTGACAAGTATGCGGACGTTCTTTGGAATGCACAAATGCATGCGATAACATTGTACTATGATATTTGAAAGCTTTTCCACAGATCTTACATGAAAATGGGCGTTCTCCTGTGTGTACCCGAGAATGTACATTTAGCTGAGAAGGCGAGGCGAAAAATTTACCACAGTCCTTGCATTTATGTGTTGCTATACCTTTATGGGTTTTCAAGTGGACCTCCATGTAATATCTATAACTGACAGTTCGATTACAGTCTTTACAGAAAACTGTTAGTTTCCTTTTCTCTTGTCTTGAGAATTTTTTACCATGTTTACGTTCTAATAATGCAATTTGTGTGTTTACATCGTTATCATCTGTTAAACATTGTTTCTTTCCAGTTATATGTACATCATTAATCGATTCATTGAGTGCCGTTTCATTTACGCTGAGATCGACATCATCTTCATTTTTATCACTTAAATCAAAATCATCCTTACTATCAATTGGACTTAATAACTCATCATCATTATTATATTCTAGATCATGATTTTCGATATTATCCATCAAATTATCAACTCCTCCTTTCATTATTTCATTTTCCGAATCAATATCAATTTCTTCGCATTTAACAGACACTTCATTTTCTGCGATTACACATCCAGTTGATTCAACAATTTTGGATATATCATGTTCTTTTGTTACTTTACTGCCGTAAGAATTGTGTAATTTCGTATCTGATTCAATTGCCATTAGACTAAATCTCCAAGCTGATGTTAGTTGTTCCACACAATTTTTGCAAATATATAAGGGTAGACCATCATCTTCATGTGCCTGGAAAATATTATCGGGAATCTATTCAAGTAAAAATTATTGTTAAAACATTACCTTCAAAGATGTACACTCGTTCAACATTTCTGATAACAATTTATCGTGTCGGTTAAGGTTAAATATTTTCAACAAATCACCCTCATCAGTATGGGTGTTTAGACATGTTCTACATACAAGGTTCATCACTAAATGCTCATATTCCATCAAACAAAACTAGTTGGTGGTGTATCTTTATCTTCAAGTATTTTATTTTACGTCTATATAAATAATTATCTGAATACGGATAGAATGATAATTGTATTTGAAACCTAACGTAAGCTCTAATTGTACGACTATTTTGAAACAGGTTGAGGTTAGGAATGGAAACAACCATAAAAATGAACGAGTAAAAATTTCGCTTTTTACGTTTTTGTAAATAATTCTCGCTTTTGAACTGTTTTGTACGAAATATCAGTAGTAGAGAAATTGAGAGACAGAGAAATATGAGAAAGACCAATGAAACTATATTATGTTTCTAAAATAATTGATGTAAAACCATAAAACAAAGTATTCAAATCATAGATAATATATACATTTCATTCTCTATAGATTGGACACTTCTAATAAAATTTTGTTGGCGTGTTTCTGCGCCATCTAGTGAAATGTGTTAAATATAAAACAGACCATACTGGGGCACGAAAAGCTTGTTTATTATTGAAAATTGAATTTCTAACTGTTCAACTAAAAAACAAAACGCATTTATATAGTTTCTGAATATTGTCCTATATTTTCATTAAAAATATTTTTACAAAAATGTTATCTTCGTGGAACACGACGAAATAAAATATTATTTCCTAACGCTTCTCGTGAAGTTTCAATTTGGATGGTATATGTCACGTATACCTGCAATATCGAAACCGAAGGTTAGGTAATTTATAAAAATGATCTCAAAAGATATTCAAGTTTTAACAATCTCCGAAAGCCACTAAGGGCTACTATTAGAATGTAGGTCTAAACCATAACAGAATTTAATAACACATCTTGTATTTACCTATTAATTGGATGTTGTATACTGTACTGTCCTTGGCGAAGTATATTGTATCTGGTGCTATCGCCTTGAAGACATTAAACATTTCTTGTACTGCTTCAATTTGTATGGGATAATGCGATATGGAAATAAAGTGTCACTGGTTTATGTCAAAACTAGTATGTCAGCTCTTGTCAATTTAATAGAAACGATAGTTTCATCCTTAAGCGGTATTTAACACTACTATTTAAGGTTTAAACTAAACCACGTCCAACATAATCCTTCATACATACATACATAATCAAAGATCTCTTATACCCGAAGATGTCGAGGTATAAAGTTCTCTTAGTTTAGTTCCACAGATTCAACAAATTCACGCCACTCTATCCTGTTTCTGGCTAGGGCCTTCGCCTCGTTCCATGTTTTTCCTCTTTTCTTCAGAAGTTCATCCGTACTGCTGTTCCACGTTTTTCTGGGTCGTCCTCTCCGAGTTTTCCCGATTTTCCTTACCTCCCATACCCGCTTCACCTGTCTAGTTTCATTCATTCTGATCAAGTGTCCCCACCATTACAGTTACATTTCTTCTACTTCAGTTCTTAATGATTTTGTTGTTAGCATCTGTCTAAGGTGTCACTGGATTGTAGTCGTTTTGTTTGTTTTTCATCAAGTATCCAATTTTCTGCTGCATAGGTTAAGACTTGTAAGTATACTGCTTGAAACACCGTCATTTTTGTTCTTGTTGTTTTTTATTCAAAAAGTTTTTGTAGAGTGCATAATCCTTCAACTAATATTATATCTTCTCCAAGAATATCACAAAAATTACCATACTCTACTAATACTGTTTTTAAAGAGGCTTGTGACACAACATACAAAATCAGTATGACAATATAATGTCATAATGACACTCAATTTCGCGCTTGTCATATTTCAAATTTGAAAAACCAATGCCTGCGACACCTGGTGAAATGTGTGAGTATCAAAACTTTGACGACAGTACACGGGACCTTCTGCCGTATCTATAGTACGTTAGTATTATATTATCTATGATTCAAATTCAAAATATTGATTCGTATGTCGACATCTAGACGAGAAAGATTGATACATTAGGTGTGTTTGTTTAGTATATCGAAACCCTAAGGTTAGTTACGTTTCGGTCCTAAAATACTGTATGTACAAATGTGTGCAAAAAATCTTGGATAACTCTATTCGCTAAAATGCGCAAAGTAGTCGACATCTGTTGGTAAAATCTGAACTATTGTAACGGGGAAAACAATATTTGATTCAGCTCGGTTGTCCATGTTGTATATATCTGCATAAATTTCCTCTTAACTTTGCACAAACAACGCGTACACTGGCTACTACACTGGCATACACACTTGTGAACGGCTTCTATTTGTTTTCCCCGTTACAGTCATATTTGACATAACGATACCAGCGCATCTACCGGTAAAATTTGGGCGAATAAGCATAAATCCCAAGTTTTTATCATAAGTAATATAACAAGTGACCAAGATTTTATCGATAAAATTGATTTGGATAGTTTTTAAGTGCTTGTTGACATAATAATCTCACGAGCCCGAAGGGCGAGTGAAATTATTTAAGAGGTTTGTTCCTACAACGTTGGAAACAGGTCGGTGATCGAATAGCACATGCGTAATATAAGAAGTGCGTTCCAAGAACTTCGAACTAAAAATCACGTACGGCAGGTCAGACGTTCCAACAAATTTTCTGTGATTTGCCGACAGTTTGCCGGCTATCAGAACGATTTGAAGATTTTTCTCAAATCGACGTAGTACAACTGCAACGCATGCGCCTTGTCATCACAGACTAGGAAGTTGGTAGTCTGTGTTGTCAACCGTTCCAACAAGTACTTTATCACTTATGAAAATTCACACGTGATTTTTTCGCTATAAACGACACGATTAAAAATAAGATTTATTATAACTATTAATTTATAATACTTGAAATTTCATTTATATTTCAATAGGTTTGTTCGATTTAGACGTTTGCAACAAGACGAATGCAGTAATATTCGAAAGTCGCCCTTAGAACAATGCAAAAGCAATAGGGTATTTTTATGGCCCAAGAAGCCCATGATCGTGCGTTTCACTGTATAAAGCAGGAGACCAAATCGAACAAAGCTAATCTATCAGAGAGACAGAAAGCAGCACAATCGATGAATCTAAATAATCTTACATTTTTCCGTATAGATGTCACCATACCATATGTCATTACATCACTAAAGTTTATGAAGATGTGAAGATTTTTATATTTATATTATATTTTTGTGGTATTTATTATTATTCGATTTTCAAATTGTTTTAAATACCTAGTTTTTATAAATTTTAATTTTAATTCTGCATATTGAATTCTGAATAATGCAGCGATACATTGTGATACTACACTAAATTTCTTAGATTATCTCAATAGTTTCGAACCTTTTTAAGATGCTTAAAAGGAATATTATATATTTAAATTATTTTTATTTATGATACATACTTAAAAGCAATGAGATGGAACATTCTTAATTAATGTAAAATTGTGTATCCGTTAACACTCCTAAGTAATGTCGAACCTCATATGTAGAACATGTTTAGAGAAACAAAGTGATGATTATGTGAATATTTTTGACCATAAACGAGATAATAAGATGTTATCAGAAATTCTCAACGAGTGTGCATCACTGAAGGTAATAGCTTTTGAATGCAAATAATAAAATTTGTTAGTTCCGAGATACATTTTTTATAGGCGCACCAACAAGATGGTTTACCGATATGTATTTGTAAGGGTTGTCTGGAGCAGCTAGTATCAGCTTGGAGGTTTCGTCTTATGGCAATTGAATCAGATTATAAATTACATAAAAGTTACAGTAATTCCACGACAAACTCTTGCAGCAATGGCGATATGTTGAAAAGTTTTGCATCAATTGAAGAATCAACCCTTACAAGTGAAATTTTTGTTAAATCAGAAGACGATGATGAAATCTGTGAAGAAAATGCAATAGAGGACATTTTAAATAACACAAATGATACAAAAAATGTAAATATAGATAGCGATAAATGGAATCGTGAACAGCAAAACAAACATGATGATGAATCCTCAAGCTCCGTTGATGACAAAGATGATTATTGTGTAAATGATGGAAATGAAAGCGATAATCCGAATATAAAAGATAAAGCTGATAAAGATAATTGTAGAACAGAGAACGAACAACAATTGGAAAATAGTAAAAGCAACACCTCAATACAAATTGCATTACTAGGATATAAAGATGGTAAGAGATTAACACGGAAAGAAAAGGAAAAGTTGTCAGTATTCTGTAAGGAATGCAATCGATCTTTTAGTTACAAATATTATATTGACGACCATTTAAAGTTCCATAATAACGATAAACCCTATAAATGTCAAGATTGTGGTAAATGTTTTGTTAGACGTTTTCAGTTAAATCTTCATTCGAGTACACACTGGTGAACGTCCATTTTCATGCGAAATCTGCGGAAAAACTTTCAAATTTCGCAGTGCAATTAAAGCACATGCTTTTGTTCATTCTCAGGATCGACCTCATAAATGTCAGCTTTGTGATAAATCTTTTAAAAATGAACTTGGACTCACAGCCCATATAAAAACGCTTTTCGCAAGAAAAGATGTCCACGTGCGAAGTTTGTGGAAAGTCCTTCCGTAATACTTACCTTTTAAATGGACATAAGGCCACTCATGCGACCGCAGCTGAAAAAGTATATACGTGTACAGAGTGTAATAAATCTTTTGTGTGTAAATCGTGGTTGACGAGACATCTTAAAAGACATGCAGGTGTTAAGCCTCATCAGTGTAGTTATTGTGATAGATCGTTTGCTGATAAGAAAGTGTTAAAAATGCATACATTACGGCATACTGGTGAAAAACCATCTGTTTGTTCTATATGCGATAAGGCCTTTAGACATCCATCTACGTTATATCTTCATATGCGTATTCATACAGGAGAGACTCCTTATTCTTGTAAGGTTTGTTCCGCTAAATTCAAATATTCCCATCATTTAAAGAAACATATGAAAATACATACATAGGAGGTAGAATTAGAGCAACTTGTCAAATGTGTTATAAATAAAAGATTTAAAATTTGGTTTTATTTCCTTTATTTTGCAAATGTACAGAAAACAGTTCCTATAATCCAAATATTCAAGGGACGTATAAGAATAAAAGAGAAACATCATCATATAGAAACTTAATTGAACTTCAAAAATCCAAAAATCGGCAATATGTATATCACTCCCAGACTTATAATAGGGATAGACGAATTTTAATTATAGCCTTTACTCCATTCAACTTAAGAGTGCAGTAGTTGGCGCCACAATCGGCGTTGGTTTTACACTAGAGAATTTAAATATACCGCTCAATTCAAAATCGACATTGACGTAGCCTAACCTTCAAATGCGGTAAATATACAAATATTATTACAACGTATGTATATTTTAGCTAATAATGTCTATATAACATTATGAATCAATACATTTCTATTTTATTAAGTTTTGTTGAACTTTTTTACAGCTTTTTACAGGCAACTAATGATAAGATTGATTTTTAAAACGTAAAATTTATATGTTCGTAATATATTATTCAGACTATGTATAGAAATTGTATATAAGATATATAACTATGTTATATTTATTAATATTTATGTATAGAAACACAATAATTGTATACACAATGTATTTTTCAAGTTTATTGTACATAAGAAGAAATATATTTAAATATTTGTATGATATAACACGCAAAAATCCAAATCATACATCGTATTTTCTTCTGCGATAGAATGTTTGATGCAATTAGTCCAGACTTCAGCAGTGATATGATTAACTCCATCCAATAATAAAGTTTTTACTTCCGCTAACTTAAAAGTTCTATTATTAGCAACATGATGCTTCACTTGAGCTCATATTAATTCGATGAGATTCAAATTACAATGATGTGGGGACAATCGTAATATTGTGCGAACACTTTCTGCTACTATTTTGTCAATAATGTATGTAATAGGATTGTCAGTAATATATTTTTTTAGTAAGTTCCAGTAATTTAACTTTTAATAAAAAATTATCAACAACAATTCCTTTTAAATTAAGCCATTCAACTAATGCTTCTTTTTTTCAAGGTGTCTCCGTAAAACAATATCTTGTCGCTCCATTAGCACACTTTCTTGGTTGCGTTTCACCCATATAAGTTCTAATTTTTTGAGAATTTTCCATAATGTTGTTTGCTTAAAGTCTGCCAAATTCTCATCTGCATTAACAACCTACAAACATTAATTAGATCATGCTAACGTTAATTGAAATATATTTACGCTCAATATTTTTGTACACGTAGGTAACTCATTTTTCAAGAAAAGGAATGCACTTGTCTTCGGATTGCTGACCGCTGGCCTTCATCCAAATTATCAAGGTGAATGAGACACACCTGCAGTATCTATATCCTTCACAATATTCAATACTGTTCTCTTTCCAAGTCCAAGTTGTTTCGCAGTCAATGTAATAGAAGCTGACTTTGAATTGTTCTGCTTCTGTTGCAAATATAAATTATATGCCATTTGCCTCTGCCTACTACTTATATGTTTTCCTGCGAAGGATTTTTTGAGGATCCTTCAAGTGTAATAGTAATATTAGATGAATACGGATAATAATAGATACCTTGAATTTGCAAGTAATACTGAAAAGAACTTTGCTTTTAATGTAAGGTGCTTGCAAAATTTGAAAATACAAAGAAAAACGTAAGGAAATATCACAATACAGCAAATATATACGAACAAAACAG
This sequence comes from Holotrichia oblita, assembly GCA_023690525.1. Lineage (NCBI taxonomy): Eukaryota > Metazoa > Arthropoda > Insecta > Coleoptera > Scarabaeidae > Holotrichia > Holotrichia oblita. The sequence goes on from CM043023.1 coordinate 41,591,660, forward strand.
CATAAACAAATTTGACGTATCGCTTTTAACCTCAAATTTCATACGTATAAGAACAGTATTTTACACAGTGTGTACGTGCCTCGATAATTGACCAATCACAAGCCGTAAAATAAGGTCCTAGAGTGGGACACTTATCTAGTTTTGTTGAATGTAAGTTTTCTATACTTATTTATAATTCTTATTAATATTGTAAACCGACCGATCTCTACTATTAGTGGCAAACTAGAGTTGCGAATTAAATGCTGGTTACGGCGTTGTGGCGCGTCTCGCTAGGGTCGATTTCCTAGCCGAATACCATTCGTTGTTTGGAAACAAGTAACAGCGCAATATTATTTGCGGCGAAATAATAGAGCAAAGCCTAGCAAACACATTTACTCACAAAATATACAGCAAGAGCTGCAAGGCAGTGAGAAAATCAATACAGCTTAGGAGCTACTGCAGCTGCATCTACCGTATAAACAAAAAAAAAACGAAATTGCAGTAAAGCAATATGAATCACTGTAGTAGCATTATTATTATAATTCGCCTGACTATAGTCATCACTAAAGCTGGTAAAATGTTGCCACAACAATGTAGTGTAGTGTAGTCGAATGCCGCCAATTAACGTGGGTGGATACATGGAATACAATTACGTGATAATAATTATTATTACAGCTATTATGTATATCAGCCTCGCGAAACATTGCATTCGTGACTTAAAAATTGGGAGAAATATATGTGGTCCGACCTTCAGTTACAAATAAATGGATATTCACTCGGAATATACAAAATATCATTCACCTTTAGCTATAACATTTGTATCATGAGATACAAAATAGTGATTCAATTTTGTAATATATATAAATATTAGATTAAATGTTATGTATAATAAACGCCCAGACGAATCTATGAAAATTGAGCGATTCTTTCAACCTAACTAATACAGATTTTGTTGTCTTACGTTTGTATTTCTGATAGGTAACAAACTTAAAAGTTTGTCTGGGTTTTTCTTGTCTATTCAATCTGATATTGTTATTAGAAAATTGAAACACTAAAATTATTATTATTTCTTGGTTGTAATTGATAGTACAGTCAAATATGTCGGCTTTATATATCTCATAATTTAAAATATGTATATCAATAATATATGTAAAAAATAGAGTTTTGTCCGTGTCTGTACCTATTTACTTCGACATTTATTTCTACGGTGTTAATAGGCATATTTCATATTTTATTTCGCTTACGGCATATCCGGTTCCTTCGTCATTCCATCGCACTTCGGTTTAGCTAGAACTTATACTAGATTTTATTAAATAAATTAAAAAAGGGAGCTTTATTAAACTTAATACTTTACATTGGAAAATATAGGCAACCCAATATAGCTATGCACATTTTGTTCCTTCCTTGGTGCACACTATATTTTTACAAAAGTCTTACATTATTTAGTATGTTGATAAATCTGTATTCTTTGTTTTACTTTATTTTACAATTGTTTTTTTTTAATGTGGTGGGTGCTTAGTTGCAGTGACTCCGTAAACTGTATCGCTTGTCTGGCTATCACTGCAACTCTCGCGGTGTAGTTTTTGTGTGTGTATGTTGTGTTCAATTGGCTATTTGTGACAGCATCATATCGCCTTTTATGATGCCGCGCTGTTAATCACTTTGCTCCCAATAGCGAATGGTAAGTCAATCCGGGATTAAACTCTCTGAAAAAATGTCACCGTCCCTCCAGAGAATTGAACCCCGGCGTCTATCGTCCTCTCACAACAATAGTCAGCCGCTTAACCACTGCGGCCATCGACTCGTGTTAATAACATTATTATTATTACACAATATACTTAGTGTATAATAATATCGAAATGTAAAACAAACAATAAAATTTAACTATAATAAAAACTAAACAAATGAATCTGAATCATTCAAGTGTGTGAGGGAGACTGGGGTCAAGTAGCCAGTAGAGCTAGCCAATTTTGACATATTCGCTGTCGAGTATCGATACTTACCGATGTGTCGATTCTAAGTACCTACTGATATCGGATAAGATTCGACAGGTGTCAACACTTTGCAATTAATTTATTAGTATCTATATGCTAGAATTGCATTTTTAGTATCGATACTCTGTTATTGGTTCTATGTATCGATACCCTAATTGTTGTTTTTTGGAATCGTTGCTTTCGTTATCTGAAGAGGAGTTTGCAATCGATATCAGTTATGCTATCTAGTACTGCATATTATGTAGATACTTCGCCCAGTAATCACGCAACTATGTGAGATAAGATGAGAGTTAAAAAGAAAACAAAAATGCCAAATATTAAATATTTTAAATTTATATTTTGTTTTAAATACCTAAATAAACTTACATATCTTGTCTTATAGGGGCCCCTGTAGCTGGGTAAAGTATGTTGTTATTCTGTCTGTTCCTCACTCCATTGTCACTTGATAGATGTGTATCCAGTGCAGGATTAAGGGGGAGTGGAGAGAGGCTTCGGGGACTATAGGCCCGGTGTTGGCAAGGGGCCCGTAATGTAGTTCTGTATTTTTTTCTCCATTCTAGGCAATTGGATATACATGTCTCTATCTATGGTCAATCGCACTCCTGCTAAGGCCGAAGAAGGTTCTTGAACCTTTTATTCTTCATGGACTTCCTTCAAGGGCTGGGTGAATAGGTAACTAGGTATTCGCTGTACTACTATAGTACAGTACTAACTACGGTTTGTCGAAAATTAGAATAAATTTCTTATGATTATCTACTATATTATAATTTTTTCAATTTTTCAAAAAAGCAGTCAAAAAATTTTTACATATAAAATATGTAGTTGAAAAGAAATAGTGTTATTGTAATAAGTAATAAATAATAACATAGTAGAAAATATTAATTACGTTTGAAGACAAAGGCAAGATGCTACTAGAAATGAAACTGTTTGGTTATCAAAGGACATTTTATTAAATTGTATGCTTTATTAGCATGGTGGACATAATAGAATAAACGGTCATGGTCATTTTCTTATTAATTAATTAAATTTTGATGATATTATTGAAGAGTTTGCTTCCATTAAAGCAAGAAAAAAACCATTATGAAGTGATTTTATTTTAGTGTATTTTTTATTAGATTCTTAATAATAATAATAATAAATGTATTTTATAATAAACAGGTATTTTCATTGTTAATAACAGTTAAATATTTAAATAACCTCTTCCCCATGCCTTTGGTAACTGAAAAAAGATAAAAATACTAAATTAATACAATATTTACTAAACCATAGCTTGCTATCTGATCTGTCTTTCTAAAGTAAATTCAATTACATTAAACTGCGTACTCATGAGAATAATGATTTTAATTCATTCAAATTTCTTATTAAAATACTATGTCAATGTTCGAGAATGATAAACTTTTCCAGTTGGTATCATTGGTCGCGTTCATCAGACTGAGCCGCTCGGTAACAGTTACCGCTCCGCTACATCTACAACAGTTCCTGACGCCATCGCATTCTGATGAACAATATACGCGTTCTCTGTCCGCCATATTTAAACCACTATTTAACAACTGCTAAACGAATACTGCTCACCGCTCGATCTTGGGAGCGTAAGAAAATTGCGCTCGAAAAAATGGCGACCGCTACATATAAATTCTTGGAAGCGTTCGATGTAGCGATGACGTAGTAGCAGGTAGCGTAGCCGTTCATCAGAAAAATCGGTAACTGTTACAGAGCGGCTCAGTCTGATGAACGCGACCAATGATACCAACCAATGGTCGCGTTCATCAGACTGAGCCGCTCTGTCTACCGATTTTTCTGATGAACGGCTACGCTACCTGCTACTACGTCATCGCTACATCGAACGCTTCCAAGAATTTATATGTAGCGGTCGCCATTTTTTCGAGCGCAATTTTCTTACGCTCCCAAGATCGAGCGGTGAGCAGTATTCGTTTAGCAGTTGTTAGATAGTGGTTTAAATATGGCGGACAGAGAACGCGTATATTGTTCATCAGAATGCGATGACGTCAGGAACTGTTGTAGATGTAGCGGAGCGGTAACTGTTACCGAGCGGCTCAGTCTGATGAACGCGACCATTGATGATGATATCCGCATATGTAATAGTCGATGTGAGATTTGCCTCAGTAGCTCAGCTACGAACTTATTATAAGTCCAGCTAGCGACAAGGACAGAAGGATGTTAAATGCACCATAAAATTTCAATCATATTGTTCTACGCGGTGATTAATTAATTTTATGTCATGAAATTTGTACAAAAACACACTCAAACGATGTTAAAAGGAGTATTATATATTTAAATTATTTTTATTTATGATACATACTTAAAAGCAATGAGATGGAACATTCTTAATTAATGTAAAATTGTGTATCCGTTAACACTCCTAAGTAATGTCGAACCTCATATGTAGAACATGTTTAGGGAAACAAAGTGATGATTATGTGAATATTTTTGACCATAAACGAGATAATAAGATGTTATCAGAAATTCTCAACGAGTGTGCATCACTGACTGTGCAAAAGTTAACGTTGAATTAACTTTTAGCGTACTGACTTTGAAACTCTAAAATTTTGGAAATCTAAAATCCTATTGGTTGTTTGATGTCCGCTAAAAAGAGCTTGCATGTGAAGCCAGTTTTACATATGTCTGATAGGACGCTTTTCTGATGTATTTTTGGTTGCCTGCCTAATATCCTACTAGATTTGTTTTATTATTTATTAATAAACTATCAACTATCAAGCTTTGGAAATTTGCTATCAGGCACCTACAAACGATTCTGCTAAAATAAAATTGAATTTGATGTCAAAATGACGACATGAGGGGCTAACATCACGTAGGTTTTTCCGAAGAATTTGTTTTATTGTTTCCTAATGAACTATTGACTATCAAACGTTGGAAATTCGCTATCAAACACCTACAAACGAATAAAAGTAAGATTTATTATAATTGCTTATAGTGAGGGGTTAACTTTATGGAGCTCTTGATCTTCGTAATGTAAGAGAGAACAACCGGCAAATTATTTCAATTTACAAAGAACACTACATGCATAATCCAGGACAATACATATCCAAAAACTACAACCATAGATAATCGAGTCCTGGAAGTAACAAATAGTGTAAGATCAATAATATACAATCAAACCAATAGTACTATTTAAATAAAAAAAGAAATTAAAACTGAAAGAAAATAAATATATTAAAAAAATACAAGTGGTGCAATTTTAATTTTTGGATGGAGTAAGTACAGATAAAATATATGGAATTTTAATAATGAAGTGTTCCTTGCAGTATACATAGTATAATGTGTTCTTCTACAAATCGCCAATATAATATTTGCAAATATACTAAAATATATGCGTCTATGTCAGAAATCAATTCATGAAACTTTATTTTCCCGGTAAAGACGCAGACCACCGCGCCAACCGCGATTAATAATAAATTTAATAGATAATATAATTGCAAGTATTATATTGGCAATTTGTAGAGAAATGCATAAAAGATTCTGGATAGGTATTTTGAATTAACTACTACAAATATTCTACAAGAGTGTTACAGTTTGTTAACAATAGATTAATATTATTTTTTTGCAAAAAAAACCTGTATTTTATTTCAGAAATTAACTTGGAATATTCACAAACAAAATCATCTTCTTTGCATTCAGCACACACGCTTCAGCAGCCCACAACAGAACGGAATATCGTAAGTATTCTTCGTTAACTGATTTTGAATAACTCTCGTTAAAGTAAAAACATTCAGCGTCTTTTTCAGTCTCTTCAATTTTTGCCTTTTCGTTGGTTTCTTAGAATTTCCTTCCTCCTTCCTTCCTCTCCTCTCCCTTTAATTGGCAAAATACAAAAAATTTGTAGTGTAAAATATGCGGACTTTTTAGAAGATTCCGATTTTGATGTTTGTGATAGACCTTAAGTTGGTCAATTTTGTTTAAAATAAGAATAAATTTTGTGTACAGCTACGCCATCTAGCGGTCATCCTAGATTTCCCTAAATAATATCCAGGTGCTTCTCGAGGCCATTTTCGTCAGAGATATTTTTTTTCCCGAAGCTGTACTATAAACCGTTCCTAATAAGATATGGCCGACCGCCATTCTTAGTTCGCCACCCGGTACAATTAATTCTTCAAGCTATGTGTCGAAACGAATAACCGTCCTCTCTACAGCAGCAAAGTCCACATTTGAGCAAATGGAATATATTGGATTAAGTGGAACTATATCCCACATTTTATAAGGCCAGTTACTACTGTAAATTGCATAAGCGTGTACAAACTGCTCACCAGGAATTCGGATATAACTCTGTCAGGGTTGTTTAGAATGTACTTTTCAGTTGTTTGAATAACTTTTACATTAGCCGTGTTCAGTTACCACATTGGTAAGTTAACGGTGAGTGAAATAGCATGCTGAATGCCTTCGGTTACTTACCGGTTAGTTCCGTCACCGGTTCAGATTGGTCGTGTTCAGTCTGCTTTTCCTTAAGCGTTCCATATTGCTTACGTATCTTCTATAGTTCTACTAGTTCTAACATATTAAAAAATTATTCAAATTTCAGTTAACTATAGGGCGAGTAAAAATCTTATTTTGGAAATGCATCCCATTTATTATTATTACACATAAACCTAGAATACAATTTTCAATATTTATTAAACATTGGTATGACTTATGTTGACTCATTTTTGCGATGTACTCTTATGTTGACTCATTTTTGCGGTGTTTATGATTACACAAGGCTTCTAGGCTTGTGAAAGCCGTATTACAGATCTTACAGAAATAGGCTCTCTGTAGAGAATGCTTCTGCAAATGCGTCTCAAAATGACAAATTTTTCCGAAACGTTTGCCGCAAACATTACACAAATATTGTCTAGTACGTCTATATAATCCTTGATTTCTGTGTGTTCGTAAATGCTTTTGTAATTTGCATTGCAGAGGGAATGACTGCTCACAGAAACTACAGTTATAACATTTTTCAGTAATATGACTTCGGCGAGGTATTTTATAGAATATATCTTCAAATCCATCATTTATATTACAGATTTCGATGCCTCTCTTCATTGTTGCGTAGTTATCTCTCTCGTCATTAGCTAAAATTGGAAATTCATTCTTTGAGCAAGTTCTCTCTAGATTATCTTCGTAACTCGTTTCTGAACTAATCTCAATACATTCCTTGTTACCTAAATCATTAATGTTTACATTTTCGTCATTACTTGGAGTTTTCTTCAAATCGCTCTTCGTAGTAGGATCATTAACTTCAACCTCGTTAACTAAACTTTTCGTAACTGTGTCATTTATTCGATTACTGCATTTATCTGTAATAAACCTCTGAGTAGTTTTTGCGTTTTTCTGTAACACATCGTTGCGACGTAATTTCAAATCGGATTCAACAACCATTGTTTTAAATTTCCAAGCAGATAATAATTCTTCAATACAATCATTGCACATATACAAAGGTAAACAATCGTACCTATCTACCTGCAAGATGATAAAACCATACTATGATGGCAAATAAATCAAAAAGATCGTTAAAAAAACCTGTACTGCAGTACATTCTCTAAGAATATCTGATAGTAATTTTTCATGTTTGTAATGTTCGAATATACCCAAATAGATAACTTTATTTGTTTGCAAACACGTTCGACATACTAAATTCTTCAGTTTCGGCATTACTGCTTCACTGTTTCGGTTAAGTAAATCGATTACAAAACGTTTTATATTTAAATTTTCCTAAACTCACTCATAATTGTCAATGTGTCAAGTATACTTTCATACCTACCTTCCTTTCGCAATCATTAAATTATGTAAATAGACTAAAAATAATGTTTTTTAATCTAAAGACATACGTAAATTAAAAACTAGTTATCGAAATTCCAAATTTACAATCAGAATTTTTAAATGTGTAAAATATTTAAAAAATTTGATTCGCGTCGTACTTGCCCGCAGACTACTATCAAACAAATAACTATATTATGAGTTTGGGCCATGGGCATAGAATAACGGCGTACGGCACAAGTTCCCGTCAATTCCCCGTGTACTGTCGTCGCGTCAAGGTACCAAAATCACCAAAATACTCACTTCATGAGACGTCGCTGGCGCTAGCGTTTGAAATATGAAAAAGCGCGAAATTAAATGTCATTTTGATTTTAGATGTCGTATAAGCGTCTTTAGCTACAGTAATTTTGTGATATTCTTGACGTGGTATAGTTTAAACCCATTTTAAACCTTTATAACGGTAGTATTGTTAACGATAGCAACTGACATACCAATTTTGACAAAAACCAGTGACACTACATTTATCGCATTCCATACAAATTGAAGTAGTACACGAAATATTTAATGGAGATAATGCCAGATACAACATAGGTACTTCATCAAGTTGACTGCAGGATATAACATCCAATTAATAATAGGTAAGTATAAGATGTGCTATTAAATTCTGTTATACGTTGAACCAGATTGTACCAGCTGGATGGTTTGCTCCTTCAAACAATAGGTGGAGCCATTCGAGGTTTAATTAATACCAAATCATGAAATAATAAATATAATAATATTTTTCTGCAATCACTTGACAAATAATGCTTTTTTGCTTATCATTGGCAACGAAAAGTTGATGTTTAGGTACCGAAGACCGTCACATGACCGTCACTGACTATTATCACTTTATCGCTCTAGAGCGATCAAGTCTGAAAATTGCCTGTTGTCAATAGCAACCGGTATGTGACATTCAAATTGACATATCGCAAAGCACAATAATTTCTCGCAATTTGCGCGTTAACTTAAAATATATTTGAAGATTATATAGACACATCAAAAAAAAACGTAATTAGAGTAGGCTATGTGAATGGATTGTTACTTTAGCTGCATTCACATAATGACATTTATTCCTTGACATTTAATTTGAGGTTATAAATTTGGTTACAATAAAATGTCAAATAATAAATGTCATTATGTGGTAGTGGCTAAAGCAACGATCAAAAGCATTTTCATAGCCTACACCAATTATGTTTTTTTTCGATGGCACGTTACAACTCATAATGTATTACTTCCCTATACCTCTACTGGACTAATAAGTGATAATCAAGCACCGTGCTTTTTCATTAATAAGCGATAATCACCTTTGTTGATTTACCATAGCAACCGGTTTTAATCGTTGATTGTTCATTGCAAATTGCTTGTCAGTTACATTTCCTAACTGTCATCATTTGATCGAAAATGTCGCCATAGGGCGAAACTATGTTAGAAAATATTGATCAGACAGTTAAAAGTAATATAATTCCTCCTTCGGACTCGTGGAATTAATATTTGGCAACATATCTCGTGTCAACCCGGCGATTATCGATAATCACAAAACCACTCGTTGTATTATATATGAAAATTATATAGACACATCGAAAAAAATTATAATTAGAGTAGGCTATGTGAATGGATTGTTACTTTAGCCGCTTTCACATAATGACATTTATTCCTTGACATTTAATTTGAGGTTATAAACTTTGGTTACAATAAAATGCCACATAATAAATGTCATTACGTGGTAGTGGCTAAAGCAACGATCAAAAACATTTACATAGCTTACACCAATTATGTTTTTTTTGTCGATGGCACGTTAGAAAATAGTGATAGTGATATTCAGAGTACACTTCCTCAGATCAGAAGTGCTGCAAGAGCCGTAAGTTTGAATTTTTTGCCAGAAAAATCAAAGACAATGAGAAGCGACCACTTGATAGAATAGTGTAATGCGAAGAAAACATGTAAATGTTTGGAAACCGTATTTGTTGCCTATTTTCCCGAGAAAGCCAAGGCATCAAAATCGTCACTTTCAGGTTCCAGGTTACAAATAATGCCGATAAGTGAATTATTGTAGTCTATTCTATTGACCATTTGTTATAAATATTTTACAATAACGTTTATGATTTAAACAGTTTCGCTTTATTAAGTGATTCTAGAAAAAATGTTGCATGTATTACAGGCAAAAAGGGACATTATTGCTCTCGCGCAATAATGTGTCACTTTTCGCTAAATACACAAATAGGTAACTATTATAAGTCATTCACAAGTTATTACTGACGTCCATTTGAATTTACCGCTAAATTAAATTACTTCTTTCCTTCAAACACCAGAGGCGCTCCAGTATTCGGTTTAAAATTAATGCACGGGCGTCGGGTATCTATAGATGTTAGTGATCTGTGCGCTTCACAGCACGGGGTAGAATCTCTTATGGCAGAGTTGGGGCAAACATGAGTAGTACATGACTAAGCCCACGAGATTGCGTTGGGAGTAGTACGCCGTAAGTGCGCAGGTGCCATCAGGATTCGTTGTACGCTGTTTTGACAGACATCTGTTTACTCACCATTATTGTTTTTGTTGTTATGGGTCGTAGACATCTTTTCGTAGTGCTAGTGTGTGATTTCAATGAATAGCTGTATTTCTTTTCGCTGTATTTAATATTTTCATAGCATTTGGGTAACACAATAACTATTTCTATATCTTCATAGCGTTTGTATGACAGATAGTGTAGTTTTTCGTAGTTTTTCTATCTGTTCATAGCGTTTGTGTGAAAGATATTGTAGCTTTGCGTAGTTCTTCTATTGTCTAAGACCCGATATAACTTGTTAAAAGTTTTAAAATCGTGTTTTATTTTCCCGCATTTACAATTATGTCCAAAAATATACAAATTTCTGTATTAATGCATAGACTTATTGTATATTTCTAATAAAAACAAGATATGTTTATACAATAGTTGTTCGTTTCACCGTTATTAACGGAGATTAATTTAGAAATCTAGTTCATCTTACTACTCACTGGTAGATGAACTAGGCATCTGAATTAATCTCTGTTAATAGCGGTGAATGAACACAAATTTTCATAATACATCATTTAAATAATTCATATTACCCGCCTTTTCAATTTAGTTCATGACTAAGGACGTAAGAGGGAGTACATGTACTTTGCTCCAAGTGTTTACACGTGAGTTTCCGATCTATTTGTACCTTATCTATGCTTCACAGTCTATCCGTTGACGGAACTTTGTCCGCTTCCGTTCATCCGTTTACGTGAGTGAGGTTAACTCTTGAAAATTGGTATGTGAACATATACAGTAGGTGTTCAATGAATTAGAAACTTATGATTTTCACAAAATATTGCAATAAAACTCCTTGTATGTATATTATGTATTTTATTCTATACAAAACAAGTTGTAAATTGAAAATACAAGTAGTGTAAATCAATATTTGGTACTACCACCTTTGACTTTCAGTACTTCTCTAATTCTTTGTGGCATACTATTTATACAGGTTTTAATTGTATCCTTAATAAGTGGATTATTTTCCCAAATTTCTTCAATTCTCTGTTTTAATACATTTCTATTAGGATTATAAAATGTTTTTATTTTCGATTTCAATACGGCCAACAGTTTTCTATTGGGTTTAAATCCGAGGAGTTCCCACACCAAGGAAGCAATGCCGTACCTTGCTCTTCTAAAAACTTTTTTCCAGTTTTGGCTGTATGGCATGGAGCACCGTCGTGCATAAATGTCTACGATTTGTCTTCTGTACATATACCTTGCAAATATGGCAAAAAACATCCCTCAGCATCTCCAAATATTGAATTTGGTTCATGTTTCTAGAAACAAAATACAGGAGACCACCCACTGAGCAAAATATCATTGTTTCAATGTTGATATAACATTGCATTGCGCTGTATAACGTTTCATTGTAACTCCCTTTAAAGAAACAGTGATGTTCCATAGAGCTCCTATGTCCTACCCAAATAACGTTTCAGTGAAACGTTACAAAAAGATGTTAATGTAACATTTCTGGAAAATGTTACGTCAACTTTTCCGAGAAACGTCTGTGCGATATTTTCATGAAATGTCAGTACAACATTTTCAAGAAACGTCAGTAGAATATTTTCAAGAAACGTTAGTATAACATTTTCAAGAAACCTTAAAAATTCTGTAGAAACTTGAATGAAAACAAGTAGAACCTTCCGCATGCCGGTAAGTTAATTTTGACGCTTAATTATATATGTTACTAGCCTATTCAGGGTAGTACCATAATATACGAAAAAGTCAAATTTAACTTACAATTAGACACGGTGATATTCGGAAGGTTTCACTCTTACCATCAATCGTGGAAACCAACGAAGCTATATATCACAAATTATTTGTTAATGTTATGGATGCAGATTAATGCAACAGGCATGATAATATGATATAAATACTAACAGCAAAGTGAATTGTATATTCTTTGAATCTGCGTGTATGTTTGTGTATGATATACTACACTTCAGACACTTAAATTTTTCCTGGATGTATATTCTATATATTGAAAATGTATCCTTATATTTTATTGATAATTTCATTATTAACCCACTAGAGATCCATCCGAAGTTTGACCATCAAATCACACTCACATGGTGATGAGCTGTTGAAAGGCGAAATGCGTCCATATAGTCTTGTGGGCGGCATATCACCTCTTCTCTTATCACTAGGTACAGTAACTAAATTATGGTGAATGTATTTTAGTAGTTAAGCCAAATTTGTATGCGTAAGTAAACTGGCTTTCTAGTCTTTAGGTTGTTTTTAATTAAAGAATATTTCACAGATTGTTCCCAATGAAGTTTAAATTATTAAATAAAAGTCGAACTCACAGTTATAGTTTTGTTTCTTTCAAAGCTGGCCTAAGAACCCGCAAGTGGAATTAAAAAAAAAATAAAAGAAATATAAACGTTTATCTTAGTATCTTAACGTCAAACATAAGCCTAATCTTAAATATACTACATATTATAATTTTTTTCTCGACTAAGTCTTGTTTTGGCATGACGAAACCACTCCATCACGATGATTTCAAATTCCTTATCCGTCATGGAGAGGTAGGATCTTCTTACAGTATCTAAGTGAAGAAATAAAATGCATGCTTGAATATATCTATTTGTATTAGATAAATTCAATCAAGTTATTATTATTGGGCTGGGGCTACTTACCTTTCAAAACGAGCATCAACTTCAATTTTTGAAGTTGAAAATTTTCCTTCTGTCCTGTCCAGGAACATTTTTGCGCCAATTCATTTGCCATTTCTATTGCTCTGAGCGAGACAAACATGTAACGGTGTCCGTTTGCCTTGAATGCGTCGTTTGAGAATTGTCTCTGCATAATTCTTTAACTTGATATTCTATAATGACATTTGTACAAATGACATTTCTAAATTATAATAAAGCTATATTTCTTCTGTCAATTTTTTTAGATCAATCATTTTATTATAAAATAAATATTTTAGGGCAACATTGTTGTACATGCCGAAATTGAAACAAGTAACGTGGCTCATGATTGGTTGCAATTCGACAATGTTTCTGCTATGGGTTAAATTCATTTTCGCTATAAAAAACACAGTGTTGTTGTGACGTATTAACTGTAGAATAACGTAGGACAGCAATACTTCTCACCATTACCAATTGGCGAACATTGATTTCGACAAAAGGCGTAACGCTTTGAGAGAAATATATTGTATCAAATATTACATATAAACATTGAAATTAGTCGAGAAGTGACAATACATATCAACGGTTTTGATTCACCTGCGACAGCGTTGTAATATCCACGCATTAATAAAATCCAAAAGCGAAATAGCCTATTCCTAGTGCAGAACCTTAACATCATTCTGATTTCATAACTTTCTTCAATTTACTTATTTTTACGTTATTTTGAAAGTGTACTTGTAACTGTTACACATTTGGTTTTACAGCAATCCTATAAGTATTATTAAGATTGCATTATAAATGCAATCTTAATAATACTTAACTTATAAGTTAATCTACCATTACAACTATACAAAATATTGAGCTAAAACAACGTTTTAATAAGTTTATTTGAATCAATATATTCGTGAAAACAAAAAAAAAACAACAACATAACATCCAAGTAAATACCTAACTTCTATGAGTTGGCTATTCACTTACTTTTCCCGCCTAACAGTGATATAGAAATAAAAGATTCTTTTCTTGGTCGCAATATTTATGAATTTCTGTTAGCGTGTAGAGCATTAAGTTAAATTCAAATAACTGACAGTTTAATAAGTCAAGCTTTAAGAAAATGACCGATAGGTATACTCTTTTCCATTATCAAATCTTATCAACATATTTAAGGTTATGTTAACAACCTATTACTTACCTGTGGCAGTGAACTCATATTCGATAATTAACTCACTTATCACGCACTATTTACTCTATATATGTATATATAAGTTACGTGTTTATATAATTTTATAAGTTATGAATATATTTTAAGTTTTTGTATACTACAAAACGTTGTACGCATACTGAAAGTACAGTTTAAGATAAATCCAAAACTCGTAGCGTAAGGGTAAAATTGTCAATGCGCAAGCGTGAATTAATATCATACATGAAACATTACCTAAACATTTCATACTCACAATTAGTATCAATGATAGAAATGCAACATCAAAATTACAGTTGATGCAACATTACATTATAATATCCTGTGGATGTAGTACTTGGAAATGTTTCATGCAGATTTGTAACGTTTCATGCTCAGTGGGCAGGACCATGTTCGGAAATGCAACTCCATATCATCACTGCTGGTGGATGTTTAACAGTTTTAACGAGGCATTCGTCCTTGTACCTTTCAGATGATCTTCTTCTCACATACAAAGCGCCATCCGTTACGGATTCTATCCGACATTCGTCACTAAAGATCACCTAATAAAGAACATAAAAATCAGAAATAACTAAACATCACACTGTTTACCGAAAATAATTTTTATAAAAACAAAAGAAAATACTAACTCTTTTCCAGTCATCCACCGTATAATTCTGATGCTGTTTAGCCCATTGCAATCTCGCTTTCTTCATCCTAGCAGTTAGTTTGACCTTCTTAACCGGACGTCTACATTTTAAGCCGCCTTCGTAGAGTCTACGACGCAGTGTCCATGTGTGATATTTTTATGCCATATTGTCGCAGATTCCGAAGTATCGTTCGTGCCGATGCCCTACGGTTTAGTAAAGCCGTCGATATTATTTTTCTGTCCGTTCGAGAAGTGGTATTCTCTTTTTCCGACAGTACCTTCTATTTGATGTGGTAGGTGGTACAGTAGCAAATGAAACTTTCACATTTTTCGCTATTTCCCGCTGGGTTAGTTTGTTTTCAATCAGTAATGAAGCAATAATGTCTTTTTTTCATTACTGATGTCTTTCTTACGGCTCATACCGACAAATAATAAAACACAAACTTAATATCACTAAGTATATCCAAAAGTGTCTTAATGTCTGTCTATACTACACTAAATAACTGAAATCTATATATTTACACTATACACAAAAATACAATAATTTATTTACACTAATTTCGCAAAAAACCACTTATCAGTAACTGTTCTCGACAACGCAATTGATGGTATCTGAGACGATATTGCGATCTTCGGATTTCTACGCTAGCGAAGGGTATTAAAAGCAACTATTACGATGAAACGTGGTATTTATAAAGTAAACAATAAAGTATGTTTACCGAAATTTCCGGGAATTTTATTATTTAGAAGATATTCACAACGAGAGTAAGTTTTAAAGTACTTTCCTAGAAGTTTCTAATTCATTGAACACCCTCAGTATATGTACCCTCAGTGAGCAAAAAATATTGGGACACGATGATGACACTTTCAAAATTCTAAAATTTACTTATTGTAAGCATATTTTGCTGTTATATGCCAGATATTTATTGACGTTTACAAAATTGACGGTGTTATTTTGCATAATCAGATCTGATAATCTATGAAAACGCATGTTGAATGTAAAAACAAATTCGTGATTTTTTATCTGAAAATACCACATTATAAAAATAAGGTTACACAACACAACCCACTTAAGTGCACTGATAAAATTGGAACACGCGGAAGTGGATAGGAAAGTTAAAGAAGAAATTAAGTTATCAAATGTAGACGCTCGAATCGCACAGAAGTTAATAATAAAAGCTGACATCAATAATGGAATCCAGCGTTTAGATGGGGTGTATTTCTTTTTAATTTTTGTAATTTGTATATACTATTTCAAAAACAATTAGCCCTTGAGTCGATACAGAGAAACCAGACAAACCTACCGGTTGGTTAGAAGATAGACAAGATAACGACTTGGATGTTTAAGTAAAGGTGAATTTTTTAGAGAGTCATTATAAATTTAGTAGATAATAAATATATGCAAGTAAATACTGTGAGTTTGATTGTATATTTAACAGAATCCATACCAATTTATTTATATTTAAAATAATTATGTAACTATAATATAATTTATTTTTTTTATTGTTGAATATTTTTATTTAAAAAAATGTTTATTAATATGCACTTTTAACGTTAGACATTATAATACTAGAACTATACGTCCAATGTTTATGTTACGTCACGTTCTATGTTTCATGTTTAGTTCACTTTTTTTCTCCTCAAACAAGCAATTTTGCCCTCCATTGATATTTTCTATCTTCTTCAATAATCAGGAAAACAACACACAATTCTAAATTATTATTATTTTCAATAGAAATACTAAACACGTAATAGCAAAAAATATATATAGCGAGGATAAGGTATAAATCTACAAGGGTCTCTTGTAGATACCCCTACAAAAATAAAATAACCGATTCTAAAATACTGGGTCACAACATTTTTAGAGGATTAGAGAAGTTGTAAAAATTAGACCTCCTTGGGTCGGCGAATTGTGAACCCTTAAAAAAAATAATTTTTTATTTGGAATAAAATCTGCTGGCCTAGTACTGGTAAATTGACATCTATTTATCACAAACAGCTGTACCATTTCAGAAGACTAACTTTTGTGCACCTTCATGTGGTTTTGAAGATGATGTTTATATTTAAATCTAGATGGGCACAATTCACAAGGAAATGGTGTTTCTCCAGTATGGATCCTCATATGTTTAGGCAGACACGCCATCTGTCTAAATTTTTTCCCGCATATATTGCAAGAATAGGGCTTCTCTCCAGTATGTACTAAGCTGTGTATTTTCATCGTTCCAGATTCTCTAAATGCTTTCCCGCAATAAGCACAGACATGCGGTTTCACGTGCGAGTGACGTTTTTCGTGGGTTCTTCTCCCTATATTATTCGCAAATACTTTACCACAAACCGAACATGGATATGTTTTATCCGTTGATTGATGCTTAACTTTATGGGATGAGAAGGAACTGTTGTCACTGAAACTTTTTCCGCACGTTTCACATATATAACGCTTCTCTTTCATGTGGGTCCGCACATGCAAAGCTAAGGCGCGTGCATTTTTAAATCCTTTATCGCAAAGATGACATTTATATGGTCGTTCTTCAGTATGCACTAGTTTATGAGAAAGAAATGCGCTGCGCTGGTTACATTTCTTCCCGCAAATGTCACAAGAGAATCGTGGCTCATCTTCATGCACCTGTTGGTGGATTCTTAATTGGAATGGTAGAACAAAAGCTTTACCGCACACATCACACTTATTAGGCTTTTCACCTGTATGAAGTTTTATATGCACAGTTTTATAATATTTCCAACGGAAAGAGCGATTACAATGTTTACAAAAAACTGCCATCTTCTCCTTTTCTTTTCTCGTAAGTTTTCGTCCATCCTTCATGATCGGTAAACCATCTTCGTCAACTTCAGAAAGTTTTCCTAAACATTTTTCAGTCTTTTCAGTACAAGTTTGTTTCTCAGTCTCATCGTTACAATCTTCCGAATCCTTTTTATCACTGGTATCTTTGCCATTATCAATAATGTCAAGCTTTTCAACTTGATCATCTCCTTTGCCAATTAACATCTGTACATAATCAGTAGAATCTGAATCAGAATCTTTAAAATTAGATTCTATCACATCATCATTTTTGTTCCACAAATTCTTATCTTCCTTGCTAATATTAGATTTTACTGTAGTCTCGGATGATTCAATTCTCTCTTCCACTTCGGGAAAGGCTGTTTTAATTAATGTAATCTCTTCAATTTGATTAGCAGCATCATTTATCTTTGCTGTATTCACAGCTGATGTTAAATCTGTATCTTTATCTTTTATAACTTGCGAGATGGATTCGTTTTGATTTTCCTCATTTATGCTATTATTTTTTTTATTTGCGTTAACAGTGGATGTTAATGATAGTTCAGTGTCTTTCCTCATTTGTAACTTTTGATGCGCTCTCGTTCGCATATTGGTCGCAAATACCTTACCACAACTCGGACGCGGATACGTTTTATCTGTGGATTGATGCTTGACTTTATGGGATGAGAAGGAACTGTTGTCACTGAAACTTTTTCCACACGTTTCACACTTATAGCGCTGCTCTTTACTGTGGATCCGCACATGTACACCTAGAGAGTATGTACTTTTAAATCCTCTATCGCAAAGATGACATTTATGTGGTCGTTCTTCCGTATGCACTAGTTTATGGGATAAAAATGCGTTGGGCTGTTTAAATCTCTTCCCGCAAATATCACAAGAGTATTGTGGCTCATCGTCATGTACCAATTGGTGAAGTTTTAATTGGAACGGTAGAACAAAAGCTTTGCCGCACACATCACACTTATGATGTTTTTCACCTGTATGGTGTTTTATATGTACAGTTTTATAATATTTCCAACCAAAAGAGCGATTACAATGATTACAAAAAACTGTCATCTTCATCTTTTCTTTTCTCGTAAGTTTTCGTCCATCCTTCATGATCGGTAAACCATCTTCATCAACTTCAGAATCTTTTCCTGAACACTTGTCAGTCTTTTCAGTATACGTTTGTTTCTCAGTCTCATCATTACAATCTTCTTAACCCTTTTTATCACTAGTATCTTTCTCATTATTAATATTGTCGGTGTCAAGCTTTTCAACTTGATTATCTCCTTTGCCGATTAACATCTCTACATAATCAGAAGAATCAGAATCAGAATTTTGAAAACTAGATTCTATCGCATCGTCATTTTCGTCCCACAAATTCTTATCTTCCCCGATATTATTAGATTCTAGTGTAGTCTCGAATGATTCAATTCTCTCTTGTACTTCGGAAAAGGTCGTTTCAATTAATCTAAACTCCTCACTCTGATTAATAACATTATTTATCTTTGTTGTAGTCACAGCTGATATTAAATCTGTATTTTCATCTTTTATCACAATTTCATGTTTTATAAATCGTTCAATTGATACATTTTGATTTTCTTCATTTACGCTAACATTATTGTTTTTATTTGCGTTAACGGCGGTTGTTAATAGTAGTTCAGGGTCTTTCGTCATTTGTAACTTTAATGCAGAAGCTAAAACCATTGATTTGAAATCCGATACAGCACAGAGCTTTTCTGTGCAATCAGTGCATATATATATCGGTAATCCATCAAATTTATCAATCTAAAATAGAGTGATCCAAACACCTTAAATTTACAATATTTATCTGTCTATACATACCTTTATCGGTATACATTCCATTAACAATTCAGATAATATTTTATTTCTTTTGCGGTGGTCGAATATATCAACATAAGTCTTATTCATTGCCATACAAGTTCTACACACGAAATTTTTTCGAATAGTAGGCATTACTGCTATTATGATAATTATAAATTGCTCAGCTTATATGAAATGAAATCACAACTATATTTACATTTATAGCTGCCAAAAACCATCCTACTACCCTACCAAGCTATAATGTATACAAAACAAATAAAAAACGTAAACAATCTTTAAGGTGGCGTTTCGGTAAAGTAGAGGGCGCTGTTCGACAATAATTATTAGAAACGTCCCAGCAAACAAAATTCAAATTTCGCGCAATTATTTTTAGTAACTACAACATAATCGTATAAAAAGAACTATTAATCTGAAACAAATTTATAGGTCATTTCATGTTTCAGCGTAGAAGTTACTAAAAATAATTCCGCGAAATTTGAATTTTGTTTGTTGGGGTAGTATTCGGAAAAACTAGACATTAAAAATGTATTTAGGTGTTGTTACATTGAAGATATTATTTTTGTTGTAAATCTAAATATCTTTTTTTAAATTAAATATTCTTTGCTTGCGAGAAAAATGAGAAAAAAATATAAAATTTTGATAATATTACCTTTAGAATATGTAGAAAAATATACTGATACGATCTGTATTGAAATAATTTCAAAATATGCAGTATTTTTTTCAGGAAGTAAGTTTAGGGGCTGAGTATCAACAACAGCCCCATATCTGTCCAAACAGTTTGCCAGTTTTATATTAGATGTCACTAGCATTAGATACCTATTATATAACTATGTATAGGCAATCAGTTTAACACCAAAATTTACTGCTTTGATATTCAGAAAAACATTAAATTAAATGTTTTATTAAAAAATGTAAATGAACAAGAACAATTTTAGAGTCGTACATACGACTCGTTTCTTTTTCCGTAACTGTGAAAGATAGTCATAGAACATCATACTTCTTTATAACATAACTTGAACAGTATATAGGATTATTGCTATATATATTGCTTTCAAAATAGTGCACATCACGATTATTGGATTTAGTCAGTTTAGTATCACAAGAATTGCAAAACTTGATTGTATGCACAAATATACTTTTTTATAGAAAGGTCTTACTAAATTATTTTTATTCAAGTAATAAATTGATTTCAATACTACATATTCTTACAACTACACATGCATAAGTAAATACATATTGATGAATCATTACTTGGTGTGGGTGTAGAGAAAGAAACACAAATAAAACCCAAATATCTCTCTTGCCTTTTATTAATAAATAATACAGATAACAATTCATTCCACAATAAAATTTAATGTCCTTTATTATATTTACATTTAGTATTTCACATACATACACTGTGATGGTTATAACGGAAATTTTATTATTTAATTATCTATATAATATGTAGTCATATCCATTATAGAATATACTTCGTAAGCGTAACTTGTGTGGAGAAAGGTTTCCTGTCTAATCCTAGTAATCTACTACAGCTGCGTGTGTGCAGCTTTCACTACATAAGCTGCTGAATCCTCTCAGGCAAAAAACACCCAAGCAAAAATTGCGTCAATTTTGGAACCATTAAGTTTCTACAAAGTTGTTCATCGCTATATATTTCTTCTATAAAAAGTGGTTGGGTTTCATCAATGAAAACCACAAAGTAATACAGCTTCCTTTTCCTGATATTTAGTTGACCTTGAATCTATAATATTTTTCAATAAGTGATTATTGTTACATGTAATTTGCGACTGTTGAGACGTGATATTGCGATCTTCCAAATGAGTATTTACCTGAAAATAATAATTATGGTTCCTCTTCAAGGACGGTTTACCACTAGAACTATGTACAATTATATACAGAAATAAATATACAAAAATATTCTCCTTTATTCACTAAAATAACTATATACAACGAAAAAATAATCCAAAACTAAGGAAGACGATGAAAAACAGTATTACTTTATTACAAGCTAGTCGCTGGACAATTAGTGTAGAACTAAAAGATCCTACCTGTAACAAACAACGCATGTACGCACAAATATGTTTTGTAAATAGAATATTAGGGTGTTATTGCCTTAGACTATCGCATTTATACCAAAAAGATTATATTGAAATATACCTGCTCAATACATTCAGTTCTAAACTATATAATATGCAACCAATAAAACCTTTCCTCTATATTATAATGTTATATTTTATTTTTCGGAGTTTATATTTATATTATAATATATTTTGTATTACAACCAATATTCTAATCTTCACTTTTCCTATGCTATTTCAGCCAAAATGTTACGCATGTTTAAGTATTTCATTACTTTTTACTTTGCTAGAGATTCGTAAGCCTTGCGCCATCTAATTTTGAATATATTCGATAAAAATGCAAAATTTGCTCATCAAGTTCGAGTTATTGAAATAGAGCGGCTCCATCACATCCATTTATCAAATTCTGGCACATTCGATCTCGAAACGTAGTAACGAAATAAATCCTTCTTAAATCGAGTTTTATAACTTTATTTGGAAAATTACATGATACTATTTATTAACAAATGAGATACAATAAAAACTTAAAAACAATACCATACATACATATACAATCTATTATATAATAAAAATATAAATAATATGTCGGAGATCTTACATCATAGTTGACTTTTTTTATCAATATAATTTTGGTCCATATTATAATATAGGTAGTTTATATAAGTGAGTAATGATAGCTAGAGCGGCGATAGAGTAACTTGGTTCGAGCGAATAATAATATTACAAGTTAGTATACACTACTTTATCCACGACTAAGCGAACATTATTGAACAATTAATATCGATAACATGACATTTAGCAGGTATTAAGCAGCTTTCGGGAGGCTTGTACAACAGCACTTAGCGTTTCCACTGCTTGATGAGGGTTAAGGGAAAGCGGTTAAGAGCTTGCAGTCCAGCTAGAGGACTTTTGCTTACTGCAATTTACAAAACACCTAGACCTGCTTTTGTCCGAGAATATATTAATTGGACAATGGACAACTGGAAAAACGTATTGTTCACAGATGAGTGCAAAATCTGTCTTTATGGCAAATATGATCGAAGTCAGCTATACAGGAGAGCTGGCAAACGCAATCTGCACTCGGTAATCTGGAGTTGCTTTTGAACGTGGTTCAGTAATATTTTGGGCAGGAATTTCTTTTGAGACAAATATTTGTAGAACGCTATTTTATTTCATAACTTTAAACTAATTATTCAAAACTTCTGTCAC
This sequence comes from Holotrichia oblita, assembly GCA_023690525.1. Lineage (NCBI taxonomy): Eukaryota > Metazoa > Arthropoda > Insecta > Coleoptera > Scarabaeidae > Holotrichia > Holotrichia oblita. The sequence continues at coordinate 41,614,338 of CM043023.1, forward strand.
CAATTTCGAGGCCTTTCATTGCCCTTGAAATAGTGGCCGATTGAATACGTCGCAGCATGTCTTCGTTTATAGTTGCCGCCGCTCCTAAACTAAATTTTTAGTTTTTTATCGCAATGTCATTTACAAAGGAAAGTTCTTCTTGAAGCTGTATAGGCATTTAAGGGACACACTGTATTACTTTGTATATGCGGTTTTCTTTTCGAAAAAATATTTTATCAAAAATTTTGCTATTGCAACGCTCTCGCTAATGAGCTGTAGCATAAAAATTAAAAAAGGTGGAAAATTTTGATTTGTGCAAATTGATTCTTTATCAATATTTTAGATTTGTTCTATGAACGAAAACTCGTGGTGGGACACAGTGTAAAAAATTCTCATTCAAACTTTAATTTTCATTTTTGTCCTCCCAATTTTGAGTCGAGAATACTTACTAAATACATACATGCAAAAATATTTTAAATCGCAATACATAAATATGTATTTTAAAAATAGTTTTTTGTTTCTATAGTTAAAAGTACATTATCAAAAAGAGTTCTAAGGCTTATCAAAGAATATATTATTAAACTCAACTCAAATAATTTTGAACTATGTATAAAAACTCTAATTATCATTAATAAGCTTTTCAGTATTACATTTAATGGTCAAGGCTTATAGTGTGTCTTGTTGCAATACATATTGCAAAATACTCTTATTAGAATGTTTAATTTTAAAAATTCAAATTTATGGCAAAATCTTAATATGGACGAAAATATGATAAATAAAACCTACCTATAAACACAGCTAGAAATAAAAAAAAAAATCAAACTCTATGATGTAAGATTTTTTCCAGAGTATGTTCATTTATCTATTGGGTTTCTCCATACAATACTGTACATATCACAAACAGCCTGTACCATTTCAAAAGACTAACTTTTATGCACCTTCATGTGGTTTTGAAGATGATGTTTATATTTAAATCTAGATGGGCACAATTCACAAGGAAATGGTGTTTCTCCAGTATGAATCCGCATATGTCTAGGCAGACAGGCTATCTGTCTAAATTTTTTCCCACATATATTACAAGAATGGGGCTTCTCTCCAGTATGTACTAAGCTGTGTATTTTCATCGTTGCAGATTCTCCAAACGCCTTTCCACAATAAGTACAGACATATGGTTTCACTTGCGAGTGACGTTTTTGATGGGCTCGCATCCGTATATTGGTCGCAAATACCTTACCACAAATCGGACACGGATATGTTTTATCTGTAGATTGATGCTTGACTTTATGGGATGAGAAGGAACTGTTGTCACTGAAACTTTTTCCGCACGTTTCACACATATAACGTTTCTCTTTACTGTGGGTCCGCACATGTAAACCTAGAGTGTATGTATTTTTAAATCCTTTATCGCAAAGATGACATTTATGTGGTCGTTCTTCAGTATGCACTAGTTTATGGGAAAAAATTGCGCTAGGCTGCTTAAATCTCTTCCCGCAAATATCACAAGAGAATCGTGGCTCATCTTCATGTACCTGTTGGTGGACTTTTAATTGGAATGGTAGAACAAAAGCTTTGCCGCATACATCGCACTTATGAGGTTTTTCGCCTGTATGGTGTTTTATATGTACAGTTTTATAATATTTCCAACCAAAAGAGCGATTACAATGTTTACAAAACACAGTCATCTTTAACTTTTCTTTTCTCGTAAGTTTTCGTCCATCCTTCATGATCGGTAAACCATCTTCGTCAACTTCAGAATCTTTTCCTGAACAGTTTTCAGTACAAGTTTGTTTCTCGGTCTCATCGTTACAATCTTCGAACCCTTTTTATCACTGGTATCTTTGTCATTATTAATATTGTCAAGCTTTTCAACTTGATTATCTTCTTTGCCGATTAGCATCTGTACATAGTCAGTAGAATCAGAATCAGAATCTTCAAAATTAGATTCTATCGCATCATCATTTTCGTCCCACAAATTCTTATCTTCCCCGATAATAATAGATTTTACTGTAGTCTCAGATGATTCAACTCTCTCTTCTACTTCGGAAAACGCCGTTTCAATTAATGTAATCTCTTCAATCTGATTAACAGCATTATTTATCTTTGTTGTATCCACAACTGATGTTAAATCTGTATCTTCATCTTTTATCACAATTTCATGTTTTATAACTCGCTCGATTGATACATTTTGATTTTCTTCATTTACGCTAATATTATTGTTTTTATGTGCGTTAACAGTGGTTGCTAATGGTAGTTCAGGGTCTTTCCTCATTTGTAACTTTAATGCAGAAGCTAAAACCATTGATTTGAAATCCCATACAGCACAGAGCTTTTCGGTACAATCAGTGCATATGTGTATCGGTAATCCATCAAATTTATCAATCTAAAATAGAGTGACCCAAACACCTTAACTTTGCAATATTTATCTGCCTATACATACCTTTATCGGTATACATTCCATTAACAATTCAGATAATACTTTATTTCTTTTGCGGTGATCGAATATATTAACATAAGTCTTATCCATTTCCATACAAGTTCTACACACGAAATTTTTTCTAATAGTAGGCATTACTGCTATTGTGGTAATTGTAAATTGCTCAGCTTATATGGATTAAAATCGCACTAACTAATTTTGTATACTGTATCAATGAGTTAAAATTCTAATAGCCTATGCATGTACAATATAAAACGTAAACAATTTCTACATATCAACAAGCATACACGTGAGACAACCACATATCTTCGTTTTTTAGTTAATTATGTAAGATTTGGTGGCGCTAGTTTCAATAATATAATATATCATCATGAATTATCTCGTAATTTAATTTCTCCATATGGGATATGACCCTAACATAATCGAGTAAAAAAAAATTGATATTTTGGGAAAAGCCTGCCTAAATACATATACAAGTGTGTGTGTGTGTTTTATGGCGCACATGTTTATGTGATTGCTGAAATTAGGATGATGTCTTCGTTACAGATATATTAAAATATTTGGTATTAGTAATAATATTGATCAATATTATTATTTTTACATATTCAAAAAAGCCGCCAAGTTCACATAATTACCGCCATATTTTATTTTCTTTTGAACGATTCTTTACGGCTGTTACAAGTCCAATATTGTAGTTAGTGTAGGTGCAACGAACAAACCTTTTCTTTTCGATTCGTGCAAGTCCTATGACTCACCACTGGACGACAGCACTAGCAACTTATTTCAAAACTCTCTTTGCTTCTATAATAATATCGTAAAAAAGAATTTGAAAAATGTATAGTATGCACATTGCAATTATTGTTAATGTGTGTTGTTGCATTTTGCACTACTTGTGACGATAATACTTGGCCTAACACTATATGAATCTATTGGCTGTATCGACTAAAAATTAGGGTCCTATATTTAAGTTTTTTTTTATGTGTGGCTGCGTGGTGGGTGCTTAGTTGCAGTGACTCCGTAAGCTGCATTACTTGCAATTACTTGACTAGCCATCACCGGGTGGGCACTAAATATGAAAAGTTGAACCTATGACATATAGTTCGGGATGAAATTGACGGAGGGCGTCTCTAGTACAAATCAGTCAAACCCTGCCTTATCGACGGTCAGAATGTAAACCATGTGGGAAAAAATTTGCTTTTCTGCATATTGCGAGGGTTATGTTTACAAGTTGTAGCAAATTAATTTTGTGCTTTATTATAAATCTAACGTTTTTATTTTTAGTTCAGTGGTGTTAATATAGCATTTTATTTTAGGTGTGTGGTGTAGTATTAGTGTTCATATATATCTTTTATGTGTAGTTTTAAACTTGACTTGAGTGTGTATACTAGGTTAAGTCTATAGTTTCCCGCTTTTCAATGGTAAAGACTCGCGCAACACATCAGACGAAAGGTGTAGAAATAACTAATTTAAAATCTAGAAAGAAATAATATTAAACCTTGTTTTTTTAATGTTGTTAATTTTGTTTATTCTATTAAATTTTTAAATTAAATAAAAACAATGTTAGTTCACTATAGCTTTTTTAAAAGAATTTGTTTTAAAAAATTTTGCCTCTAAAATTTTATAATAGTTGGAATTGAGAAAGCGCGTAACTTAATAACTGCTACTTTTGCGAAGACGAGATGAACTCTTTTGCTCTTCCGCAAAAGCAGCAGTGTTAAAATTACGCGTTTTCCAGTTCCAACGGCGACAATGCATATCTACCTGTTCCATAAGTGTGTTTAAATTTCCCGCCAAACACTGCATGTAGCGCCCCGCATGTTTTTCGCTCCGAACTATGTGGTCTAAAATGAGCGCACATTTTTATCGTTGAGTCTCCTATCTCCTTTAGTATGATTTGTGCTAGCCATCACTCGGGTCCTATCGTTCCGCCACAACGACAGTCACCCATTTAATCACTGCGGCCATCAACCAGTTTTATTAGTACTACTGTACTAATTACAACAGGTTACATGTTTATCTGAGTAAGTATGTGAGGATTAAAGTGTTTAATTGAAAAGAATCACAACGCATGACGCATAGTCAAATAAGTAGAAATATCTCGTAAAGGAAGCATTAACCCAAATTTTATAAAGCGAAAAAAAGTTAGATAAATCACAAAAAATGGGTGTCAAATCCATAGACGTTTGTCAGATAAAATGGGGAATCGACGATTGTCACATCTCCTATTTGTCTGTTAGTTCTTTGAGGTTCCATTATTTTAGCCCCAAAAACATTAGGATGAACTTTTTTTAACACTCTGTATAATATTCTACAAAGTAATTTCTTACGGTGAGTCCTTTCATTTCTGTAGCTATAATAATTTCTTAAGAAAGCAGTCGTTAATATAATGGCCCCCGAGCGTACCTATTGGTTCGATTATTTTAAGAACTATCGTTAAGAACCAACGCCTCAGCAAACATTATTTCTCAAATTTCTTCCAACAGTCATACGACAATGGTTATTACGCTAGATTATTTTAGAAAAATTGCTATATTTTGATTTAAATAATAATTAAATGACATACCTACCTCAGAAAGATTCAAAGTCTATCCTGAGGATTATGCTGAAAAATAAGAATTTCTTGTTTTTTTTTGAAAACATTAAAATTCCAAGAACACTTTATGTTTATGTTTTATTCCAATGTTTAGATCACTTTCATGTCAATTTTTATAATTAGAGTTGTATTTTCTTTATTTGCTTTAAATTTTTCCCATTCAATACAAAAATAAAATTAGTAGTTTATCTCCATATGTAAGATACTGAAGTCCAACGGGGTTAGATCGGGAAACCTTGGAGGCCAAGCAATGGGACCTTACATAAACGAGAGGTTTAATCTCAGATTTATAGGGTAAATTTGGTAAAAGTTCAGGTAAAGTATTTTCTAAGAACTCGAGGTATGCATGACCTGTTAAGCGTTGTGGCAAAACCATCGGTCTTAACAACCCATTGAGCTAAGTATACTAAGGAGACGCTATAAAGCATATTTGTTGTATGTTCAAAACGGCAGCATTGGGCGGGGCTAAGTGTAACACCAATATGGCTCGCTCACCAGGTCCGGACTACTGAAAATTATGAGTATAATTCTAAGCCTCCACTTAACAGCTGGCTTTATTTAATATTAACACACCCGTTAGGCCGTTATAAAGCGTCCATCTGCTTAATGTCTGAAAGTTTATTCCAGAATTTTGTGAAATTTTTCGTAGCATGTCCAAATATACAGGATTTGTTGTAAATTCTACTGGCATATTCTGCAGACTGTCTTCATTCAGATTCCAGTTTTTAAGTTAATGACCATTGTATTCATTGCTGAACGCTTCTATTTTTGCAACTTTAGTGGTCGCAAATTGATCGGCTAGCAACTGAACAGTTAGTAACCGTGAAGCGATAATTATTTTCTCTAAGCAAGTTTCATCATTCAGTTTTTTTATGAATTCCAATATTTGTTCCTTACATGTCGATACCACCTCGTCGAATGAATCTAAAAGTAATATTAATCGTTTTCCATCTTTTCGTAATACGTTTAAAAAATGATCGTAGAACAATTGCTTCTGCTTACTCCATAAGAAACTTAATGGATCTTTTAGTAATTTCTGGGATTTTTTTCGCATATATACTTGAAGTAGGGCTAAATTGCAGAACAGCAAGTAGTATTGAGGGTCACAGGTTTGTGTTAACGCACGCGGAAACGTGGTTTTTCCTATTCCGGCTTCACCAGTTATCACACAAATTTTCCCATCTATTTCTTTGAGAAAGTCCCTGTTGCGATAAACTGTTTCTGAGAACTTTATACTTGAACTAGTAATTTCTGGGCGCCATACCCTGTTCTATCTATAGTTCCTTTGCGCATATATCTCCGTAGATACTTTGAACAACTCATTCTTGTCACTTCTCCAATTATTGGTATCCCATGGTCTTCGTTGTTGCCGTATACATTGTTTCCATATTGATCGATTTGGAAACTTTCTAAACCTTGGAAACCCTCACCCAATTTGTTTTCGTCAAATTGTCTTAACAACTTCAGTTTATCATTTTTCAACTGTAAACGATAAATTTTGTAATCCTTAAAGATATCATTCCGCTTTACTTTTTCATAAACTTCACTACTTTGATCGAACTGGTAATATATGCTAAAGCTATCTCCGTCTGGGTCATCTTCATAATTGGTTAGTTCTGGCTGCACCGTTTCGATTATGAACAGCGTGTAATTATAAATTTCTAAGCAATCTTTACTTAGATAGACTTGCCTCGGTTCCATTAATTTAAGAATATCTGAACAAGTAACAGTTTGCATTCGTCTTTTGTCGCCGTTAATAACTGTATGTAAAGAAGTCGATTGTCTTCCTTGCATTGAGACTAAGACCGATTGTAATAGCTGTTCAGCACTTGTATCTCCTAAATCTTTAATGGCGGTCAAACTATAGCTTTTCATTTCATCATATCTTCTACTTGGATCTGAGTCGATTATAATATAATGTTGGTTTAAATTTAAGAAATCTTTTAATTGCGGTAGACTATTATTACTTTTCAAAACAAGTGGTGTTTTACCATATCTCCACATGTGAACAAGCAAATCCTTTAAAGTTTCTGGTTTGTGAGATTTCGAAGTGAATTCATACTTCACTTCTTTACTTAATTTTCCTTCGTTATCCACAAAGGTGTTCCATTGCTCTACGGTGATTTTCTCGCTAAAGCTTTGTAAAATACAGGAAAACAAATCAGTTTCGACATTTAATTCATTCTTGACAATAGTAATATTGTATAATAACGTTAGGTTATTCCATGCAACAGCCGATTCTTTCGGATATGGTAGTATTTTCGTGGGCTTCACAATCGAATCCCACAGACGAATTCTTAACAATTCATGTTCGAAATCCGTCTTACTCAAACTTTCTCTTTTATTCTTGTTAAAATATTTATCAAAATAATCAATTAATTATGCGGCATCGTTTAATGCCCACATTCCTTTGAGTCGAGATGCGATGTTGCTCGTATCATCTTGGTCTAGGAATACATAAAATTTTTTAAAGAAATATTGGTATTTCCTGGTTATTTCTTCATTTCTTGAGAATAATTCGTAGATGTTCTTACTGATGATTAGCTTTTCGTCGTGGAGTATACGTTTTCGAATTTCTATCTTCTTGGAAAGGGATGGGTTGAAACTTTCGGCAAGCAAAGTACCAAAATCGAAGAGTATCCTCTTTACTAATTTCGCTGATTTGGCTTTCGAAACATTTCCAGCGCTTGATTATAACACTTCAAATACGTGTTTACGTCGAATTTGACCTTACCAGATTTAACTAGAACGAGGTACAAACGAGAAGCTTCTGAATCATTGTATTGTACGGCTAACACTATATCGGCGAATGGTTCAACTTCTTGTACTTCGTAGAAGATGTGGTAATCTTGTGCTGTTAGATCTTTTGACAATGATGCAAGGTAGGCAGTGACGCCGAGTTGGTACTTATAACCTTGACCGCAATCAGTCATTATGGTTTAGGGGTAATAATATAATTATGAGCTTTTAAGCAGTCATAGGCTGATTCGAACCTTTAATTTCGAAGGACCATCTTGAATAATTAAACAGTGTTATGTTTTAAAATATGTTGGTTTATTTTAACGTACAAACTATATGTATCTCTTTTTTAGTTCTACGTTGTTCTGCGCATGACCACAGCGTAGTACATGCTTTACAGAGGTCGCCACAATGACGGGATTATTAAATGAATACAAACTCAAACAATGTACCTACTTTAATAACTTCATACACTTACAATAATATAATTTAATTTATTGGAATTTCATTATATTTACATCGTCATATATGACCTAAAAAACATCAGACCAGTAACATGTTTATGTTTCTTCGTACATCGGCGATGTTACTTTTCCAAAAAATAGTACCGTGCTATCTGTTGACGGCTCTTGTCCCAATTTTGCTGTTATGAAAAAGATAAAAGGGTGGTCTGCCATGAATACAAATCCTTTAGGGCGATCCATTGAGTCTGGCGACCCTTGGATTTCTATAAAAAAGAAGATTTTACATAATATGGAACATCTTTGAGATACGAAGCGTATTATACAAGTTACTGCAGCTGCTTTCGTACCTTCCTCGTTTACTTCTATGAATGCTTTATGAATTACTTTGTTGATTGATAGGTTTGGTACACCATCGATCATATTCGAAAAATTAGCCGAACCACCAAATATTTCTCTAAGGCCCATCTAGTTAATGAAAATCACTATTAGGTAAGACAACTAGGAAATGATTTATACAGGGTGGTCTTAAATAAGTGCGAAAAATTGCACTGGGCTATACCTTGGATTATTCTAAGAAAAACAGTTTTTATAAACATATTGAGGAATTGGTTTATTACGGATGTGCACGATGTTTAAGAGATTTAAAACTTCTTTGCAAAAACTATTGAACAAAATTATAACAGGTGTTGGAAATGACCGCCCTCGGCGACGATACATAATTCTGACCTTCTCATTGACTGACGAACACGTTCAAAAATCCCAGGCGTATTCCGAATTGTTTCACATGATGCAATTATGCGATTCTGTAAATCTTCAATATTTTCAATCGGGGTGGAATAAACCAAAGATTTCAGTTGTCCGCAGAGAAAAAAACACCCCAATGGATTCAAGTCTGGAGACTTCGCTGGCCAAGGTTGCGCTCCTGTTCGACCTATTCAATGATTCGAATAAACAGCATTTAAATGCATACAGACAGTTTGACTGTAATGTTGCTGGAGCACCGTCATGCATAAACCACATTTGGTTTCGGATCTTTGGTTTCGGATCTTCCCTCAGTATTGGTAGCTCTTCTTCGACAAAATGGTATCTATCACCAGTTAGCTTTCCCGGTAAAAGGTACGGCCCACTTAAGAAGTCGTTGGCGATTCCAATCCATATCTTTAGCGAAAATCGATGTTGATGACGAGTTGTTATTATTGGCTGTGGATTTTGTTCTGCCCAAACATGATTATTATGAAAATTTGTTATGGTTGTCACGGAGAAATTAGCTTCATCAGTAAAAAGCACTTGTGCAAAAAACTGAGGATTATCTGCAAACATCTGTAGAAGCCATTGGCGCAACGCAGCTCTTTGTGGAAAATCTCCTGGTAATATCGCTTGTACGCGCTGAATGTGATACGGAAACAATAGTTGTTGTCTTAAAATTCTCCAGACTGCTTGGTGGCTAACGTTTTGTGTAAGAGCAATCCGCCTTGTACCTGTATCCGGACGTTCTTCAATCTGATTAATAACTGCTTCTTCTAGCTCTACTGTTCTAACTTATCGGTGTCGTCCACAGTCAGAAGTTCCTTTTTGTTCCTTCCCCTTTCCTGAAGGCGTTGGTGAATACGCACAAACGTGGTGTAATGAGGTAGTACTCGTCGAGGGTACCTACATTTCTGCGTAAAGACGCCTGGCTGGAACTGTTTTTCTTAGAATAATCCAAGGTATAGCCCAATGCAATTTTTCACACTTATTTGGGACCACCCTGTATAGCTTGCGGTAAAATTAAAAAGTATTATCGTTATAAACTAAATAATTGATTTATTTACTAGTGATTGTAGTGTTAAAGTAAAGTATGCTAACCTTTTCTAATTGATCTTTTAGATCAAAAGTATTTTCAATTTTAAATTTCGGTAGATATACTGCCACTTCTTCTTGTTCTGTTGTCAATTTGCTTAAATCGAAATTCGATAGCTTCATTACTAAATCGTTAACGCCTGTTGTGAAATAAGGTAAAACGATAGTCATAGCGAAACGTTGGTTTTGGTACTCTAGCTTCAGTATTTGAGCACTTAATGCGTCATTATGTGCGTAATAGAACCTATTTTTTTGGTACATCATTGGACGCGATATAACTTTCGTTGGAGATACGTGAAAATCCATTGAGCTAGTGTAGTTCGGAGAGAAAGGCAATAACCATATACCTTTGAAGTAGATCGCGTTTATAAGAACCACTTGTGTTAGTGATCCAAACGAGTCGGGACTGACAATTCCTTCGATCTTGTTGTGAGTCTTCTCTTTTACCCAATTGTTAATTTCGGCAGCAGCCTCTACAGGATTTCCAAAATCTATAGAATCTACATCAGCGTTGAAATAAGTTTGAGCTGTCGATTTGAAACTATTTTTTAATTTGCGGTCTTTCTGTAGATATATCTTATTAGCGGTATCTATGGTGATATTTTCGGCAGAATTCAAATTATCGAAAAGAGGTTTATATATGAGTGCTGTTTCGTTAATGGTCGGCAAACCGAGGGCCTTCTGAAAGCTAAAAGTCGTCCTTCCACCAGTCCCTTCGTAAGTCAAAGACAGACCAGCACGCACACTGAACGGCGAAAATATAAAATTGTCATCCTTTAGGATGGTTGTGTATAAGTTTTCGGAGGGAGTGTTGGTGCTGGTCATTGCGCTGTTTATTGTAACCGTTGATACGATGAGGAGCGATGTGTAAACTGAAAAAGGGCAAAATTGTACATTCAGCGGTGTCAAATATATTGTTTGTCATGAACGTATTCTTTTTGGGATCATAATGTGTGAAAGAGTAGTATGGCAACTTAAAGAATATGAAGCGGGATAGAAAAATATGTAATGTTATAGAATCAGGACGGTTTGGTGATAGATCAAGGTGCATATAGAATAAAACAAGTGCGAGTACAGGACTCAAGGATGCAACAAAGGGGTGCGTGAACTTATCCACACGTTTCTATCACAATGAAAGTTCGAATGAAGTAGTCATTTCAATATGATACATACGAACGTTGTTTTCTTATAAATTTCGACACCAACCACAAGCAATATTTTGGCATGATGATCTTGCTCCATATCAATCATCAAAGTCATTTGAACCACAATGTTTTAATTACCCCATCCACAGTTTTTCGATTTTTATTTTGTTTAAAGGTCATAAACGCCCAGTCAAATGAATTTTATAGTTGATTTAGTATTCGTTTAGATGACACACCTACAAAAAAAACTCAAAAATACAGAGGAAAGTCGCAGAACACTGCCAGATATTCCTTGGAATCTACAACAAGCATAGAGTAAAGACCTAGTTAGAACTAAGTAGAAACAGACTACGTAGCCTAACAGGTTTTCTCATAGGCCATTGTCACCTTGCCGAATGACCGGATAGGCTTGAAATAGAGTAGTGATTGCAGGTTCTGCGCGGTGTTTGATGAAAATCCGGAACATCTGACATCTAACTAAACCACTATAATGGAAATCAGAAACGATTATCTTACCTTCTCGGAAATCATCACAGTTTATCTCGGTAAAGTCGTCATAGACGAAGAAGAAATACCTTCTCTGAAAGATTTATTATTGTACTATATTAAGGTCTTCTGGGACAATTATCAATTGGAAATAATCTATTAGCAATTTCCATCATTTTGTCAATATCCTTATACAATGGTTCAATATGTACATATATGTTTCTTGCCACTCCAAAACTGTATATTTATCATAGATCTTTATCATTGCTTTACACATGCTAGTCTATATTTGCTAGTTCTATTAGAAAGTTGTTTAAATTTGTTGGAGAAATTATAGTAATTGTTATAATTTCCCAGCCAGCCAGCTACACTTGATGATTCTTTAAACTTGTAATATGCATGCTTAAAACGATGAGATTTTAATACAGCTTCTAAAACCTCTGCACCAGGATATCCAAAATATAGCATGTCAATATTCACACTTGTTAAAGACAAATAATTTTTGCATTCGAGTAATTGAAAAATGGTGTTTGAATTCAAATCTTCATAACCTGATAATACAGCAAGTCTATATGTTAGGGATGGTATTCCTATAGGAAGAAGTAAGTAAAGAAGCTGGTTGTCTTCCTTGCATTGTGACTAAGACCGATTGTAACAGCTGCTCAGCTCTTGTATTTCCTAAGTCTTTAATGACGGCCAAAGTATAGCTTTCCATTTCAGCATATCTCTTATATGGATCTGAGTCGATTATAACATAATGTTGGTTCAAATTTAAGAAATCCTTCAATGACGGCAGACTACTATTATTTTTCAAAATGAGTGGAATTTTTCCAGACTTCCATAAGTAAACAAGCAAATCTTTTAAGGTTTTGGGCTTGTGGGATTTCGAAGTGAACTATTGCTATTAAAATGTTTATCGAGATACTCAATTACTTGTTGTGGGCATCGTTTAATGTCCACATTCCTTTAAGTCGAGTTGGAATCGTATTTGTATCATCTTGATCTAGAAAGATATGAAAGTAATCTTGGTGTTTTCTCGTTACCTCTTCATTTCCTGAGAATAATTCGTAAATATTCTTACTGATGGTTAGTTTGAAACTTTTGGCAAGTATTCGGTAATTTTATTATATGCTTTGAAATAAATAATAATAATAGTATTTATGTCCAATTTGACCCTAGCAGATTTAACTTGAAGAACGGTTCAACTTCTTGCGCTTCGTAGAATCTTGTATTGTTTTATCTTTTGATAATAATGATGCCAGATAGGCAGTGATGTTGAGTTGGTACTTGAAGCCTTGACCTCTATCTGCCATTATGGTTTGGTCACGTAGATACCTTCGGGTATATATTTATAATAGGGATTGTTGTAGTTGTTCCCTGTATCCTCGTTAGCAGCAGAAGAAGTATAATCTTCGCTACGTTGTTATATCCATCGGCATATTCCTTAGCTGCGAGTTCTTTCTACACTTGTTTCTACACCTTCTGCATTTATTCATCCGTATGCTGCTATTATCAAGGATGCATTTTCTATAATTGAGAGTTGCTATCACGCGGTCTTGCACAGAAATCAGTAAATCTTCTCGGTTTCAGGAGATAGCTTGCCCGGCATGAGCCATTCACAGGAGGCTTTAGAGTTAATGTATGGTTCGTCTAGAACACTCCTGTATTTTCCGTGCAGCGGCTTTCTTCTTCTATTTCCTCATCATCTGTTATAATGTTATAAGGGTTGCCGATGTAGTGTTTCTGTTTTCGAGGTTGAGTGGTGTATAGTTCTGGTTCGCTTTCGTGATAGCTTGGTATAGGTTGTCGGTGGCCGCGTTGGTATCAAAGAATTCTCTTAGGACTTTTAATAGTTTGTGGTGGAGTCGTCGGAAGTCTGTCATTCCTCTTCCATCTTTGGATCTTGAGAGATAAAATCTTTCGACACGACTGCGTGGATGATGTGTCCTATTTTTTGTGAATTCTACTCTAGCACTTCTGTTAATGATATCAAGGTCTATTTTTATCAATTTTTTAGCAGAAAATCGAGTCTAGTTTCTGAGGTGTTGAGCAGTTTTGTTTTCATTTTGCCACGATCTATGCCAATGGATTGTTGCATTCCAAGGTATTTATATATTTCTATCTTATGCATGGCTAGCTGCAATGCAAGCTGGATAGCTTGGTATACACAGGCTGTCAGTGGCCGCGTTGGTATCAAAGAATTCTCTTAGGACTTTTAATAGTTTGTGGTGGAGTCGTCGGAAGTCTGTCATTCCTCTTCCATCTTTGGATCTTGGGAGATAAAATCTTTCGACACGACTGCGTGGATGATGTGTCCTATTTTTTGTGAATTCTACTCTAGCACTTCTGTTAATGATATCAAGGTCTATTTTTATCAATTTTTTAGCAGAAAATCGAGTCTAGTTTCTGAGGTGTTGAGCAGTTTTGTTTTCATTTTGCCACGATCTATGCCAATGGATTGTTGCATTCCAAGGTATTTATATATTTCTATCTTATGCATGGCTAGCTGCAATGCAAGCTGGATAGCTTGTATACACAGGCTGTCAGTGGCCGCGTTGGTATCAAAGAATTCTCTTAGGACTTTTAATAGTTTGTGGTGGAGTTCGGAAGTCTGTCATTCCTCTTCCATCTTTGGATCTTGGGAGATAAAATCTTTCGACACGACTGCGTGGATGATGTGTCCTATTTTTTGTGAATTCTACTCTAGCACTTCTGTTAATGATATCAAGGTCTATTTTTATCAATTTTTTAGCAGAAAATCGAGTCTAGTTTCTGAGGTGTTGAGCAGTTTTGTTTTCATTTTGCCACGATCTATGCCAATGGATTGTTGCATTCCAAGGTATTTATATATTTCTATCTTATGCATGGCATCAATAGCATCACTTGTGTGGTCTGTTGCCATTCCTAATGCCATTAAGTCGACACATATCTATTCTAAAAATCTAAAAACGCCCTGTAGTTGAAAACTACAATTGTAATTATTATTTTTTCGGACAAAAGAGGTTTGGAACCGTACTTCTCCTAAATTTCCTAGAATCCCCGAAAACATATAAAAATTGGCCACGCTGTACACAGTATTCTTATTGTACACTTTTATAATACACGTAACATACGAGAAATACTATGGAGCTATCTAAAGGAATGAATAATCCAAGATATTGGAAGGAAAAGTGTAATGAGTTAATGGAAAAGTTGGAAATGTGTTGTGTACACTGACGCACGTTAAAAATTGGAAATTGTCTCTAATGTATTTAATTTACTAAGAACCTCATTATATTTACATCGTCATATATGAGCTAAAAAACTTCAAGCCAGTAACATGTTTATGTTTCTTCGTATGTAGGCGATGTTACTTTTCCAAAAAATAGTACAGTATCTGTTGACGGCTCCTGTTCCAATTTTGCTGTTATGACAAAGATAAAAGGGTGGTCTGCCATGAATACAGGTCCTTTAGAGAGATCTATTGATTTTTCCGTCGCTTGGATTGCTATAAAAAAGAAGATTTTACATAATATGGATTATCTTTAAGATACGAAGCGTATCATACAAGTTACAGCAGCTGCTTTCGTACCCTCCTCGTTTACTTCTATGAATGCTTTATGAATTACTTTGTCGATTTTTAGGTTTGGTACACCATCGATCATATTCGAAAAATCTGCCGAATCAGTAAATATTTCTTTAAGGCCCATCTAGTTAATAAAAATCACTATTAGGTAAGACAACTAGGAAATGATTAATACAGGGCGGTCCTAAATAAGTGCGAAAAATTGCACTGGGCTATACCTTTGATTATCCTAAGAAAAACAGTTTTTATAAACATATCGAGGAATTGGTTTGTTACGGAGTTACATGATGTTTAAGACATTTAAAATTTCTTTGCAAAAACTATTGAACAAAATTATAATAGGTGTTGGAAATGACCGCTCTCGGCGGCGATACATGATTCTGATCTTCTTCTCATTGACTGACAAACACGTTCAAAAATCCCAGGCGTACTCCGAATTGTTTCACATGATGCAATTATGCGATTCTGTAAATCTTCAATATTTTCAATCGGGGTGGAATAAACCAAAGATTTCAGTTGTCCTCAGAGAACAAAAAAAAACAATGGATTCAAGTCTGGAGACTGCGGTGGCCGCTCCTGTTCGACCTATTCAATGATTCGAATAAACAGCATTTAAATGCATACAGACAGTTTGACTGTAATGTGCTGGAGCACCGTCATGCATAAACCACATTTGGTTTCGGATCTGGAGTGGCACATCTTCCCTCAGTATTGGTAGCTCTTCTTCGACAAAATGGTATCTATCACCAGTTAGCTTTCCCGGTAAAAGGTACGGCCCACCTAAGAAGTCGTTGGCGATTCCAATCCATATGTTTAGCGAAAATCGATGTTGATGACGAGTTGTTATTATTGGGTGTGGGTTTTGTTCTGCCCAAACATGATTATTATGAAAATTTGTTATGGTTGTCATGGAGAAATTAGCTTCATCAGTAAAAAGCACTTGTGCAAAAAACTGAGGATTATCTGCAAACATCTGTAGAAGCCATTGGCGCGACGCAGCTCTTTGTGGAAAATCTTCTGGTAATAGCGCTTGTGCGCGCTGAATGTGATACGGAAACAATAGTTGTTGTCTTAAAATTCTCCAAACTGTTTGGTGGCTATCGTTTTGTACAAGAGCAATCCGCCTTGAACTTGTATCCGGACGTTCTTCAATCTGATTAATAACTGCTTCTTCTAGCTCTACTGTTCTAACTTCTCGGTGTCGTCCACAGTCAGAAGTTCCTTTTGGTTCCTTCCCCTTTCCTGAAGGCGTTGGTGAAGACGCACAAACGTGGTGTAATGAGGTAGTACTCGTCGAGGGTACCTACATTTCTGGGTAAAGACGCCTGGCTGCTAATGAATTGCCATTACCACGCTCGTATACAAACTGCACATCACACATTTTTGCGTTTGTATATTGATTCATGGTAACTGTTATAAAACCAGTACTGAAATTTGAGCAGATGCTCACCTGTCACTGTCAAGTTCGACGTTATCCTTGTAAAGAATGAACACTTGTACTGTAATATACTATAACATCGTGTAACTCCGTAAGAAACCCACTCCGGACAGACGTTTATAGGAACTGTTTTTCTTAGAATAATCCAAGGTATAGCCCAGTGCAACTTTTCGCACTTATTTAGGACCAGCCTGTATAGCTTGCGATAAAATTAAAAAGTATTATCGTTATAAACTAAATAATTGATTTATTTACTAGTGATTGTAGTGTTAAAGTAAAGTATGCTAACCTTTTCTAATTGATCTTTTAGATCAAAAGTATTTTCAATTCTAAATTTCGGTAGATATACATCCACTTCTTCTTGTTCTGTTGTCAATTTGCTTAAATCGAAATTCGATAGCTTCATTACTAAATCGTTAACGCCTGTTCTGGAATTAGGTAAAACGATAGTCATAGCGAAACGTTGGTTTTGGTACTCTAGCTTCAGTATTTGAGCACCTAATTCTTCATTATGTCCGTAGTAGAACGTATTTTTTTGGTACATCATTGGATGCGATATAACTTTCGTTTCAGATACGTGGAAATCCATTGAGTGAGTGACGTTTGGAGAGAAAGGCAATAACCATTTACCTTTGAAGTAGACCGCGTTTATAAGAACCACTTGTGTTAGTGATCCAAACGAGTCGGGACTGACAATTTCTTCGATCTTGTTGTGAGTCTTCTCTTTTACCCAATTGTTAATTTCCGCAGCAGCCTCTACAGGATTTCCAAAATCTATAGAATCTACATCAGCGTTGAAATAAGTTTGAGCTGTCGATTTGAAACTATTTTTTAATTTGCGGTCTTTCTGTAGATATATCTTATTAGCGGTATCTATGGTGATATTTTCGGCAGAATTCAAATTATCGAAAAGAGGTTTATATATGAGTGCTGTTTCGTTAATAGTCTTCAAACCGAGGGCCTTCTGAAAGCTAAAAGTGGTCTTTCCACCAGTCCCTTCGTAAGTTAAAGACAGACCAGCACGCACACTGAACGGCGAAAATATCAAATTGTCATCCTTTAGGATCGTTGTGTATATGTTTTCGGAGGGAGTGTTGGTGCTGGTCATTGCGCAATTTATTATAACCGTTGATACGATGAGGAGCGATGTGTAAACTGAAAAAGGGGCAACATTGTATATTCAGCGGTGTCAAATATATTGTTTGTCGTGAACGTATTCTTTTTGGGACCATAATGTGTGAAAGAGTAGTATGGCAACTTAAAGAATATGAAGCGGGATAGAAAAATATGTAATGTTAGAGAATGAAGACGGTTTGGTGATAGATCAAGGTGTATATAGAATACAACAAGCACAAGTCAAAAGAAATAAAAGAACCGTGGATGGGGTAATTAAAACGTCACCAACCACAGGCATGATGATCTTGCTCCATATCAACCATCAAAGCAATTTGAATCACAACGTTTTAATTACTCCATCCAAAGTTGTTCGATTTTTATTTTTTTTAAGGTCATAAACGCCCAGTCAAATGAATTTGATAGTTGATTGAGTCAAAGTAGCATTTATTGTCAAATTATTTTAACTTAGGCGTTTACACGAAAGTAGTATTTATGTATGGGTTATGGAATAAATCGATATAATAATGCGAATTAAAATTATATAAATTCATCACTCACAGAAGTGATATGCCGAAATCATATTTCCAAGTTAGATTTGTATCGAGCAAAAGACTTGGTAATGATTAAAGCGATATCGAAAAGCATTTTAGTAGTACATTCTTAACTGAAACCCAAAAAATTTCTCACGTTGTTTTGTATTCACGCTCTTTTGAGACTTAATATTTTTCTTAACGGTAAATACAGGCAATAGGGTCGTAAGAAATAATTTTATTGACTTGAAATAAAATAAATGAGTTTGACATTGAATTAGTATTTGTACTGCGACAATCATTTGAAGTCCAATGATGCTATTTTTCTACATTATACAGGTGTAATAACTGATTGATTTACTGACTAATTCTAATCTTCTTCTTCACTTATTGGCGCTTTTGTGCTTTTTTGTTTTGGCTCTTTTTGGAGATCTACATACGAAATGAAATATAAAAGAAAATTATCGATTGAGATCATTGTAGAACGGGCATATCTACTAGGAACTACAGTTTTTCATATTTTATTAATTACTAAGTTTTAAGTAAAGGCAATACCAATCAAACAATTGTGTTAGTAGTAAGGCTAAGTCACCATCAGCGCAGTCACTCGACGTGGACATCCTGTATAAGTTGTATTTTGACAGCTAAAACCTGTGTAAAATCACAAAATTGTCATAATTATGACAGTTTGACAGGTTTTAGCTGTCAAAATACAGCTTATACAGGGTGTCCACGTCGAGTGACTGCGCTGATGGTGACTTAGCCTTAGTACTTGTGGTAATGAAAGCTTTGTTAGAGTATTATTTTTATCAATGATATTGATTGATGATATCAATATTTTTTACTTTCTTAAAAGCAGGGCTACAACGATAGACACCGCACTGTTTCGGAAAGAAATTTCTTACGAAGTTAAATAATAAGAGAAGGGAGAATTCTCCACCTACTCCTTAAAAGCAAACACCATTAAATGGTACGTGGATGGTTCTAAAACTAACAAAGGAACAGGTGCAGGGATAGTCGAGTCAGGAGGCAAATACTCCAAGCCAATGGGAATGTATCCTAGCGCACAATTGGAAGATGTATTTAATTGAACCTGGACAGAAACTATCGAAAGCAAAGCAATGTAATTTGTTCCGATTATCAAGCATACATAATGGCGCTGAGTTCTAACAGCATTAGCTCGAAAATAGTCTGAGAGTGTCTTGGCAGACTAAACAATCTAGGCAAAGAAATCAGTGTTGCACATCTTCAAAAAAAACTCAAAAGTAGAGAGAAGAGTCTCAGAACACTCCCAGATATTCTTTGGAATCTACAACAAACATAGAGCTATTTAGAATGAAGTAGAAACAGCCTACGTAGCCTAACAGGTTTTGTCACCTTGTGGAAAACATGACTGGATAGTCTTGAAACAGAGTAGCGATTGTAGATTCTACGGGACATAGGATGAAAATCCGGAACACCTGATATCTAACTAGCACCACTATAACGGAAACCAGAGCCAATTATCTCGGTAAACACGTTATAGACGAAGAAGAAATACCTTCTCTGAAATCATCATAGTTATTGCAGTTTATTAAGGCCCAGACTAAATGGGGAGCTCTGAAAGCAGGAAAATCCCAGAAGCTTAGAGCTCATACAAAGGAACGCAATAGATCAAATCTAATGCTATTGTGGTACTGTAGAGGGGATGATGTAGTTCCTACTCTAAATATTTTACGATCTTCACGTCATAGCTACATTTTTTTCTCTCAGAGTAATGAAATAATAGCTATACAAGCGTACTTTGTCTGGGCAAAATACGTTTCAAGGGTGAAAAGAGATTTTGCATATGTTCATATCTTATTTCAGCGTAAGCGAAAGTGTTATGTATTGTGAAATGTATGTGATAATAACTAGTATGTGCTATGGAACTATCACGTCTGATTTCGTTTGGAAAGTAACATCTGCAGAAATATCAAACTCAAAACAAAATTCATTGTTTTATGACATCTTTGAAACAAACATGTGTATTTAGGACAATCGTTAACATTTGAGTGAATTACATCAGGAGAAGGTGTATTGGTCTTATGACGAATGTTACAAAATATCAATATAATTTTATATGAGACAGTAAGTAATATAAATTGTATTGGAAATCTTACCCTGTAATTTATTAAATGCCATCTTGCTTTGGAATAATGGAATTCACCGGAATAGGAAAATTGCGATCTATTTTATACTAGGGATCGTCTTGCTCAAATAAATATGCAACTATTGTTTATTCATTGATGGCCAATAAATCTCTTATTACCAATTGTAGTGTTATAGTCAATATCAATGAATCGTTACAGGAATCGATTTGTTTCAATTTATGTTTCACGGTTGTATTTGATTAATTTTTCCTGTTACCGGCCACGTGAGTTGGCTGTTATTTCTCTGATTTGAGTAATTGGATATTATCGCAAATACTATGGATAGTTCAATAGCAACTAAGCAAGGACATTGGCTATTTTGCATACGTTCTTGATGTTATGTATTCACATAGAGACAGTTTTCATTTTGTAAGAATTTATTAACTGATAAAATTTGTACAAATGTAGGAGCACATTACAGGTGCAACCACTATGCACACGTCTGTTGTTAGGCACTGCTTATTTCAGCGGTTGTTTGCGGTACTGCTCATTCTTATATCTATATACAACATTTTCCTCCCTTACAGAAAAAAAAGTTACAAATTTAATTTTGTAGGTGGTTTTATTACTCTACCTGATGTAGTGGTTTGAATAGTACCAGTGTTACCTGTAATTTTTGAATTTAAATTAACTACTTCCCGTGTTTGTTTCTTTGGGGAACACTTTGGTTATCGTCAGGATTCGACTGCACTGGTGCTTCTCTTACATCTACAGCCACTTCAGGTTCTGAAACTTTTTCGGGTATTGGTACATTTATTTGTTCATTGATTGTCATATCTGAGTTAGGTTCTTCACATAAACGAATATCATTGGCATGAACAAGTTTAACATTATTGTCTATTTGCACAAGATAGGTGACATGCCTCATTATCTTTACAATTTTTCCTTTTTGCCATGACTTGTTCAACACATTTTTTTAACGTATACTTACATTAACAGAATAAAGTTTAATCTTTTTGGTAATATCACACTGAAGATGTGTTTTCTTATTAAAGTAAAGTGCGAGGACGCGTTTTAAATATCTGATCAGCTGGAGACAATCCAATGCTGGAAGGAGTGTTTCGGTGAACAAATAAAAAGTTTTCTAAACGGTTTAAAATAGTGTTATAACTGACTTCTTCTTCTTTTCCAAGAAATAGTGATTTTTCCAAACTTTTTTTAGCGTTTTAACCTTTCTGCAATACCATTACTTTGTGGTGGTGTATTAATTTATGCTATTTGCTTGAAAAAATGCGTTAAACTCAGCAGAACTGAATGGCGGACCGTTATCGGCAACTATGTCTACTGGTAAATCAAACACTGAAAAAATTTGTTTAAGCTTTAAAATAGTTTCTTTTGCGTTTGTTCCATTTTTCATTAATTTTACTTCAACCCATTTCGTTTTATTGTCTGTTAAAATCAAAAAATTATATTTATATTTATGAAAGAAATCTATATTGACTCTGTGAAAATTATTAGGAGCACTAGGCCATGGTAAAAGGTTATTACTATTGGAAATGTTTTGGTTTACTCAACAAGTGCTACAAAGGCTCATACATTTTTCTATAGATTTATTACTTCCAGGCCACCAACAATACGGCCTCATCAGCATTTTAGTTCGTACAATACCTAAGTGTTGCTCGTGGAATAACAACTTTAGTTCCCAACAACAAACATCCTCTGTCCACACATAGTTCCAATTTTTTCTTGAAATATGATTTTAAATTATCATCTTCAATGAAGTTTGGCTAGCCGCTAAGCGTTAAATCCAGAATTTTTGATATTATATCTTTTCTTGTAGCTGAAGCTGTCATTTCTTTTTAGTAATATTTAATTTATTAACAATGGGTACATACATATACATACAAATATAATTTATTGTAGTCCCACTGTCGTCTGGTTCCCGTCCTCTTTCCTCGCCGCGGGCTGAAGAGGTATAAACCTGGTCCCGGGTTAACGGTATCGAGAGCGCTGTTGGCGTTGATGTCTTCCTTTCAAGTGTTAGTCTTGTTACACTGCCCTTGTCTGATCATTGTTTTTATTTTGTTTTTATATTGCAAGTAGTGTAAACTTTTTACTTGTTTTGGTAATTTATTATATAGGTTTATGGTTTCGGTAGTAGGTGTTGTTTTGTGTTTGTTACAGTTATATTTTTTTGTTCTTATGTCGGATTGTCTTCTAGTGTTGTGTGAATGTATGTATTTGGAGTTTATTAGTGAGCAGTTTGTTTTTGTTATTTTTTTTTCAATTTTATATATTTGTAGTAGATTACTTCGTTTAATAAGTTGTATGCTTAGTTCGTTAGTTTCTTTGAAGATGTCTCTTGTAGCTGTTCTTTTGTCCATTGGATGTATTAGTTTGATAATTTTATTTTGTTGTCTTTGTAGTCTGTTAGATTTGTGCTTGTTGTATTACTCCATATGTTTATTAAGTAGTTTATGTTGGAGGTGAAAGTTATCACGTGTTATATCTTTTTTACTCCTGCTATCGTTTTTGCATTTTTTGTTATTAGGTTGTTTATATGTTGGTCCCATTTCAAATTGTTTTGTATTGTAAGTCCAAGGTAATATTTGATTTTTTGCCTGTCGTATGGGCTTGTTGTTGATGGTAATGGTATAGTTGAATTTGTGATTGTTCCTTGAGAATATCATATACTCTGTTTTATTTACGTTGATCGTTATGAGGTTGTTTTGGCACCAGTTCTCTATTTTTTTCAAATCTGCATTTATATATTCCTGTAGTTGTTGTTCGTTTGTGTTTGAGTATACGATACATATGTCGTCGGCGTATGCGTAAATTTCTCCGTGTGTGTCTGGGTTAAAAATGTCGTTTATATATATTATGAATAATATGGGTGGCAGGTTACCGCCTTGCGGTATTCCGTACTCTGCCTGTAGCTCATAGCTTTCAGTGTTTTATCTATACGTGTGATTTGTGTTCTATCCATTATATATGTCTTCAATAAGTTATTTTCTTTGTCTTTTATTCCTATTTGCCTTAGTTTTTCCATAAGTTTTAGCTTTGATATAGAGTCGAAAGCTTTTTGCTGTTGTAAGCTTTTTTTCTAGTTTTATTTTTATTTTATTTAGTAAGTCATTTGTAGCTGATGTAGTGCCGGAATTTTTTTGGAACGGATATTGTCTCCTATGGATCAAGTTATGTTGTAGTAGATAATCGCTCATTTGTTTCTGTATAATTTTTTCTAGTATTTTGCTCAGTGTTGGTAGAAGGCTTATTGGTCTATAGTTTTCGGCATGTAATTTGTTTCCTTTCTTATATATAGGTATTATAATTGATTTTTTTAAGTAAGTAGGAAATTTTCCATTTCTAATGGTGTTGTTGATTAATTTCAGTAGTATTGGTACTAGTTTGTTCCTATTACACTTGATAATTTTTGCGCTTATTTTATCAAAACCTGGTGCTTTGTTATCTTTCAGTTCAATGATCGTTTTTTGTATTTCATCTTCTATTACTTCTCTCAGTTGAAATTGGGTATTTAATGTCGGAGTTCTTTTGATTGGTTGTGTTTTCACCGGTTTTCCCATATGTGCCTCTGCTAGGTTCTTGCCTATAAATGCGAAATATTCATTTATTTCGTTTGCAATTTCTTTTTGGTTGATGGTGGTTGTCTTGTCTTTTTTCTCAATTTCAAGTATTTGTCTGTTTGCGTGTCTGTTAGTGTTTAATTCTTTTGTACATAGCTTCCATGTCTTCGATGCATCAGATTTGTATTTTTCGAATTCTTTGTTGTAGTAATCCTTTTTAGCTTTTTTGATTAGGTAGATCGTTTGGCTTGATTATAGGCGTTGGTGTAATTTTCATTTTGTGGGTGTTATATATGCCTCTTATATAGTTTGTTCCTCTTCTTTATTTGTTTTACTAGGATATTGTCTATCCATGGACATTCTTGCCGTCTTTTAATTTTTTGTATGGTTTGATTATCTTCTATGATTTTTTGGAGTATGATTGATAATGTTTCGAATGAATTTACTTTGTCCTCCTCAATATTCCGTATTTGGCTACTTATATTGCTATATTTCGTTTCTATTCTCTCGTAGTGTTTGTAATACAGAGTATTTGTAGTGTTTGTCACTGTTGTTTTGACTGCGAAGTGATTGTGGGGATTATCTTTATTTTGATGTTATTCTTGATGTTAGTTATAACATGATCTAGAATACTGTGATTATTTGTAACGTTTCTTCTAGTATAGTGTTTGCGTGTCTTTTTATTTAATATTTTGTAATTGTGCTCTTTAATTGTGTTTTCGTATTTGTTTGTGATATTGTTCCGCTCTGCTAGATTTATATTGAGGTCGCCCATTATAATATGTTTCTTGCGTTTGTATAGTATGTTATTCTTTAGTACTTGTTCCAGTGTCTTATAGTGAACCTGCGGCGGTTTATATATAAGTGTTATCACGGTCTCTTCTTTATCTAGTAGTATAGACAATATTTCTATACTACTGATTGTTTGGTTTATGAGAACCTTATATGTTATATTTTCCTTGATGTATAGAGCTACTCCGCCGCCTCTACTTGTTCTAGAATTAAATTCAGCTCTGTAGGTCTGTAATTGGTACCGGTCATGTTCTGTAGGTGTTAGCCAGGTTTCTGTTATGGCAATAATTTCGGGATGTTGTTCGATTGTCAGTATTGTTTCAAATTCTATAATTTTACTTTTGATGCTTCTTATGTTTTGCATATATATAGTATACATTTTTGCTTCTATTTGTTATTATTTTTCTTATTATTGTGATTTGTTTAATCTATGTTTAGTAGATCTGTTATGGTTCTTATTCTAATTGTTTGACTCGATTCTGTTTTCCTGATATAGATATTGCCATTTCTTGTCCATGCGCATTTAATTTTCTTCTCTTTCTTTAACTCTCTAGCGCTAAAGAATAATGTATTCATCATTCTTGTCAGTTGTTCGTTTATAAATATATCGCTATTTTTTCCTTTAAGTTGGCAGTCTCGAGTTGTGATCTTGCCCATATCCTTTCTTGCCTTTAGTATCTCTATTTTTAGTTTTTCCGTTTTCAGTTGCACAATTATGGGCGCATTTTCTTTGTCTTCATTTTTTCGATAACAGTTTGCTATTCCATTCTCCACATTGATATTAATTTTTTTCATAATTTTGTTTACTACTTCATCCACCTTTTCCTGCTTCTCTTGTTTGTCGATTCCATTTATTATGATGTTCTTTTTTTTTTTTTCTTTTTCTGTCTCTTCAATATTCAGTTCTAGTGCTTTCACTCTTTCTTTCAGTTCTGTGTTTTCTTTTTCGCTTTCTTTTAGCATTTTTCTAATTTCTTCGTTTTCCTTTTGCATTTCGTCGAATTTTATTGCCACATAATCAATTGATTTTCTCATTTCTTTTAACATTTTGTATATATTGTTTGTTGTTGCCTCATCGTCATTAGAGTCTGAATCACTTTTTTTATTTATATTATCTTTTTTAGTTTTTCTATTTGGCATTTTGTTTCGTTTTTTTTTTTAATTAAGGAAAGGGCAGTGTCCAACGTTTTACACCAGCGGGGTCTTTCGCGGTGGCCAACAGACAGAAGGTAGACCTCGGGTTTAGGGAGTTGGGAAGTATACAAACGGTTCCGTATTTTATACATGTGCTGTATTTATCTATATAAATGTAAGAAATAGTTTGTAGTAAAAACTTACGTGTGCAAAAAGTTCTCTGCTGAGTGTTTATGTCGAAGTAGTTATATTCTACATTTATTTCCACTGTTATTATATTATTATTAATTAAATAATTTATTGTTTCAATAAGTACTCGCGATTACCTATGTTTTCGTACTAATTGTCACTATATTGCTTGGTGTAGTCCGGTATTTATTATTATAAAATGTAGAGCGTTTTTAAATACGTGTACTCGAAAGGAATTGCACGCACATTTAAATCTAACGGTACATCATCACATAAATTAAATGAAAAAATACCTTCAGAAACTTTAATTGTATTATTGCATTATAAATATCGGTTCCCTTTTTATAAACAATATTGTAGTCATATCCAGATAATGTTATAGCCCATCTGGTAATACGTGCTGCTGCAGTACCGAGATATTTTTATTTTTACCAAATATAAATTGTAATGGTTGACAGTCCGTTATTAAAGTAAATTTACGACTATATACATATTTGCGAAATTTCTTTAAACCAAATATAATATCCAAACTTTCCCTCTCTAAATTTGAATATTTTTTTCTCGGCTTCACTTAAAGTATACTTGACGCGAATAAAATAGGTCTATCATTTCCATCTATGTTATGACTTAAAACAGCGCCAACTCCATAGCTACTTGAATCACAGGTAATATAGATCGGTTTCGTTGGTTCAAAATATGTTAAAATATTCTTAGAAGTTATTAGTTTTTTACTATTTTGATATGTATTTTCACACTTGGTTGTCCAAATAAAATCTGTGTTACTTTTACATAAATCATAAAGTGGTTTTCATTTGATAGGTAGCATATGTATAAATTTTCCATAATAATTTAGTAATCCTAAGTATGACTTAAGTTGGGTTAAATTTTGAGGTGATGGATCCTTTTCAATAGATTCCAACTTCTGCTTGGTGCCATGGACACCTCGAGCATCAATTTTATGCCCTAAAAATTCGACTTGATCTTCAAAAAACTTACAATTTCTTTCATTAACTTTCACATTTCACATAAATTTAACTAATCGATTTAAAACATTTCTCAAATTTTGCTTACATTCTACTATTGTTGAACCATGAATTAGAATATCATCTAAATAATACTTCACTTTTGGTAACCCCGCTAAGATAGCGTCCATAATGGCGCAGAACTAACTCCATAAGTTAACCTATTGAATCTAAACAAACCTATATGAGTGTTTATTGTAAAAAGTTCTTTCGATGCTTCACTTACTTAAAGTTGCTGGTATGCCCTTTTCAAATCTAGTACGCTAAAATATTTACTACCACTCAGACTAGCAAATATATCATTAGGTATTGGTAATACACAATGATCACCATCAATTGCTTTATTTAGCGCTTTCTTCTTCTCTCTTCTCTCAACACATAATCTAATATCACTTGAAATCTTCTTTGGAACAATGACAATAGGACTTGACCAATTTGCCCAGATTTTACCATTTTGTAAAGTTCCTCCTCGACTTTATAACATTTCATATGTCCTATGAAAAATAGGTTTTACTCCGTCTTTTACTTTAAATTCTGCTTTAAAATCTCTTATGAATGAATTTGAATTATCGACAAATACACTGGAAAACTCATCCTTTACTTGTGAAGTCAACTGATATTTCTAATATTTGACAATGTTTGAGATACATTACACTCAATTAACTTACAATTTGACTCATTGATACTAACATTCCTTGACTGATTTTTCCCTATGATTACACTAACATCTAGTACATATTTCTCCAGTTATGGTTTAGAATATTTAACCAATTACGCCCTAACAAAGGTATAAACGCTGATTCTGATCTTAAAACTACTAATGGTACCAAACAAACCTTATCTACGTAAGTTACATGTGCAGATATTTGATCTAAAATTACAGCTCTTTGGCCCGTAAGTACCTACTCTTAATTTAAAATTCACAGGTTCTAAACTAAGACAGGAATAATTTCTTATATTCCTGTTCATGAATAACAGAACGTACTGCCTCTGAATCAATTTCCATATCTACACATACATTTTCTATTACCATTTTAACTTTTAAAATGTAATTGAAACCGTTTTTTAAAGACTTTAGAATAAACTCCCCTATTACTGATAGTGAACTTAACACTAGGTCATCTTTAGATTCAACACTTGAAAGTTTGTATTTTAGCCATTTTGTTTGTTTAGTATACTGAGTGACAAAAGAATAAAGTAACAGATTATAACTATATAATAAAAAACCATAGAGTACCTAGTGGTGCATAATGTTTACAACAAATTTAATAAACAATTAAATAAATTAAAAGGGGGAAAAAACCTAATATCAGTTAAAATTAAGGTAGAAACTAATGTAATATAGAAGGAATAAAAGGTAAAATTTAATGTCACGCACAAACAAAAAATAATAAGGTAAAAAATGACAAGAATCAATAAAATAGAAAAATATGGAAACAATTCATAATTAAATGTGTACTCACTATTGTAATGAAGGACATCTATAATTTGAAGACAAATTAATGCAAAGCAGTAATTCAAGATTAAATAAATTAAATACGCTCAAGCCATTCCGTCAAATAAAAGTTGGAGGGTGGGTGACGATTCAAAGGTAATTTGTGAATTAATCGATTTAGCACCATTCATTATTTGATGTTGTAAAATCTCTAGACTCTTCAAATTATTGAGAAAAGTACCTTTGCTACAATAATGCAATACTTTAAAATTCAAATCAGGATCAAAGTTATGATTAAAGTATATAAGGTGTTTAGCAAAGTGAGAGAAACCCGACGAATCAGGAAGAAGGCAGCGTCGGTGTTCTTTTAAACGTATCTCAAAGTTTCTAATTGCAGGTTAATTTGTAGATACCACATCTTTTCATACAATTTACCTGATCTTTGTTATTGACGAAGTGATTTGTAAGTGGATGTAAAGTTTTGAATGATACATTACAAAATCTATTGAAAATATTGGCTATGCGATGAGAAAATTTACCTATATATAGAATAGAGACGTAAAATTTGTTCTGGTTAGAAACCGAAGTCTGTTGTGACAAAGACGTGGATCCAGGTATATATCTACTTGTTTTTTTTTTCTTGTAAATATTGGACAAAAGTTTATCAACAATGTTAGGAGAGTGCTCATTTCTAGTACCGTCAAACGAGATTACTTTGCACCATATTTTGAGCTTTCATGGCTGTAACATTTTCCCAATCAAAGATAGCGGTTTGATTATTATTTAAGAGGTCCTTACTACTGTTTATCATATTAAATTTTCATTAAATTGTATATTGTTCTGGTTTGTGCAAGAGTATGGTGTGATTTACGCAATTTAGGCAAACCAAAACACATTCCTAGGCAAGAAATTCAGGCGTCAATGCTTGAGATGATCTGCTAAAAGAAGTTAAATAGAGCGGTTATCTGAAAATAAATTGAGGTGATCGAAGTAACGGATTAAGTTCGCAATTCGACGTGTAAACCACGCTAGAGGCGTGCTAGAGTGTGGTTTATGCACTCCTGAAGAAGCCACTTACATTAGTTGTATAAGAGTTCACTAAAAGTAGATAAAATAGAAGTAACAAATTTGTAGATTTTGTGCAATTTTGAATATGAAAATAAAAACACTTTCTTGATGGCCAATTATTGGAGTCCTAAAGCAGATGTTAAAGTATGCATAGAAACATTAAATGATCTTCTAAACCAAAAAATGGAAGAGAATCCTGACTGCGGTTGGCTAATTGGAGGTGATTTTAACGGTAGGGTAGGAAATTTGAACCAGCTAGATACTGAGATTTTATTGCATACGGCCTTAGCGCATCAAAGGACCTCACGAGATCTAACAGCAAATTATAGGGGAAAGAAATTAGTGGAAGTAATGGAATGCCAGGACTTTATCCTGCTCTGCTGGAAGAACACAAAGTGATGCACCAGCCGATTTTACTTTTATTGCGAGGACAGGGAAGAGTGTGGTCGACTTGGTGTTTGCTAACGAACGGAGTTGTTTTTGCGTGCAAGATTTGTCAGTCGACAATATACTACAATCATCACCACATTTACCAGTTCGTGTTAAATTAAAAGTACAAAATATAAACAAAACGACAGGCAAGAAATGCATCTCAGATAACAAACAATTACAATACAAATTGTCTGAGGAAAGATCTATAACATTTATAGAAACCCTACAACTGTCAAGAAGAGTATATTATCACAATGAAAATGTGAACGAGCTAAATACCAATCTTATTAGCGCATTGAAAGAAGCTGCTGTAACATGTAACTTGGTACAAGTCAGAACTACGTATGATACAAATAATGGACAGTCCTTTAACAGGTGGTACGATAAAAGCTGCCAACTAATGAAGGGTGAATTACGAAAAGCTATGAGAAATTGCAAACATGAAAGAACTGATCCAGCTTTACAAGAATACCTCCATCTGAAACATAAATACCAAACGTTTTTAAAACAGAAAAAAACACATTATTATATAGAACTGTACAATAAATTAGAAAATGTTAAAGACTCCAAATCATTTTGGCAAACAATTAAATACTTTTCAACAACAATTCAAACTGAAGAGAGGATATCAGCAGAAGACTGGTATAATTTTTCCAGGCTGTTTATGGTGACCGAACACCCTCAATTGGGCAATATATATCAGTTTTGCACCCAGTATTAGATACTGACATAACTATAGAAGAACTATTGCATTGCTTAAATAAACTGAATTTAAATAAAGCACCAGGGTCGGACCTAATACCTAATGAGTATTACAAAGTATTACCACCTTCTTGGACACACTATTTACTAGATATGATAAATAAAATATTTACAACTGAAATGCTTCCTGAGGCCTGGTGTGAAATTAATCTGCATATGATATATAAAAAAGGCAACAGAGAAGATCCGCTAAACTATCGTGGAATCGCTTTGACAAATACAATCTTGAAAATATTTACATCAATTTTATATAATAGACTATATGAATGGTGCGAGAAGAATGGTATACTTCCAGAGGAACAGTCAGGATTTCGTAGCAGGAGTGGATGTCTGAGTTCAGCAATTTCAATTAACATCACGCCCAAGTCGTCTTATGTTTATTGTGTATTCGTTGACTTCAAGCGTGCATTTGATACGATCAATCATACAAGGTTATGGAACAAGTTATTTGATATAGGGATAAGTGCTAAACTGATAAGGATTATGAAGACCTTGTACGACAATACAAACATGGCAGTGAAAACTAGAGCTGAAATCTCACCAAAAATAGCCATGACAGAAGGATTGATGCAGGGGGACTGTCTCTCTCCTCTGCTTTTCTCTGTATATATTTCTGATATATTGAACTACTTTAAAAATCAAGAGCTGCAGGGAATTAAAATAACTAGTAGTAGATCCTTATTGCTACTAATGTACGCCGATGACTTGGTTTTATTTGCAAATTCACCGGTAGAAACATTACTGTGACACCAACCAGCTAATACTAAATACTGAAAAAACAAAGGTGGTAGTTTTCCATAGGGGCAGAAAAAAGAAAGATATCGGCACGCTTTATTATAATAAGTGCCCACTCGATAATGTCCACTCTTTTACCTACCTTGGCGTACCTTTTGAAAGCGGCGGTATTTTCAATCAAGCCTGTAACCATTTTGTACAGAAAGCATCCATTGCAGCCGCTAAAATAAGAAATATATTATACAAATCTAAATCTGATAGTTTTGATACCAAGATAAAATTATTCGATAGCATGGCTTGTTCAACGCTTTTGTATGCCTCTGAAATATGGGCCCCGCAGTATTTGGATTCCATAGGAAAAGTACAAACTGCTTTCTTCAAAAGATTGTATCACTGGCCAAGTAACACACCAGGATATATTGTACGACTAGAAACAGGACAAATTCACATCAAGGCGGTGGTACTTAAAAGAATATGTAATTGGTGGCAAAAAGTCCTCGAGATGCACGATGACCGACTCCCCAAACAATGTTTTCAGGCGTTAGTACAACTCGACCAATCCTCTAACAACAAAAGTCGTATAAACTGGGTGTCCCGATTAAAGGAGATATGTGCGGAGGTGGGTGAAACAAGTATATGGAACACATGTCAAACAAATTTACTAATAAAAACAAAAAAGGATGATATACTACAAAAATTTAATAACCATCTGATAAGTAAAGATATTGAAGCAGCAATTAAATCAGAATTTGCACCTTTATATCGACACATAAGCAATTTAAGTGTGGGTGAAGATTATATAAAATATAGAACAGCCATAAAGAAAATTAGGTTAATTAGACAAACTCGAGTTGCTAATAAAAATGAAATTAGATGGTATCACAATAACAACTCTTACAAAATAAAGACACACATCTCTTGTACCATCTGCAACACTCATAAATTAGAAACACTGCAACACTTTCTACTAGAGTGCCCTATTTACAGCCACCTACGTGAACATTATTTATCGCTTGGATGGGGATCACCAACTGTGGAGTCACTGCTGGCAATAGCTGATGAACAGAAGATGAACCGCCTCTACTATTACATTGATGGTGCTCTCCGAATACGGTCATTTATTATTAATGAATAATTCATAAATTTTAGGTTTGATTAAAAACATTATTACTACTATTTTAAGTTTTAATTTGCTCTTTTTTAAATACCATTTTGAGATATGCATTGTTAATATGTTTATTTAAGCCACGAACCCTTCTGTAAAACATGTTTAATGTCTAAACAGAATAAATTCTATTCTATTCTATTCTAGTGACGAAACGTCGAGTTCGAGTAAGTTGTATATATTTGTGTATTTTTTGCATTTTACTTTTCACTTTTTGTTTTATTTTTGTATTGTATATATTTACCATGATATGGTTAAAACCAGGAAAACCTCATAACAGGGGCTCGGACTGTGGAAGCCTTCGATATCACATATATCATATCGATATCATAACTTTAACTGTTGAAGATATCCTAACAAGAATGTAAACATTTTCATAGACCATAAAATTTTCTGCAAAAAAATCTGTGGGATCACTAGTATTTAAGATCGATAAATAAATCTCAATCAAAAAAAAATATTAGCAAATATGTATATGAAGATAATAAACGAAGGAGATATGTATACGAAAATCTAATAAAAAAAACTTATACCATGATATTTATGTAGAGAAGTATTTATGAAGATAAGGTGTTGTCTCAAATCAGAAAAGATTAAAAATTAAAAGAAATTTGATTGATTTTGTAAGTAAATTTATTGTTATAATTGTTTTATTATACATATGAATATGATACAAACTATGTATTGTACATACATAATTATAATTGTGTTTCAATTAGGAGACAAAAGCTGTATAATATCAGAATATTCTCTGATTTTCGCGTAGTCCAAAGGCGTTAAACCTTTCTCGTCTTTGATATTCACATCTGCTTTGCGTCGTAATAAGTCAGGAATAATATCTCTTGTACCCGTTTCAACAGCATAGTGAAGAGCTGTTCGACCATGCTCGTCGACCAGATTGGGATCTGCATTATATTCGAGCAGAATCCATACTATCCAGCGACTCCCCGCTTTTGTTGCCAAATGAAGCGGCGTTAACCCGAATTCATAAACGGCATTTGCATTTGCGAGATTGCGATAAATTCTCTGCATAACTTCATAATTTCCAAGAATAGGAGAATATTTTCCACTTAAGAGGAGCCGCACTATATCCCCGTACCCTGATTGTATCGCCTTATAAAGTAATGTATTGCCGCATGTTTCGATATCCGATTTGGCTCCGTATCTAAGCAAAGTTTTAATTATTTCTGGATTTCCATTCATTGCAGCAGCATAAAGAGGTGTAAGACCATATTCGCCCAAAAAATTAACATCTGCACCATAATCTAAAAGAATACGGACAATTACCGCGTTATTTTTACAAATTGCAGCTATTAAGGGTGTATAACCATCGTTCTGTATATAATCGACCATTGACTTGTATTTCAATAATATTTCAATAACATCTATATTTTGGTTTTCTATCGCGAAATGCAGTGGTATGCTACCGTATTTGTCGGGCAAGTTTACGTCCGCTTGATTCTCCAATAAAAATTGTACAACGGATTTAGGCATAGAATGTTCTGTAGCAGATGTAAGAGCAGTATTACCGAATTCATCCATACTATTTACCCCTTGGCAATTTCTCGACAGTATTTCAATCATCGTTTTATTCCCGTGCGTGGCAGTATAAATAGCAGCATTTTTCTTTCCATGATAATACCTGAAGTTCTTTAAGAAAATCAGATCGATCTCTGGCTTATTTAGTTCTAGAACGACGTTAAGATATTTCATTCCATTTGCGTTTCTCAAATCTGTAGCGTACCGTGCCAGCATATTAATAAATTTCGTATTGCTACCGCTACATATTCTATTGATTTCATTTGAGAAATTAATATCCCCCTGATCTGCTACAGTTTGGAGAAGATTCAGAACCTCAACGGGATAGGCTGGATCGTAAATTGGACCTACAAAGCACATTTCGCTCAAATTCAATAGCAATGTAACAACATCAATTTCTTCGTTCTCTTTGGCTTTAGCCAGTAACGTATGGGTGCATGTTATAATATCCGCATTCGCTCCATACTCGAGTAATAATCTAACCAAATTTACCTGCTTCCTTCGGGCGGCAACGTAGAGAAGTGTTACACCACTAGCAGTCTTGATATCTGCATTAACACCATTCTTCAGTAACAGTTCGATAATTTCTATATCTTCTGTTGGTAGAACAGCTAGTGTATTTATTAAATTCCACTGATTCAAATCGTTCGGATTTGCTCCGTGTAATAACAACATTTCAACTAGCGCCCAGTTCCTGGTTTTTAATGCCTCATCCAAAGGTGTCAACCCACCTTCAAATCTAAAATTCGCATCAGCGCCATATCGCAATAAAACTTCAACGATTTGTAAGCGTCTGTTCAAAAATGCGAGTTTACTTAGTGACCAATCCAATCTATTTATAACTCGTGGAATATAAATGTTATACTTATCATATAAACGTTTCCTGAACTTGTTCGACATTATCATATAATTCAAGTATTCATCATTGTCATATATAGTTACGTCTTTGCGTATCGCAATTTTAAGCGGAGTCAAACCGTCTTTACTTATGTAATTCACGTTAGCGCCGTATTGCAGTAATAACTCAACCAGATCCATATTCCAGCTGCTTATAGCACAAGAAAGAGGAGTGTTCTCGCCAAATTCTTTCTCTAAGATGTGAATTTCATCAGAACATATCGCTTCTGTGTTAATGTTCACACCTTTTTTTAACAAGAGATGTACAATGTCCTTTCTTCTAGCATGTATGGCTGTATTGAGAGGAAAAACACCAACTTGAAGACCAGTAGTCGGTGATATTTTTCGTAACGCACCAGCAACTGATAAAGACACATCAAGAGGCATGCTACTTACATCATAATTGTAATCACAGTATTTTCTAATGGCTTCAATTGCATTCCTATAACATAGTTCATGATTAAAATTTAAATATTCACATCTTCGTTTATTGGGATCTATTTCAGCTTCTAACAGTAATTCTATCACTTCTATATCTCCGAAATCTATAGCTTCGCAAAGCCAATCTGAACCAAAATTAAGATCTTTTGCTTGAATCAACATCTTCATAATATCTTTATTTCCAATGTGTAAACTTAACTTAAAAATGTTAAAGTCATCGCACTCGCTCCGATTTAACTGACCTCCACCTTTCTCTAATAATAACTTTACGATTTCGCTGTTCTGCTTCATAATGCTATAATACAACGGTGTACATCCGAAACGATCACCAACAGTAAGTTTATCGCCCCGTTTAATGCAAGCACTTACGACATTGATGTTCGAGTAAATCACAGCCAGATGAAGCGCTGTGAGGCCTAATTCGTCTAATTCAAAGTATTCTGGCAATTTTCTGACGATGGCTTTTGAACTTAAGCATAGATTACGAAATCCTATAAAGTCGTCATTATCGAAATATTTTACAAGAAGCAGATCGAGCAGTATACTAGGACGATATTGTTTTACGGCCATTTCGTAAGAGATCAAGATTTGATTGGGCTCAATATATCTCGTGGATGGTGAAGACGCGTAATAACTCCAATAGGCTTCATGGGTAGCGAGGGAACCATGTATGATAAACGATTTTGAAAAGTGTTCGCCATAGTCAATCCATGTCCAGCACAGCAAATTATCACGTAAATACAAATCGTAACCTTCTTCACGCATATAGCGAATGATTGTTTCTAAACACTTAGTGCTATTATGGCTATAATAGGACCCTGCTAAGTGGAGCGCTGTCCGTCCGATACCATCTGTTTGGAGCAAAATCTCTTTGTTGTCTGTTAGTAACTTCCCTATCTGCTCAAAGTATTCAAAGTTCCCATCGTTTACATTCAAAATGACTTTATGTAAAGGAAATTGCTCGGAATGTATATCCAATATATTATGCCGCCCTTGCTCTAGCATTAGTTTGTATATGAATTTAGCGTCCTCTTTATCGGTAGTTTCAATCAGCCATTGCGCAGCAAAAAATTCCGCAAACGTATGGTGAACAAACACTGGATCTTCGTTCTCGTCATAGAATTTGAGCATACCCAACCTTGTGGCGTTGGTAAACTTCAAACGGTTCTCTTGAGTAAATTTTTGAGTGACATGATTATTACCGAATATTGATTTCAAAGCTAATCCCCGATGGAACCTCAAGATATTTTCTTTCTCGAAGTCGTCTATAATATGCTTAGTTCGTTGGGAGTAACGTTCCAGTTCTGAATCCACTATGCCGTTATAAAGCGTCCATCTGCTTAATGTCTGGAAGTTTATTCCAGAATTTTGAGAAATTTTTCGTAACATGTCCAAATACAGAGGATTTGTTGCAAATTCTACTGGCATATTCTGCAAACTATCTTCATTCAGATTCCAGTTTCTAAGATAATGACCATTGTATTCATTGCTGAACGCTTCTATTTTTGTAACTTTAATCGTTGGAAATTGATCGGCTAGCAACTCAACAGTTAGTAACCGTGAAGCGATAATTATTTTCTCTAAGCAAGTTTCATCATTGAGTTTTTTTATTAATTCCAATACTTGTTCCTTACATGTCGATACCACCTCGTCGAATGAATCTAAAAGTAGTATTAATCGTTTTCCATCTTTTCGTAATATGTTTAAAAAATGATCGTAGAACAATTGCTTCTGCTTACTCCATAAGAAACTTAATGGATCTTTTAGTAATTTTTGGGATTTTTTTCGCATATATACTTGAAGTAGGGCTAAATTGCAGAACAGCAAGTAGTATTGAGGGTCACAGGTTTGTGTTAACGCTTGCAGAAACGTGGTTTTTCCTATTCCGGCTTCGCCAGTTATCACACAAATTTTCCCATCTATCTCTTTGAAAAAGTCCCTGTCGGGATAAACTGTTTCTGAGAACTTTATACTTAAATTAGTAGTTTCGTGGGCGCTATACCCTATTCTATCTATAGTTCCTTTGCGCATATATCTCTGTAGATACTTTACACAACCCATTCTCGTCACTTCTCCAATTATTGGTATCCCGTGGTCTTCGTTGTTGCCGTATACACTGTTTCCATATTGATCGATTTGGAAACTTTCTAAAGCTTGGAAACCCTCACCCAATTTGTTTTCGTCAAATTGTCTTAACAACTTCAGTTTATCATTTTTCAACTGTAAACGATAAATTTTGTAATCCTTAAAGATATCATTCCGCTTTACTTTTTCATAAACTTCACTACTTTGATCGAACTGGCAATATATGCTAAAGCTATCTCCGTCTGGGTCATCTTCATAATCGACTAGTTCTGGCTGCGCCGTTTCGATTATAAACAGCGTGTAATTATGAGCTTCTAAGCAATCTTTACTTAGATAGACTTGCCTCGGTTCCATTAATTTCAGAATATCTGAACAAGTAACAGTTTGCATTAGTCTTTTGTCGCCGTTAATAACTGTATGTAAAGAAGTCGGTTGTCTTCCCTGCATTGAGACTAAGACCGATTGTAATAGCCGCTCAGCTGTTGTATCTCCTAAATCTTTAATGGCGGTCAAACTATAGCTTTTCATTTCATTATATCTTCTACTTGGATCTGAGTCGATTATGATATAATGTTGGTTTAAATTTAAGAAATCTTTCAATTGCGGTAGACTATTATTACTTTTCAAAACAAGTGGTGTTTTACCATATCTCCACATGTGAACAAGCAAATCCTTTAAAGTTTCTGGTTTGTGAGATTTCGAAGTGAATTCATACTTCACTTCTTTACTTAATTTTCCTTCGTTATCCACAAAGGCGTTCCATTGCTCTACGGTGATTTTCTCGCTAAAGCTTTGTAAAATACAGGAAAACAAATCAGTTTCGACATCTAATTCATTCTTGACAATAGTAATATTGTATAATAACGTTAGGTTATTCCATGCAACAGCCGATTCTTTCGGATATGATACGATTTTCGTGGGCTTCACAATCGAATCCCACAGACGAATTCTTAACAATTCGTGTTCGAAATCCGTCTTTGTCAAACTTTCTTTTTTATTCTTATTAAAATATTTATCAAGATAATCAATTATTTGTGCGGCATCGTTTAATGCCCACATTCCTTTGAGCCGAGATGCGATGGTGTTTGTATCATCTTGGTCTAAGAATACATAAAAATCTATGAAGAAATCTTGGTATTTTCTGGTTATCTCTTCATCTCCTGAGAATAATTCATAGACGTTCTTTTCGACGATTGGTTTGTCGTCTTTACGTGTACGTTTTCTAATTTCTAGCTGTTTACCTTCATGGAAAGGGATGGGTTGAGGTCGAAACTTTTGGCAAGCAAAGTACCAAAATTGAATATCTGCGCTATTAATTTTGCGAACTTGATTTTTCAAACATTCCCAGCGTTTGTTTTCCGTAATTTGATTATATGCCTTCAAATAAGTGTTTACGTCTAATTTGACCTTACCAGATTTAACTTGAACGAGGTACAAACGAAAATCTTCCGAATCATTATACTGTACGGCTAACACTATGTCGTCGAACGGTTCAACTTCTTGTACTTCATAGAAGATGTGATAATCTTGTACTGTTTTGTCTTTTGATAATAATGATGCGAGGTAGGCAGTGACGCTGAGTTGGTACTTGTAGCCTTGGCCGCGATCCGCCATTCTAGTTTAGAGATAATTCAAGTTTTCTGTTCGGCTACAAATATTAAGAAAACGATGAAACTCATTTATGCATGCGTCTTACTGAATGTACTTACATGAATATCTTAAGCGGAACATGGTAGCAATTCCTGATTTTCGTATAAATAAAACTACGAATTCAGATTCTGGGTCACATAGCTCCTAAACAAAACCAGAACAGAGTAATTGTTATTTAGTATAAATTAACAAGTAAAACTATTTCTATAATAATTTATTTTCATAGCTTGACAGGGATCAATGCTTATCTCTTCTATTATTTTCATTTGTAGACATCTTATATACAGGGTTGCTCACGGTAGACGTTGGTTAGATGTTTTCGTGATTAGGAAAAAATTAGAATTCTGAATGTTTAGATTCTGAGTTAATCAAAATGCACTTTCTCTTTAAAATATTTTCAAAATCGTACCACTTCCAGTAACACCGGAAGTTGCTATTATCTTCTCTTATTTTAAATGAAACACCGGTTATATTATCTCATTTTTGGATTTCCAAGGAAATTTCATGATCTGTTTCATTTAGTTGCCCTATACCTGTTTTCATTTGGTTTTTAGATATCTTGATTATTTCGAAAATTTTGAAAAGGTAGCGTTTTTTCAATACTGCGCCTTTTACCATTTTCGACTGGTGGTAAGCGCTACTGGATAAACGGACGTACAAGAATTGTACTTTTTAAATGTACGTTGACAACTCATTTGTCACATACAGGGTATCCAAAACTTTATGACCAATTAGATCATTTTCAAAGTTGAAAACCGATTTTATACTAAAATAAAAGGGAAACATAAGAAAATTTATAACGTAACAGCAAATGGAAAACATAAAAAACTTGGAAAATAATATAAAATAAAAAATAAATTAATGTAAACGAAATCATTACAAAAAGATGTATAACTCTGTATATTGTATTTTCGCGTAACAGAGCTCTGAAGTTTGTCTGGACTTAGATTTGAAAAAGTACATATTAGAAAGGATATGTACAGACATAGAGTACACTAGTTCTTTTATACGGAACAAGAGATGAAAATCGAATGGCGTAAAATTGGGTGATCTAGGTGGCCAGTTCCAGGGTCCCTGTGGGCCAATCCACCGATCTTCGAATAACAAGGTCAACTGCTGATGTACAGTTATAGTGGAATGTGCTGGAGCAGCAGTCAGTTGATACCAACTGTTTGCTCTGTCACATAGAGATAGATCATTTAGGAAACCACTAACGAACATATCCAGCACCATTCAAATTATCATCATACTCTTGATATGCTACTCTATTGTCCATAATTAAACGAAAAACATTAAAACTAAAGTGATCCCGGTGACTATTGTTCCTTATTACATGTGGATTATATTGTGCCCAGTAGTGATTATTTCGACAACTCATAATTCCTTGTCTATTGAATTTAGACTCGCACTTTCTCTTTAAAATATTTTCAAGATCGTACCACTTCCAGTAACACCGGAAGTTGCTATTAACTTCTCTTATTTTAAATGAAACACCGGTTATATTATCTCATTTTTGGATTTCCAAGGAAATTTCATGATCTGTTTCATTTAGTTGCCCTATAGGTACCTGTTTTCATTTGGTTTTTAGATATCTTGATTATTTCGAAAATTTTGAAATAGGTAGCGTTTTTTCAATACTGCGCCTTTTAACCATTTTCGACTGGTGGTAAGCGCTACTGGGATAAACGGACGTACAAGAATTGTACTTTCTAAATGTACGTTGACAACTCATTTGTCACATACAGGGTATCCAAAACTTTATGACCAATTAGATCATTTTCAAAGTTGAAAAATTCAGATTTTATACTAAAATAAAAGGGAAACATAAGAAAATTTAGAACGTAACAGCAAATGGAAAACATAAAAAACTTGGAAAATAATATAAAATAAAAAATAAATTAATGTAAACGAAATCATTACAAAAAGATGTATAACTCTGTCATATATGTACTCCTCGCGTAACAGAGCTCTGAAGTTTGTCTGGACTTAGATTTTTAAAAGTACATATTAGAAAGGATATGTACAGACATAGAGTACACTAGTTCTTTTATACGGAACAAGAGATGAAAATCGAATGGCGTAAAATTGGGTGATCTAGGTGGCCAGTTCCAGGGTCCCTGTGGGCCAATCCACCGATCTTCGAATAACAAGGTCAACTGCTGATGTATAGTTATAGTGAAATGTGCTGGAGCACCAGTCAGTTGATACCAACTGTTTGCTCTGTCACATAGAGATAGATCATTTAGGAAACCACTAACGAACATATCCAGCACCATTCAAATTATCATCATACTCTTGATACGCTACTCTATTGTCCATAATTAAACGAAAAACATTAAAACTAAAGTGATCCCGGTGACTATTGTTCCTTATTACATGTGGATTATATTGTGCCCAGTAGTGATAATTTCGACAACTCATAATTCCTTGTCTATTGAATTTAGACTCGTCAGTCCACATAACCTTATGAAGAAATCTCGGATTTTCGGTCATTTTTATGCACATGAACTCGTAAAAGTCTTGCCTCATCGCCAAGACGTAATCCGTGCAGACTAATACTATTAAAAGCATTTGTTAGGTAATTTCTCATATCTTCTACAGTGGTAGGTTCCTCACGATACGCAAGTTCCTTTATGTGCCCTCATAAATAAAAATCCAATTTGGTTTGGTCGGGAGACCTATTAATTAATTAGGTGGCGGTTGCCTCGGTTCTCCTCTTCCGATCCATTTGTTTGAAAACGTTTGCTTTAAATGTTCCCTCACAGCCAGCAAGAAGTGAACAGATGCGCCATCGTGTTGCAATCATATCCTTTGCCGCTCAAGAGTAACCATTTGAAGAAAATTTGGTAATATACTTTCTAAAAAATGGAGATACACGTCACCATATAAATGACCGCCAAAAAAGTAGCGACTCGATCGCTAGTCATGGGTTGTGATCCTGTGTGAAAATTATGGCGATTAAGAAATCTATTTTTATGGAAAGTCTTTACGAACTTTATTTTGCACCCAGTTACAAAATTCGACTCGTTTTTCATAATTTGGTTCAAGAATCTCTTGATGCAACTGAATGTGATATCCATGAAAGTGATTTTGTTTTAGAATACGTTGAACTGATCTCTCACTGATTCTCGTTTCTTCAGCAATTTCCTTTTGACTAGAAGTAGGTTTTTCTGCTGCTACCAATATAATACGGTTAATTGATTTTCCTCAGTTCTTGCAAGTTTTGTTTTTTTTTGGTTCTCTATATCTCATATTTTCCGTATCTAGGAACCTATTCACCAGATTCCCAAAACTCCTTTCGTCTGGATGCCTTTTGTCCGGATATTTGCGAGCATAAATTCTACTTGCAAGTAGACACTTGCACTTTCACCTAATACAAACATACATCATATCTACAAGTTTTTCTTTGGAATAATTCATACTACCAGATGCACTTTCTTTTCAAAAAATGTAAAATGTAATCGACAAAATCAACCTTATTTGACTTATCACTATGGAACTCAGTTTTTTACTACTATTTTGACATAGTTGACAGTACTCGTGTTTTATTCATACATAGCATATTCGATACATAATATCTAAGTATGTATGTATTTCAATAGGGCACTTTTTAAATTTCGCGTTTTTATCAAAAAACGACTACAGATAACCATAGGGTTATATTAACAAAAATGGTTCATAAAACTTTTCGTCCGTTTGTGTAACAATATACAGGGCGTTCCATTTAAAAAACTCGTTACCAAAATTGGACAGTAAATTTTGATCACCCTGTATACCGCTAAAGTTCCAAATTTTGCCTACAGCATCTTCTATTTGTTGATCAAAGAATCTCCAATTATTTCATTTTAAACTTCACATTTGTAGTAGTACTGATATTTTTAATGGTAGATACTACATAGGTAAATATTAATTTTTTAACAAAAATATTCATAGCACTGAGCATACGCATCAAAGAAAAAAAAAAACAAAATAGGTACGTAAAGATAATGGTCAGCCACTGTTAAAAATGCAAAAAATGCAGGGTATTCCATTTTAAAAAACGTCGCGTGATTGTGCCCATGATTTTCGGAACACCCTGTATAGTCAAAAAATTTTCAGATATACTTCTTGCCTAGCTTCAGCATGTATAAAGTGAAATGTTTCACTTTAATAGCCAATGAGCAATCAAAGACCGGAGTTCAGCTGCAGGACTCTCTATATGGAATAACAAGAAAACCGTTGAAAATAGGTATAGGGAAATTCAAATTCCGACCACACAATAATATACAGAGTGTTACATTTGAAAATAACGCTACATATTTCAAAATGTTCAAAATCAAGAGATCTAAGGAACAAATGAAAATAGGTATACGGAAACTAAATGAAACACATCATGAAATTTCTTTGGGAATCCAAAAATGAGATAATATAACGGGTGTTTCATTTAAAATAAGGAAGGTAATGGAGACTTCCGGTGTTACCGCAAGTTAAAATATTTTAAAATGAAAGAGAATTTTAACTCTGGAGTAAAAAAAATTCAGAATTCAGTTTTTCTAACCACGAAAACTTCTAACCAACGCCTACTGGGAGAAACCCTGTATATTAAAACATGGAAGCTTTGATACAAACCGAACAGATACTGTATGTATTAAATCTGTTAACTCATTGTTGATAAGCTTATTTATTTTGTAAATAAATTTTTCGCGTTCAATACAAAAAAAAGTAAATATCCAAATTTGATCTAAGTATATAAGCTGACAAATGCCATGAGATATTTATATGAAATACATATAAATACAAATACCTGTAGCCTAAATGACAGGATTTAAATTCTATAGATTTTTAAATCAAAGATTTTTTTCACTAAATATGTTTAAGATGTTATCGTTTAAATCAGAAGAAAACAAGCTATTTAAAGAGATGAAGAGAAAAAATTAATTTGAAGATGATTCAGCATTTCCGAAACATTGAAACAACAAACAAGCATTTCTATCATATTTCGTTTAAGAATTTACCTTAACAAAGTATTTTTAATTTTTTTAATTTTGAAAATTATAGGAATCATAACATTTGAAACAACCGTAAATGAGAAAATAATATAAAGTCACTAAAAAAAGTATGTCAAGCTATCAGTAATTCAATTCAATACGAAATTGTACGAGACATATTTTTTCTGATGCAGCTATGTTTGTGTCAAATTTCAGTAGATAATACTAATGAGAATTATTATTATTTATTTTTAATTTTACTGTATCAATAAAAGCATATTGCAATTACTTCAACGAGATAAGTGATCGATTAATTTTATCAAGCAATTATTTTTAAACCGTAAGAATAAAACGAATTAATACCTAAATTTTGATAACGTAATATACAAGGTGTCTGTAAAAGGTCTTTACACACGCCTACCACATATATATTCCTTAAACCAAAATAAGCTGATTTAAGTAAACTTATCTTAGTCCAAAGTCGCTTAGTTTGGACGCTATGCGGCCT
The DNA here is from genome assembly GCA_023690525.1 of Holotrichia oblita. Taxonomy (NCBI): domain Eukaryota; kingdom Metazoa; phylum Arthropoda; class Insecta; order Coleoptera; family Scarabaeidae; genus Holotrichia; species Holotrichia oblita. Next base: position 41,659,182 of record CM043023.1, read on the forward strand.
TGAAGTTCAAATTTTGAAATCGTTTTTTTATTATAAATTCAAAAGGGCTTATGCTTTCGAGAAAAACAAAACAAAAAGGTTATGGTCCTGCGTTCGAAATATCGAAATAAATAATAATAGTGTCAAATCTAAAATACCAGAATTGTCATTGGTGTTCAAAAGTTTCTTAAGTGCTTCAATAATAATTTACAAAGCTTAACTTTTCGAGATTTATCATGGCCTTACCGTATACCAATGCACAATATACCAATATGCTATTGGTATTTAGTTTTTGTGAAGGAGATACTCGAGAATGTGTCACGGTGTATTCTGAATCGTTTATAAATCGTCGAATATCAAGTCACCCAACGTTTGCTGTCGTTGAGCAACGTCTTCGGGAGATCGGTTGCTTTGCTTCTGCAACCGCTGATTATGGAAAGCAGCGTTTTGTAAGGGTTCCTGAAGTTGAAGAAGAAATGTTAAAACCTGTTGAAGAAAATCCAGAAATAAGTACTTATAGACGCATAGGAAGGAAACTAGAAGTATGTAAAAATGTCGTTCGCGCAGTAATTAGAGAACAGTTGCTATATCCATACCATAAAATAGCAGTTCAAGATCTTTTAGAATATGATCCCGAAATGTGCCTGGGTTTTTGTCGCTTTTTGTTTACGGATGAAGCTTGTTTCACATGAAGAGGTGTAACTAATTTCCATAACGAACACGCTTATGCAGTTGAAAACCCGCATGACGTATAGATAAATCAGTTTCAACACGAATTTAAACTTAATGTGTGGATTGAAATAATTGGCAATTTTATTGTTGGTTCTGTTATTCTTCAACAAAGATTAACGGGAGACATCTACTTACAATTTTTACAAAATACATTGCCAGATTTGTTAGACGATTTACCTCTACAACTTCGGAGAGATATGTGGTACATGCACGATGGAGCTCCACCACATTTTTCAGTAGATGTTCGAAACTACCTAAATCAAGTATACCCAAACAAATGCATAGATAGAGGTAATAATGCTCCTGTAAATTGACAACCACGCTCTCCCAACTTAACGCCAGCTGATTTTTCTTTATGCGGACACTTTAAGTCCGTGGTTTACAAGACACCTGGGGGTAATGAAGCACAACTATGGCAACGTATTCAACAGGCAATAATTGACCTTAGAGGTGATGGAGACATTTTGCAAAGAGTACAGTTTAATTTCCTTCGTCGTATAAATCTGTGTATGCGTGTAAATGGAGAACGTTTTCAATAGTTTTTGTGACATATTTATTATTTATTAATGCGAATTATTAAAATACAAATTTCGCAAAAACCATGAGAGTAGACAATTCTTATAATTCTATATTATATTCTTTGGACTGAGATAAGATTACTTAAATCGGCTTATTTTGGTCTAAGGAATATATGGTAGGCGTGTGTAAAGACCTCTTACAGACACCTTGTATATAATTCTCAGTTTTTATATGCTTGTCCCGTATAATTATTCCGGTATATTTCATTAGGATTAACTTTTTGATAAGGAGGTTGTATTGTGATATGTGTAATCTTTAGTATTAAGTAAACACCAACTTGTTTTATATATTTTGTTGGCTTATCTCGATACACCAGTCCCTTTAGAATTCCGATCCATATACTGATTGCTGCATATGTAGTATTAAATACATCACATTATGTATTATTTGAGAATTTAATGTAATTCCCTTTCTCGATTTCAGTTAAAAGATAAACACGAGCAAAAAAAGACTCCTTAAAAGTACTTAAATATCATTAAAAGATTATTAAAATAAGACAAAAAAACAGTTTAAGTGTATTAAATATAAATAAGTATACTAACCTTTCAGAAAACTCCACTATATTTAAACATGGTAAGTTAATTTTCAAACAACAAGAAGAACTTATTTAACCAAGTACTTATTTAAGTCTTACACTCCCCTATCACTTGAAATTGGTAACATTTCGTGATGATCAAGTAATGATTCATATCTACTTACCTGATATCCTAACTAGATACAGCCATATCTTTTTTTCTATTAATAAATGATTACTAAAAAAACAGATTAGATTTTTCGTAATTTATTATCTCATTTATGAAAAAGGATGCTAATTTTCGTGACATCATGATTTTCTTTGCGAATGCAGCTTTAACGAAACAAGATATCAAGAAAAAATGAAAACTTTTTATAGAGCACGAAATTTGTAACAAAAATAAATAAATGCATTTCATTTTCATTCGTATTTTATTTTTACCAAGTGACGGTTAATTAACCGACTTTTAAAGGCAAAACATATCTACTTCGTAATGCATTGGCTCAATTTAAAAAATTTATTAGCAAATACATGTAAATAACCAACGAATAAACAGATATATGAAAATCGAATGAAAAGATGTTTATACTTCTTATTACTAGTCATGTAGAGAACAATTTATGAATGTACAGGGTCCGGCAACGAAGCGGGGGTGGAAGATTACACCCTTATTTGAAATTTAGTCAAATATTTAGTCACCGGATATTCTTCCGCACGATCAAGCGCAAGTTATAAAAATATTTTGTTCTATACAGGGTGTTCCAGATGGAAATGCCAGACTAAAGTTGCATTTTTTAATGGAACGCCCTGTATATTAATAAATAAAATGATCCGCACTTGAAAGCTGGTTACATCGATATAATGTTGTACACGTCTAAAGTTGATAGTTTCTGTGTAAATAATTATTTTACTTGATAAATTGATACATTTCACTAGGCTATTCTGCATAGGGAAAAACAAAAAATTCGAAAACGACAGAGTAGAATATTTTCTATTAGTATGGACTGACGTGGCTATGTGAAATAAATTTTGCAACTGTTTGCGTTATACAGGGTGTTCACAATTTTGCAAAATTGAAAAAATCTCGAATTTTTAAATGGAACACCCTGTACATTTTAGCTAATCGAAAAGCTCTTTTACTACGCTTTCTATTGATACCTCATTTTATGCACCTAGGATAGATCATTTGCTGATTATTTCTTTTTAAAGTTGAATTAATGAGAAATGCTTGTATTTTTAATAGTTAATTTGCACTTTTAAACCTCCTGTTAGATCGGATATTTAGCAAATAATCCAGAAATGGTCTATAACACGATCAATCTTTTAAAGAAATAGTTATAATGACTAATTGACAAATGGATAGGACGAAGTGGCCAATCAGTTGGCTTCCACGCAGTCCAGATCTTATTGTCTTAGGGTGGGTTTATCAATGTGAGGACAAAAATGTTAGGTAAGTAACTGACAGATATCTCTAATTGGCAGATAAAATTTAGCAACTACAATGCTTTATCTTGCAATAACTTCTATTTAACACTCAAGAAACGTTTCATTGTAATTATCTTAGGAATAAAATTTTATCTGCAAGTTATAAACCCACCCTTAGGTTTCTACTTTTGGGGATATGTCAAGGAATTAGTTTACGTGGAAGTTCCTACAACAAGGGAAAATATGATGCAACGCATAAGAGAGGCATTTAGAAATGTTCGCCAAGAAACATTACAGCATGTTCAGCAGAATTTAAGTAGGCGGCTTCATTTATGTATTGAGAGACATGGAAGGACATTTGAAAGTTTTCTTTGATTTATTTGCATTCATTTGCTACTACTTTTGTTAATTAAAATTTCTGTTGTGGTTAATAATTAGTATTTATTTAAAATAGTGCAAACTTGTCCTTTCCTACATGATTTCGATTTATGTTAACCTAATTAGGTATGTATTGTTTCATATTAGGTATTCGTAAAATAGTTTAATTAAATTATTCAAAACTCTTTAACATACAAAATAATTAGTGCAAATTTTTCATTAAACTGACACCAGATAACTTGATCAGCAGTGAATCTATTGAAAATTCTATATTACATAGTTACTTTATATTAATTTAATGTTTGCTTTCACCGCTAAGTGAAAATCAACTGTTTCTCATACTAAATGGGGTTTCTTCTTGTTATAGACCATTTTTGGATTATTCGTGGAATATCCGATCTTACAGAAAGTTGAAAAGTGCAAGTAGCTATTAAAAATTTTTCGTTAATTCAACTTTAAAGAGAAATAATTAGCAAATGATCTATCCTAGGTGCATAAACTGATGTATCAATAGAAAGCGTAGTAAAAGAGCTTTTCGATGAGCTAAAAATATACAGGGTGTTCCATTTAAAAATTTCGACATTTCTTCGATTTTGCAATATTGTGAACACCCTGTATAAAACGAGCAGTTGCAAAATTTATTTCACATAGCCACGACAGTCCATACTAGTAGAAAATATTCTACTCTGCACCGTTTTCGCTGTAATTTTGCTAATTTCGGAAAATTCCACCATAAGAAGCATCTAATAATACTAAATGGCCATCCCAAATTTTATTTTCATCGTACAAGTAGATTAGCTTAAAGATGGAAAAAAAACATTTTTTGTCTGGAACTCCGAAGACTTTCAGCTCGAAAACGGTGCGATTTTGAATAAGGCTATTTTTGGTCAATGGTCATTATTTGACACGTAGTATCTTCAGTTAAAATATTTCCCATAATTAATGAAGCACGCTGTGTATTTCAGTAGACGCCGCTGGCATTATTTTTTTGAAATTTGAAATATGAATATGCGCGAAATTGAGTATCATTATAACAATTCTGATTTTCCATGTTTGTACATATGCGGCACAAGGTCCCCTGTAGTGTCGTTTGGTACTCACACATTTCCCTATTTCAATATAAATTGAAGGAGTACAAGAAATATTTAAAGTCTTTACACAAGTATATAAGATCTGTTATTAAATTCTGCTATGGTTTAAATCTACATTATTGCAGTGGCCCTTAGTGACTTTGAGTTTGTTAAACTTAAATACCCCTGCAGACAATTTTACAATTATTTGAAAAAGCTCACCTTTCTTTAAGAAAACATTAAATATCTCAGAAATTATCGATTTTAGATATAGGCAGATATAAATAGTGGTTAATATAAAAATGAAAGTGCATACAGTGTCTTTCCCTTCCTTAATATACATACAGAGTGTTCCATATAAATAAGATGAGAAAATAATGCATTTGCGTTTTAAATCGCCCTGTACAGGGTGGGCAAATTTGTTTTAATAGGGAATCTCGGTAACTATAAGAGGTATCAAAAAACGGACCACGTATCCTCCATCTGAACATATAGTTGACATATATCATGTGGGGTCTTTTCGTTCATTTTCACTGTATTATAGCAAAAAATTAACATTTCCCATGATTTTCATCATTTCATTGCTTTTTGTTAGTAGGCGTGTGTCATACAGACAGACATGAATCTGTCAGTAGGTTTATAAATAGTATCAATAGTTTAAGTTGATTATTTGATTGTTGTTTCACCTTAAAATTATAAATTTGCGATGGCTTATGAAAATTACGAAAAGTATGATATGTTGGAATGCTTTATTCTCAATAATAATAATGCTGAAGCTGCATGTGAAACATATTTTAATCGTTACCCGGAAAGAAGGCAACCTAATAAATCTATTTTTGGAAGACTGAAAGATACTCTCATTAATTTTGGAACAATCTACAAATCAAGATCGAAGAATTATAATAAGGAAGATACTGAGGAAGTTATGGTCAATGTTATTGGAATTGCAGTGGCAAATCCTTCACTCTCAAGCCGTCAAATTGAAGTGGAATTGGGTATATCACGAAACCGTGCGTTATCAGTTTTGAAGAAACATAAGTTTGGGCCATACAAAGTGAGGAAACAACAGCAGCTCCTATTGACTGATCCTGACCGACGCTTAGAATTCTGCAATTGGTATCTTCAACAAATTCAGCAGGATCCATCATTTTTTAGAAAAATTATTTGGACGGATGAAGTCTACATTAGCAGTGCCGACACAATGAACATTGGTGGTCTGATGTTAACCCCTAACGTGCCGTCGATATTCAAAATCAGGGACGATTCGGCTTTAGTGTTTGGTATGCCCTATTTGACACTCGTATTCTGGCATAACGAATTTATCCAGAAAAATTAAATGGTCAACGGTATTATAACATCATAAACCAATATGTAGTCGAAGAATTTTTGGAAGAACTGCCTTTGAATGAGATGAGAAATATATTTTTCCAGCAAGACGGCGCATCGCCCCATAACACTGGAATCGTCTCAGGATTGCTGACTGAAAATTTTGGAGACAACTGGATAGGCACCGGCGGACCAGTAAGGTGACCACCACGTTCGCCGGATTTGTCACCCCTAGATTTCTTTTTCTGGGGACATGTTAAAGATCGGTTATACAAACAAACTCATAATAACATTAAGGAACTGAGAGAGAACTTTATACGGTGTCTTAATTTTGTTTCTTGTATTCATATTCATAATGCACTTTGGAGCGTTTTGAGACGGTGTGAATTATGTATTGTAAATAATGGGCGCCAGTTCGAATATCTATTGTGTTTTAAATTATTCTCAACAGGAAAGTTAAAATATATGTGATTCGTCGATCTTGATCTGTTAAATGTTCCAAAATTAATGAGATTTTCTTTCATTCATTCAAAAATAGATTTATTAGCTTGCCTTCTTTCCGGGTAACGATTAAAATATGTTTCACATGCAGCTTCAGCATTATTATTATTGAGAATAAAGCATTTCCACATATCATACTTTTCGTAATTTTCATACGCCATCGCAAATTTATAATTTTAAGGTGAAGCAACAATCAAATAATCAACTTAAACTATTGATACTATTTATAAACCTACTGACAGATTCATGTCTGTTCAATGACATACGCCTACTAACAAAAAGCAATGAAATGACAAAAATCAATGAAAAATGTTAATTTTTTGCTATAATACAGTGAAAATGAACGAAAAGACCCCACATGATATATATCATTGAAATGGCAAAAAGTTCTCTTTTTCATGATATCATAGCCAACTATATGTTCCAAATAAAAAAATACAACTTTATGTCCTACCTCGAATTTCGAAAATTTTTTCAAAAAATCTCTAACGCCTCTGCATTCTAATGAAAAAAGTGCCTCAAGAACGTAAAAGTCATTTTTGTCGATTTTCATAAATAGCCGAGATATCGTAATAAAACGAAAATAGGAAAAATCAAATTTTCACGGATAACCAGAAACCGAAACCCGATAGCCAAATTTGGTTTTCATCATCCCTTTCTCGAAAAACAGATCGAGGATGCGTTGGGTCCGTTTTTTGATACCTCTTATAGTTACCGAGATCCCCTATTAAAACATCGAAATTTGCTCAGCCTGTACACAGTATTCGCAATACATCACTTTGCTATGAAACTGTAACAATATAAAAAGTAATCATTCCAGTACAAAAATAATTTCAAGTTGGTTTGTGTGGAATATATAGGTCGTTGAACACATTATTTTCAGACAAAATTGACCATAACTTCTGAAATACTCGGTATAACTCAATGAAACCTTATATCGAAGGAATGAGGAAGATATGCTTAACCTATATTTGAAATAATCCATAGTGTGTCCCATTTAAAAAAATGTATGTTTTATTCACGCTGGCAATATGAAACACTCTGTATATACGAAAATAATTATAAAATATGTAGCTTAAGACCGTCTATGATTTTTGTATATAATGTTTTGTGATATCTTTAATATTAATGCATTTATTGAACTTTGACGCACTAATGCTTCACCCCTATATGTATATGAACTGAACTTGAAACCTCAGCAGCAATGTTGGAATATCAAATTTTAATTATATAAGACAAAAATTATATGTTCAGAAACTTCAGTTAGAAATTTAGTTTTCAATAACAAACAAGTTTTCCGCGCTCCAGTATGGTCTGTTTTAAACTTTAACATATTTCGCTAGATGGCGCGGACGGTCTCTGTTAATGTTTAATTATTGCCAAAAATTTATATTCATGTACTACTTAAAAAAAACGGTGATTATGTTGGTGATTTTTGTTTCACAATCAACATTATTTTTAAAAGAACCTCGATTTAAATTTTCCCTTTACACCTTATTTCGCGCCAACTTTCTTTGCTGCAGACCATTGCTGAAGACCCTTAAATAATTATATTCAAATTATGAATGAAAAAGAATCCCCCATGCAAAAAATCAAAATATTCCATTTCTGCTCTTAATATATTGGCAATTACTAAATGTTTAATAAAATACACACTTTCCTAGTTTTGTATACATTTATTTAAAAGAACTGGATATAATCTTTATACTGAAATTATTCAAAACAACGAACCGCCTCTTGGTTTCTTCGTAAACACTATCCAAGTATTAACTGCCAATTGCAAAGTATTCTATCATCAATCAATCCATGTCCTGTTTAGGAACTTACCACACGGATATAAGTCGTAATCTGCTTCAAGCATATAGTAGATGATTATTTCCAAATATTTATTATTAGTGGTTCAGCGATAGCTTTGTATAAAGGAAATTGTTCGCAATGTATATCCAATATATCCTGCCGTTTATTTTTTAATATAATTTCGTAGATGAATTCGGCTTCCTTTTTATCGGTAGTTTTAATTAACCGTTGTATAACGAAATATTCTGGAAAGGTGTAGTGCACAAATACTGATTTCATTCTCATCATAATATTTAATCGTACCCAATTTGGCAAAGTTAGAGAACGTTCGCTGGTGCTTCTCGATACATTTCAACGGAATCTGAGGATATTTTTTCCCTCATTATCGTGGAAATTTTGCAGAATTTGGCGGTAGTAATGCATGGTTTCTGAAGTTACTACACGACCGTAAAGAATCTATCTATTTAAGGTATAAGAATCTATATGATAATTGTTCAGCTAACAAATTAACAATCTTGAACCAATGCTAATATTTTCTAAGGAAGTTTTCTTATTAATTCTAATACTTAAGTATTCCTGGGATGTCAGTATCACCTCATCAAACGAACCCAAGATTCAAATCAATCATTGACAACACGTTGAAAAGTGATCATATGATAATGGTCGTTGTTTCCTCCATAAGAATCTTAATCGTGCTTACAGAACTTGCCCCAATACCGATTTGAAGCTGAGGATTGCAAGTTTGTATTAATGACCAGAGAAATGTGTTTCTGCACTTTTTTCGTATCGATCAATTAAGAAGCTTTCGAGAGCTTGCAAAATATTTGCAATTAATTTTGCCGTTTCGCTTGAATTATTCCCCAAATTGAGTCTATATCTATCCCTCTGGAGCTGAATCTATTATGATGTAATATTGTTGTAAGTGTGAAAGTTCTTTCACTTGTGCAAGATTATTATTACCTTTTCAAGTGAGTGGTATTGCTCCGTACCTTCGCAAGTAAACAGGTATATTCTTGAGACTTGGTTTGTGTAATTTTGTATTGAATTCATACTTTACTTCTTCACTTAGTTTCCCTTCCATATTTTGCAAAATACATGCAAACGAACAACTCTCAATATCTACTTCGCTTTTTAATAATTCAAATTCGAAATCTATCATATTTAAAATTGTTCTTTTATTCTTAGTAAAATATTTATCAAGATACTCAATTACTTGTACTGCATCCTTTAACGCCAACAATCCTTTAAGCCGAGTTGTGATGATGTTCGTATCAACTTCTTCATCGAATTTGACTTTACTGGATTTTATGTGAACGAGATGTAAACGAAAATCATCCGGACCATTCCATTGTACAGCCAACACTATACTATCGAAATGTTCGAGTTCGTTAACTTCGTAGTAGATATGATCATCTTCCATTGTTTCATCTTTTGATAGAAATGAGTCGAGATAGGCAGTGACACTGAGTTGGTATTTGTAGCTCTGAGTACGATCAGCCATCGTGGTGTAGTTTCAGTCACTCTCCAGCTCTAAATATACAGAAAATCATATAAATATTTTATTTATTTCGCTTATACAGGCGATGTTTTTTTTATGAGGATCTCGAAAACCATAAGATATATGCATTTGATTAAACGGAAAATTTTCATCTCTACAAGTCTAATTCGGATACACTTTTGTTCGTTTAAGGAAATGCATGGCTTATTAGATATTTACCAAAAAAAATTGAAATTTACCAATATCTTTTCGGTACTGTAACTCTTTTATTTGTAAAGATACAGAAACATCGTTTTCATACAGTTTGCAGAAAATTTTATGTAGAATAACTATATCTCATTAATTTTTTAATTTTGGTTAGCATTTTTGAGTTAGGAGCAAAAGTTAACATTTTTTGAATAGAAACCATATACAGTAAAAGTCGGTTATAACGTCTTGGGTTATAACGAATCTTCGGTATTAACGAACCACATTGAATGTCAGTAGGTATGGGGGCACTTTCGCCTAGGAAAGTTTTGCGGACCTTTTGCTTGTATAACCATATGTTCGAAGATGTACTAATACATCAACGGTTCAAGAACCTACAGCAAAAAATAAAAACCAAACAGTAACAGTATATACGAGGGGGGGTTTTTATATTCGCGGAATGAGCAGGTTGTAGGGGGGTGATTAGGCGCATTGGGAGCGTGGCCTGTGCAGCGACTCATAATTAGTATAAATACGAAGTTTCATTGTTATTAGACAGTTAGTCTTTGAGCTATCGTCAACCAAGTAACATAAACAGGAGTGAAAAATGAAATATGGAAAAAATCGAATATCGTGCCGTTATAAAGTTCCTTACCAGGCAAGGAGAATCAGTCGCGACCATAATGAATGAGATGTCATTGGTTTACGGCGACTCTTGTCCATGAAAAACTATGGTGTACAAGTGGCATAGTTTATTTAAACAAGGAAGGGAATCCCTTGAAGACGACCCGAGGCCGGGCAGGAGCATTGAGGTGACCACTTATCCAAAAAGTTGAAAAAATTGTACTCGAAGATGCTCGACTAAAGAAGAAACAACTCGCAGAAATGGTTGGAGTATCCAATACAACAATTTTTTAAATCCTACACGATCATCTCGGCATGTCTAAGGTCAGCGCAAGATGGGAGCCGAGAATGCTCACGCCGCCGCAAAAACAACAGCGCGTAGAGTGTTCGCGTGCATTTTTGGACCTCTATAATGAAGACAAGGATGGTGTATTGAGTCGAATTGTTACTGGAGACGAAACTTGGGTTCATCATTATGAACCTGAGTCCAAAAAATACTCCATGCAGTGGCATAAAAAGGGCACAGCACCTCCCAAGAAATTTAAAGTGTCACAATCAGCTGGGAAACTCATGGCAACGGTATTTTGGGACTCGGAAGGAATATTGTTGATTAATATTTAATATTACGCTTCAATATTAGAGCGACTAAAAGAAGACATTAAAGAGAAAAGACGGGGAAAATTGACGAAAGGTGGGGGTTTGCACGACAACGCGTCCGTCCACAAGAGCCGCGTTGCGTTAGCTGCCCTGCATAAGGTGGGCTTCGAAATTGTGAACCACCCACCCTACAGCCCAGACCTGGCCCCGAGTGATTATTACCTGTTTCCGAAACTGAAAAAAAAGCTGCGGGGTAAAAAATTTACTGTCGATGATGAAGTCAAGGAGGCAGTTTCGGCGTATTTTGCAGATAAAGAGAAATCATTTTTTTATGAGGGTATAAATAAATTAATTGAAAGATGTGAAAAATGTATCCGTCTTGCAGGTGAATATATTGAAAAAGAAAAATAATTTGGTTTTTTATTTCCACCCCTTATCCCCCATTCCGCGAATATAAAAACGCTCCCTCGTATATTGTGCTTTTATTTATTGGAATATGTGGTACAACCACCTTTACACGTACAAAAAAGATGTACTATTAGGATATGTCAAAGGTAATCATGGCTTTTGTACTTGATAAAAATCTGTAATTTTCTAAAAACTGTATTAATTTTTGATTTGATGCATCTCCTTAAATGTACAAAATATCACACCTTATTAGAAATTGATATTTTGTACTTACATGAACAAATTTGATTACATGCAGATATGTTGACAATTCCTAATTCTTGTTTGGAACGAAATAATTTTTGTAAACCATGTGCGGTAGTGGCTTCCTTCTCATTCGCATGAATTCTAATCCGCACCTATATAGATAGTAACGAGAACAGGTTAAAGATTAGTAAAGTATTTTTGTTTTGCCGTTTATTTGAAAAAAAAAGAATAACTGAAAAATGGCTGGTTTTTGATATAGAGTACCTTGGTAAGTTTTAATGTGGAGTTACATGCGTCATTTAAAAAACTCATAAAAGCTCCTTAATGCTATTTAAATGAAGAAAGTTGACGTAAATTTCGCTAATGAGACTAGATGATTATCTCCAAATAAAAGTTTTCAAACTAGATTTCGGGAACATTGAAAAGTTCTAACGAATAAAAAAGTTCTTCTTTTAAATCACCGGCCGTCGTTAATCTATTAATCCCATGGGGCGAGGGGATTGGGGGAGGGGGGTTGTTCATACAACCAGCCTGATCAGTGCTTTTAGTTACCCGCACATATCTGTAGATGTCACTCAAGTTTACGAATGAAGGATCCCTGCTTGTCGACGGAGGTTAGTGATTGTATGTTGTTCACACATGTCATTAGTGATGTGTAAAACTGCTATTTCTAATTAGCAGCTACAAACTGCTACTGATCTGTCGTTAGCAGTTTAAAAAAACTGCTACTTTTTGTAGCAGTTTCTCCTATATAGCAACATACGTACTATATCCTTTAAATAAAGCATTTTTCGTTAAATACGGCTATTTTTTAATATCTTATTGTCTTACATAATAACTAATAAACGTTACAACATTTTCTGTCTTTTTCAATATTGATTGTTATTAGAGCTGCTACGTCAGAAATACATATTTACATCGGAAAACTGCTACAAAAGGTAGCAGTTTCTTTTAATGTTCGTTAGCTGCTACAAACTGCTAACGATAGTTAGCAGTTTCAAAATAGCAGTTTGCTTCGTAGAAACCCATCACTACATATCATACACATCCCATGTAGCATAAAATATTTATAAAATATTAGCAATGTTTATTACATATTGAAAGTGACAGATTTTTATTTATTAAACAAATATTTGGTTTAATATTACGTAAATATAAGTATAATAATATAAATAATGTATTACACTTATATATTTACCTAATATGAAAATAAAATATATAGGAGTATAATATATATATAAATCTGTCACATTCAATATGTAATAAACATTATTGGCATATATAATACAAATATTACTGATTTATGATATTATAAATATTACTGACAATATATATTTGATAAATCAGCTAAATTTAAATTTGCCGCAATTAATTTTAGTAACTTCAACATAACGTTATCAAAATACCTGTTAATGTGATATGTGCATAGATATGTGATACAGAATTAGGTAATTTGATCCCCTAATGTTGAGTCTTATTATCTATCATTAAATTAGTATCAGTATCCGCGTCAACATTATTTTGTTCTAACAGCTGCATAAATTTGCCAACAGACTGCTTGATAAAGCGATATTTATTACAATACCTCGAGTTACTGCAATTCGATAAATTCGACATCTTGGATTTATTCCAACAAGTAAAAAGTACTTCTGGGCACTCTACAAACACAAACACTATCTATCGTATGAAATAACACAGTCACAACGTATTAACAATACTTCATATACTTTTAACGTGGTAATTATCTCTGCTTTTGATTCAGATCACACCATTACGCCAAAACGCGTTAAAACTGTTGTAAGCAGTTCCATTCATATCGTATGGACAAGCCGCGCATGCGATCATTGACTATTACCTATTACCGGTGTAGGAAATATAGAATGTACTTATTTACATTAGAGTGTGGTAGATCTCGTCTTCGGTTCTTACCTAAAAACTAGTTGCGTTGCAAATGACCAAACACACATTTATTATTATTTTTTTAACTGAGAAAATGTAAGCGAAAATCAGACATATTTTACATTGCAAGTAAGTGTGAAATCAGAAAAAAAGCGTGCAATGCGCGTTAATAAATTAAATAAATTCACATTTTATGCAACAAAGATCGGTAGACACTTTTTTCATCGAAGAATCAGAAGAAAGTAACTAAATCAAAATTACAACAAGTAATTAAGTATTAAATTGACAAAAAGTGTTCACAATATTTCCTACACATTACAAAACTAAATACAAAATTAACGATATGAATTTGTACCTACTACAAAAAAATATATTGTACTTTAATATTTTTATGTAATAAATATTTTCAAATATAAAATGTGAATCTGCAATTTAATATATATGATATATTTGAATTATCGATGCAAAAATATATACCTATGTAAATATATAATTTTATAATATTTATGTTATAAATGTTTCACAATATGTAAATAAATAGGAAATACTATATTTAAAACATATATATATTAATATATTTCTAAATATATATTTATATATAACGTGCTATATGTTGGAAATATTTAGCAAAGATACAAGATTTAATCAAGATGCATAATATATTGAATAAATATTATATGCTACATGGGATGTTTTATAGTTGTAGATTTGACGCGTTGATATAGTTTGTGCTGTGAATTTGTTTTATAGCGTTTAGCGAGTACTTTTTTAGTGATTTTTGTTGTGCGATTTTGTAAATATTTTTATTATAGATTGATAAATATATTAATATGTTGTGTGTTATTTAATGAATAGTAACTATCACAAAGAACTTGTAACTATTACAGATTTAATAGACAATATCTTGTGTATATAGTTTGTGAGCGCCTTAGATCACCGAATTTTTTTTGCAATTGTACATACAGGGTTTCCGCGGCCAAGTGGGACATAGGGAGAATACATATAAAATCGGTTTTCGGTGAATATTATCTCCCTAATACTACTTCATTCAAAATTAAGGGCCGCATATTATAACTGGGTTAACAATGAACATCTCCACAATCTAGTACAAAGAAACTCATTTTAATAAAGCCAAAAAATTATTATTTTTAAATCTATTGTTCGTGAATTCCTAATAAGGCATTTAATACGTGAGTTAGTGCAAGCGTCCATGGTGTAATGGTTCGCGCGACGGCTTAATAACGCAAATGCACGGATTGTTTAGGGTTCGAATCCCGGCAGATTAGTTTTAATTTTTTTTTTTATCTCCAACAATAAAGCTTCATAAAGTTAGCCCCTCACTATAAGCAATTATAATAAATCTTACTTTTATTCGTTTGTAGGTCCTTTGTAGGTGTTTGATAGCGAATTTCCAACGTTTGATAGTCAATAGTTCATTAGCAAACAATAAAACAAATTCTTCGGAAAAACCTCTGTGATGTTAGCCCCTCATGTCGTCATTTTGACATCAAATTCAATTTTATTTTAGCAGAATCGTTTGTAGGTCGTTTGTAGGTGCCTGATAGCAAATTTCCAAATCTTGATAGTTGATAGTTTATTAATAAATAATAAAACAAATCTAGTAGGATATTAGGGAGGCAACCAGAATTACATCAGAAAAGCGTTCTATGGGGAACATATGTAATTGTAACTCATCCCGGCTACATTTGCCATCGAATTTAAATTCCTTTAAGAAAATCGTTTATGCGTCGTTTATAGGTGCTTGATAACAAATTCCCAACGTTTGATATTTGATCATTTATTAATAAGCAATGAAAGAAGTTTTGCAGAATATTGTGTAGGCAACCAAAAAAACATGCGAAAATCATACAAAATAAAAAAACCGGCCTATATTAAAGTTATTTATTTTATAAAATTATTATAATAAAAAAACAAAGAAAAGAGGAAGTACTGGATTCAAATTGGATTTGAAAAAGTTAATAAAGAAAACTTAAATTATCAGTAGCACATATCAAATAGCACACATCAAATATACCTATAACATAACCACAACTGTCAATATATGCAGTTTTATATTGTTTTCGGTCATTTTCGTACACCAAAAGTTAACGTTGAATTAACTTTTAGCGTACTGACATTGAAACTCTAAAATTTTGGAAATCTAAAATCCTATTGGTTGTTTGTTGTCCGCTAAAAAAAAGCTTGCATGTGAAGCCACTTTTACATAATATGTCCGATAGGACGCTTTTCTGATGTAATTTTGGATGCCTACCTAATATCCTCTAGATTTGTTTTATTATTTATTAATAAACTATCAACTATCAAGCTTTGGAAATTTGCTATCAGGCACCTACAAACGATTCTGCTAAAATAAAATTGAATTTGATGTCAAAATGACGACATGAGGGGCTAACATCACAGAGGTTTTTCCGAAGAATTTGTTTTATTGTTTGCTAATGAACTATTGACTATCAAACGTTGGAAATTCGCTATCAAACACCTACAAACGAATAAAAGTAAGATTTATTATAATTGCTTATAGTGAGGGGATAACTTTATGGAGCTCAACAATAATGCTACAAATTCAAGAACACTACAAAAATCAGAGATTTTGAAGACTATAAAATCTATTTTTTTGAGGATGAATAATTTTTACAATAACAAAAATGATCACGTGCTATTATATTATTTGATTTTTAATTGTTACTAACGACGAATCATTTGTCAAAATAAACAAAACTTAATCAAGATTAAAAAAAACAAATAAATAAAATTAATTTCTCGGATTCGAACCCCAAACAATCTGTGCCTTACGTTATTAAGCCGTCGCGTGAACGTCTGCGCCACGGCCGCTTGCACTAACTCACGTGTTAAAAGCCTTATTAGGAATTCACGTACAATAGGTTTAAAAATAATTTTTTTTTTGGCTTTATTAAAATGCCTTTCTTTGTACTATGATCGTGGAAATGTTCATTGTTAACCCAGTTATAATATTCGCCATTTAAATTTGGATGAAGTAGTATTAGGGAGATAATATTCACTGAAAACTGATTTTACATGTATTCTCCTATGTCCCACTCAGCCGTGGAAACCCTGTATAGGTAAAGTATAGAATAATTAAAATTAGCAATAAAAATGAAATAATTGATTATTTTTTTTTAATCTGGTTATATTTGTTATTATGAATTGGTGTAATGGTATAAACCGAATATTAAGATTGTAGAGACATAAATTATACCTCCGCAATATATAATAAAGCTAAAGCTATTGCACAACAAAAATTTAAATAGACGTTTAAAAGCATTTTCTCTTTTTATTACCACAAATTTACCCTCATAGTTGTGTTTTTTTGATTTATATTATGAATGTATGATGCAATGGATATTGCAAGAATTTATAGCATTATATATTTCATAATTTTAATCGAAAAAGCAATTAAAATTACTTTTGTAATAATTTTAATTTATAAAAGAGCACACGTCCGTTTACAAGGTTTAAGACCACTGGTACAATGCTTTCCGTACATTTTGCTAGATGGCGTGAAAACGACAACAAATTTATACACAGAGATTCCCCTCCGTGATTAATCCACAATCGAATGACGTGTGCAAACATGACAAAGCTTGTCTGTTAATTATTTCCTTTGACCGCATTATTCTTTGAGGTGTGTGCATTTGATTTATTCCTTTCTCTTCTGCGAGAAATATTATATAGTTAGTAAACATTCTGATTTGGTTATATACTTACATAGTTCTATAACTCTTGTATAACGAAAGTGTGTATACTGATGTATACTACCGAAGTTCGGTGATTGATAAATTATTATATGATAACAAACACAAGGAAAGGATCAGGGACCCGCCCTTTATTTGCACATAAATAAAATATATTATGTAATTTGCAGTGCTTTAGTCAATATGGAAATAGAAATAAAGATTAATGACCAAAAGTATGTACTTACTCAGTATTGTTAATTTTTTCTAATAATAACACACCCGGCGAAATATGGAAAAGTTCAACTTTCTATACGTTGCTGCTAATAATTCCATAAGATAAGCGGTAGAAAAAATATATAAAATGTAAAGTTCCCAAAAACGAGATCGTTCTCTGCAAGTAGCTCCATCTTTCGGGAATTAAGAATACAATTCACAATAAACGTACAATTCAAATCCTATCTACTTTTTCAAATCACAGTTCTATCTTTGAAGTAAAAGCTATGAACGTAATAAAACAAGTTTGTTTTTTTATATTTTCTCGAGAATCTAGCTTGCTTGCGTAGTTAACTGCCACCATAACCTTTCAAATCTGTGTTTCGTTGTGTTTATTGAACTGACAAATGAAAATTATTCAAACATGGATATTTTAAATTTATTTTATATTCAAATGTAATTGATGTCATTGTAGAATTAAAAGTATGTGGAATCGCACCCCATACCATAATGCCGTGCAGGCGGTGGATATGACGTGGTTCATCCAACCACGCCAAATCCACCGCTTGTTCGATCGGATTTAGATCCACTAAACGAGCTGATTATGGGAATATTCGTATGTGGTGCTTTTTCAAAAAGATCTGTAAGATCTGTCGTGTATGTATAGCAAATGTGGGCACTGCCGAACAAACACGCAGCAGACGTGTACGTCCACCGTGTGTACTCGTATCTCATACTATAATGCTCTGCTGGCGGCGAATATGGCGTGGTTGGATGCACTGTTCGAGTTGACGTTCACCACGTCTCCTATGAACCAAAATTCACGCGTTGCCGACAATCGATTCGAATCTGGATTCGTTGGCGGTGCTCGTGAGTTAGTGGAATCCTTTCCAACGTAGTAGTTGCAGTCCACTCTCTACCAAACGCCCCCGTACATTTCGCGTAGTGAGTACGTCTTTTGTTCTTGCTGGCCTTACAGCTTCAAGTTGCCTTGAGCAGGACATACGCGACGCTACACTGAACAAAAGGGAGCGGTCTTCGTGTGATGTAGTCTTACGGGGCTGCTCCGCTCGCGGCTGAAGGCGCGTACGTGTTTGCTCGTTCCATTGTCGCCATGCCGATAATAACCGCTCGAGACGGCGTGCAATTTTACGGAAGGGTACACCTACCATGTGCATACCCACAATCTTATAGTAAGAACGGCTGGTTTCTCCGACCCTCTTTACCGACGGAAAGTTGCACCTATCGCAGCCACTCGGAAAATGCAGCTATAGAAAAATTCGAAACTTGTTGCATCAACTCGTCCAGGGGGAAACCTTCATGCACCACTAAAATTATGCATGTATCTCTACGCGTTCAGATTACACAGGTGTGCTCGTCACTTTCTTCCAATAGTGTATTTATCTTCTCGTCCATTAATTGTGTGTACCTCTCCGAAGTTAATATGCTGAATTATCTATATTCATGCTATCGGAATTTCCCTCAAAAAGAAAACACACTTAAGATTCCTGATGTATTTATTTTTTTTAGTTAGAATTTCTCTTTTTAAATTACAAACAATAATTTAGAATGACAATTCTAGTCCATTTTTTAAAGAGTACGGCATCTTTCTGATTATATGAACATTATTCTTCCATTATATCCATTTATATTACTGACTTTTAAAAGGATGGACTATTAGGACAATACATATTTATTAATACATTCAACACATTTTGAATACATTTAATGTTATTTGCGAAGTATTTATTTGAACATTTTCAGTGAAAGGGTATTTGTATATTATTTCTATCTAAGACATTCTTTATAAACTAGGGGCTCTTACTTTTATCTACTAGTTTATTATTATTATTATTTTGAATATACGACTGCCCAAAATGTTATATATTAATTATACATACATACAGAACCGAACACCTTTGTATAGTTGTAACTACTCTAGATTTCATTTTAGAGATTTTTTTACTAACAACATTTTCCAAATGAAGAGCTAAATGACAATAGACCAATTTTTAAATAATTACTACATAGAGTATAAATTCAACAATTAAAAATATTACGCATTAATATAATGCAACTTTCATACTAAATACAGAGTGTTATAGAAAAGTAGCTCAATCCGTTAACCACATATTCTCTGGGCTGAAATAATATAACTTTCGCCTTGCGATCTCTTAATTGCTTCTTATTTACTGTTGGAATCGTATAAACAAAGTCTAGAGGATTGTGGTCGAGGTAGCGAGGCAATAGGCACATCCTGTCCCTAACTAATCGACTGATTAGGAAATATCTGGTTTAAATTGTACTAAATATGGTAGGCCGTAGAGATGGAGCACCGTCAAGTTGAAACCACATACTTCCAACTCATCTTATAAAGAAAATAAAAATTATTCAGCATTTAAATTTGGTGGAAAAAATAGTAGATCTAAATGAAAATTGTCCAATATTGTTGTTCATACGGTTAAAGTAAAATTTACTCAATGAGATGTTTCTACCAAAGCTATTGAACCTTCAGCTGCCAGCTAAACAGTAACGTGGTTTAATCTTTTATGGACATAGAAACTAAAAGAAGTTTGCTAACTGTTTAATTTATCTGGCTCACCTTAAATTAAAACAAACACAATCTCTTACAATGCGTGTGTTGTGAACTGAAGCCTCGTTCTCCTCTAATTGGAACAGAACACTGTTCGGTTTAGCGCAAATTCGTTTCCTCTCGTGTTCCAAACACATAATTCACTACACTGGAGCACTTTCTAGTCATATCTAGGTCAGTGTTTACTCTAGCGGAGTTTGACGAATTGTGAACGGTTATTGCAAATTTATTGTAACGTTTCGTTCCGTGAGTGTCGAGTTACTTTACCGAGTCACTATGCCTTTTTTATTTATGAGCGTAGTCGTTGACCTGAACTGTTAAACAATAAACATGCCAAGTAAACAACATCTTTCTTCGTGTCTTTTAAAAGAAAACTTGAAGTGCTAAAAAGACTGGACAAGGGAGAAAGTGCTACTATATTATTACTCGAATATGGTGTCGGAAAAGCGACGAATTGCGTTAAAATTGAGTTTTGAAAAACGGCAGAAAACAACTGTGTCTTGATATGAAAAAACTTGACGAGGCCTAATTCTTGTAGTTCACTCAAGAAAGACAAAAAGGAATCCTCATTTCTAGTCCTTTGGTAAAAGAAAAAGCGGTTTAACTGAATAAGCTTATGGATGGTGACCCATCATCATCATCATTAAGACACGGAATTAAACAGCTCACGATTGCTGGAGAAAAGTTGTCAGTAATCTGCGAAGCAATTGCTAATTACCTAAAACACCTTGTTTCCTCCCAAAAGTGCTCACCAAAGCAAGTTTAAGACGCGGATGAAAGCGGATTGAATTATAAGGCTTTGTCTACCAAAAGTCTTGCTCCATGGTTTAAAATGGACAAACAACGTCTTAAGTGTCTTAGCTCACAGTAACGCCTCGGCAACGCTTATGGAAAGCGTTCAAAAGCATTAACACCAACTCACTTTCTGTGTATTACAAGAATCAAAAAAAGCTTGGATGGAACGTTATTTGTTTAAGAAATCATCATCATTAAGATACGGAATCAAACAGCTCACGATTGCTGGGGAAAAATGTCAGCAAACAGCGAAGCAGCTGCCAATTACCTAAAAGACCTCGTTTCTTCCAAAAACTGCTCACCCCAGCAAGTTTACAACGCGGATGAAATCGCATTGAATTTTAAGACTTTGCCTACCAAAAGTATTGTTTCGCGAGTAGAGAAATCTGCTCCAGAGTTTGAAATGAGCAAGCAACGTCTAAGTGTCTCAGCTCGCAGTAGCGCCTCGGCAACGCTAATGGTAATAGATAAATCGGTGAAATCAGGAACGTCCAAAAACATTTAACATCAACTGCTCAATGCTCCCTCCCACCCGGCAGAAATGAACTTGTCAGTGGAGACAATGGAGATACCTATCTAATGTTATAAGCACAGAATAACGCGATACAGTTGTCAAGCGAGGCCAAGAGGTTGTTTATATAAATTAGGAATAAAGTGGGGCCGAGTATGGATCTTGACACCCTCAGATATTTTACACACGCTTGATATATGATTTCTCGCCCACAGGTGATCTCTATATTACATTAATAACACTGTCGAACACAATTTTTTTAATCGAATGTAGGCTTTCACGGGCCACTGTTCCATAAAGCTGCATCTTTTGGGTGTTGCCCCTGGTCCTTGTAACAAACTTCATGTTTCCCTTCTCCAGAAGTTCCCTAAAGACTGTCTTTAGTCGTTAGACAATTTCTGAAGAAGCTGACAGTATGATCAGCGAAACGTCAAGATTGTTACAATGACCACAGCAACACCTGGAAGATACATCTTTACAATTTTTTTCTCATACACCATTAGATGTAGTTTATGTCGTTTTTCATGGTGATTCTGAAGCTAATTTTAAATTTGCCCCATCAAGTCAGAATTTAGAGAAATTTTTTTAAATAGTTTTTTCAACTTTCGGGTTCTCCAACAACAAAAATAAGAACAAGATTAGTTATGCCAGTGTATCTTCTGTTACTCGTCCAGTACCTCATTCAGAAGCCTTGCCAGCACCATATAATGCGATTAAAAAGTTATAATTTGTTACCTTATTCCACTGTCACCTGGTATATGCTTAATGGATTGAACTGAGATTCTGTAAGATCCTATATACAAAAATGTTACTGTAATAAACAATACCATATATATCACAACGGCAATAAAGATTAGGTACATAGATTAACTACTTTTTATGTGATTTCATATGATTTTGTAGATGATGTTTGTATTTAAATTTAGACGGGCACAATTCACATGAAAATGGCGTTTCTCCAGTATGGATACGCATATGCTTTGGTAGACATGCAAGCTGTCTAAATTTTTTTCATACATTACATGAATGGGGTTTCTCACCAGTATGTACCAAAGTATGTATCTTCAAAGTCTGGCTCTCCTTGAATGCTTTCCCACAATAAGTGCAAACATGTGGTTTCACTTCCGAATGTGTTTTTTTCATGAATTTTTCAATCGTATACTGTTCGCAAACACCTTACCACAGATCGAACAGGGACACGGTTTTTCAACCACGTCGTGTCTACTTTTATGCGACAAAGAAAGAACTGTGATCCAAGCAAGATTTTCCCATTTTACAAATGAAAAGCTTCTCCTTAGTGTGGATGCGAATATGTTTACTTAATGCATCAGTGTTTAAATCCCTTATTACAGACATGGCATTTATGTGGTTTCTTCTGAATGGATTACTCTGTGATTATAAACAGCACTAGGTTGTTTAAAACGTTTCCCACAGATATCGCAAGAAAACTCGTTCCTCCTCATGTAATTTTTGGTGAATCTTCAATTGAAATCGCAAAACAAAAGCTTTTTCGCATACATCGCATTTGTATGGTTTATCACCTTTATGATATTTTACATGTACTGAATTATAATATCTCCACTCCATAGAACGATTACATTGCTTACAGAAAACAGTCGTCTTGTGCTTTCCTTTTCTTGTAAGTTTTACTTGGTTTTTAGTACAGAATCACAGTCATCAAACTCATTATCAAATAGTGTTAATTTTTTTGCCTCAGCTTTACTTACTTTAGAGTTTGTCTTGCCACGAACATTTTTCTTCTTAGTGGTAACCTTTTTAACCTTTCTTAATTTCAACGTTGCTTTCTTTACTAATAATTATTGTTTCATTATTAACAGAATCAATTTGTGGTTTCTCAGAAATATCATTTGTACTCGCAAAATTATCACCCTCATCGAACTATTAGATCACATTCAATAATCGTTTTAGACAAATCAATGTGTTCCACTACTTCCCGCATATTATAATTATGCTCTGCTATTGGCATCTCCATTTCCCTATTAGCACTGTTTACCTCAACTACAGACGACGATGAAGCAACATCTATATTTTCTGCCGATATTTCCTCCTTTATAATATATTCAGATATAATATTCTTGGAATCCTCGCTGCCACTCTCATGCCCCTTATCGGTATTAGGTGTAGGCATTAACGCTAATGTGATACCTCTTCTCATTTGTAATTTTTAAATTAGAAACCATAACCATCGATTTTGAAATCCCATATTACACACAGTTTTTCAGTACAATTACTGCACATATGTGACGGTAATCCAGCAGATTTTTCAACCTGAATCAAAAGTAATGTATAAATATGTAACATTTATAAATTTCATAAATACCTTCATTGGTATACATTCTCTCAGTAATTCTGATAATAATTTCTCCCGTTCACGATGTTCAAACATGTTAAAATATGTCTTACCCATTTCTAAACACGTTCTGCATATTAAATTTACTTTTGGAAGCATTTTTCTTGAATTTTGTAAGTATGTATTTAAAATTACAGGAAATATATTCAATGTGCTTAATACGTATTTCTTAATTAGTACAACTACTTAGATTAGAGTGTTGTGCTTTACATTAGTATTTAACTCTTTAGATTTATAGAAAATCCCAAAAAAAAGTTTAAAAACATTTATATAAGATATATTATGATAGGTTAGTATCGATCAAATCGAATATAAGTTGACAACTGACAACCATTTTGATAGTTTGTTGACAAATAAACCAACCTTGTCAACAGTGCCTTCTAGTGGTAGAATTTAAAATCAAACTTTAACTTGATTGAATTTCATTAGATGACTCTGAATTTGGGTAGTATAGTATCTGTTAGCAATGCTAAGTGTCTCTGACTACTCTCATTAAGAGGGCGTTTAAGTAAACTAGGGGGCGCTGTTTGATAATGATTATTACAAACATACCTAATATTCAGAAAAATAGAAATTAAAATTGTATTATCGTACTCTAATATTGTACATACGATCTTTCTAGCAAAAATATCCAGCAATATCAAAGTTTAAAAAAACTGCTACTTTTTGTAGCAGTTTCTCCTATATAGCAACATACGTACTATATCCTTTAAATAAAGCATTTTTCGTTAAATACGGCTATTTTTTAATATCTTATTGTCTTACATAATAACTAATAAACGTTACAACATTTTCTGTCTTTTTCAATATTGATTGTTATTAGAGCTGCTACGTCAGAAATACATATTTACATCGGAAAACTGCTACAAAGGTAGCAGTTTCTTTTAATGTTCGTTAGCTGCTACAAACTGCTAACGATAGTTAGCAGTTTCAAAATAGCAGTTTGCTTCGTAGAAACCCATCACTACATATCATACACATCCCATGTAGCATAAAATATTTATAAAATATTAGCAATGTTTATTACATATTGAAAGTGACAGATTTTTATTTATTAAACAAATATTTGGTTTAATATTACGTAAATATAAGTATAATAATATAAATAATGTATTACACTTATATATTTACCTAATATGAAAATAAAATATATAGGAGTATAATATATATATAAATCTGTCACATTCAATATGTAATAAACATTATTGGCATATATAATACAAATATTACTGATTTATGATATTATAAATATTACTGACAATATATATTTGATAAATCAGCTAAATTTAAATTTGCCGCAATTAATTTTAGTAACTTCAACATAACGTTATCAAAATACCTGTTAATGATATGTGCATAGATATGTGATACAGAATTAGGTAATTTGATCCCCTAATGTTGAGTCTTATTATCTATCATTAAATTAGTATCAGTATCCGCGTCAACATTATTTTGTTCTAACAGCTGCATAAATTTGCCAACAGACTGCTTGATAAAGCGATATTTATTACAATACCTCGAGTTACTGCAATTCGATAAATTCGACATCTTGGATTTATTTCCAACAAGTAAAAAGTACTTCTGGGCACTCTACAAACACAAACACTATCTATCGTATGAAATAACACAGTCACAACGTATTAACAATACTTCATATACTTTTAACGTGGTAATTATCTCTGCTTTTGATTCAGATCACACCATTACGCCAAAACGCGTTAAAACTGTTGTAAGCAGTTCCATTCATATCGTATGGACAAGCCGCGCATGCGATCATTGACTATTACCTATTACCGGTGTAGGAAATATAGAATGTACTTATTTACATTAGAGTGTGGTAGATCTCGTCTTCGGTTCTTACCTAAAAACTAGTTGCGTTGCAAATGACCAAACACACATTTGTATTATTTTTTTTTAACTGAGAAAATGTAAGCGAAAATCAGACATATTTTACATTGCAAGTAAGTGTGAAATCAGAAAAAAAGCGTGCAATGCGCGTTAATAAATTAAATAAATTCACATTTTATGCAACAAAGATCGGTAGACACTTTTTTTTCATCGAAGAATCAGAAGAAAGTAACTAAATCAAAATTACAACAAGTAATTAAGTATTAAATTGACAAAAAGTGTTCACAATATTTCCTACACATTACAAAACTAAATACAAAATTAACGATATGAATTTGTACCTACTACAAAAAAATATATTGTACTTTAATATTTATGTAATAAATATTTTCAAATATAAAATGTGAATCTGCAATTTAATATATATGATATATTTGAATTATCGATGCAAAAATATATACCTATGTAAATATATAATTTTATAATATTTATGTTATAAATGTTTCACAATATGTAAATAAATAGGAAATACTATATTTAAAACATATATATATTAATATATTTCTAAATATATATTTATATATAACGTGCTATATGTTGGAAATATTTAGCAAAGATACAAGATTTAATCAAGATGCATAATATATTGAATAAATATTATATGCTACATGGGATGTTTTATAGTTGTAGATTTGACGCGTTGATATAGTTTGTGCTGTGAATTTGTTTTATAGCGTTTAGCGAGTACTTTTTTAGTGATTTTTGTTGTGCGATTTTGTAAATATTTTTATTATAGATTGATAAATATATTAATATGTTGTGTGTTATTTAATGAATAGTAACTATCACAAAGAACTTGTAACTATTACAGATTTAATAGACAATATCTTGTGTATATAGTTTGTGAGCGCCTTAGATCACCGAATTTTTTTGCAATTGTACATACAGGGTTTCCGCGGCCAAGTGGGACATAGGGAGAATACATATAAAATCGGTTTTCGGTGAATATTATCTCCCTAATACTACTTCATTCAAAATTAAGGGCCGCATATTATAATGGGTTAACAATGAACATCTCCACAATCTAGTACAAAGAAACTCATTTTAATAAAGCCAAAAAATTATTATTTTTAAATCTATTGTTCGTGAATTCCTAATAAGGCATTTAATACGTGAGTTAGTGCAAGCGTCCATGGTGTAATGGTTCGCGCGACGGCTTAATAACGCAAATGCACGGATTGTTTAGGGTTCGAATCCCGGCAGATTAGTTTTAATTTTTATTTTTTATCTCCAACAATAAAGCTTCATAAAGTTAGCCCCTCACTATAAGCAATTATAATAAATCTTACTTTTATTCGTTTGTAGGTCCTTTGTAGGTGTTTGATAGCGAATTTCCAACGTTTGATAGTCAATAGTTCATTAGCAAACAATAAAACAAATTCTTCGGAAAAACCTCTGTGATGTTAGCCCCTCATGTCGTCATTTTGACATCAAATTCAATTTTATTTTAGCAGAATCGTTTGTAGGTCGTTTGTAGGTGCCTGATAGCAAATTTCCAAATCTTGATAGTTGATAGTTTATTAATAAATAATAAAACAAATCTAGTAGGATATTAGGGAGGCAACCAGAATTACATCAGAAAAGCGTTCTATGGGGAACATATGTAATTGTAACTCATCCCGGCTACATTTGCCATCGAATTTAAATTCCTTTAAGAAAAATCGTTTATGCGTCGTTTATAGGTGCTTGATAACAAATTCCCAACGTTTGATATTTGATCATTTATTAATAAGCAATGAAAGAAGTTTTGCAGAATATTGTGTAGGCAACCAAAAAAACATGCGAAAATCATACAAAATAAAAAAACCGGCCTATATTAAAGTTATTTATTTTATAAAATTATTATAATAAAAAAAACAAAGAAAAGAGGAAGTACTGGATTCAAATTGGATTTGAAAAAGTTAATAAAGAAAACTTAAATTATCAGTAGCACATATCAAATAGCACACATCAAATATACCTATAACATAACCACAACTGTCAATATATGCAGTTTTATATTGTTTTCGGTCATTTTCGTACACCAAAAGTTAACGTTGAATTAACTTTTAGCGTACTGACATTGAAACTCTAAAATTTTGGAAATCTAAAATCCTATTGGTTGTTTGTTGTCCGCTAAAAAAAGCTTGCATGTGAAGCCACTTTTACATAATATGTCCGATAGGACGCTTTTCTGATGTAATTTTGGATGCCTACCTAATATCCTACTAGATTTGTTTTATTATTTATTAATAAACTATCAACTATCAAGCTTTGGAAATTTGCTATCAGGCACCTACAAACGATTCTGCTAAAATAAAATTGAATTTGATGTCAAAATGACGACATGAGGGGCTAACATCACAGAGGTTTTTCCGAAGAATTTGTTTTATTGTTTGCTAATGAACTATTGACTATCAAACGTTGGAAATTCGCTATCAAACACCTACAAACGAATAAAAGTAAGATTTATTATAATTGCTTATAGTGAGGGGATAACTTTATGGAGCTCAACAATAATGCTACAAATTCAAGAACACTACAAAAATCAGAGATTTTGAAGACTATAAAATCTATTTTTTGAGGATGAATAATTTTTACAATAACAAAAATGATCACGTGCTATTATATTATTTGATTTTTAATTGTTACTAACGACGAATCATTTGTCAAAATAAACAAAACTTAATCAAGATTAAAAAAAACAAATAAATAAAATTAATTTCTCGGATTCGAACCCCAAACAATCTGTGCCTTACGTTATTAAGCCGTCGCGTGAACGTCTGCGCCACGGCCGCTTGCACTAACTCACGTGTTAAAAGCCTTATTAGGAATTCACGTACAATAGGTTTAAAAATAATTTTTTTTTTGGCTTTATTAAAATGCCTTTCTTTGTACTATGATCGTGGAAATGTTCATTGTTAACCCAGTTATAATATTCGCCATTTAAATTTGGATGAAGTAGTATTAGGGAGATAATATTCACTGAAAACTGATTTTACATGTATTCTCCCTATGTCCCACTCAGCCGTGGAAACCCTGTATAGGTAAAGTATAGAATAATTAAAATTAGCAATAAAAATGAAATAATTGATTATTTTTTTTTTAATCTGGTTATATTTGTTATTATGAATTGGTGTAATGGTATAAACCGAATATTAAGATTGTAGAGACATAAATTATACCTCCGCAATATATAATAAAGCTAAAGCTATTGCACAACAAAAATTTAAATAGACGTTTAAAAGCATTTTCTCTTTTTATTACCACAAATTTACCCTCATAGTTGTGTTTTTTTGATTTATATTATGAATGTATGATGCAATGGATATTGCAAGAATTTATAGCATTATATATTTCATAATTTTAATCGAAAAAGCAATTAAAATTACTTTTGTAATAATTTTAATTTATAAAAGAGCACACGTCCGTTTACAAGGTTTAAGACCACTGGTACAATGCTTTCCGTACATTTTGCTAGATGGCGTGAAAACGACAACAAATTTATACACAGAGATTCCCCTCCGTGATTAATCCACAATCGAATGACGTGTGCAAACATGACAAAGCTTGTCTGTTAATTATTTCCTTTGACCGCATTATTCTTTGAGGTGTGTGCATTTGATTTATTCCTTTCTCTTCTGCGAGAAATATTATATAGTTAGTAAACATTCTGATTTGGTTATATACTTACATAGTTCTATAACTCTTGTATAACGAAAGTGTGTATACTGATGTATACTACCGAAGTTCGGTGATTGATAAATTATTATATGATAACAAACACAAGGAAAGGATCAGGGACCCGCCCTTTATTTGCACATAAATAAAATATATTATGTAATTTGCAGTGCTTTAGTCAATATGGAAATAGAAATAAAGATTAATGACCAAAAGTATGTACTTACTCAGTATTGTTAATTTTTCTAATAATAACACACCCGGCGAAATATGGAAAAAGTTCAACTTTCTATACGTTGCTGCTAATAATTCCATAAGATAAGCGGTAGAAAAAATATATAAAATGTAAAGTTCCCAAAAACGAGATCGTTCTCTGCAAGTAGCTCCATCTTTCGGGAATTAAGAATACAATTCACAATAAACGTACAATTCAAATCCTATCTACTTTTTCAAATCACAGTTCTATCTTTGAAGTAAAAGCTATGAACGTAATAAAACAAGTTTGTTTTTTTATATTTTCTCGAGAATCTAGCTTGCTTGCGTAGTTAACTGCCACCATAACCTTTCAAATCTGTGTTTCGTTGTGTTTATTGAACTGACAAATGAAAATTATTCAAACATGGATATTTTAAATTTATTTTATATTCAAATGTAATTGATGTCATTGTAGAATTAAAAGTATGTGGAATCGCACCCCATACCATAATGCCGTGCAGGCGGTGGATATGACGTGGTTCATCCAACCACGCCAAATCCACCGCTTGTTCGATCGGATTTAGATCCACTAAACGAGCTGATTATGGGAATATTCGTATGTGGTGCTTTTTCAAAAAGATCTGTAAGATCTGTCGTGTATGTATAGCAAATGTGGGCACCGCCGAACAAACACGCAGCAGACGTGTACGTCCACCGTGTGTACTCGTATCTCATACTATAATGCTCTGCTGGCGGCGAATATGGCGTGGTTGGATGCACTGTTCGAGTTGACGTTCACCACGTCTCCTATGAACCAAAATTCACGCGTTGCCGACAATCGATTCGAATCTGGATTCGTTGGCGGTGCTCGTGAGTTAGTGGAATCCTTTCCAACGTAGTAGTTGCAGTCCACTCTCTACCAAACGCCCCCGTACATTTCGCGTAGTGAGTACGTCTTTTGTTCTTGCTGGCCTTACAGCTTCAAGTTGCCTTGAGCAGGACATACGCGACGCTACACTGAACAAAAGGGAGCGGTCTTCGTGTGATGTAGTCTTACGGGCTGCTCCGCTCGCGGCTGAAGGCGCGTACGTGTTTGCTCGTTCCATTGTCGCCATGCCGATAATAACCGCTCGAGACGGCGTGCAATTTTACGGAAGGGTACACCTACCATGTGCATACCCACAATCTTATAGTAAGAACGGCTGGTTTCTCCGACCCTCTTTACCGACGGAAAGTTGCACCTATCGCAGCCACTCGGAAAATGCAGCTATAGAAAAATTCGAAACTTGTTGCATCAACTCGTCCAGGGGAAACCTTCATGCACCACTAAAATTATGCATGTATCTCTACGCGTTCAGATTACACAGGTGTGCTCGTCACTTTCTTCCAATAGTGTATTTATCTTCTCGTCCATTAATTGTGTGTACCTCTCCGAAGTTAATATGCTGAATTATCTATATTCATGCTATCGGAATTTCCCTCAAAAAGAAAACACACTTAAGATTCCTGATGTATTTTATTTTTTTTAGTTAGAATTTCTTTTTTTAAATTACAAACAATAATTTAGAATGACAATTCTAGTCCATTTTTTTAAAGAGTACGGCATCTTTCTGATTATATGAACATTATTCTTCCATTATATCCATTTATATTACTGACTTTTAAAAAGGATGGACTATTAGGACAATACATATTTATTAATACATTCAACACATTTTGAATACATTTAATGTTATTTGCGAAGTATTTATTTGAACATTTTCAGTGAAAGGGTATTTGTATATTATTTCTATCTAAGACATTCTTTATAAACTAGGGGGCTCTTACTTTTATCTACTAGTTTATTATTATTATTATTTTGAATATACGACTGCCCAAAATGTTATATATTAATTATACATACATACAGAACCGAACACCTTTGTATAGTTGTAACTACTCTAGATTTCATTTTAGAGATTTTTTTACTAACAACATTTTCCAAATGAAGAGCTAAATGACAATAGACCAATTTTAAATAATTACTACATAGAGTATAAATTCAACAATTAAAAATATTACGCATTAATATAATGCAACTTTCATACTAAATACAGAGTGTTATAGAAAAGTAGCTCAATCCGTTAACCACATATTCTCTGGGCTGAAATAATATAACTTTCGCCTTGCGATCTCTTAATTGCTTCTTATTTACTGTTGGAATCGTATAAACAAAGTCTAGAGGATTGTGGTCGAGGTAG
Organism: Holotrichia oblita; assembly: GCA_023690525.1. NCBI lineage: Eukaryota > Metazoa > Arthropoda > Insecta > Coleoptera > Scarabaeidae > Holotrichia > Holotrichia oblita. Next base: position 41,691,143 of record CM043023.1, read on the forward strand.
CGAGGCAATAGGCACATCCTGTCCCTAACTAATCGACTGATTAGGAAATATCTGGTTTAAATTGTACTAAATATGGTAGGCCGTAGAGATGGAGCACCGTCAAGTTGAAACCACATACTTCCAACTCATCTTATAAAGAAAATAAAAATTATTCAGCATTTAAATTTGGTGGAAAAAATAGTAGATCTAAATGAAAATTGTCCAATATTGTTGTTCATACGGTTAAAGTAAAATTTACTCAATGAGATGTTTCTACCAAAGCTATTGAACCTTCAGCTGCCAGCTAAACAGTAACGTGGTGCACAATCTTTTATGGACATAGAAACTAAAAAGAAGTTTGCTAACTGTTTAATTTATCTGGCTCACCTTAAATTAAAACAAACACAATCTCTTACAATGCGTGTGTTGTGAACTGAAGCCTCGTTCTCCTCTAATTGGAACAGAACACTGTTCGGTTTAGCGCAAATTCGTTTCCCTCTCGTGTTCCAAACACATAATTCACTACACTGAGCACTTTCTAGTCATATCTAGGTCAGTGTTTACTCTAGCGGAGTTTGACGAATTGTGAACGGTTATTGCAAATTTATTGTAACGTTTCGTTCCGTGAGTGTCGAGTTACTTTACCGAGTCACTATGCCTTTTTTATTTATGAGCGTAGTCGTTGACCTGAACTGTTAAACAATAAACATGCCAAGTAAACAACATCTTTCTTCGTGTCTTTTAAAAGAAAAACTTGAAGTGCTAAAAAGACTGGACAAGGGAGAAAGTGCTACTATATTATTACTCGAATATGGTGTCGGAAAAGCGACGAATTGCGTTAAAATTGAGTTTTGAAAAACGGCAGAAAACAACTGTGTCTTGATATGAAAAAACTTGACGAGGCCTAATTCTTGTAGTTCACTCAAGAAAGACAAAAAGGAATCCTCATTTCTAGTCCTTTGGTAAAAGAAAAAGCGGTTTAACTGAATAAGCTTATGGATGGTGACCCATCATCATCATCATTAAGACACGGAATTAAACAGCTCACGATTGCTGGAGAAAAGTTGTCAGTAATCTGCGAAGCAATTGCTAATTACCTAAAACACCTTGTTTCCTCCCAAAAGTGCTCACCAAAGCAAGTTTAAGACGCGGATGAAAGCGGATTGAATTATAAGGCTTTGTCTACCAAAAGTCTTGCTCCATGGTTTAAAATGGACAAACAACGTCTTAAGTGTCTTAGCTCACAGTAACGCCTCGGCAACGCTTATGGAAAGCGTTCAAAAGCATTAACACCAACTCACTTTCTGTGTATTACAAGAATCAAAAAAAGCTTGGATGGAACGTTATTTGTTTAAGAAATCATCATCATTAAGATACGGAATCAAACAGCTCACGATTGCTGGGGAAAAATGTCAGCAAACAGCGAAGCAGCTGCCAATTACCTAAAAGACCTCGTTTCTTCCAAAAACTGCTCACCCCAGCAAGTTTACAACGCGGATGAAATCGCATTGAATTTTAAGACTTTGCCTACCAAAAGTATTGTTTCGCGAGTAGAGAAATCTGCTCCAGAGTTTGAAATGAGCAAGCAACGTCTAAGTGTCTCAGCTCGCAGTAGCGCCTCGGCAACGCTAATGGTAATAGATAAATCGGTGAAATCAGGAACGTCCAAAAACATTTAACATCAACTGCTCAATGCTCCCTCCCACCCGGCAGAAATGAACTTGTCAGTGGAGACAATGGAGATACCTATCTAATGTTATAAGCACAGAATAACGCGATACAGTTGTCAAGCGAGGCCAAGAGGTTGTTTATATAAATTAGGAATAAAGTGGGGCCGAGTATGGATCCTTGACACCCTCAGATATTTTACACACGCTTGATATATGATTTCTCGTCCACAGGTGATCTCTATATTACATTAATAACACTGTCGAACACAATTTTTTTAATCGAATGTAGGCTTTCACGGCCACTGTTCCATAAAGCTGCATCTTTCGGGTGTTGCCTTGGTCCTTGTAACAAACTTCATGTTTCCCTTCTCCAGAAGTTCCCTAAAGACTGTCTTTAGTCGTTAGACAATTTCTGAAGAAGCTGACAGTATGATCAGCGAAACGTCAAGATTGTTACAATGACCACAGCAACACCTGGAAGATACATCTTTACAATTTTTTTTCTCATACACCATTAGATGTAGTTTATGTCGTTTTTCATGGTGATTCTGAAGCTAATTTTAAATTTGCCCCATCAAGTCAGAATTTAGAGAAATTTTTTTTAAATAGTTTTTTCAACTTTCGGGTTCTCCAACAACAAAAATAAGAACAAGATTAGTTATGCCAGTGTATCTTCTGTTACTCGTCCAGTACCTCATTCAGAAGCCTTGCCAGCACCATATAATGCGATTAAAAAGTTATAATTTGTTACCTTATTCCACTGTCACCTGGTATATGCTTAATGGATTGAACTGAGATTCTGTAAGATCCTATATACAATAAAAATGTTACTGTAATAAACAATACCATATATATCACAAACGGCAATAAAGATTAGGTACATAGATTAACTACTTTTATGTGATTTCATATGATTTTGTAGATGATGTTTGTATTTAAATTTAGACGGGCACAATTCACATGAAAATGGCGTTTCTCCAGTATGGATACGCATATGCTTTGGTAGACATGCAAGCTGTCTAAATTTTTTTCCGCATACATTACATGAATGGGGTTTCTCACCAGTATGTACCAAAGTATGTATCTTCAAAGTCTGGCTCTCCTTGAATGCTTTCCCACAATAAGTGCAAACATGTGGTTTCACTTCCGAATGTGTTTTTTTTTCATGAATTTTCAATCGTATACTGTTCGCAAACACCTTACCACAGATCGAACAGGGACACGGTTTTTCAACCACGTCGTGTCTACTTTTATGCGACAAGAAAGAACTGTGATCCAAGCAAGATTTTCCGCATATTTCGCAAATGAAAAGCTTCTCCTTAGTGTGGATGCGAATATGTTTACTTAATGCATGCGAGTGTTTAAATCCCTTATTACAGACATGGCATTTATGTGGTCGTTCTTCTGAATGGATTACTCTGTGATTATAAACAGCACTAGGTTGTTTAAAACGTTTCCCACAGATATCGCAAGAAAACTCTCGTTCCTCCTCATGTAATTTTTGGTGAATCTTCAATTGAAATCGCAAAACAAAAGCTTTTTCGCATACATCGCATTTGTATGGTTTATCACCTTTATGATATTTTACATGTACTGAATTATAATATCTCCACTCCATAGAACGATTACATTGCTTACAGAAAACAGTCGTCTTGTGCTTTCCTTTTCTTGTAAGTTTTTGCTCGGTTTTTAGTACAGAATCACAGTCATCAAACTCATTATCAAATAGTGTTAATTTTTTTGCCTCAGCTTTACTTACTTTAGAGTTTGTCTTGCCACGAACATTTTTCTTCTTAGTGGTAACCTTTTTAACCTTCTTAATTTCAACGTTGCTTTCTTTACTAATAATTATTGTTTCATTATTAACAGAATCAATTTGTGGTTTCTCAGAAGTATCATTTGTACTCGCAAAATTATCACCCTCATCGGAACTATTACGATCACATTCAATAATCGTTTTAGACAAATCAATGTGTTCCACTACTTCCCGCATATTATAATTATGCTCTGCTATTGGCATCTCCATTTCCCTATTAGCACTGTTTACCTCAACTACAGACGACGATGAAGCAACATCTATATTTTCTGCCGATATTTCCTCCTTTATAATATATTCAGATATAATATTCTTGGAATCCTCGCTGCCACTCTCATGCCCCTTATCGGTATTAGGTGTAGGCATTAACGCTAATGTGATACCTCTTCTCATTTGTAATTTTAAATTAGAAACCATAACCATCGATTTGAAATCCCATATTACACACAGTTTTTCAGTACAATTACTGCACATATGTGACGGTAATCCAGCAGATTTTTCAACCTGAATCAAAAGTAATGTATAAATATGTAACATTTATAAATTTCATAAATACCTTCATTGGTATACATTCTCTCAGTAATTCTGATAATAATTTCTCCCGTTCACGATGTTCAAACATGTTAAAATATGTCTTACCCATTTCTAAACACGTTCTGCATATTAAATTTACTTTTGGAAGCATTTTTCTTGAATTTTGTAAGTATGTATTTAAAATTACAGGAAATATATTCAATGTGCTTAATACGTATTTCTTAATTAGTACAACTACTTAGATTAGAGTGTTGTGCTTTACATTAGTATTTAACTCTTTAGATTTATAGAAAATCCCAAAAAAAAAGTTTAAAAACATTTATATAAGATATATTATGATAGGTTAGTATCGAATCAAATCGAATATAAGTTGACAACTGACAACCATTTTGATAGTTTGTTGACAAATAAACCAACCTTGTCAACAGTGCCTTCTAGTGGTAGAATTTAAAATCAAACTTTAACTTGATTGAATTTCATTAGATGACTCTGAATTTGGGTAGTATAGTATCTGTTAGCAATGCTAAGTGTCTCTGACTACTCTCATTAAGAGGGCGTTTAAGTAAACTAGGGGGCGCTGTTTGATAATGATTATTACAAACATACCTAATATTCAGAAAAATAGAAATTAAAATTGTATTATCGTACTCTAATATTGTACATACGATCTTTCTAGCAAAAATATCCTTTTTTTTAATTAAAAATTCTCAGATTCCGAGAAAGAGGTGATATAATATGAAATGTAGATAATCTTAAAATATGGAGTATTTTTTCCAGAAAGTAAGTTTAGAGACTGCATAGCAATAATATATCTGGACACACAGTTTACGACTTTTATATCAGCATCTATGTTTATCTTACTACTTAGTTGATTATGAGTGTAGGTACTCGTACACTATCTTGACCGTCAGGTCTATAGAGGCTAAACACATTTACACACACATACCTACCTATGACAAATTACGCAGCAAGAGTTTCAACGGTAGTTAGACAAGCAATACAGCTTAAGAAGTTACTGCAACTAGGACTCACCCCATGACTAAGTATACATAATACAAGACTGAAACTTTACATACTCTCGAGCAATATGAAATAAACTTTCAAAATTCCTGATTTTGAAAAAGGAGGGTAATTTCACGCAGGCTAGATCTTGCCTTTTTGACGAAACAAAATAGTTCTGAACCCCATCGAATACCTTATTTGCCAATTATAACAAACAAAACTTGAATGTGAAAAAGTATTCGAACATCGAACAGATGATAGATATAGTATGAAAAAATAATTTTTGTTTAATTATTTTAAATGAAGTGTACCATACAGTTTTGTCTGAATATAAAGGTACCTAAAAGTTAATATAGAATTTTAATTACTGCTATTTTTTAATGTATCTTAGATACCTAATCATATCAAGTGTTCATACTTCCGCTCGCTACTTGTCTAGATATAATGATGACGACTTTATGAATGCAATTGATTCAATACATTCTTCTTATGATTTGTTCAGTATCTCTATATCTTATCTTTTATCATTCACTTGTTTACAAAGAAAATTTCTAAATCATTTCGCTTCAATAAACAAATTAACATTTTGATATCAGATTTGCTCTTTAAATAGCAAAATTATTGAGCTTGGAATGAACTTTAGATGTCGAATATGTAATAGGTGTTAATTGTATTTAGCAAAATAAAAGGTTTTATCTTGAGCAATGTTTTGAAAGCAAGATTTTGTACAGCTTACGCATAGCACGTCATAAAAAGAATTTTTGATTCTAGGATTCCACTTATAGATAATTCTTTATCAGTTTGTCGAAATACTGTCACAGATATCAACAAAAAGTTGTTACTTGTTGATGCACCTGTGAGAAACATGATTTTCTTATTGTTCTTGTGTTCTTATTTACCAGTGTTTGTGACGAGTGTTGAATATTATTGTGACACCGATAGATTTCCGGTAGTTACTGATTTTGTACCAGAAGACTGCGATAATAGTGCTAGGTTTTATTACAGAGAAAACGTTGTTAACGACTGTTTTCCTGCATGTGTTCAGGCAACTAGTAGTAAGTACTTTATATGCGAACTAGCTTTTCTGACCGCGTCTTTGCTATCGTATACTATAAGATTTGTATACACAGTTTTCTGTTTTAATCAAATTTATATGTTTTCACGTCCATTGTTCATGTATAAATTAACAAACTGTACAAACCGTGTACCTACATCATTAAAATATTATTTCTGATACAAACTTTATCATTCTATCCTATCAGGGATTGAAGGCGTTCTTCATTGCGTGAAATGTTTCACTTTGCATAAGAATCCAGTTGAAATAAAATATAGTAGCACAATATTAAAATATTTCTAATAACATTCTTCTAACAACAGGGGAGGGAGTATTTTTAGGAATTAAATTGCTTTCCTGACAGAAAATTTTAAGTTATCTATCAAGCGATTGAGGGAACTTTTGGTGTTGAATCCGCAATAGTAAATTGAATTTTACATGATCACTTTCGGATGAAAAAATTGTTACTCGTTGGGTGTGACCAAAGATATAGAGGTTAGAGGTATATAAAATGCTAATAGGTTACAAAAAGTGCGATCATTTGAATGTCGTCATTGTGACACCATTACGGTGGGGATTATGGCGGATTTTTGAAAATTTATTTATTAAAACATAAACGCGTTATAGAGATAAATTTTCTCGAGAACCGTTTGATGAATCTACTTCGCTCTCGGCCAGATGGTCCATCTTGTTAATCTAAACGAGAGGACAAACCCCCAGGAAGGCACATTAACCCGTTTGAGCGCTGTGACCGTTCAAACTTTCATAAATTTTCTGGACAACTTTTTCATCATATAAATATTAGCTAGCTCGATAACCGTTTGATGGATCTGCTTCCTCCTCGGCAAGTAGGGTTCAAACTCATTAACGCGTTATAGAGATAAATCTCGAGAACGCTTTATGAATCTGCTCCGCTCTCGGCCAGATGGTTCATCTTGCTAATCTAAACGAGAGGACAAACCCCCAGGAAGGCACATTAACGCGTTTGAGCGCTGTGACCGCTTCAAATTGATAAATTTTCTGGACAATTTTTTCATCATATACATTACCTAATATTACCTAGCTCGATAACCGTTTGATGGATCTGCTTCCCCCTCGGCAAGTAGGTTCACCTTGTCAATCGAAACGAGAGGCCAAACTCCCAGCAAGGCACATTAACGCGTTATACAGATAAATTTTCTCGAGAACCGTTTGATGAATCTACTTCGCTCTCGGCCAGATGGCTCATCTTGTTAATCTAAACGAGGGGACAAACTACCCAGGAAGGCACATTAACGCGTTTGAGCGCTGTGACCGCTTCAAATTGATAAATTTTCTGGACAATTTTTTCATCATATACATTACCTAATATTACCTAGCTCGATAACCGTTTGATGGATCTGCTTCCTCGTCGGCAAGTAGGTTCACCTTGTTAATCTAAACGAGAGGCCAAACTCCCAGCAAGGCACATTAACGCGTTATAGAGATAAATTTTCTCGAGAACCGCTTTATGAATCTGCTCCGCTCTCGGCCAGATGGTTCATCTTGTTAATCTAAACGAGAGGACAAACCCCCAGAAAGGCACATTAACCCGTTTGAGCGCTGTGACCGTTCAAACTTTCATAAATTTTCTGGACAATTTTTTCATCATATGCATTACCTAATATTACCTAGCTCGATAACCGTTTGATGAATCTGCTTCCCCCTCGGCAAGTAGGTTCACCTTGTCAATCGAAACGAGAGGCCAAACTCCCAGCAAGGCACATTAACGCGTTATACAGATAAATTTTCTCGAGAACCGTTTGATGAATCTACTTCGCTCTCGGCCAGATGGTTCATCTTGTTAATCTAAACGAGGGGACAAACTACCCAGGAAGGCACATTAACGCGTTTGAGCGCTGTGACCGCTTCAAATTGATAAATTTTCTGGACAATTTTTTCATCATATACATTACCTAATATTACCTAGCTCGATAACCGTTTGATGGATCTGCTTCCTCGTCGGCAAGTAGGTTCACCTTGTTAATCTAAACGAGAGGCCAAACTCCCAGCAAGGCACATTAACGCGTTATAGAGATAAATTTTCTCGAGAACCGTTTTATGAATCTGCTCCGCTCTCGGCCAGATGGTTCATCTTGTTAATCTAAACGAGAGGACAAACCCCCAAGAAGGCACATTAACACGTTTGAGCGCTGTGACCGCTTCAAATTGATAAATTTTCTGGACAATTTTTTCATCATATACATTACCTAATATTACCTAGCTCGATAACCGTTTGATGGATCTGCTTCCTCCTCGGCAAGTAGGTTCACCTTGTTAATCGAAACGAGAGGCCAAACTCCCAGTAAGGCACATTAACGCGTTATAGAGATAAATTTTCTCGAGAACCGTTTTATGAATCTGCTCCGCTCTCGGCCAGATGGTTAATCTAAACGAGAGGACAAACCCCCAGGAAGGCACATTAACGCGTTTGAGCGCTGTGACCGTTCACACTTTCATCAATTTTCTGGACAACTTTTTCATCATATAAATATTACCTAGCTCGATAACCGTTTGATGGATCTGCTTCCTCCTCGGCAAGTAGGTTCACCTTGTTAATCTAAACGAGAGGCCAAACTCCCAGCAAGGCACATTAACGCGTTATAGAGATAAATTTTCTCGAGAACCGTTTTATGAATCTGCTTCGCTCTCGGCCAGATGGTTCATCTTGTTAATCTAAACGAGATGACAAAACCCCAGAAAGGCACATTAACCCGTTTGAGCGCTGTGACCGTTCAAACTTTCATAAATGGACAATTTTTTAATCATATGCATTACCTAATATTAACGTTTGATGAATCTGCTTCCCCCTCGGAGTTCACCTTGTTAATCTAAAAAGGCGAAACCCCAGGAAGGCACATTAACGCGTTTGAGCGCGAAAACCGTTTTATGACCGCTTCGGCCAGATGGTCCATCTTGTTAATTAAACATCAAATTTTCAGGAAGGCACAACGTTTGAGCGCTGTTTTCATCATATAAATTTTATCATATAAATATTACCTAGCTCGATAACCGTTTGATGGATCTGCTTCCTCCTCGGCAAGTAGGTTCACCTTGTTAATCGAAACGAGAGGCCAAACTCCCAGCAAGGCACATTAACGCGTTATAGAGATAAATTTTCTCGAGAACCGTTTTATGAATCTGCTCCGCTCTCGGCCAGATGGTTCATCTTGTTAATCTAAACGAGAGGGCAAACCCCAAGAAGGCACATTAACGCGTTTGAGCGCTGTGAGCGTTCACACTTTCATCAATTTTCTGGACAACTTTTTCATCATATAGGTACATTACCTTATTACCTAGCTCGATAACCGTTTGATGGATCTGCTTCCTCCTCGGCAAGTAGGTTCACCTTGTTAATCGAAACGAGAGGCCAAACTCCCAGCAAGGCACATTAACGCGTTATAGAGATAAATTTTCTCGAGAACCGTTTTATGAATCTGCTCCGCTCTCGGCCAGATGGTTCATCTTGTTAATCATACGAGAGGGCAAACCCCCAAGAAGGCACATTAACGCGTTTGAGCGCTGTGAGCGTTCACACTTTCATCAATTTTCTGGACAACTTTTTCATCATATAGGTACATTACCTAATATTACCTAGCTCGATAACCGTTTGATGGATCTGCTTCCTCCTCGGCAAGTAGGTTCACCTTGTTAATCGAAACGAGAGGCCAAACTCCCAGCAAGGCACATTAACGCGTTATAGAGATAAATTTTCTCGAGAACCGTTTTATGAATCTGCTCCGCTCTCGGCCAGATGGTTCATCTTGTTAATCTAAACGAGAGGGCAAACCCCCAAGAAGGCACATTAACGCGTTTGAGCGCTGTGAGCGTTCACACTTTCATCAATTTTCTGGACAACTTTTTCATCATATAGGTACATTACCTAATATTACCTAGCTCGATAACCGTTTGATGGATCTGCTTCCTCCTCGGCAAGTAGGTTCACCTTGTTAATCGAAACGAGAGGCCAAACTCCCAGCAAGGCACATTAACGCGTTATAGAGATAAATTTTCTCGAGAACCGTTTTATGAATCTGCTCCGCTCTCGGCCAGATGGTTCATCTTGTTAATCTAAACGAGAGGGCAAACCCCCAAGAAGGCACATTAACGCGTTTGAGCGCTGTGAGCGTTCACACTTTCATCAATTTTCTGGACAACTTTTTCATCATATAGGTACATTACCTAATATTACCTAGCTCGATAACCGTTTGATGGATCTGCTTCCTCCTCGGCAAGTAGGTTCACCTTGTTAATCTAAACGAGAGGCTAAACTCCCAGCAAGGCACATTAACGCGTTATAGACATAAATTTTCTCGACAACCGTTTGATGAATCTGCTTCGCTCTGGGCAAGTTGGTTCGTCTTGTTAATCTAAACAAGAGGACAAACTACCAGGAAAGCACATTAACGCGTTTGAGCGCTGTGACCGCTCCAAAGTGATAAATTTTCTGGACAATTTTTTCATCATATGCATTACCTAATATTACCTGGCTCGATAACCGTTTGATGAATCTGCTTCCCCCTCGGCAAGTAGGTTCACCTTGTTAATCTAAACGAGAGGACAAACCCCCAGGAGGACACGAGAAGACACAAATGAAATTGGGATTAGCAAAAAGACACTCTTTGACACCATCTGAGATATAGAGTTAACTGGAAACGCCACCAAAGAAACGGATATGTCAAACGAAATATGACAAATTTGGACGAAGCTCAACAAAGTGCAATTAGAAGCATTAAATGTGTTTTATTAGTGTTCGTAAAAATGATATTCTACATAGTGACCAGTCAATTATCAGTCAATCATAAACAAATTTTAAATTTACCGCGATTTTTTCAGATTACAAGCTTGTTCTTGTGTGGTATGTGCTCCGATTATAGCGTCATCTACTCCATTCTTATTTGGAATGGACAATAGATATAAATACATGCTCGTGTATAAGCATTATGGGCTGATCCGGTTTCGTGGATATCATTTCCTCATTTTCCATCATAGATTATTATGTACAAGGTATATTTTCCCTGCAATATAACCAAAATAATTTCATTCCATGGCGTTGTGCATTGTTAGCAATGTATTAACCATTGAGGTTACTAAGGAGGCACTATAAAGCATATTTACTGTATGTTCAAAATGGCGCTCTGGGCGGGGCTAAGTGTAGCACCAATATGGCTGCCTCAACCAGTCCGGACTACTGAAAATTATAAGTATAATTTTAAGCCTCCACTTAAGAGATGGTTTTATTTAAAATTAATTACATCCCACACCTATTGGGCCCAGGGCCCATAAATGTCATAATTTGGCAATATAAACGCTCAATATGTAATAGTTTATTTATGCACCTACATACAGGGGCACCAATTGAAATTTTCCAATTACGGCCCTGCACATTGTTTTTGTGGCATACACTGACCTAATAAAATGTTATATTAGACGAATTCTTGTTGTCAAAGCTGTTTTTACTGTTGCAACTACGTAGAGCACAAGAATCCATAATGTCTTCTGTACAGTATAATTACGTGTTTGACGTAAGTGAAGTACCAATATGGCCGACATTCTTTGTCAAACTAATGGATTTCCAAAATAACGACCAAGACAAACAATAAAAGAAAAAAACTTCACGTGCTTATATCCAACATTCTTCTATAGTTTTCCAAATTTGAGTCTTTTCTCTTTTTGTTTGTTTTTCTACAGCGAAATACTTACCTTAAATATCAATAACGCTCTTGCTCATTCTGAAATCTTTTATTTTAAAATTACGAAAATACAATTTTGTACAGTAAAAATAAAACCTATTGAACTTTTCAGACATAAATACATGTGGTCTCCTAGGCTGTCCACCAGGCTACACCTGTAATGCTCAGATGCGATGTACTATAAATACCGGTAGGTAAACGAAAGTTACTCAATTTATTATTTAATCAGTTTCATATTCTCATAAAAATTAGTAAAAACTGAACAGTGAGAATAGTCGACTACTATTTTAGAATTACTGACGAAGTTGTCTATTCATCATTCGTGGATCAATTTTCAGAATCTTGTTATCGATACTACACTTCCGGTAGTAATGACTACACACGGGCTCTGTGGAAACCAACATGTCTACCGGATGAAACCTGGGCACCTAAACAATGCAAAGGAGAAGCAGCTAACGGCAGGTTAGTAATTGTTATTGTTACAGTATTTGCTCGAAGTGACGTTTGGACAATGCTTCTTGAAATCAACGCGTATACACACTGAGTATTCTGATCTCATGTGCAGTTTGACTCAACAATTACGAACTTAGATTAACACGTTTTGTGGTTTTCTGTTACATCTACGAGGGTTGCTTGACGGGAGAGTGACTTTTCAATGAAAGAGTTGTTTAGGGGTAGAAGTATATTTTATTTTTCAATATAGTTCTCTTGCAATTTCACACATTTCATCCAGCGGCTTTCCAATTGTTTTTAAACCATCAAAAAAGTAATCTTTCGGAAACTCGTCAAAATATGCATTCGTTTCGGCTATCACTTCCCCATTTTTATTGAATCTCTTTCCACCGAGCCACTTTTTCAAATTTGGGAACAACAAGAAGTTCGACGGAGCCAGATCTGGTGAATAAAGAGGATGCGGCAGCAATTCGTAACCCAATTCTATGAATTTAGCGAATGCAATAGTGGGCGAATGAGAGGGTCCGTTATCTTGTTGGAACAAAACTTTCTTCTTAAATAAACGTTTTTTCTTTAGTTCCGTATCGAAATGCGTCAGTAAATTAGCATAATATTGGCCAGTTATTGTGCTTTCCTTTTCTAATTAGTCAATAAAAATTACCCAAAAGATAGTAGCCATAACCTTATATAGTGGCTGAAAAAACGGTTATTACCTTTTTTGGAGCACGTACTTCGGGAGAAGTCCATTGTTTTGATTGTGATTTGGTTTGTGGCGTATACAGTGATGTACCCCAGTGAAGTTTCATCTACGGTGACATACCGACGAAAAAGTTCTCGTGGATTACATTTTAACATAACCAAACAATCAAATTGATACACGAGTGCGCATTTGCTCTGCAGTTACCAAACACAGGCATCCACCTTGCGGTTAATTTTTTTAAATGTAAATGTTCATGAGAATATTATGCACCCGTTCGGTTGAAATCTTTGCTGTATTAGCTATCTCGCGCACTTTCACTCGGCGATGGTTTTTTACAATAGCACGAACTTTAGCTATCATTTCTTCAGTAGTTACGGTCATATGACCACTTTTGAACGCAGCAAACCATTTGCAAATCATTCCATGCGAATGAACAGATGCACCATAATACTTATGTAACTTTTCTTCAGTGTCTTTAATGTTCTTTCCGCGTCAAAAGTAATGTTTTATTAACACACGAAATTCCTTTTTATCCATTTTTAATTAAATATAACAACGTCTGTCAAATGTAAATTAACTGACAGATCTGCGCGAAATTTTGACAGTAGGCGCCTAAAAGTTAGCATTATTGCGACAGTCGTGCCAACTTTTCAAAAGTCACTCCCCCGGCAAACAACCCTCATATAATTTCTTTCACATCTTTGTGGAAGAGCTTGCCTTGTCTTCGTTAACGACTCTTACATTCTCTAGAAAGTAGTTTAAAAAAAGTGCTCGAAGGTTGCTTTGAAAGTTATGTGTTTATTGTTGCTAAGAGACGCGTTTGCTACTTCCTTGAATGACAGTCAAGTTCTTCAATACTCATTTTAGTCTCAATAAACTGTGGCTTTTTTTATTACTTAGCGAATTTCAGGACCTTTATGGGCTGTCTGTGTTTTGCCTCGAACAAATTTTTCGAACAGTTATTTCAAAAATTCCGCTTCTTTAGTGAGAGCTTTTGCAAACTGCTTCGTTAGTACAAATTTGGTGTGAATTGAACCCACTAATGTGTTCCACTCGCGTATACCCTTGATATACCCTCTTGGACGTCCTAGAAGCATGGAAAGCATTTTTAAATCTGCACATTTGGTCTACTCATGGTTCCTGTATTTCAATTTCGACAGATTCATACTGAAATTTTTCTCTCTTTTCCACCTAACAATTTTCCAATTGAAAATTACTATTTATAAAATGTGCGGTCAAAGCTAAAAAGTTTGGCCTCAGTCATCTTGATTTTTGTTTCACCAGCACCAGTAACAGTAAATTAGAAATTACTTTTCTTGTCAACTTAAATTTTATTTTTATCACTTTATTTTAATTTCTCACAAAATTAAGCAATTATTTTATTTAAGTTCTTCGTTGAGCAAGTTGAGCACATTATAGATTTTTGAGGAAGTTGAGAACTTATCTTGCACAACAGATTTTTCTTTGGGAGGATGCTCGCTTCTTACGACATCATCCATATTGACTAGTGGATGTTGCAAGAAGTGGATGCCCAGTTGAACTAATAAATCAAGAAAAACAATAATATTTGGTTAAGAAGAAAGTGCTCTTCTGAAATTCCTATTCCAATTATTCTCATATTATGGGTTTCCTGGAAAAATATTCATAAGGTTATTAAAGAAATAGATGCCTATTTAGAGAGTTTTATATGTCTGAAAAATGTTGGAACAATACTGGGCGAGTTAAAAAAATAGTTTTCTGCAAATCATTAGGAAATTTTGACATTTCAGACAAAATTTTTTTAAAGAAAAGTCAACATTTCCTAACTGTTAGGAAATATTCATTTCCTTCTTCTATATAAATGATTGAAAACACGTTGTTTATAAGGAATTAATTTATATTTCGAAAACCACAATGCATTACAGAATACATTTTGAAATTATTTTGTTATATTTACAGTTATTTGACAGTTAGTACAATTATTAAAAATTAGAGGAACAGTATTAGAACTATAAACATTCATGTACATCTGATTAACTACAAATGATCTTGGTTTGTTGGTTTTCGAATCAGGTATGCTAATTAAAAGCTTAGATTCAAGGTTTTCTACATCGTGTAGGGTCATTCGGATTAACTCATCCATTCTACAGGCCTCAGAAATACCAAATATTAAAGCCACCTAAAACATAAATAAATGTATAATCTAAATAAAAATTAAAACGTTGTAAATTACCTTAATTATTAAAGGTTTTTTATCTGGAGCTTCCTGGATAAATTTTTCGATTTCTTCCTTCGTTAAAATCTTAGATTTCTTTGCCCTATACCCTTGAGCTTGCCGTTTCAATGAGGAAGGAAGTTTTGAATATGTAGATATATCTACATTGTGTTTAATTGCAAGGGTTGACTTCAAAATTGAATAATTGGCCTATAATGTTGAAGATTTCATCTTTAAACAAAGGTCTAGAAAGTATGCCATTACATTTTCCGAGAAAGAACTCTTGAGATAGTCCATAAAACGTTTATATGCATATTCGTACTTTTCTCTTGATTTCTTTGGCATTAATTCTAATGAAGCAGTAGGCAGCAGTCACTGCCTCAAGCAGCTCTGGAGGAGTCCCAGTTATGAAAAATTCATCATCACTTATCATTTTACACTGTTTTGCTTTCGAAAACACCAGCAGTTAAATTTATACGTATCAAGTTTGATAATTCAAGATTAATACGTTTCCATATTAACGCAACCAATTAATTATATTACGAATTTCAAAACACCATTATTGCTAGGTTAAGCTTTAGATAAGAAGAGCTTTCATAAGTAAAGCTTAACATTCCTGGACGACTGTGAAGATTGCTAAGTCGAGGCACAAGCCGAGACTTAGCAGCAAGCGAGCAGAGTCCAGGAATGTGGTTTTTTCTACGAGGCAAACATACTATTTTTCCGCAAATCGTTTAAAATTCGATAAATCCTCTACACATAACCTCCTGATATTATATAGATATATTCTTGCGAATTGAACTGTTTACTTTCTTTCCAGGTGTTTTTGTGTTGATTCCGAAGGAAACAGAATATTTGGCGATGCATTTTCTTTGGATGCAGACGATATGACATGCGGTATGTTTCGGAATTTTTATTGTTAATATTTATATTTACCTAATGTCGAATATATCCTTTTTCAGCTTGCAGTAGATACAGAGCCGCGTTGGAAGCTTCTGGCGATCACGTTTTCGTCAGTTTGCATTGCGATAGTATGGGAAATTATGATCCGTTACAGTGCGACGTGAACTCAGAACAATGTTGGTGCGTCGAACCTAAAACTGGAGATCTTACATCGGCGGTTCTACCGATGAATTTAATGACAAAACTACCATGCTGTAAGTGTGTTCTCAGCGAAAATATTTATTGCCGAATAAAATTTATTGTACACGTCTCAGAATTGCGTTTAGGCTGTAGCATAAGCGAGATTAGATTAGATTAGATAATTCACGGGATGGATAAGCGGCTTCTTGCTACTGCGACCTATGGTTCTGTTGTAGCACCCTGTTATCTACACCACCTGGTCTAGCTTTGTATTCTTCATGAGACTTTCTAGACTTGCCGGGTTTGTCTTCATGTAGCTCGCCATATCTGGATATGGTTAGCCTCAATCTGGCTAGTCCCTCACTTTGGCACAAGATGTGCTATGAGGTCTCTTCTTTTGTCTGACAAATTCTGCACATAGCGTTTTCCGCCAGACCAAGGATGCTCCTATGCTTATTGAGTCTGTTATGTCCTGTTAGTAGAACTACTACAAGCCTGACCGTTCTCCTGCCTCTGTTCAAAAAGTCATCAGTGTATTTAGGTATGTATTCTTTGATGAATTCTTTAGCCTGCTTCTGTCCTGGGGAGCTTTTCCACCATTCGAGAGATTTATTCGCCCGCCATTTTTCCATGGTTTTAGCTATTTTCCTTTTCGTGGTTCCACGCGATGGTGTAGGTCCAATGAGTGGTCTAGACGTCCCTTCTTTGGCCAAGGGCATCTGTCTTCTCATTTCCTTTAGTTAGTTCTTTAATCAATTTCTGATCAATTTCCCCATTAGTCCGGGAGGTAGCGTTGCAAATGAAAAAGTCATAGTAAGCCGCCTGATTTTGATATCGGTAGTTGTTCTCATACAACTAATCTGTAAACCGACCGTCAGTTACTCAAGTGGCGGTGGGTCTGGGTATGGAGGGTCGTGAAATTTGTAAAAAAAATTTCAAGTAATAGTACGCCGGCTGAAACTTTTATTTATAAATAGTTGACATCATAGTGAGTTGAATTCAAATTGTCAGCTGCATTGCGGTAGGGAGGGGGGAGGGAGGGAGGGGGGAGTTATGCGTCAGCGACGCGCATGAACTTACCCAGTGACAGAAAACATAAAATTCAAAACATTTTGACGTTTGTAGACTGGTACGTGATTTAATTGACAGCAACAAGTATAACAAAAGTAGGATAAAATTATTGTTTAGTACCATTTAGTAACATTTCTGCCGTTTTCGTGTCTGTTTGCACCACATAATCCATACCTCCATCGTTCAATATTATTTGCATTGTTTCGTGTTTAGCTTCATCACCAGCCACCGTTTTCATCTGGTTTTCTTTTAGGTTATAGGTTATACCGCTGATAACATACCTCTCGAGGATGGTAACAAACGTTGTTCAATGGTTACAAACTGTGACGTCATAGCTGTGACTACCCTGACTAATATATCTCGCCAAAACGTTCCGGTCACATTACCGCTGAAGACCGTTGATAACACGGTCTCTCGCGAAAAAATACTTATTGTTTACTGCGTCGGCTGAAGGTCTTTTCACCACTATACACACAGCAGATTTTTTTCCTACTTTTAATTATGTAAACAATATCCTAGTTAATTTTCGTCAGGCGTACTATTACCTAATTTGACGTTATTTTTTTACAAGTTCAAGCATGCACCGAGATGCAGCTGACGATTTTATTTCAACTCAGTATGATGTCAACTATTTATAAAAAATAAATCCACCGGCGCCGGCGTACTATTACTTTATTTGAAGTGATTTTTATACAAGTTCATGCGCGTAGTTGACGCATAATCCCCCCTCCACAATATAGCTGACGATTTTATTTCAACTTACTATGATGTCTACTATTTATAAAAAAAAAACCAGCCGGCGCCGGCGTACTATGACTTTATTTAATTCTTTTTTTTCACGTTTCGCGACCTCTTACAACTACACCCACCGCGGGTGCGTCAGTTGACAGTCGATCGGCGTAAAATCACTACCTAAAATGCAACGCTACCTCCCGGACTACATGTATATCTATGTGTGATGGGTGTTTGATTTTGTATCAGCCTGTACGTGGCAGACCTGGCTTCTCTTTGTATATATATATATGTAGTGGTGGTAGGTTTAGTAAGACTTCCATGGCCGATGTTGGAGTAGTTCTCATGGCCACCGTGCACATGCATGTCTTTGTACACCATTTAGGAGCCTTACTACTCCGGCCTGTTGAATCTTTGGCCACCACACCAGTGGCCCATATGTTATAATAGCTCTGATCACCCTTGTGTATAACCATTCGGTCATTTTGGGTTTAATCCCCAGTTTTTTCCACACAGTTTTCTGCATCTGCCAATCGCCATAGATGCTTTATTACATGTCTTTTGTATGTGTGTGTTTCCGGTGAGTTTTTGGTCAAAGATAACTTCTGCTTCCTTGGGTATTGGGATTTCTATATCCATTACTGGTTTGAGTCCCCTTAGGTCTCTCTTTTTTGTAAATGTGACAATCTGTGTCTTCATGGCATTCATTGACAGCATAAACGAACTGAAGTTTATGCTCTTTGTTCTTCAATGTATTTGAACAAAAATCAGGAAATATCATGTATTGACATGTTCTTGACTTTTTATACATAGCTATAACATTGACTTACAGACAAAACAAGCTGGAGGTTACACAATATTCTGGCGATTCTAACGGAAATTGACTAAAAAGCAAGATTTATGGAAAAGCCTTACGTGATGGAGGTAACCGGATGTCATTTTCGAATTTAACACTCTAATATGACGAATTCATGAACACAATTTTCCCATTGCAGGCTTGTGTAATTTATCAAAAATATGTATTTAAGGCAGATTTATTTTTCAGATAATGAGACAACAGTTGGTTCTCAATATTTGAGGCAGTGTGAAAGCGAAGTATACGCGCAGACCATGATTACAGATGAGTTTAATGCACATGGAACTGAAAGAGTAAATTTTGAAACGGTTCTTTGCCAATACGATGGTAGTTATGGTCCTTACAAAATTTCGAGCGGAATGTACGTAATTAATATTTTATTAATTTTTCGAGACATTTTTACAAACTCTTTTATTTTAGACTTTATTGTGTATGGAAGGATGGTTCTAGCATAGGTGCGTACCAAGTAGAGGTGAGCAGCACAATAGGTTCAGTAAACTGCAGTAAGTATCGCCTTATTATTTTATGATTATACGCCTTGTTTTAAATGGAATATAAATATCTTAAATAAGTAATTCTAGAACATCGAAAATTCGTGAAATACAGTCCCTCAAAAAAGCGTTATAGCTTCTGTATCTGTCATACTATCAATTTCAGAATTTCAGGCAAAGTTTGTTCTTGAAATTCTACTTCAAATTTACTGAGTATGATTGAGATGTATACAACATAAGAACATTTTTTAATGTTGAGAAATTACTGAAAAAAAAGGAGAGATATCTGTTTTGAAAAAAATGCGGGTCGATTGTTTCTAAACATTGAGTTCACGGTGGCCCAAGTATAACCCATACTTAAGAATTCTCTAAGTTCGGTGATTTAGTTGGCCATTCTATTATACCTCCCTGACCAATGCATCTTTCCTCGAAGAGGTTATTCAATGCTGCTCTTAGATTCCGCAACTTATAGGCAAGAGCTCCATCATGAAGGAACCACACGTGCCTTCCCCGATAGCAATCAAATCAAAGTTGCCATGACAATGGTGACAGCTTACTTCCAGCTGTCGCCGAAAGCTGCAAGCTTGTATCCAACTTGAATTAAGCATCCTACTTTACACGTGACAAGCTTAAAGTATACTTGCTTTGCAAGCTCAACTTGCGCCGAACGTTTTACGCATTACCGACTCGAACTTTAAGCTTATAATACTTGACTCATCCTTGCTGCGTAAGCGATTGCAGTATGCTAGAATTTCAAGCGTAGAGTAAGCTTGATTTAAACTAACCACGTTAAGCTGGATAAACAAGTGAAAATCGAATCAAAGTGCAGCTTGCTGTAAGCTTACGTGCTATCTGGGATCATTCTCAAATTAATCGTGTTGCAGGATAATTTTCTACAAGAGTTTCATATTCCTGTATACGGAAAGAATAATAGGATTATTCTATCTTATAAATCTATCCATAATTGTCTTTGAAATGTCGGTATTGCGACAGAGCAAGTACGTATTTACCTACTTTTGAGAGTTAGAAATATTTTTAGGTTATGCAGAACATTGGTTGGTTTTTTAAGTCAAGAAACAATTAATAAACTTACACAAGATTAAATGTTTTTTATAGACTTCATACTTGATATACCTACTGCACTTCTAGAAATATTGCAAATTAATTGTGTTAAATTTGAAATTTCAAGACGTACCGTAAAGTGAGGCGACTTTGACTCACTTTCTAAATTAACGTTATCATAATGATCATAGTTACTACTAGTATATGCGATTTAAGATTTGTTATGTACCACAGGGTTAATCTCCACATGGTCTTTTATTTCTGAGTATTTTCGAAAAAAAAAAAGAAATAAAAACAGGGTGTGCAAAGTCACCTCGTCGGTGAAGGTGACTTTGATCCATGAACAATTTTGTACTAAATTATATGTCTAAAGATAGAGTTGTCTAAAGTAATCTCCTCATATATCTCTTTTGAGCTATATTGTATAAAAAAAAAATCAATAATTTTATTGGGAAACAAGAAAAATATTGTGTTTACATGAGCACAACTTAATAAAGAATACACAAATGGAATAATAAATATAGACAAATAAATCATTCAAATATAAACTTCTGCATTTCTGGAACGAGAAACATATTTCCAGAAATTTTTTCGGTTCTCCAATCACGTCCAAGTCTGTCATGGGGCTTGCGTTTGGAACTTGGGGCCAACCCGAAGTTTTATTCCCACTTGATTCCATGGTTTCAACTAAGGCTTCTCTGCAGTCTCGCGAATATTTTTGAAATTTCCCAGGAGCATAGACTCCATCAAAAGAAGCTATAACATAATCGCTCTCCTTAGGCAGAATTTCTTCTTTTTCGAAAGTGTCATTGTAGACGACACAGCTATCAGATAGCGAAGAGTCAACAACGATATTTTTGCAACTTTTCTTTTTGTTTGTATTCTGGAGTCCACTGCAACCACGTTGTGTTTTTGTCGATACTACTTTTTTTAACTGTTTGTTGTCTCTATCAGCATTACTGCCAATCCAAAGCATTAATGCTTCGTGCTAGGAGTTTTATTTTGAGCTTTCTTATTGTTTTGCATCAATAAATCTTCTACAGTAATGCTCTTTCCAGGTGTTACATTGATTTTCTTTCTTCGTTTAATAACTGGAGTATCACTGTCAGATCCTCTTTGAGAGAAAATCTAAAACCACTTCATTTATTACAGGAGTAAAAGTTGCATTTTCTATTTCATTTTGGGTTGACGGAAGTATTCTGTCTAACACTCTCTGACGGCCCATAGGAAATATTCCACATTTCTTAAATCCGCTTTTTAAGGTTTCTGCTTTATTGCTTGAAATTGCATCCACCAATTGTTTCAAAATTTGTCTTCCTCCAAGCAATTTTCATGGGTCTGAAGTATGCCACATCTAGAGGCGGCGTGAGATGTGTAGAATTTGGTGGCAGGTACGCGAATTTAATATTTTCTTTCTGGCAAGCCTCTACAACTGTCTGTAAAATGTGTGACGATAAGTTGTCTCCTATTAATAATTTTTTTCCAGGAGCTTTTCGCAAAGTAGAAACTACTAACGACATAAACCAGTCTTCCTCTGCTTTATTAGATATTGACTGACGCCCAACTGATTTTGTGTGACTATTCTTTAATTTGTTTTTTGTTGTCCCCACCGGGATGCCAAACACTTTGGACGCCTTCCGTTGAGACATCTCCCCGGGTTTGACATTAATTGCAGCTTCTAAGGCTTCCTTAGTATAGTCAATGGTATAGTTCTTGTAGTTTCTACTACCAGGTGTTCGTTTGTATATATTTGGCATTCTGAAAGAGGTTGTGTTCAATAATTTCTCGAAAAGAAACGAAGTTTGATGGTACCAGATAGGAAATATAGGTGCACAGTGGTATAAGGGTAAAACATATAATGTACATACCTGCATTTGTTAAATACGTTATACACTGATCAAAATACTGTTATACCTACTAAGGTGTGAAAACAAAAGCTTACTAACATAAATATAAGATAAGCACCTGAGATAAAGTCATCCGTCTTCGTGATTGTTTTGCAATGTATTCAAAATTAATATCCAGCATTTTATTGTGCTGCCAATACCATCATTTAACCACCAAGTAAACTTCACAAAATAGTAGTAAAGTAGTTTTACTACTACATAATATTAATGAGAGAATACGATGATGTTTTCCATAATTGGCAAATTTTACAGGTATCTTTTTTATGCTTGTAACTGAACATGACTATTCTTGACTATTCTTCCCATAATGTGTCGAAATGCGAATATATTTACAAAATCTACGTAATTTGTGTCAATACTGTTCATTTAATAAATTCCCGGTGACGATTAAGCTCTGAATTTAAAATATTAGGGCCAAAGTCACCTTAACGGGCCAAAGTCACCTCGCTTTACGGTACGCAAAAAATGAGAATACAAAGAATCAGCCATAATAATTTCGTCACGCAGTATTTATAATACCTATACAACTTGTCAAAAAAAGTTTCCTCACCTCACTTAACTAACAGATTTTTCCTCTCTACAGTTATTAACCTTTTAACTCAAGAGCAAAATGATTTATCTGATCCTCGTCACACACAAGATCTTAACAATGAACAATCAAAATATAAGTCTCTTGTTTACATCCCTGGACTTATAGAAGAATAATAAAATTGTTATTTAGCAATAGTAATTATATCATTTAATTCAGCTGATTTATGTCGAAACTTCGTACATAAAAAAACAATTAACGTTATGTAAGTTTATTAGACGAATTGTTTCT
The DNA here is from genome assembly GCA_023690525.1 of Holotrichia oblita. NCBI lineage: Eukaryota > Metazoa > Arthropoda > Insecta > Coleoptera > Scarabaeidae > Holotrichia > Holotrichia oblita. The sequence goes on from CM043023.1 coordinate 41,714,278, forward strand.
TGGCGATTGATCGCCATTTCTCGGATGAAACAATTTTTCTGGGCGTGTGTTTGGGTGAAGCAGTACCGATTACATCGAAGAAATAAATGTCCGGCTATGCTTCGTGCAGATTCGGGTATTTGAATCTTTTCGTACAAAATTTGGATTCGGTAAAAATGTTCAAACTTGATAAACGGTACCTTTTGAAATCGGTCAAAAATATGTTTTTTTTTAATGTGGTGGGTGCTTAGTTGCAATGAGTCCGTAAACTGTATCGCTTGTCTGGCTATCACTGCAACTCTCGCGGTGTAGTTTTTGTGTGTGTAAGTTGTGTTTAAATGGCTTTGTGACAGCATCATATCGCCTTTTATGATGCCGCGCTGTTAATCACTTTGCTCCCAACAGCGAATGGCAAGTCGCTCCGGGATTAAACTCTCTGAAAAAATGTCACCGTCCCTCCAGAGAATTGAACCCCGGCGCCTATCGTCCTCTCACAACAATAGTCAGCCGCCTAACCACTGCGGCCATCGACCCGTTTGAATCCGATAATCAAAATTGGGTACTGCAAAAGGACAATGGAAAAATTTGCTTTGTCCAGGAAGTCGTTGCTATATTTTTGAAAACTGTATCTAACTGACTGTTCCAGCTTAGCGTTTGGTCAACGATTAGTACTTGAGCAAAGGCTTCAGTATTTATATGTACTAGTTCTTCTTCCTTTAGGACTAGTGAATCTCAAGAATACTTCCTCCTTTTGGTAAACGGAACAACTATTGTCTTGCTTGGATTGATACTTAGTCCTTTTCCAATGCACCCCTTGTTGACCGTATTAAGGGCATTTTGTATTAGGTGTTGAAGATGTCATTTGCATAGCTTTGGACGTTAACGTCGTCCTCAAGCAGGCGTTTGAGAAAGTTGTCAAAGCGCAGGAAGCCTCCTTATTGGGGGCATCTATTTACCAGTCTGAAGGTCATCGAACTTTCTCCTAGCTGCATCATAATTCGGATTTCTAACATGGAATAAGTTGATCGAATTATGGAAGACTCTGAGTGTCTTTGCTCCATAGCTTTAGTTATTCATTTAATGATGAATGAAGTTAATCTTTCGAATAATTAAGGATTAATTAGAAAAATTTGGGTAGACAACAGCCACCACCTAAGAAATAGTACCATGCTTATAAATTAGATTTGCATTGTTTACAAACATTTGAGTTATTATTGGTTGATATTTAAATGTAAGATATTATTAGTCGTACAATTAAACACACAATTGCACAATTAAAGACCATTGAAACAATATTTGATAGCTATTTTTTGTTTGCAGATTGTGCCCGCGACACAAAAATTTACCAATTGGCTGGTCTACTGTTTTCCTTATCGTGTCGTTCAAACGGCAATTACGCCTCGCTTCAAATGGATGGTAACCTATATTATTGTGTGGACAGTGATGGTTTTGCAACAACTGAAAGTAGTGACGACGATGTTTGTCCAGAAGTGTAGTAATGATAGACTCTAAATCAACTTAATATAAAACAATTTTTAGATAAGGTTATTTAAAAAAAAGTTTTTTTTGTAACGAATCAAGGATGAATCCAAAGAAAAGATATTTGCATCCGTAAGGCAATTGAATTTGTCGAATTAATCTAATTCGGTGTAAATGTTGTATGCAGGATTATCTTATTTATATGTATAAGCTGTAACGCTAATACTGTATTCTCTATTTTATCTTGTGCAAATTATTATCGGATAAGCTTAAATAAAATAGTACTTAGTTTCTTTAAAATCTTTGATGATCTCAAATGAGTTACTATCCTAACGTTGTACCTTTAGCGATGCGACCTATACGTAACAGTAAAGAGCTGCATATAAAGGTAGAATTTTAAATCACTGGATCTCTTGGTATGGAAGTTAAAAACAAGAAGCACTATTTCACCCACAAAACATGACTTTTCACATAAACGCAATGCGTTTCAAAAGTGAAGCTGTCATTATCCACTGATGGTTGTCTAGTATTGGCAGTTCCAACGTTCTGTCGTTGTGGCCCATCTCGCTAGCATCAGTTCTTCTTGCAAATGGGAAAGCGTAAAGATATGTCGAGTAAAAAGAGAGTGAGAATACAAGCCCTCCTAGAAAAAGGGTTGTATATCTCCAAATTGCTGCAAAAAAGAGTCTTTCCAACAGTTGGTAGGGTAGCTAAATCTATCTCCAAGCACTAACTAGAAGTTAGGTCTTATATGCTTTAATTTACTAGAATAAAGAAACATATTTATGTTTTTAAAAATTTTATAATAGCGCTAAAATTTACAAAAATATATTGGATATAGCCAGATTTGCTCCAAAACCCAATAACAACAATGTGAAAAGTATCTATTTTTATTCAAAAATCATTACAAAATGGACTATAACTTCGAAAAGCTCCAAGATAACGCAAATGAAAACAAAATATAAAAAAAGTTTATTATATCAATATAGCAGTCACACATCGATCATCATCTTCAGCATTGATTTCATTAGTCTCTCTAGCCTCCTCTGTAGCTACTAACAAATTCCTATACCATTCTAAGTTACGATGGTCCTTCCATTCTAATCCAAATACCTCATTCATGAGATGAGAAAGACTTTTTTTTTCTCTTCCGGAATAGTTTTCCTAAGTTTGACCTCTTTTAGCTCTACATTAAGTACATGACTTTTTCCCTTTTTTAATAAAGTCTGGTTAGTTTTGTTTCCTTGATTTTGAATCCTATAATATTCATGCGAAGTAACTTTTATTTCAGTCTTGTGTGTGCCTCGATTGCATCCCTTCTGAATCTGAATTCTTTTAATGTCAGCTATGCCTTTTAGTTTTGTGTGTGTGTTTTCAAGTTTCTTAATATTGTATATTTTCCAGTCATGGCCTAATTGTTTAACTTTCACCTACTTGTGAATAAATTTCAATATATTCTTCTTTTGTTGATATACGAGGGAGCGTTTTTATATTCGCGGAATGAGCGGGTTATAGGGGGGTGATTAGGCGCCTTGGGAGCGTGGCCTGTGCAGCGACTCATAATTAATATAAATACGAAGTTTCATTGTTATTAGACAGTTAGTCTTTGAGCTATCGTCAACCAAGTAACATAATCAGGAGTGAAAAGTGAAATATGGAAAAAATCGAATATCGTGCCGTTATAAAGTTCCTTACCAGGCAAGGAAAATCAGTCGGGACCATAATGAATTAGATGTCATTGGTTTACGGCGACTCTTGTCCAGGAAAAACAATGGTGTACAAGTGGCATAGTTTATTTAAACAAGGAAGGGAATCCCTTGAAAACGACCCGAGGCCGGGCAGGAGCATTGAGGTGACCACACCAGCACTTATCCAAAAAGTTGAAACAATTGTACTCGAAGATGCTCGACTAAAGAAGAAATAACTGGCAGAAATGGTTGGAGTATCCGATACAACAATTTTTTAAATCCTACACGATCATCTCAGCATGTCTAAAGTCAGCGCAAGATGGGTGCCGAGAATGCTCACGCCGCGCCGCCGCAAAAACAACAGCGCGTAGAGTGTTCGCGTGCATTTTTGGACCTCTGTCATGAAGACAAGGATGGTGTATTGAGTCGAATTGTTACTGGAGACGAAACTTGGGTTCATCATTATGAACCTGAGTCCAAACAATACTCCATGCAGTGGCATAAAAAGGGCACAGCACCTCCCAAGAAATTTAAAGTGTCACAATCAGCTGGGAAACTCATGGGAACGGTATTTTGGGACTCGGAAGGAATATTGTTGATTGATTATAAAGATAAAGGTGTTTCTATAACCGGAGAATATTACGCTTCAATATTAGAGCGACTAAAAGAAGCAATTAAAGAGAAAAGACAGGGAAAATTGACGAAAGGTGTGCTGCATTTGCACGACAACGCGCCCGTCCACAAGAGCTGCGTTGCGTTAGCTGCCCTGCATAAGGTGGGCTTCGAAATTGTGAATCACCCACCCTACAGCCCAGACCTGGCCCCGAGTGATTATTACCTGTTTCCGAAAATGAAAAAAGAGCTGCGGGGTAAAAAATGTACTGCCGATGATGAAGTCAAGGAGGCAGTTTCGGCGTATTTTGCAGATAAAGAGAAATCATTTTTTTATGAAGGTATAAATAAATTAATTGAAAGATGTGAAAAATGTATCCGTCTTGCAGGTGAATATATTGAAAAAGAAAAATAATTTGGTTTTTTTTTTCCACCCCTTATCCCCCATTCCGCGAATATAAAAACGCTCCCTCGTAACAGCGTTTTTTTCTTAATATCGATGTAAAATTCTTATATTCTTTGCATACTAAATATTTTCTTATGGTTGGCTTATTACTAATTGCATGTGTCATTGCATAATGACTTTAAATCTTGAAATGTAATAAATCTCAAAATACTGCATTTGCGGTGAATATGCTTAAAAACCGTCAGTCAAAAGGGTAACGTGTATGGTATTTTTACAAAGCTGATGAAGTTCTCTTTAACATATGAAAATAATATACATAGTGGTTGTTCCATTTGAAAAACGAAGTCCGAACTGGATTTACACAACTCGATCACCCTGTATAATGGGGAATAATTTCAAGTTGAGTGCAGGCAAATACGTTTACTTAACAACTTTCAATTAGCACATTTAGCGATACACTTAGTTTTTTAAGCAATAAAATTTCGCTTTTGTGTTGACTAATCCTATGCTTTAACTATTGTGAGATTTGTCCCACATATGAGTCTAAACAACCATTACAAATAAAATAATATCGTTTTTTAAATTTTATAATGATTTATCTATTGCTAAATATAATGTAATTAAAATTAACAATGTATTCTCTAGTATTAAAGATAAAAGTCCGGTAAATTTTCAAAATGATTTAATCTACAAAATTCCTTGTAATGATTGTTTAGGCTCATATGTGGGACAAACCTCACAATGGTTAAAGCATAGGATTAGTCAACACAAAAGCGAAATTAGAACTGGTAAGCGTTCGAATGAGTAGAATGAAATCATACATTTGCTTTCGAAAATACTGAAATTTTAGATAAAGAACCGAAATATAGAAATAGGTTATTTCTTGAATTGTTTTATATAAATAATACTAAAAACCGATACAAATCAACTTAGTAATATACATATATTGTAATCTTTTAAAACAAAATAAGAATACAATTTAATGTCTTGCTAGTGCTTGTACTTTGGTTTGTTTGATTAATTAAATTTCCATGTATTTTAACGTTTTAAAAAATTCTGACAATATTGGCATATTTTAAATTACTTCAAACTAGAAGTATAATCCAAATTCGGTTTTGTAAGTCTTGTAAAAAATTTGTATATTTTACATATTGTTTACACTTTTAGAAAAAATATATTCCCTGACGAAGTCACGGAGTGTGGCAAAATATTGAAAATATAGATTTATTTTATTAGGACCGAAAAAACCCACAAAAAAATTTTATTGCTTAAAAAAAGCGGTCGAAAAACAACATCAATATCTTATTTTTTTAGTATTTATTTCCGGTTCTTATAAAAAATCGACGACATTGGAATGTTTTTTCTACTTTAATCCATTTTCACTCCACAACTTTGGGTTTTAAACCCAACTAAAGTTATATCAAATTGTTTATAGTGATTAGCAGAATCGACTGTGGTATTTTAATACCTAGTGTCTTATTAAAAAACATACATAAGTTTGGTTCGTCACCGACTGCTTCGATGTATAAAGAAAATATTTTTAAAACGTAACTTATGCAGCTCTGAATTACATTCCAAAAAAGTTTTTCGAAATTCCTCACAGTTTCATTATAATAGTCCACTCCATCTTGGTTACACCATCTTGTATACAGTGCGGTTCTAAAGTGTGTTCCTTCCCTACCAACTTATGATCGGTTTAATAGCAAGGTTCCAGTTGTGGGTCATTAATATGAAATATTATGTACTAGATTCCTGATAAAATTTCTATTTAGCTTGAAAGACTGATGACAGGGAGCGATATAGTATCAAAATTTTAAGTGGAATGGGGAGTCGAGTGAGTATCATTTTAGTAATAATTTTAATTAATTTCATAAAAACTGATCCACTCATATGAACATAGTAACCGAACAACATTTTCTTCATTATACATTGCTTGCATATTGGGTTAGCATTATACTCGAGCAAGTAAACCGAGAATTGACGTTTATTTTTGCTGATTATGGCATTTATGTCAATAAAATTCTATTCTATGACACTCATAAGGAAGCATAGGCTCAATAAACGACACACGTTTTACAATTTGTAGCTGCCTAAGGCTTTTAAATTTATGTTGAGCAGACAACCGCAAACACAAAATGTATAATGAAATAAAATTTTGTTCTATTACTATGTTCATATGAATGTATAAATTTTTATGAAATTTTAGCCTTATATCATACCCAGTGAGCTGTAAGCCGGCTGTAGCTGCAAGGATGTTTACGAAGTGCAACCTGGGACTTGCAATGATCCAGGAACCTTGGATCAATGGAGGGCAGATCAAAGGACTGTCGTGTAAAAACTCACAGGTAGTATGGGATCGCAGGCAGGAACACCCTAGAGCCTGTATCCTAATAAGAAATAACATTAAATATATGTGTGTTTCAGAATTTATGACTCGGGACTTGACAGCAGTCTTGATACACCTCGACTTTGAGGGCACAAACCGAGCCATTGTCATTGCCTCTGCTTACTTCGCCGACGGGACAACAGCACCGCCTTCGGAAGTGAGGGAGCTAGTCAGGCACTGTAGCAGGAATAACCTGCCGTTGATAGTAGGCTGCGACGCCAATGCACACCATGTTATGTGGGGAAGCACGGACGTAAACGAAAGAGGTAAGTCCCTTTTAGAATTTCTATTATCCTGTAATCTCCAAATCCTTAATGTGGGCAAAGAACCAACGTTCGTAACGAAGGTAAGGAGAGAGGTACTAGATATAACATTTAGCAGCTTTGGCCTGAGTAGTATGATCAAAAACTGGAAGGTCTCAGATGAACCCTCCCTGTCAGACCACAGGATTATAGAGTTCACTCTAGAGGGACATTACCCCTCAACCTACCTTGACAGAAACCCCAGGAAGACAGACTGGGATATGTATAGAACATGTCTAAAGGACAACCTGGACCAGCTACATACAGGCGGGACTACACACCACCTGAAGCTGGAACAAGATGTAGAACACTTTAGCGAGGCGATAATGAAAGCTTTTGAAGCTAGTTGCCCGCTAACTGCGAGGAAGCCAACTAAGGACAGTCCTTGGTGGAACAGAACTCTAGCAAACCTCAGATCTGTAGTCCGTCACCTGTTCAATAGAGCGAAGGTTGACGGGGACTGGCAGAGGTATAGAGAGAAGTTGACTGAATACAACAAGGAGATAAGGAAGGCTAAAAGGCAAAGCTTTATGAACTTTTGCGAAAACATCACTTCCACTCCGGTGGCAGCAAGGCTTCATAGGGCCATGGCAAAAGGCGGAACAAGACCTGTGATGGCCCTGAGAAAACCAGATGGTAGCTATACGGAAGAGGAAAAGGAGCGGGCCAGCCTGCTACTTAAAACACACTTCCCAGGTAGCAACGAAACAGACCTGGAAGAGGCAAATACACATACCAGGAAGCCCAAACGGGAGGACTGGGAAATTGCCAAGCGCATCTGTACAAGACAGCGCATGGAGTGGGCGATAAACACCTTCCAGCCATACAAATCGCCGGGAGTGGACGGGATTCTCCCCGCACTCCTGCAAGAGGGCCAGGAAGAGGTAATACAACACTTAGTGAACATAACGAGAAGCAGTCTAGCGTTGGGATACATACCCCAAAGCTGGAGAAGGGCTAAAGTCACCTTCATACCAAAAATTGGGAAGGAAGATGGGACCAACCCCAAATCCTTCAGACCCATTAGTCTGACATCCTTTCTATTGAAAGCGATGGAAAAACTAGTAGATAACTATATTAGAATGGAGGTAATGGAGAAAGCTCCACTTCACAGGAGTCAGCATGCATACAGAGCGGGCAGATCGACAGAGACTGCTCTGCATGAGCTAGTAGGAATCATTCAGAAAACCCTGGATGATAAAGAAACAGCGATCTGCGCTTTCCTGGATATTTCTGGTGCGTTCGATAACACGTCACATGACGCGATTGAACGAGCACTTGAAGCAAGGGGAGTCAGTAAAACAGTAACACGATGGATAAGTAAAGTGCTCTCCACGAGGACAGCTGAGATGACGGTAGGTGAACGGACTATCAAAATCAGAACCACTCGTGGAACACCTCAAGGTGGCGTCTGTTCGCCTTTAATGTGGAGCCTGGTGGCAGATGAACTGCTCAACAGGCTGACAGCCTTCGGCATACATTGTGTAGGATATGCCGATGACATTGTAATAATAGCAAAAGGCAAGTATGAGGGGATTCTTTGTGACCTGGTACAAACAAGCCTTAAAATCACAAGTGAATGGTGTCGATCAGTGGGGCTGAGCATCAACTCCGCAAAAACCACGATTGTACCTTTCACTAGGAAGAGAAACATTTCGAACATGAAAGACATCCACTTGGATGGAACAGTGATCGAACGCAAATCAGAAGTTAAATACTTAGGAATAACCCTAGATTCAAAACTTCTGTGGAACAGACACATAGAACTGACAATGAATAAGGCAACAAGAGCCTTAATGATATGCCGGAACCTGGCAGGTAAAACTTGGGGCTGCAACCCAAGTATACTACGATGGATGTACGTCAGTATAGTAAGACCTATGGTAACGTACGGGGCAATAACCTGGTTCCAGAAGGTCACTAAAGTTACAATCAGGAATACCCTTGACAAGTTGCAACGGCTGGCATGTGTATGCATCACCGGAGCCATGAGAACATGCCCAACTGCGGCCCTAGAGGTAATTTTAGACCTCTCCCCTTACACATAGTGGTGGAGGGAGCGGCCCTTGCGGCTATGCACAGACTGACCAGGGCGGGGACTGGAAGGGGCGAGACTCCGCACCAGAGAGCATGGACATCTCAAGCCGGGCTCTCCCCACTTCTAAGCCTACCAAATGATGAAATGGTCAAGGAATATAGCTTTGAAAGGAATTTCCTCACTAAGCTAAGTAATAAGAGAGAGTGGGTAGGAGAATACTCCACGTACTCCCTAAAGGAAAACACTATCAAGTGGTATGTGGACGGGTCTAAAACCGATAAAGGAACAGGTGCAGGCATATTTGGGCCAGGAACCAAATATTCCGAGCCAATGGGGACATACCCCAGCGTCTTCCAAGCGGAGATCAATGCAATTGGAAGATGTGCTCAACTGAACCTTGACAGGAACTATCGGAAGCAGAGCATTGCAATTTTTTCCGACAGTCAAGCAGCCCTAATGGCGCTGAGCTCTAACACGGTCAGCTCGAAATTAGTCTGGGAATGTCTTGATAGATTAAACAACCTGGGCAAGAATAATAGAGTTGCACTATACTGGGTACCAGGACACACTGGAATCAGAGGCAACGAAGAAGCTAATTCACTAGCAAGAAAGGCCGCTACAACTCCGTTTGTGGGACCTGAACCGTTCTGTGGTATAGGGACGAGCACCTACAAAAAGAACTTAAAGATCGGGAAGAGAGCCTCAGAGCATCCCTCTGGGAGAATCTTCCCGGTCTGAGACACTCCAAGATCTTCCTTGGAAACTACAATAAGCATAGAGCAAAAACTTTGCTGGAACTTAGCAGGAATAGATTGCGCATCCTCACAGGGTTCCTTACAGGGCACTGTCACCTTGGTGAACACATGGCAAGGATAGGTCTAAAACAGAATAGCGACTGCAGGTTCTGCGGGGCTGAGGATGAAAATCCGGAACACCTGACATCTTACTGCACCGCCATCATAGAAACCCGAGCCAGCCATCTCGGTAAAGACGTTATAGACGAAGAAGACATACCTTCCCTGAAACCATCACAGCTAATGCAGTTTATCAAAGCTCTTGGACTGGATGGGGAGCTGTAGGAGCGGGCATACCCCCAGCGGCTTACAACTCACGCAAGGGGGCACAATAGATCAATAGGTCGCAGCGCAATATCACCCTCATTTCAAATCTAAATCTACCCAGTGAGCTCTTTAAAATGAGGTGTCACTCGACCCCCCATTCCATTTAAAATTTTGATACTATATGGCCCCCTGCCGTCAATTTTTGAAACTAAATAGAAATCAGGAATGTAGTATATAATATATTATATTAATAATTCAAAACTGAAACCTCTCTATTAAACTGATCATAAGTTAGCAATGGGGGAACATACTTTAGAACCGTACTGTATATTAATTGTAACTAAAAATAAGCTTATATGTAATTCACCAATTTATCTTTTGTTTTCACATTTTTAAAATTTCGTGAACAGATTAACAAATATCTTAGTTATTTGTGTAATTTATTATGATGGATATTATTTTACAATTAATTTATTATATGACGCATACCAATTTTGCGTATTACACACATTGGGCGTTATTAACGTTCGGTATTGTCATGGCAACATTATAATTTAAAACGTAACTATACTTGTTCATATTAATGTGGACGGCAATATAGAAATGCAGCTTTATTTCAATAATCCTCGAATATCCTTTCTTTAGTGATAAGACACACGAAAATGCCCGATATTAGTAAAAATTAATGAATATATACAGGGCCACAGGGTTTAAAAGAATATAATGAATAACTCTAAAGCTATATGACATTTAACTAAAGAAAAGTAAATACATTTTGCTTCTAACCTTAAATTTCCTAAACAATTATCTAAAATTAGCCAGCTATTATTTTTCTTACTACAATTAAAATAACTCAGAAAGGGGTAGTCTTGGAATTGGTTTATCAATAATAAAAATTTACATTTGAAATAAAAGGCATATTTTCAGGGAGAAGTGGAAATCTACAACTATTTTAAATCGAGATATAATCCTGTATATATTATGATCTGTAAGTATTTATCTTTTAATCCGAATGTCTTTCCACTTGTATACAATAAGACAGGAAGGAATTAGAAATCAATTTATAATGGATAAATGGATTTTTAATCCATTCCTGTTTTGCCTTACTAGTAGAAAGATATCTGATACCTATTAAAAGATAAGTAAAAATTAAATAAGATTTCTCTGTCAGTTTGATAAAAGTTGTTTCAAAATGCGAGCATTCGTAGCTTTTGCATTTTTCTCCGTTCTTATATCGAACAGCTATACTAATCAATTTCAGTGCGATAGAAGAAGATTTCCATTAGTCACAGACCTAAGACCATCGGATTGTGATACAGCTAATGGATATCATTACATTGAAGATGCAGTTCATGGTTGTTTTCCAGCTTGTTTGCATATAGCTAGTAATTATTTGAAACATTAAATTTTTAATTTTCTGTCTCTGTGTTGTAAAATTCGTAATTTTTAGCTCATAATGTTTGGCCAGCTAAAATGTGTCATGGCGAAGCAGCTAATGGCAGGTAAGATGTTGTTTAGAGCACTTTTTATATAGAATTGAAGTATGATATTGAAATTTTGACAGTATCAGGAAAGGGCTGTCAATGTCAGAAATTGTTTTCAAAACTCAAAACTACATGAAATTTTGTAATTAATCAAGAAAAGTACAAGCAATAGCAAGATATTAAAGCGTATTCCTATTATGGTTTAAAAGATTACAATATATATTGCTAAGTTAGCTAGGAATAGGTTATTTCTTAAAATGTTTTATACAGGGTGTAACAGGACGAGCTTACGTTAGCCGTATCTCAGCAACTAAGCAAGTTCCATATTTGTAAATTTGCAGAGTTATTTTGGGCATGAGGGCAAACTTTTAGAAAATATTAGTACATATTTTCTATTTCCGGTTTCGCCGGAAGCACAATCAACTTCAGTTTTTAAACGGATTACCCAATTTTTTTTCAAACAATTGAATTCAGCAACAAATTTGGTGTATAGTTCATTTATTTCGACTGGTGTGAACATTACTGTTTTACAGCTAACTTGATTTTTATGAAAATTTTATCAAATTGCATCGTAGTACTTAGTGACGTATTTCTTCGGTATGCAGAAGAGTTGATGAATGATTGTTGGAGGATAGACAGCTACTAAGATGGGGTATTGAAAATTATTTTTACTTGTGTGCAAATACTATACATGTTAATGTGTATGTTAAATTTCAAACATTAATAACTTCGTAATTTTAAATGGAACACCCTGTATATTTTTATCGCAGACGGTAGAAAATTAAATTCTTTATCAAATGATATCACATTTCCCTATACCTAAAATGAATATTTTAGGAGCTATTTGCAAAATATGTGAATGTATTCAGAAACTTCGTGTGAGCGCTAAAGGTGGCTATGAAAATTCGACACAGTGTTAGCGTAATGTTTAATTTTCTAATGACAGTTTGATAGCATGTTAATAATCACACAGTTCCTAATCTAGTATACGAAAACGTCACGTTTAGGATTGACAAATCAGGATTACGAACATGTGGTTTATTTCGACAAAGGTATCCGGACAGGCCAATTCCATCTAAAGATGTAGTGCGACGGTTAGTTAAAAATTGCTTAGAACATGGACAGTTTAGGCCAAAATTTAATTTAAAAAAAATTGATGACGAAGTACCACTGCATCTCTTCGAAAAGCAGCGACAACTTTGGAAATTTCAATAATGTCCATTCAAAGAGTACTAAAAAGACATAAATGGAGACCATTTTCATACCAGCAGGTACACCACTTACATCCGCAGGATTTCTTAAATAGGGTCAACTTTTGTGAATTCTTCACCATAGCTGTCAGGACGACGAAAATTTTACGAAGAAAATCATTTGGACTGACGAAGCTAAATTTACCAAAAATGGCCTGTTTAATAAACATAACAGTCATTTTTGGGCATCCGAAAATTCCCATGTAATGAGAGAAAGGGAATATCAGGAAAGTTGGCAATTTAATGTTTTGTGCGCTATAAAAAATAATCCCATACTTTGTCTACATTTGTATAACGAAAATTTAAATGGGAAAAGGTATTTAGATATATTGCGCAATATTGCAATCAAATGGATAGTGCACCGGCTCACAGAAAAAGAGATGTACACTTATTCTTGGAGAGGTTATTTGACGGAAAGTTTATTGCAAACGCAGGTTCATATTTGTGGCCTCCACGTTCACCAGACTTGACCCATATGGATTTTTTCCTTTGGGGCTATGCTAAGGACAAAGTTTACAGTACTCCGATGACAACTGCAGAGGAAACAAAACAAAGAATACGAGGGGCACTAAATTCATTAACAGAAGCGCAAATACAAAAGGTCACTAGTAGTCAAATGCTAAAACGAATTAATAAATGTTTGGAACTCAATGAGGCTAATTTTGAACAAAATTTGAATTATTACTTTTTAATACCTTATTTATTCATTCTTAACATAGTTTTCTTTAATGTTATCTTGGTTACGAAATAAATTTTACTATTCTGTTTCTTCTTTACTCGAAAAATATATTTGTTTTTATTTCTTTATTAACATGCGATCGAACTGTCATTAGAAAATTAGACATTACGCTAAAACTGTGACAAATTTTCATAGTCACCTTTAGCGCTCACAAGTTTCTGAATATATTCACATAATTTGCGAATAGCTCCTAAAATATTCAATTTAGGTATAGGGAAATGTAATATCATTCGATGAAGAATTTAATTTTCCACTGTCCGCGGTAAAAATATACAGGGTGTTCCATTTAAAATTACGTAGTTATTAGTGTTTGAAATTTAACATATTAGGTCGGTAATTACTAACACCCTGTATAGTATTTGCGCACAAGTAAAAATAATTTTCAATAGCCCATCTTAGTAGCTGTCTACTCTCCAATAATCATTCATCAACTCTTCTGCATACCGAAGAAATACGTCACTAAGTACTACGATGCAATTTGATAAAATTTTCATAAAAATCAAGTTAGCTGTAAAACGGTAATGTTTACACCAGTCGAAATAAATGAACTATACGCCAAATTTGTTGCTGAATTCAATTGTTTGAAAAAAAATTGGGTAATCCATTTCAAAAAATGAAGTTGATTGTGCTTCCGGCGAAACCGGAAATAGAAAATATGTACTAATATTTTCTAAAAGTTTGCCCCCATGCCCAAAATAACTCTGCAAATTTACAAATTTGGAACTTGCTTAGTTGCTGAGATACGGCTAACGTATCTCTCTATTTTAATGAAACTGTAGATTCTTCTCGGCCCCTCTCGAGCCAGAATTGAACTTATAGGAGACCCCATCGGTACAACGATTGTTTAGATAAACCTGTATAATTACTTAAATGTTCCCATTTATCATTAATAATTTTAAAAACTAACTCTAAAGCAATTTTCGTAAATAAACAAATTACATCCAAAGATATCAAAAAACCGTTTATAAAATTCACAAATGTAAAAGTATCTTTAATATTATAGTCTGTTAAGTTAGCCAATCCATTAGTGAGTATTTTTGCAAGAAATTTAGATAAATTATATGTAGTACAATTTACACAACTAATAATAGGACGTAGGGGAATGTCAGGTTTATGTATTTTAGGTAAACAATATAATTTAGGAAAAGATGAATTATAGATAGGTACTTAACATTTTATAATCTTTACTTTAATTTTACGTAAAAGTTGATTATATGCTCTTTGAAAGGATTCAATGGGATTCTGTGATATAGGTTTATATGATATAAATATAATAAATATTTACTTTGTTCAGATAATCAATTCAATAGCAACAGTACAACCTCCTTTAATCTGCGTGCACAATATATAAGTTAAGATGTTCAGTTAAGAAAGTTTTTGTCTTAAAGAAAATATCTTCAAAAGGAGAGTGTCTTTTAAAGTTGAACATTTTTTAGCTGATGCTGAAGGGCTTATTAACAAGATACCAGAAGAATGTAGAAATGTGACACGAGCAAAAATTACTAATGTAATTACTAATTTCATGTTAAATTCTCGTTTATCAAGACACTCTTCTTTTGAAGATATTTTCTTTAAGAATGTTGACGAAATATTGAAAATAAAGATTTATTTTAAGGACCGAAAAACCCGCAAAAATGTTATTGATTATATTATATTATAGTATATGTACCTGTCTGCTAGTATGTAGATGTTTGCACCTGTAGATGTTGGCATTTTCTTCTTGCTGCAGAAGTACAGTAAAACCTCGATTTAACGGACGTCGATTTAGCGGACTTCGGATTCAACGGGCGCAATGTAGAATTGTTAAAGTTGGTAGAATTTCGATTTAGCGGACACTGCTTCTGATTTAACGGACGCGGGATACATAATTTCTTGTAAATCAAGGTGGTGTGGTTAATCTATAAATAGAATGCTCCTCAGCGATGATAAATCTGTATATTATCTGTATTGGGGATCACGTCACCTGCGACCTCCCTTCCTTTTAGTGTTTACTAGTGTTTATTCATGTAGATACGTTTTTATTGCGCATTCCAGTTTCTTAGATTTGTGAAAAATTACGTATCAACTTGTTTCCGCTAGTACATACACAAATTAACGCTATTATAATAATAATAATAATAGATTTATTGATTCAAATTCAAATTAAAGGCTACAGAAACAGTCACCATATTATATATATACAAAGAATCAATTAGCCAACTGTCAGCATTTGCTGTTCTTCCAAGTTGACTATAGGAGTAATACTAAACTAGACTAACACTAAATTACTACTAAAAACTATATTACAATTAAAAGGAAGGGGCGAAGAACGAAGAAGAATAGAAGTTGAAGAGCGAGGAACAAATAGATAAAGATAGGGGAAAGAAGAATTACTACTTTTAGAAACTGTGCAAATAACCCGTTACACATGACAATTATATGTACTATACATATGTACGTGCGCGTGCGATCCATCTCAAAATATCAGTAGCTTGCTCTTCAAGCAGCATACTTCTAATAGCTCTTCTGAAACCTGGCTTTGTAAGAGTCTTTAGGCTAGAAGGAATTGAATTATAGTACGACGCTAGGTTGTATGAAAAAGAGCGCTTGTAAAAAGCAGTTTTATGGCGGGGAATGTTTATGATATCCTTGCGTCTAATGTTCACATTGTGAACGTCCGTTCTAAACCTAATTTTAGCAGCAAGATAAGGTGGAGTACCAGAATGTATGAGTGACCAACAAAAGCTAACAAAATGGAAAAATCTGCGCCTCTGCATGTTAAGCCAAGAAGCCTCACACAATCTGTGGGAGATGTGGTGCCCACGAGGAACTCCATAAATAAACCTTAAACACATATTCTGAATCACTTGAATACGTTTGACATCAACAGCCAGAAGGCATGGACCATATATAATATCGCAAAAGTTAAAGTGCGATAAAACAAGCGAGTCGCAGAGTAATGTTTTTGCATTGGTACCAAGAATATGACGGTTGGGAAATAGAGTTTTAAGGTGATAGAATGCTTTACGAATGGAATAATTAACATGTTCCCTGAAGCGCAAATCTACATCTATAAATAAGCCCAGATTACGTACGCACTTTTTATATTCCAATGAAGAATTGGAAAGGACAATATTAATATTTGGCAAAGCAGTGGTACGAGACTTTTCCCTGCCAAATAGCATAAAGTAAGATTTATTAGTATTGAGTTGTAAGCAATGCTTATTGGAAATATCAGCAAGCTGCTCCAAATCCTTGTTAACTACAGAAACAGAATTTGGCAAATCATCAATGCAAAAAGAAGAATATAACTGTATGTCATCGGCATACATATGAAAGTCAAACCTGAGCCGTGATAACAAACAAAGCTGAGATGTGTAGATGGAAAATAGTAAGGGACCCAGTATTGAACCCTGAGGCACTCCAGAACTCAAAAATGTCAATTCAGACTTGAAACTACCCAACACAACACGTTGAGATCTACGATTGAGATAGTTTTTGAAAAAATTTTGTGCAGTGTGGTCCAAACCAGCGTATTTCAGAATAGACAAAAGCATATCATGATTTATTGTATCAAAGGCCTTGGAGAAATCCAAGAGGATTAGAATCAAAAGTTTATTATCATCAATTGATGTAATTATATCATCAGAGATATGAGCTAAAGCTGTAGAACAGCTATAACCAGGACGGAAACCAGATTGAGTAGCAGGTAGAAAATTACACTTATTTAGGTAAGTTCTTAATTGAACGTCAACTACTCTCTCCAAGACCTTCGACAGCGTGGGCAGGATACTAATGGGTCTAAGGTCCTTAAGGTCTTTCGGCGAACTAATCTTAGGCAATGGAGTAACATTAGCAACTTTCCATGCCTCTGGAAATACACCATTCAACAAACACGTATTAATAATATCTGTAAGAAACGGAATCAAATAAGCGCAACAAAGATACAACATCTTAAAGCTAATACTGTCCGAACCAGGAGTACTAGGGGTCATATTTGATAAAATTTCAAGAATGAAGTCACCATCTACAGTTCGAAAAGAAAACCTCAAGTTAGGGACTTTAAAGTTACTATTATAGAAAGATAACACTTCAGGATCAGGTTGAAATTGAGGAATGTTGGAGAAATACTTATTAATTTGATCAACGTTCTGAAGAGAAGCAGGAATATTTGTAGTTGATTTGGAATGAATATTAAGATCACTCAATTCCTTCCAAAAACCTTTCGGGTTCGAATGTGTGACTTTATAATTTAAATATGCTTTCTTTTCGGATCTAATAGCAGTTGTTGTTAGATTACGAAGACTTTTGTAATAATCCCAGTGTGCAGGCATATTAGACTTTTTAAACTTCAATAAGGCTTTGTCACGTAAGGTCATCATTAGTCTAATGTTATCAGTTAGCCATGGAGTCTTTGGTTTAGAAAATGTTGAAGTTTTCCATGGTGCATTATTCGTTACTATTTTACGTTATCAACCCAAAATTATTATGGAAAAATAAAAGCGAAAAAGAACAAATTTGTCTGTAAAACAAAAGTTAGATCTTATCAAAAAGATAGAAACGGGAATATCCGTTTCTCGTGTTTGTCAAGAATACGGTGTAAAAAACAAACTGTGTCTGATATTCTTAAAGCCAAAGACAAACTGAAACAGTTTTCATTAATGAGTGATACAAATGCTTCAATCAAGGACAGAAAACATATGAAAATGGCACAGGAAACTTTCTTGGAACAAACTTTGATGAAATGGTACGTGCAGCAACGATCCTGTGGCGTTAATGTGCGATCCGTTGAGTTAAAGTCTGCTGCAAGCATACTAGCGCAGCATATGAAAATCACATTTAAAGCAAGCTCTAGATGGCTTCGGCGATTCTGTAAACGCCATGGAATTGTTAACAAAAGAACCTATGGAGAAGCCGTAAGTGCTCCAACTGAAGAAATAAAACCATTTAAACAGCAGTTGATGATAAAGAGGTTTTGGGTTGCTAAATTTATAACGCGGACGAGATTGGTCTCATTTGGCGCTCGCTTCCAGAAAACACGCAGGCATACAAAAACGAGAAATCTACTCCTGGGGAGTTATTCTCGAAACAGTGGAAAAATAGCACTCCCAGGGAGTAACTTTCACCGCTCACTCCTCGATACTACTCGTTACGAAAAAGTGAGAAAGTCAACTCCAGAATAGGAATTATTGAAATTGTAGGAATTTTTTGACAATTCTCTTGAAATTTCCATTCCCTCAGATTCGAGAATAAGCCCCCTGGTCGAAAAATAAGCAAAGAAAGAATTTCTGAGGGAACTCATCGACTAACGCCTGTTATTGTTGGTACAGCACGTCATCCAAGAGCGCTAAAAGATTGTATGAATCATTTACCGGTAGTATATTATAACTTGAAATTTATTGAAAAGCTTGGTTTACGTCAGCAATTTTTAAAAGTTGGTTTTTTGACCATTTCGTACCTGAGGTCCGGAAATTTCAAACTGAGGTTATGGACATACCGCCACAAGAAACAAGGGCCCTCTTATTGCTCGACAATGCCCCCGCACACCCTTCTGAGACAATCCTTGTCACACAAGATGGAAAATACACTTGCATGTTTTTGCCAAAAAATACAACTTCCCTTATTCAGCCCATGGACCAGGGAATAATTCCTGCTACAAAACGACTGTATAGGAGAACGTTTTTGCAGGAAGTTATGGTTGTTTTAGAAGACGAAGATACAGTTGAAGATACTAGGGGTCAGCTGACATTACAAAATCTGAAAAACTATTCCATCAAATCGGCAATATTCAATTTTGCAGCTGCATGGAACGAGGTAAAAGCTAGCACCCTTGAAAATGGCTGGAACAATCTTTTTAGATCAGAGAGCCTTGATAATGTTTTAACAGAAAACCTGGACATAGTGGATTTCCAGAACACACTGATAAGTGCAGGAGAAGACAATGTTTCCGAAACTGATATTATAAACTGGCTGGAAGAAGATGAAGGAGATCCAGCCTATCAAATCTTGTCAGAAACTGAGATTGCCGAAGAAGTAATGCAAAATAACAATGAAACAGATAAAGAAGATGAAGAAGAAGCTGAATATGATATGCCAGTTGTTTCCAAGACAAAGCTTTCTGATCTGAGGTCGTATCTTGATGAGGTGATCACAGATCATATATATTCATCGAATGATCCACAAATACAACCTTATTATAGCCACTTCAGATCATTCAGAGAAATTATTATTAATAAGCAATACAGCAACAGGACACAGTGGAAGATTGATGCGTTTTTTAAGCAAATTCCCCGTTCATCAAAATCAGAATCTCCTCAACCAAGACTTCATCTAGTGTCACTTTTCAACTAGAAGAGTCTTCCTCTTCCAAATAATGTAGCTAAGTGTGTATATACATATGTATAGATATGTACTGACATTTTTTGTGTATACATGAATTGTTTCTTTTTCTTTATGTATTTAAATGTTGTATATATCTGTGTGTGTGTACGGATACGATTTCGATCTGTTTTATATTTTATTATGTATTTTTTAATTTAACGGACTTTTCACTTTAGGCATAATGTGATGTTGGGGACTCTTTGATTCAACGGACAATCGGAAATAGCGGACAGCAACTTATCTAAAATTGTTGCAGGTGTTTCTGTTTTGATGCTGAAGGGAACAGGATATTTGGACACGCTTTTTCAATCGATGCGGACGACATGACTTGCGGTAACTTTTTCTTTTCACAAATAGATTTCGGTAATATAAAATACGAATTTATGTAGTATTTATTTTTAGCCTGCAGTAGACGACGATCAGATATGGAGCGAAGTGGGAATCATGTTTTCGTTAGTTTACACTGCGACACTAACGGTAATTACGCACCGTTACAATGCGATGTCGAATCCCAACAATGTTGGTGTGCCGAATCGAGAACTGGTGTTCCAACTTCGCCAGTTGTTCCACTTGGATTGATGTCAAAGTTGCCGTGTTGTAAGATGAAGAAAATGAAATCGTGTAAGTGATAATTTACGAATTTAATTTGTTGTATGTGTAGATGATAGAAGAACCGTTGGTTCTCAATATCTGAGGAGGTGTGAGAGTGAATTATACGCTCAAAGACGAATCGCCGACGAATTTCGCGCACATGGAACTAGAAAAGTTAATTTTCCCTTACACTTTTGCCAATACGATGGCAGTTTTGGCCCGTTAAGAGTACAAAGAGGCATGTAAGTGTTAAATAATCATTTTCTAATTGTAAGTTACTTGCTTTACATTTGAATCAATTGCTGTTTTAGAGTTTTCTGCGTTTCGAGAGATGGCTCGCATTTGGGATACCAACAACCAGCAGATAGTTCGATTGTCAATGTTACTTGTAGTAAGTTTCGATTCGTTATTACTGTTTTATAACTCCACAGTGATAATTTTTAAAGAGTGATACTGTTGTGTACATTAATTCAACGCAATTTATATTTTTAAGTGGATTCTAAAACTGGAAAATATACGAGTATACAGGTGGGTCACTACATACGCCTTGGTTGATATACAGGGTGTAACAGGACGAGCTTACGTTAGCCGTATCCCAGCAATTAAGCAAGTGTCATATTTGTAAATTTGCAGAGTTATTTTGGGCATGGGGGCATAAAAATGGGAAATATCCCATAACATCAATTTCAACTGCTTCGTCATCAATTTTTTTTTATTAAATTTTGGCCTAAACTGTCCATGTTCTAAACATTTTTAACTAACCGTCGCATTACATCTTTAAATGGAATTGGCCTGTCCGGATACCCTTGTCGAAATAAAGCACATGTTCGACTTAAAATTTTTTCGGACTCCCATAAATCATCAATAAATTCAGGTAATCCTGATTTGTCAATCCTAAACGTGACATTTTCGTAGACTAGATTAGGAACTGTGTGATATACTAGGAAGTTTATTAATACGCTATCAAACTGTCATTAGAAAATTAGACATTACGCTAAAATTGTGATGAATTTTCATAGCCACCTTTAGCGCTCACGCGAAGTTTCTGAATACATTCACATAATTTGTGAATAGCTCCTAAAATATTCATTTTAGGTATAGGGAAATGTAATATCATTCGATGAAGAATTTAATTTTCCACTGTCTGCGATAAAAATATACAGGGTGTTCCATTTTAAATTACGTAGTTATTAGTGTTTGAAATTTAACATATTATGTCGGTGTATACTAACACCCTGTATAGTATTTGCACACAAGTGAAAATCATTTTCAATAGCCCATCTTAGTAGCTCTCTAACTTCCAATAATCATTCATCAACTCTTCTGTATACCGAAGAAATACGTCACTAAGTACTACGATGCAATTTGATAAAATTTTCATAAAAATCAAGTTAGTTATAAAACGGTAATGTTTACACCAGTCGAAATAAATGATCTATACGCCAAATTTGTTGCTGAATTCAATTGTTTGAAAGAAATTGGGTAATCCATTAAAAAAAATGAAGTTGATTGTGCTTCCGGCGAAACCGGAACTAGAAAATATGTACTAATATTTTCTAGAAGTTTGCCCCCATGCCCAAAATAACTCTGCAAATTTACAAATATGGAACTTGCTTAGTTGCTGAGATATGGCTAACGTAATCTCGTCCTGTTACACCCTGTATAAAAACGGTAACACATATTTAAGATATTTTTGTTGGAGCATATGTAAGTCCATTGCGAGCACGTTCTAAAATTGTTTTTTAATATACAGAGTGTTCCAAAAAGTTACACATCAAAGTTATCAACATTTAAATGGAACACATGTATACAGGGTTGTCACCTAAGCGCGCGCTGGTCTATAGCTCCTAAACTAATGATGTTAGGAATTTCGTTCACATACTAATCTATACTACTTGCAAGACTCTATTTCAGGAAAATATTTTTAAGTATATAAGGTGACCCAAATAAGTGTGAAGATATGGAAGTAATTTTTTTTAAATGACACCCCTTGTATTGTGTTGCACATTTCAGTTCATCTCAATGCACTTTATCAATTCCCAAAAAATTATTTCATTACTCCTGGTATTTCCGGAGAAATAAATTAAAAGTCATTAAAATGAAATTTTACGCACTAAAAATAGAAAATAAAAAAAAAAACGTAGGAGCAATTTTTTGACTCACGATTTAGTATGGAGTGAGTCGAGAAAGGTCTAAGGTTACTCGCACCTTGTTTACATTTCGTAAATTTTCTACAGGGTTACCAAAATTATGGTCAAACAATGACATATTTCAAACTAATTTTTCTCACTTTTTTCAAATGGAACACCCTGTATATTTTTTCACCATTTGATGCAGAATTAAAAAACAAATATTTTTTGTAAGTAAAACTGTATTTAAATTCTCGACGGTTTTCTAGATATTTATGGAAAACCATTTATTTGGTTTTCCACGGTAAATTTGTATTAACATTTAACTATGAATAACATTAGAGAATTTTACAAATGATTAAATTCAAAGTATTCAAACAATCTACCATTTTCTTGTAAACACAGATTTAACCTGTTTGTTAAAGACCTATTTGTATTTTGTAACATTAAAATAGTAACTGTATCAAAGGCTTCTCTTATTCTTTCCCGCATGTTTTCTGGTGTAGTTGGTGGTATACGGTAGACCAGATCTTTAACATACCCCCACAGGAAAAAATCAACTTTGGTCAGATCTGGTGACCTTGCGGGACATGGAACAGGTCCTTGTCTTCCAATCCAGCGACCTGGAAACTTCTCATTCAAAGTATGTCGAACTTGCTTACTGAAATGAGCAGGCGCCCCGTCTAACTGGAACCACATTCTTCTTAACAGCCCTAATGGTATATTCTCTAGAAGGTTATCAAGGTCTTCGTCCAAAAATCTTTTAAAAATATCACCATTGAGATGTCCATCAAAGAAATGGGGTCCTATAATATGGTCTCAAATTATACCTCCCCAGACGTTTACATTCCACCTGTGTTGCCGGTGCCTCTTAAAATTTAGATTCACATTGGCGTAATAATGTAGATTATGCCTGTTCACATGACCATTATTGTGGAAAGTTGCTTCATCGGTAAACAATACAGTATTAAAAAACCGTACATCTTCTTGAATTCGAGCGAGACCCCAATTACAAAAATTTATCCTGTTTTCGAAATCTTGCCCTAGAAGTGCTTGACTCATTTGTACGTGATATGGATGGAAATGATGCTTCTTCAAAATCTTTTTAACTGAAGTTTGACCTATGTGCAGCAAATCACTAATGTCGGCTGTACTCCTATGTGGATTTTCAACAACACTTGCAATAATGTTAAATTCGTTTTCATCATTTAATATGGGCTTTACTCTGTCATGTTTTTCATATTTAACTGTCCCAGTCCTGTTAAATCGATCCATCACTCTTTGAAATGCTCTTTCATCTGGGTGCCTTCTATCAGGAAACCTCTCGCCGTACACTCTGGATGCTAGAAGACAATTCTTTAACCATTCTCCGAGAATGTAAATCATATCAGTTGATTCTTGGATCGTATAGTTCATTTTTATTAAGAAAGAAAGATAATATGTGCAAGATGTCGCCGAGTGTCAGAATAATACGACAATAATTAATAACATTGTCATACCAACGAGTAATTTTTTTTCCATAACCGATTTGATCTATTAACAAAAATTTACCGTGGAAAACCAAATAAATGGTTTTCCATAAATATCTAGAAAACCGTCGAGAATTTAAATACAGTTGTACTTACAAAAAATATTTGTTTTTTAATTCTGCATCAAGTGGTGAATAAATATACGGGGTGTTTCATTTGAAAAAAGTGAGAAAAATTAGTTTGAAATGTGTCATTGTTCGACCATAATTTTGGTAACCCTGTAGAAAATTTACGAAATGTAAACAAGGTGAGAGTAACCTTAGACCTTTCTCGACTCACTTCATACTAAATCGTGAGTCAAAAAATTGCTCCTACGTTTTTTTTTATTTTCTATTTTTAGTGCGTAAAATTTCATTTTAATGACTTTTAATTTATTTCTCCGGAAATACCAGGAGTAATGAAATAATTTTTTGGGAATTGATAAAGTGCATTGAGATGAACTGAAATGTGCAACACAATACAAGGGGTGTCATTAAAAAAAAATACTTCCATATCTTCACACTTATTTGGGTCACCTTATATACTTAAAAATATTTTCCTGAAATAGAGTCTTGCAAGTAGTATAGATTAGTATATGAACGCTTAGGTGACAACCTTGTATTATTGCATATTTCGATGACTCGGACTAAATAAACGCAAATTACTGTCATATGCTCTATACCTAGATTCAACAGTTTCTGAGATATTTAACAATTTTTGAAAATGTAGATCAATATTTAGAATGAGTACCCACCTGCTGTACGTATTTAAATGATGTGATTTAAGTTGTATTGTTTCATGAGCAAAACCATTACATCTAATGCTAAAATAAAGATGCTTCCTAAAAATGGTACCTCTAACTGTGGGTACCATTAATGCTCAATAGCTTGCTTATTTTAAATGGAACATCCTGTATCTAATATCGTCATTCGATTTAAATTTTTTTTCTCTTTTAAATGTTATTAAGGTTGCCTATATCTATGTATCTATGAATTATTTTTTCGTGTTTTGAACTTTAATATTAAATTCTATTGTAGAATTAATTTACGCATTTTTTTACTTTGCAGATTGTGCTATCGATGAACGCATATTTGCGGAAGCAGGTTTAAATCATATGATGTCCTGTTTAGCCAACGGCAATTACAATCCAGTGCAGTTTAGCGGAACACATTACTTTTGTGTGGATCAAAATGGTTTTGTCATTCGTGAACTGACAGAGAATCCACCCGACTGTTCCTAATTAAATAATATATCTACTTAACGCTATTTATCTCAAATAAAATAATAATATATAAGTATTATAAAATTGTATTATTAAAATAACTAAATAAGAGAAGGGCAGGATTAAAAGATGTTTGGTTGATATTTTAATTAGATTTATTATTCCTATTGTTTTAATATACATACATATGTACTATCGAGAGCATTTTAAACGACTCAAACTGCCATAAAACGTATCTATTGTAGGCTTTCCTTACTTGGAGCAATATTCAGGTAAATATAACTGGGCAACTGTAATAAGCCGTATAGCCGCAGGCCGGAGGGTAGACACTATTTAAAAGAAATCTAAGCGAAAAGAATTATGAATATATTTGACATGAATATGATGGACTCAGCGAAGAGGTAGACCGTACTCAAGTTAATTGAATAAGAGAAAATGTCATCATTTTTCTCAGGGAAAATATTGATCTAACAACAATTATTGTAAAAATTATAAACTTACAGATTGGGACACGTAATTATGGAAAGAATTTAATATTATTTTATTAGTATGTGGTCAATGTTTTAATTAAAACAGCCGATAATAGATAACGTATGGAAATATTATGTGATTAACGTCTTTTTACAAGAAGTCTCAAATTAAACAAGGTATACTTCTAATATTATATCTAGAAGATTAATGATAATATTTGTCGGTGTTTGTTTTAGCGGATTCTTAAGAACCTTAAACGTTTGTATAAATAAGACAGTTATATTAATTTAATAAGAATTTAAAGCCAATAATATAGTTATTTCTTAGAACAATTTGCACTACTGAAGTAAATTCAATATAATTTCTTAATGTAGAACTAATTGTCAACCGTTAACTACCTGGAGTGCGTTCAAAAATGGATGGTAATGGTACGGTGATACCGTGGGAATAGTAATAGGTCGTACTTGTAAAAGTATAACCTTAGCAGGATTATTTCCGAACGCTTTATGGATAATAGTAATGGTAATTTACCTGTCAACTGTCAACGCTCAGTTTGCGACGAGATGCTGCTGGCGGCTCCTCTTACTTCACATGTGTCTTTTAAAACTCGATTTGGCGGATTCTTCTCGTATTCAAATGCAATCACGGTTTAGTGACATTTTTTAGTTCTTATCAAAAGTGTAAAATATAAAAAAAATACTGAAATAAATGGGTAAATAATTGAATATAACTGATGCTTTGTGCAATGTAGTCTTGACTTTTTTTACCTAAATTATCTTTTATCCCTGATGTAAGATGAATATCAAAAGTACTATTATATTAAAAAGCGTTTCATGCTCATAAATCGCTTTATATCAAATTTTGCGAAATATTTATGGTAGGGAAAAATCTGGTAGTAAAAGAAAAACTTCGCAATAAAGAAATTTTCTTCGTTAAGTAGAAGTTGAAATACATGCAAGTGTATTCTGAAATTCAATGTGTACATGAAAAAATTGTTAAATAGAAAAATTCGCTAAAAGGGTGTTCGTTAATATAGAAGTTTTACTGTTAATGCGCATACTCGGTAAGGTTTTACCGTGCTCAAATATACGATAACAAAAGTAATCCCTTAGCATTCCCCGACTTAATTTTTGAACGCTGGGAATATATTCCAGTGTAAAATATTTTTTAATTCTGAACGTTCTTTGTAATCCCGTGGTAAATATTTCTTACTCGGTAATCATTTTTGAACGCACTCCTGGAAAATGTTTAATTTATAAATATCAGTCAGGTGCCGAGCAATACGTTTTCAATTGTCTCGTCCAACAAAATGTTCCTAAATCAACTGATAATTACCTTATATATATTTCGCCCTATTAAAAAATTAATGTATATTCAGAAATAAATATTTCTTTAAATTGATATTTAATTTTAATCATTTCCTAATGTTTTGCAAATATTGTTTTTCCTTCATCAAATTTCCTATAAACACAATAGTAATATATATAAAAACATATTTTAAACTTGCACTGCGTATGAATTTTCTAGACATAATATCAAACAGAGCGAATTTCGTCAATAAATACGAATTATATTATAATAATGTAGGATGTATTACAATCATCATAGGATATACAATTTATTGCGAATCTTTCTACCTGCTTGCTATCGACCTGTAATTACAGTCGCCCAGTGCTACTTCTCAAATGTTTCGAGTAGCTGTATACGGCCATAACGTTTGAAGTTTGAGTCGTTTAATAAGCTCGCGATAGTACACATACCTATTTAATAAGTTTTCTTACGTACGATCTGCAACTTCAATGTCTAATTGAGTACGTTATTTTATGAAAATAAATAAATCCGAGCTCGAAAATTCTTAAATTGCGATATATGAGTATGCAATTAATTCCATTCTGTTAATTTTGCTTCTGTTCTTTATTTTTAATCTTTTATGTCCGAACTCTTCTTCCTGCTTCATCCCATAAATGTTCAGTAGGGTTCATGTCTGGGGACTGGAGAGGTGTTTGTAGTTGTTTTTTTTTTATCTTAAATATTAACCACTCTTTGACACGCTTTGCCGTCTGTTACTGATCGTTATCTTCTTGAAAGATACATGTTAAATGCCAATTTTTCAGAACTAGCGTGTAAATTTTCTTGTAAAATTTTTAAATACATAATCCCCTCAATGAAAACTAAATTGTCAACATCTGCTGCGCTCATATATTTAGATTCATCACTGAATATTACCGACTCCCAAAATGACATAGGTTTGTTTGTTTAAAGACATGTATTTTTGCAAAATCAAAATGATAAATGACAATAAACATCGGTATCACCTCACACCACAACTTTGATTAATTATTCGGGACACGTGTTTCGAAAACGCATGGGTTTTCATCATCAACCGAATACCGAATGAATAAATAAAATTAAAACACCATCATTATAAACATCCCCCTACTTCTTGTATAAACAAGCAACGCATGCGAACTCTACTTAACCGGACTAATCGTTAGCACATGTTGCGAAGGGACATCCTATCTGTTTAAATTCGTAAACAAAACCGACCTTCCAAGAATCGATGGTTCTCTATTCATGAGATTATTTTCGTGTTTATACATAAAAATACTCTCGTAGGCGTCGAGTTCCCTTGGCTTATCGACGGCTTTTAATAATTTGACACTGTCCGTTTCAATATGATGTCCCTTTTCAATTAAATGTTGTGCTACTGCGGACTTTTCCTTTCTTCCGTATCGAAAGTTAGCTAGATGTTCTTTGTATCTAGTCTCTATTGACCGTTTTGTTTGCCCGATATAAATTTGATCGCAGTCTTTACATGCAATTTTATAAATTCCCGACTTCTGTCCCATCTCGGGTTTGTCTTTCGGGTTGCCTAAAAGATTTTTTAACGTACTATTGGTCTTATAACAGACATTTAAATTAAACTGTTGAAAAACGCGGTTCAATCCTTTGGTTATAGGGTGGAACGGTAACTTAATGAATTTCTTTTCCCGGTTATTCGATGGGACTAAAGTAGTGGAATTTCTGACGTGATTCTTATATTGGGCTTTTTTAAGCGTGCATTCAACATCTGCAGAAGAGAAACCATTATAAACCGTTATTCTCTTAATAAATTCTAATTCCTTCTGAAATCTCACTTTATTTAGCGGGAATTTAACCTATCTATTAATTAAAAAATTTATCGCGGACATTTTCTGTTGATCACAATGATTTGAATCTGCTAGAATGAATCTATTCGTATTTGTTTCTTTTCTGTAGATGTCAATTTCCAATCTATTATGTTCATTCCTAATAACTAGAGTATCCAAGAAAGGAAGTTTGTTGTTCACTTCTTCTTCTACTGTAAATTTAATGGTATTAAATCTGGAATTTAATTTGCTGAGGAATTCGTTGACACTCATTTTTGTAGTGTCGAACACCGCGAATATGTCATCATTCTCTCTTTTCATGCTCGTTTCAAAACTACTCATGAACAAATTAGCAATGAAAGGGGATAACGGATTACCCATTGCAGTGCCTTCATTTTGTTCATAAAACTTCCCATTCACTTGAAACCGATTTTGCGACATGCAGAGATAGCAATGGTGCGCACTTCATTTGAATCAGCCTGTATATCATTACTCTGTTACAATACTACTTCTAGTGAATTTAATAATACCTAATAATAATAATAATAACAATAATAATAATATTTATTTTCAAAGACAATACAATTGTGTGAAAAATGTCGAAAATAAATGATAATGTAAAACCTATGCACATATAACATACATACATTCTATCTTAGAATACTAAATTACAAAATTTAAAGTTATAAAAGAAATTATAGAATACATTAATTTGTAAAAATTCCTTTAATTGTTTTTTAAAAAGATGAAATTGATACTGATTTTTAATTGATACAGGAAAAGAATGAAAAATCTTAACACTTAAAGAGTTTGGAGAATTCTGAGTAACTCTTGACCTATTGTACGGAATCCTAAAAGTATCTTTATTACGAGTTTTATAAGAATGGAAATCAGGATTTAGATTAAATTTATGTTATTTATGTTTATACTTAAATATATACAATGATGCTTCATTTATAAAAAGATTACAGAATATCATTATCTTTAAATTTGAAAAAGTAATCCTACAGGAAGTCGTAGGTGGTATTCCAACAATTGCTCTAGTTATCCTTCTTTGATACATCATTAGCCATGGTAAAATTACCCCCAAAGATTTATTCCATATCTAATACAAGACCCGACATAGAAATGATAAATACAAGTCAACGGTGAAACTCTTAATGTCTGCCTAAGCGCGCGAAACAGATAGCATAAAGAATTTAATTTATTAATAACATGAGTGGAGTGACATTTCCAGTTAAGATTACTATCAAAATAAAGGCCAAGGAAATTTAATTCATAAGCTCTATTTAAATCAGAATTATTAATAAATATGTTTAAGTTAAGATCATTTTTGTTTTGATAATGATGAAATCTCATATAAAATATGTCTTGGATTCATTCAATTTTAAATAGCTGCTATTTAAGTAGAACATTAAGTCAGTCATGAGTCATGATGGAATTACATTTCTCACCTAGGAGATTACTGTCAATATTGGACGCCAACAGGGTAGTATCGTCCGCATATAAACTAACAATAAGTAAGGTATCATTAATGTGTAAATCAATATTATTCATATACAGTATAAATAGTATGAGGTCAATAGCAGATCCCTGCGGCACACCCATATTACATGGCATTCTATTCGATTTAACCTGAACAAGTTTGTTATTTATATACTTAACTAGAAATGTGTACATACTGAAATCTTCCATATAGAAAATTTTTAATCCAATCCAGAGGTGTACCTCTGATGCCCATGTCATCAAGTCTTCTAAACAAATTTACACAATTAAAAGCCCGACTAAGATCACAAAATATTCCGACAGGGCACTCATCACCACTATCAATATGTCCAAAAATTCTTTCATAAACTGTAAAAGTATCAGTAGATCAGTATAATAGAGAATTTATGAAGGAATTTTTGTAATCTCTACAGAAAGCAATATTCAAATATTTTAGAGAAAGTAAATGAAACTGCAATAGGTCACTAATTGCCCCTCCCTTTTTGAAAATAGGTTTAATTTTACTTTCAATACAGGTGGAAAATTACCTTCAGAAAACGATAAATTAATGGCGGAACGTCGTCATAACCACTAGATTTAGTGTTTTTAATTTTGTTAGTTATAACACTTAACAATTCTAACTCTGTAATAGGTTCAAAAAAAAAATTATTTATTCACCTTAACACTAGAAAGGTCACAGATATTATTTGAGCAATATTGAAATAATTAGTACGAATGTATGGATCTCTTATGTTATTAATAATAATTTGTAATGCATATTGCTTATCCAGTGATGAGGACTGATTAGAAAATTTTTCCAACAACCTTCTAAGCTTCATGTATTGGATTGTCGGCGTTTACAATTCTATTTTGGAAGAAAACTTTTTTGGTATCGCTTAGTAGTTTATAATGCAAATTTTTTGCGACAGTGTAAGCTTCAGATAAATTGGGATATCGTTTTTTAAGTGAAAAAAATCGTTCAAATTCTTAGAAGATCGTTTGCCCTCATTATTTATCGCAGGTTATTTTAAATGTACAGAATGGGCAAATTTCGATGTTTTAATAGGGGATGTCAATAACTATAAGACATATCAAAAAAACGGACCGCGCATCCTGGATCTCTTCTTTCGAGAAAAGGACGATGGTGAAAACCAAATTTCAGTATCGGTTTCGAGTTATCCGTGATTTTTCCCATTTCCGTTTTATCACATCTCGGCTATTTATGAAAATTGACAAAAATGACTTTTACGTTCTTCAGGCACTTTTTTGATTAGAATGCAGTGGCGTTTTCGAAATTCGAGGTAGGACATAAAGTTGTATTTTTTTATATGGAACATATAGTTGGCTATGATATCATTAAAAAGAGAATTTTTTCGTTCATTTTCACTGTATTATAGCAAAAAATTAACATTTTCCATTGATTTTCATCATTTCATTGCTTTTTGTTAGTAGGCGTGTGTCATTCAACAGACATAAATCTGTCAGTAGGTTTATAAATAGTATCAATAGTTTAAGTTGATTATTTGATTGTTGCTTCACCTTAAAAGTATAAATTTACGATGGCTTGTGAAAATTACGTAAAATATGATATGTTGGAATGCTTTATTCTCAATAATAATAATGCTGAAGCTGCATGTGAAACATATATTAATCGTTATCCGGAAAGAAGGCAACCTAATAAATCTAGCGTATCTCCATATTTAGTAAATTTCATATCGAGCTACCTAACGAATAGAAGAATCATGGTAGGACAGGAAGAATATGTGGAAACAAGTGCTGGTGTACCACAGGGGTCAGTACTGGGCCCTATTTTGTGGAACGTGCTTTATGACGGGGTACTTGCCTTGGAACTCACAGGAGACGCAATGTGTGTTGGATACGCTGATGACCTGGCACTGGTGGTGGGAGCTAAAGACGACCATACGCTAATAACTAATACGAATATATGTCTGAAGCGGATAAGTTCATGGATGTGAGAAAATGGATTAGCATTGGCACCGGATAAATCGGAGGGTATTATAGTGCAAGGAAGAAGAAGGAGAGAACATATCGCCTTTACATTGGAAGGAATGGTCTTGAATCCAGTTAAAACACTAGAATATCTAGGAGTTACCATAGACGAGAAAGGGGCTTTCGGACCACACATAATGAAAGTAACGGCTAAGGCGGAAAAGAAAGTGGCTACTCTGAACCGAATTATGCCTAATATAAAAGGACCTAGCAGTAAAAAAAGAGCGGTACTGAGCGGAGCAATTCATAATATTGTCTTATATGGAGCCCCAGTATGGCAACAAGCAATATCTAAAACAAAATATAGAAAGACCCTCGAAAGGATTCAAAGAAACATCCTGCTCAGAGTAGCATCCGCATATCGAACTGTGTCGCTTGTGGCCTTGCAGGTAATTACTGGTATTACACCGATTGACCTTATGGTCCAAGAAAGAGTGCATACGTACGTACACAGACTAGAAGATCAAGAGATAACTGCGACCCAGGCCAAGAAAAACTCACTAAATAAATGGCAAAATGAGACAGCAAAGGCACAGTGGACGAAGCGATTGATAAGCGACGTGAATAAATGGGTGAACTGCAAACATCGAGAATTAGATTACTTTCTAACACAGGCATTAACAGGGCATGGCTGCTTTCGTACATATGCTAACAGATTTAAGAAGGATAACGCTGATATTTGCATTTACTGCGGGACGGTCGACACAGCAGAACACACTCTATTTGAATGTAATAAATGGAGCGAGCATAGAAGACTAGCACACACACGTATAGGCAGTACGATAACACCGGACACCATGATACCGCTAATGATGGAAACAGCTTACAACTGGCAAGCCATACATCAAATGATCAGATACATAATGCAAAAGAAAGAGGGAGATGAACTAGAGAGACAGCGAACAGCAGCTGCACAGTGAAAAGGAGCTAGGAAATAGCTTAAGGCACCGGTGATATCTGATGCGATATTTCTCAAATAGTTCCAGATATCATAGAGGGTAACTGAGGGGTTTTAGTGGGTAGGCAGTGTACCAGTCGGTGCATTGGAGTCCCACACTCACAAGTCGCATCGAGCTAAGCGCTTGGAGTGCGTAACTGCATTTCCCCTGGCAAAAAAAAATAAATAAATCTATTTTTGGAAGACTGAAAGATAATCTCATTATGAAATGAATTTTGGAACATTCAACAAATCAAGATCGAAGAATTATAATAAGGAAGATACTGAGGAAGTTACGGTCAATGTTATTGGAATGGCAGTGGCAAATCCTTCAATCTCAAGCCGTCAAATTGAAGTGGAATTGGGTATATCCCGACGACGTGCTTTATCAGTTTTGAAGAAACATAAGTTTAAGCCATACAAAGTGAGGAAACAACAGCAGCTCCTATTGACTGATCCTGAACGACGCTTAGAATTCTGCAATTGGTATCATCAACAAATTCAGCAGAATCCATCATTTTTTAGAAAAATTATTTGGACGGATGAAGTCTACATTAACAGTGCCGACACATTGAACCGCCACAATGAACATTGGTGGTCTGATGTTAACCCCTAACGTGCCGTCGATATTCAAAATCAGGGACGATTCGGCTTTAGTGTTTGGTGTGCCCTATTTGACAATCGTATTCTGGCATACCGAATTTATCAAGAAAAATTAAATGGTCAACGGTATTATAACATCATAAACCAACAAGTAGTCGAAGAATTTTTGGAAGAACTGCCTCTGAATGAGATGAGAAATATATTTTTCCATCGCCCCATAACACTGGAATCGTCTCAGGATTGCTGACTGAAAATTTTGGAGACAACTGGATAGGCACCGGTGGGCCAGTAAGGTGGTCACCACGTTAGCCGGATTTGTCACCCCTAGATTTCTTTTTCTGGGGATATCTTAAAGACCGGTTATACAAACAATACGGTGTCTTAATTCTGTTTCTTGTATTCATATTCACAATGCACTTCGGAGTGTTCCGAGACGGTGTCAATTATGTATTTTAAATAATGGGCGCCAGTTTGAACATCTATTGTAAATAATTTTTAATCATGTTTTAATTTATTCTCGGTATGAATGTTAAAATATGTGTGATTCGTCGATCTTCATTTGTTAAATGTTCCAAAATTAATGAGATTTTCTTTCATTCATTCAAAAATAGATTTATTAGCTTGCCTTCTTTCTGGGTAACGATTAAAATATGTTTCACATGCAGCTTCAGCACTATTATTATTGAGAATAAAGCATTCCCACATATCATACTTATCGTAATTTTCATAAGCCATCTCAAATTTATAATTTTAAGGTGAAACAACAATCAAATAATCAACTTAAACTATTGATACTATTTATAAACCTACTGATAGATTCATGTCATGTAACAAAAAGCAATGAAATGATGAAAATCAATGGAAAATGTTAATTTTTTTGCTATAATACAGTGAAAATGAACGAAAAAACCTCACATGATATATATCATTGAAATGGCAAAAAAATCTCTTTTTAATGATATCATAGCCAGCTGTATGTTCCATATAAAAAAATACAACTTCATGTTCTACCTCGAATTTCGAAAATTTTTTCAACAAATTTCTGACGCCACTGCATTCTAATCAAAAAAAGTGTCTCAGGAGCGTAAAAGTCATTGTTGTCACTTTTCATAAATAGCCGAGATATCGTGATAAAACGAAAATGGGAAAAATCGAATTTTCACGGATAACTCGAAACCGAAAGCCGATACTGAAATTTGGTTTTCACCATCGTCCTTTTCTCGAACGAAATTTGCCCACCCTGTACAGGGTGAGTTATTTTGGTTGTCTTTGTAGGTTATCTTAGAATCCAGAAATAGATAGGCAAAAACTGATGGCGCACTCTCGATCTCTTTTTTTGAACTTTAATTACTGGTTACAATTGACTTTTTCTAGTACTTGTTATTAGGGAGATACGAGGGTAAATCGAAAAATAGTCGATTTTAATAAGTGGTCATATCTACGTTATTAGGTGGTTTATCAAAAAAGTGTTCAAATATCTTTTTATATAAATTGAAAGAGGAAGACAGTGGCGTACTCAAAGTTTTTTCTCTTGGAATAAGGATAATACAATACAAAGTAATTTATCAAGGAGATTTCTATATTTTTATTTGAACATCGAGAATGTAACAGCAAAAACAGAAAGTATGTTAAATTAAATGTTCAAATTGCAGGCCTCCTTGCCGAATACATAATCGACATCTTTTTTTAACAGCATTGACTGCGTTATGAATGTGGATGTTGGTAATTTTTCGAATTGAAGTTTCACAATTATCCCTCAGTTCACGTAACGTGTTCATTGTTCCTTTATATATTATATCATTTAGGTACCCCCAAAAAAAGAAATCTAAAACAGACAAATCAGGCGATCTTGCGGCCAAGGTATTGGTCCCCTCGTTCCCAGCCATTGATTTGGAAAGGTACCATTTAAAAATACTCTTAACAATCCCGCATTATGTGCCGATGCACCATCCTGCTGGAAAAATATTTGTTGTCTCTCTATCAATAGCAAGTCATCTAAAAACTCTAATTCTTCTTCCAGAATATCTCTGTATAAAGCTCCATTTAAATTATCATCATAAATATGGTACGCTATTATTCGGTTATTGTAAATAGCAACCCATACGTTAAATCCGAATTTTCCTTGTCTTAAAGGTTCAACTGTTTGATGGGGATTAATATCAGACCAGTAATAGGGTAAAACACCCAATAATTGGCATATATCCAGTAATTGGCAGTTGCAGTGTCATTGGTAATTTATAAAGAATTGTTCGCCACTTTGCTTTTAATACAACAAAAATTCAGTAGATGGCATAACTATACTTAATTATATGTAACCTGTTTCGACGGTTGAACACAATACTGTGGCAAAGCATGCGTGTAAAAATCGGCTACCAGTACGAGGTAAGAAACTTAAAATTTTTATAAGAGCAACCCTTATTTATATGATGCAGAAAATGCCTGAAACTAAATAGTGACCTCCTACTTTTTTATTACACGTATAGAACATATTCTAAAATACCCTTTTCTAACCGTCATTACATTCTAACCTGAAATCACAATAAATATTTCCGGGTGCCGATTATTAGTGCCCAAAATAAGAGAAATCGTAGTTAGTGGCACTAATGCCAATAAATAGTGAATATGTAAATAGCTGGAATCTAGTTGTTGGCACTTACCAGGCATCATGTAATTTGTAATTTTTAAAATGTTCTAAAGTTTCTTTGATTATTGCATAATGAATACAATAATTCTCCGATAAACACGTAGTCTTTCCTTTTTAGTAAAAACATGCCCAAAGTAAAAAAGGATTACAAATACACTAAAACTTACAATGAGGAAGAACTCGCCAAAGCTATTGAAGCAATTAATAATGGCATGCCTAAGAAACAGGCTGCTGAAAAATTTAAAATTCCACGACAAACATTACAGTATCGCTTAAGCGAAAAATTTAAAAAACCTACACACGGACCTGCTACTTACCTGACCCAACAAGAAGAAAACCTTTTAGAACAGTGGATTTTAGAAAGTCACAGAAAAGGCTTTCCTCGCCGTCGAGACGACATTCAAGCTTCGGTCAAATCGTTTTTAGAGGCAAATCCAAGGATACATCCCTTCAAAAACAATGTACCTGGAAAACACTGGTATACATCCTTCCTGAAGAGACATCCTAATTTGGCCTTACGTGTTCCAGAAGCAGTTACTAATGCAAGTAGTTCTGTTTCTGAAGCTGATATAAAAAAATGGTTCAACAATATAGAAAGTTATTTGCGTGACAAAAATTACTTTGATATTCTAAGTGATCCGAATAGGGTCTTTAACGGAGATGAAACATGCTTTCTTTTGTGCCCTAAAGAAAGTAAAGTTTTGGCACCAAAGGGAACTAGAAATGTTTACGAAGTAGACCAAGGCACAGCCAAAACTAGTTTAACGGTAATGTTTACCTTTTCGGCTTCAGGTTCTATTACACCGCCAATGGTCGTATTTCCATATAAAAGACTCCCAGCTGTCATCGCTAACAGCGTGCCGGATGAATGGGGAATAGGTACCAGCGATAATGGCTGGATGAAATGTGAAGTATTTTATGAATATATTTCAAACATTTTCAATAAATATATAACAAAAATGAATGTACAGAAGCCAGTAATTCTCTTTGTAGATGGGCACAGAACACATATGACTTACGAATTAAGTAAGTTGTGTACAAGTTTGGATATAATACTCATTGCTTTATATCCTAACGCCACTCGAATACTACAACCGGCTGACGTTTCTTGTTTCAAACCTTTAAAAAACAGTTGGAAAAGAGCTGTGTTGGAGTGGCGCCGAAATAATCCCACCATAGAATTGACGAAACAATATTTTGCTCCTATTTTACAAAAAGCTATTAAATCTTTAAGTTGCTCGACCATTACTAATGGATTTAAAGCTTGCGGCCTATATCCTTGGAATAGTGGTGCCCTCGATTATTCCAAGTGTCTTGGCCACAACCACAACAAACAAATCATCGACATTCCTCAAGATTCCAAAACGTTGCAGTATGACGAGTTTTGCGAAATAATAGGTCCGCAAAAACTTGCAGAATTACGCAGTTTTAATGAAAATGACGTTGACGAAAACTTCCAGTTGTTAGTGAAGATATTCACCAAATTGGAGCCAACACAGATTAATGTTGAACAAGTTATATTAAAAGAAACTGATCCCATACTGATCGTTGATGAAATGGAATTCACTAATATTCCTATTATTTTTGATAATGCTCCTCCAGAAGCCTCTTGCAACGAAAATGACATAACTCCTGAGAATGAAATTTTACTCGATATGAGTAACTGTATTCCTGACGAGCGCAATCACAATGGGTCATTAGAGGATTACTTGATATGGCCTAAAACTCCTGAACGGAAAGGTAAACGTCAAACTGAAAGATTACCTTTCGTTATCACCTCAAGTACTTGGAAAAAAATACATGAAGACAAAGAAAAAAAAGTTGCTGAAGAAAAAAGAAAGAAAGAAGAAAAACAAGAAATAAAAAGGAGACAACAAGAGAAAAAAAATTTATCGAAACCAAAGCATGTTCGTAATATTGTATGCAGAGAAAAAAACGCAACTAATACTGACGACAGATCAAGAATGGTTAATGCTAATACTGTTTCAGCAACTTTGTCTACACCTTTTTCCAATGACCTAACCGAGAACAAAATTGAATCAGAAAGTATATCACTATCTCTTCCACCACTATCACTTCCAACAAAGAATAAGATAATTAATAAAGGACTATGTTTCATGTGTACGCACAGTTTTTCTGTTTCAAGTTTTGGAATACAATGTCAAAACTGTCGTCGAACGTATCACTATAAGTGCCTTCAACAGACAAATTCTTTAAAAGATTACTTTTTGTGTAAAGTCTGTGATGTGTCAACAACATAACTTTAAATAATTTTTAATTTATGTTTATATGCAGGTATAAATAACTATAGTTGAATATAATTAACTTTGTTTTTTTATGTTAAGCAGTTGTTTTTAATTGTATAAATAAATTTTTGTCGCTATAAATGTGTTAATAGTTGAAATGTAATTTATACTATAAATACAACACAAAAACTAGTTCTGAACGTTAATGATTTGGTCGAAAAATATAATAATAAATATCGAAACAAATGCCAATGATTGGGCTAAATGTAATGCCAAAGACTAGAGTTAGGTGCCAATAATTGGTATGAATATAATGCCAATAACTAGAGTCATGTGCCAATTATTGGAAAAATTACAATATCAAACAAAGTAATTTTTATAGAAAGTATCCCAATTGTGTTAAAATAAAATTTTGATAACTTTAAATTCTGTAATATGTGAGGAATACAGACAAATTATTGGCATCCGCCCAATGTTATAAAATACATTCTGAGTAAAATATTACTTGAAAAGTTTCCTTAAGGTGCCAATAATTGGGGGTTTTACCCTAACTGTTGTAACTGTGCTTCGTCTGTCCATATGACATTTCTCCCAAAATTTTGATTCTGTCGAATTTTTCTCAAATACCACCTACAAAATTCTTCTATGAGCATCTCCCGGATGAAGTT
This sequence comes from Holotrichia oblita, assembly GCA_023690525.1. Taxonomy (NCBI): domain Eukaryota; kingdom Metazoa; phylum Arthropoda; class Insecta; order Coleoptera; family Scarabaeidae; genus Holotrichia; species Holotrichia oblita. The sequence continues at coordinate 41,753,704 of CM043023.1, forward strand.
TATGCACTTTTCTGGTTTTGTAAGGTTTATACTTATGTTTTTTCAATACAGAAACTATGCGAGTCTGAGATATGCCTAAAACTTTTTCGACATTTCGGGTTGATTTTGTTGGATTGGCGGTAAAATATCCCAAAATATTTATGCTGTCATCTGCCTCATTTCGTTTATTATATTTTTTTGATCGAGGTTTATTAAATCTTCCATATATTTCCAAATTACTCCAAATTCGACACATGAGTTTCCCACTAGGTTGAGAACGTTCGGGGTAACGTTGAAAATATAATGCACAAGCAGCCTCAGCATTCGTTCCGCATTCAACGTAACACTCCAACATATTACGTTTTTCTAAAAAACTGTAACTATTGTTCATTTTAACAATTTTTACGTGCAAATAGCAACGACAAATAAGTATTTACCATTTAATAAATTCACAATGACCAGTGGCGGCTCGTGGTCAGTTATACTGGGAGGTCAAAAATAAATTTAAAAAATAGGCATACTTAAAAAAATATAAATATTTTACCTTTAAATTCCGCTTTAAATAGTCTTAAACTGCAGGTCCATTCTTCGTTCTTTAGCAGTGGAAAAGTGTTGAATAACACGTTCGTTAAAATGGCATATTCCTTTTACAAATGACTTCTTGATACTCAACATCGCTAAAGCGGATAATCTATCTTGCCCCATGGTGTTGCGTAAGAAGGTCTTTATTCTATTTAAGAGGCCCAACTACCGTTTGACAGTTGGCGATGTTGCCACAGTTAAATTTTTTCATAATATAGTGATTTTATAATTTATTTAAAACGTATTTTAAAATCGGCCTCCATACACACATGTGTAGACGTATTTTGAATGCTCATAGCAAATTTCAGTAATTAAATCTAAAAATTAATACTGTAATCTCGATTTCCGTATCAAGGTAACGGCCTATAACGGGAAAAGAGATTGTGAAGTTAATACCGAATATTAATAGACAAAATTGTATATGTAGATGTAAAACATTTGTAGAAATATGTGTATGAAGCCCAATTTTCAAATTATATTGACATAAAATCAAGCAAACGAGTTATAGAATTATGTAGATATGGCACCGCTGTAAAATAATCAGCTGGTAGACGACCCTCTGAAGGTCGAAAATCAATGCTCACTTTCAACAGTTGTCATTGGCAGTGTGCACAGTAAAGTTAATAAATTGACAGTTTCAGAAAACGTAAAACTTTAAAATAAAACGTTTCCTCTTCCGAACTTTGCACATTTTCAAATGAGAAATATTCCATTAAAATATATAAAAAAATTATTGGAAATATGTATACTCGTTGAGTGAAAGAATCTATAAAGAGACGCAACGTGTTGTTAAATAGCGTAGCCAATACAGGATCCGACAACTAGGAGCGCTAGTCGCGTCTAGGATCCGAGATTTTTCAGTCGCAAGCAAACAACCGGCATTTGTACGTTTCCTATTCGTTTATTCTTCGAGGTTATTTAAAAGTTGTTGAAATGAGTACCACAGCTAATCACATTTATGTTTATAATAACTGTTTCAAGAATAATAAAATTGACAAAGAGATTTCCTTAAATTTCCCACGAAAAATTGCAATAGAGCTGAGAATTGGCAAAAAAATTGTGGCAACAGTAAAATTGTACACACAGAGAAAAATGTTCTTGAATTAAGAAAATATACTGTTTTACCCAAATATTTTTAATGCTAAAATATTTCTGTTTTGATCCAAACACATTTTCTTGGAATAAGTAAATGCGTTTAATACAATCTAGACTATATTTGTTGTAAAATACGTATTTGATCTGAATAACTTCCCTATTTGTGAAATAGCTGAATTGCAAATTTCGAGCAGCTGCATTCGAGATTATACCTATGTGTATATGAAGCGTTTATACGTGCATTTTTATCTGCGTGCACGATTTTGCAAGAATTAGATACGTATAAGTTTTTTTATAGTTAAGGCGTGGACATTTGCAGTAATAAAAGTACATATTTATTTAATAATGCATTATGTGAAGTATATTTTAGCTTCATGGGAATTGGAGGAATAATTTCGCCCAAACGTTGTAGTTGAAGTAAATCCATTGGCTAAACTTCCGAATGTCGACCACTGAATTGGCAATTTATAAGCAATTTAACGGAAAGTACAGGTTTTACTGAGTCCAAAACAGACCCCCATTTCTTGCGGAGATTAGTCTAAGATACCTAAAAATCGTTCTAAAAAGTGTTATTCCTAGGTTATGTTTCGCTAGTGTTTTGACATTTCTGCGATAATTTTCACATTAGCGAAACATAACCTAGAAATATCACTTTTTAGAACGATTTTTAGGTATCTTAGACTAATCTCCACAAGAAAAGGGGGGCCGTTTTGGACTCAGTAAAACCTGTACTTTCCGTTAAATTGCCTATAAATTGTCAATTCAGTGGTCGACATACGGAAGTCTTACAAATACATTATATTCTTACATTAAAACAATGTTCTTAGAAAATAATATTCTTGTGATAACACAATATAGTTTTACGGATTTACAAATACGGGATTCTTTTGAACTGAAACAGTCTGTTTTAACTCAAGATAATATTTCTCTGCGTGTACTCATGGAGATATCAGATTTAAAAAATAAATTAATTTGCGAAAATCACTTTTTACCTAATGATATTCTGATAAACAACAAACGTAAATTTATTGTTAACGCAAAATGCAGTTCCTAGTGCGTTTATTGAAAAAGGTAAGTAGATACGTGTTTATGAAAATAATAAAACAGACTTGAGTGTCTTAGATGATGCACAAAAGTGTCTGTTTCGTTTATCTTTTGAAGTTACCGTTTGAAGTTGACCCCGCTTTTTTGAAAATTCGAAAATTTTAAGGTTGTTCCGGGTTATTCAAGGTTTGTTCTACAGTTAAAAAAAATCTTCAAAATTAACAGAGATAATTGGAAGTATTATATGGCAAGCATAATCTATTATAAAAATAACCAGACTAAAATATCATAGTAGCTCATGGAGGATACATTATCATCACATAGAAAAGTCAGAATATTGAATAGGTATGAAAAAGTAAGTAATTTCTTCTTCTCTGTTAAAGAAAGTGTAGAATTTATTTGATTCTCTACCAATTTATGTATTTATGTACAACAAAATAAAATAAATACTTTTTTACTTTGAAGGTGTAACTTCTATTCTCATTTCGTTTTAACATAATCAAAGTTTATATTTCAAAATTCGATTTATTTATCCTTTTCCAAATACTTTGTTAAATTAGGGTTTTGGTTTATTAAATTTATCTATCTGTTCGCAGTACTTAGTAATTTTAAAATATTTAATTAAGAAGTTTTTACATTAATTCAAACCTGATGCGATAACTAAATGTAAATTTGCTAGAAATGTTCGTCATGAAAGTCGTTATGAGAACATCGAATTTATCCAAAAAATGCGTTAAGAAAAAGTTATTTGATTCTAAATACGTAATATGTCTCTAACTTCGATGCAAAAATAGGCATAGAGATTAAAATTTAGAAAAAGTACATTTAATTCGTCCAAACGTTTCGTAAAAGAACTAGTTATTGTATCTGTAAATATTCAACAGAATCAATATGTATTGAAACATATACAGTTACCCGCGAAAGTATTCATCCAAGTAAAAAATTCGCTTGCTTTACAAATAGAATATGAAAAACGATTTCTTTCGCCACAAATCGATCATTAACGATAAGAACAGCTTAAATGTGGAGTATTTCTGTAATAAGTTAATTATGAACAAAGTTACAAGCATGGAGGTACGCATGAAAAACTTCACTTCTCTTTTGTGGTGAAAGTTGAATTAAATGTTTATTACTAAAAGAAAGATTACAATTTGATAATCCAAAATTTCAATTGATTTAAGTTGGTTTCAAAGTTACGAATTATTTATTGTAGGAAATAGAGGCGAAAATTGGGTGCAAACCCTCTGTAACACGAGTTACTGTCAATGTGTTTTGAAAACTCGTAAACATTTTTACTTTTCGAAGAACAGGTTTAAAATTTATCTGAAAATTGAAGCAAACGGAACAATGGATGAATGAAGAATGGTCGGAAAGAAATTCCAGCAATAATACATTTCTTCTCAAACAAGCTGATGTTTCTGAAACTGCAATATAATATTTAACCTGTGACATACTTGTAGTGTATGTATGTATATTACCAAAAATAAATTAGTACTATTACTATCAAATCATAATCTTTCTTTTAGTGATATAAACTCAACTCAACTTTCACCACACAAGAGACGCATTTATAAATATGTATATCAAAGTGTATTTATCTATGCATTTACAACACAGTTTTTTGCTTATTGGCTGAAAAATTGTCTAATCAATTATATTTCTCGTTTACGTAAAAAGGTATACAATTTATTTTCACTGCAAAATCATCAAAAAAGACCGTCGCGTATGCAGCTGGCTTATACGACAATAATTGATACTCTTTTGTATTCAAATGTTTACATATTAAAAATCCTATATTTAAATAAAATTTATGGTATTGCTTGCCTTAACTTAGAAACACATCTACGTTTTATTTTATCCTTAACATTTATAGGTTTAAGGGATACATATGATTTTTACCGATACATGACGAATTAAACACGGAAGATTTTTACATCGCCAAAAACAAAATAAACACTTAAACCCCGAGAAGATACTTGTGCCATGAATAGACCATTCATGCACATAGACGATATATTCTCTACACAATATTATCCCAATGAATAAATGTACTAGCTTGCATTTTACGCTCGGCTTACATTTAAAACGGGTCCATCCATATTTCCACCACGGTTAAAGGTGTTGACTTTTTGGGTGTCTCCACTGTACATATACATATTTCAATGTCTCTTATTCCGCGCACAGGACGATACGAGTTCTTTCTTTGTTCACTCGAGCCCGCCACCTTACAGTGTTCAGCTTGTTGATGGTGGGGTGCGGAGGTGTATACTAGCCCCTGGAACGCATTTATGCATATAGCTTGCGTCTCTTTATAGATTCTTTCACTCAACGGTATACTGTAAATACGGTTACATATTTGAACAAATTTTTAATATATTCCAACGATATATTTCCTACCATTTGGAATGTATAAAATTCTGTAATGTAAACTCACAAGACAAATCTGCTTATAAAATCACATGTTAGATAATTAAAACTGTTTTTAATATAATGGCAAAAACTTAAGTGAGGTTACAATACCATGATTTCATTTCTGTAAGATTTATTGTACGTATATTACATAACTCGTGCATACAAGAATTATTTTATATTAATTATGTTAGTGATTTAACATATTTATTATATGCCATTATTAATATCATGTCCTTTGCTTTTTAGACAAGTAATACACCTGTTAAAACTTGCCATTAAATGTGTTGCACCCCAGAAGATATTGTTAACCTTATTAAATTTTAAAAATTCTTTGTTTGTTTCACTACGGACAGGGCACATCACGTTAAGATTAATTCATTTCTTTACATTCTTACAATTTTTGATATTTTAGCCCACGAACACATATCGAAGGCTATAATATTCATTTTTTAAATATTTTAGAATGCTGCATACCGTTTTATTAGCCACTGTTATAAAACTGTTTGACAACAGCTTTCACACCCTATACACTTATATTAAACTATAACTATTGAATTGTTCGCAATTAAAAATAATCAAAATAGTACGAAAATAATAATAACATAACCTAAATAGCAAACTATTGCAATTCCAATTTCATTCTTCAAGGGTTCCATCTACCGTGATAAATATCAACTATTCTGCCTCCCTAAAATATAGAAAGTTGCACTAGTTCCATTTTAAATCTTGGCGGTCAGTGCCAATGGACCAATGGTATGGGTGGGCTTATGACACAAACCAGATTATATGCTTCGTACGTTCGCGTCGGTTCGGGCGCTGCGAGTTCTTCGGATATTTCCGCGTAGCTTTAATACAATGAGGGCAGTTCGCACCGCCAGCCCAACGTTCAGGAGGTTGGAATACGAGGGACGGCCGATAAATTTTAAGTTTTTAAGTTAATTATATTTGCGAGTAAATTACCTATTTTAATAAAACACGTAATAATTAATATTTCTTTATATATTGTCAAAATTTTTGGGAGGTCATTGACCAAATGACCCTATGGACCAGCCGCCACTGACAATGACAACAGTTTATTTACTGTCATTTTAATTACCAGCCTACTACATCTGTTAAACGGATAGATATGTTACTAATAATGAAGTATACGTTCGCTGTTAACAACAAGAAAGTGTCTCATATTTAGTAATACTAATATAGTACGACAAAATCAAGAATGGTCCGGTAGTTAATTGTAACCAGCTTAACCATTCTTAATTTTGTCGTACCTTATATCATCATAGAGATTTATTTGTCGAAAAATATGCCACAGGGGGTATATAATGGTACAAAATAGTAAAGCGTATTTTAGCAATAGGAAGTAATCAAGCAATGCAAATTCAAACAAAACCTCCATTTTGTAACTTAGATTAGGAAAATCTTTTAGGTTGTAGATATATTACATATAAAATTTAATAAACTTGTATAAGTGTATTCATTTCAATTTCAATTAATTTTCTACAAATCTGTAGAGTAAACTCAGTTCTGAAGTACCTAGCAAATGTTGAATAAAGATGCCGAGGACTGCAGTATAACAACTTTATTTATTAAGTAGCATTTTTTTTGCTGTTACATTCTCGATGTTCAAATAAAAATATAGAAATCTCCTTGATAAATTACTTTGTATTGTATTATCCTTATTCCAAGAGAAAAGTGTAAGTTATTTATATATTTTCTGATACGGTTGAAACAAATCTTAAAAATGATGCAATAATATACAGGGTGTTCCATTTAAAAATACTTGATCATGTATGATAACTCCAAATTTTAAAACCCTAAAAAAACTTTGAGTACGCCACTGTCTTCCTCTTTCAATTTATATAAAAAGATATTCGAACACTTTTTTGATAAACCATCTAATAACGTAGATATGACCATTTATTAAAATTGACTATTTTTCGATTTACCCTCGTATCTCCCAAATAACAAGTACTAGAAAAAGTCCATTGTAACTAGTGATTAAAGTTCAAAAAAAGAGATCGAGAGTGCGCCATCAGTTTTTGCCTATCTATACTAGATTGTAAGACAACCAAAATAACTCATCCTGTACAGTGTGCGTCTGAGTTATTTTACCGAATTAAGTTACTTATTCTTAGGTTTAACCACACAAAAGGAAATTAGTCCAGACTGATTGATATAGATAACTGTAATAATGTCATAAATATGTACATGTACCCCTAAGCGTTTTCTTTCCTCCAAGCATGTTTATAATGTCAGAATTTTTATTGATGATTGCATAATCAAGAGGCGTTAAATCATTATTATCTTTAATGTTGATAGCGGCATGTTTACTCAGTAACTTTTTAATGATAACTTTGCTATTCATTTCAACAGCATAATGGATAGCTGTTCGGCCATGATTATCTACTTGATTTGGATTCGCTTTCCATACCAATAGAATCGAGACTGTATAGTAATTTCCTGTTTTCGTTGCCAAATGAAGTGGCGTTGATCCGAATTCATAAATCGTATTTACATTCGCCCGATTGCGGAAAATCCTGTCGATAACTTCACTATCCCCAGGTATATTTAATAGATCAGGAAAGTTTGTTTCAGCTAAGAGTAGATGCACTATTTTGTAATGGCCTGATTTTATTGCATGACGAAGTAGTGTATTACCACATGTTTCAATATTTGAATTGACCTCGTTGTTAAGTAGCATTTTTATTATTTTTACGTCTCCTACCAATACACTTACGTAAAATGGGCTAAGACCACCTTCACATACAAAATTAACGTCAGCGCCATTATCTAAAAGACTGTGGATAATTAAATAGTTAATTCCTCGAATTGCAGCTATTAAAGGTGTAACCCCATCTTTTGCTACCTCATTAATGATTACCTTCTTTTCCAATAACATTTCTACAATATCCATATTTTTTCTTCTTATCGCAGTAATCAACGGGGTATTACCTTCTTCGTCCGATAAATTGACGTCCGCGTGATTTTCTAATAAAAATTCAACAACAGATTTATCCATTACCTCGCTCTTTATAACGGTGACAAGAGCAGTTCTTCCAGTTTTATTTATATTATTGACACCTTCTCCGTTTCTGGCTAGGATTTCGATCATCGCCTTATTCTGTAGTTTTGCAATATAACCGACAGCTGTATAACGCTGAATTTTCTTTGCATGGTATCTCCTGAAATTATGTAACAAAATCTGATCAACCGTTCTATTGTTTAGTTTTAGAACGGCATTAATATATTCCTCTCCATTCGGGTTTGTAAAGTCTACTGCGTCTTTTAACCGCTTTTTAATGAAATCTGTATTATTGGTGTAGCGTGTTATATCGATTTCGCTTACCAAATTTATAGTTGATTGGTTTTCTACTGCTCGAATCAGATTTATAATTTCAACGGGATATGCTGGATCGTAAATTGGACCACAAGAGCACATTTCACCCAAATCCCATAACCATATACTTGCATCAAATTCAGCTCTTTCTTTCGCTTTAGCCAGTAATGTATTGGTGCAGGTTACTACATTCAGGTTCGCTCCGTATTTTAATAATAATTTAAGCATATCCGGGTTTCTTCTTCTCGCAGCTACGTAGAGAGGTGTGACGTCGCAAGTTGTTTTAAAGTTTGGATCGGCACCATTCTTGAGTAACAGTTCGATAATTTTAATATTGTCTGAAGGTATAATGGCTAATAATTGTGTAACATTAAACTTTCTTAAATAACACGGATTTGCTCCGTATCGTAATAAAAGTTCAACCATTTCCCAATTCCGTGTTGCTATAGCTTGATCTAAAGGTGATAAATTACAGTTATCAATGAAGTTCACATCAGCTTTACGTAATAAAATTTCAACGAGTTGGAGACTTCGCCGCGTAATTGTAGAATTAATTAGAGACCAAGAACATTCATCTAAGTTTTTTAAAGCAACTATCATATTGTATAACATGGTGGAGTTATAATAATAATTTAAAGGTGAGATTACTTTCTCTACTAATAGGATGTATTGATTACTATTAATAAAATCAACTAAGTGTTCGTTGTGTTCATTCATCGCAACTTTCAGCGGTGTTAAACCATGTTTGTCTACATAATTTATGTTTGCGCCATGTCGTAAGAGTAATTCGATGATGTCGATATTCCTATGTCTTATAGCACAACAGAAAGGAGTGCAGTCGTAATAATTTTTCAATGATTCTAAATTATCGTAATGGCTGTCTTCACAATTGATTTCTAAGTTAGCGTCAGCACCATTTTTTAATAATAGTTCAACAATATCTTTTCTTTTAGCGTGTATAGCTACGTTAAGAGGAAGCGTCAAATAGCTTAGGTTATAACGGTTTAAACGTCCATATTTTATATTTTTTAAAATATCGGCAAATATTAATTCATCAATACTTGTAGCATTTAAATTGTAGGCGTAATCATGACACTGCTTAAATTCTTTGAGTATATCCCTATCAAATATTTCAGCTTCAAAATTCCTACTTTCATTTACTCGTACATTCAAATTTGGATCCGCATTTGCATTCAGAAGCATTTTTATCACATCTATATCTCCAAATTTTATAGCATCATAAAGCCAAATTGAACCAAATCTTCTCATGTCTATTCTATCTATTAACATTTTTGTGATATTTTTATTTCTCGTTCGTAAGCTAAGCTGAAAACTACTTAACCCCCATTTTGCGTCAGGTTGTAACCCTGTATCTGCACCTTTTTCCATTAACAATTTAACGATTTCAATCTCCTGTTTGCCAATGCTGTAAAATAAGGGAGTACATCCAAAACAATCAACAACATTGATGTTATCGCCACGTTTAAGGGATGCAATTACAACATTGGTGTTAGATGACAGTGAAGCTACATGAAGAGGAGCGAGTCGTAATCTAGTAAATTTAGAATACTTTGGCAATTTCATACAATTAACTTCCGAATTTAAGCATAAATTACGAAAACTCACAAAATTCTCATTATCGTAATATCTCACAGCAAGTACATCATTTATTATATTAAAGAGAAGAGGATGATTAAGCAACATTTTGTATAAATCATCGAAATCAATAACCTTCCATAATCGGGAAGTATTTAACTTCCTGACATGAGACGCATAGTAACTCCAATACGCTTCCAGAATCGCAAATAATGGAGGGGCAATTTTTGTGATACAGAACCATGAATTATTTTCCCAATAATCAATCCATGTCCAATTCAGTAGGTTATCGCGTAAATACAGATCGTAACCTTCCTTGCGCATGTATTGAATGATTGTTGCTAAAGATTTAACGTCATGGCGGCTATACCGAATAGCTGCTAGATGGAGCGCTGTTCGACCGAGACCATCTTTTTGTAGGAGAACCTCTTTATTTTCTCGGCATATTTTTTCGATTTCCTCCGAATTTTCTTTATACAAAACAGCTTTATGAAGAGGAAATTGTTCAGAGTGTATATCTAGCACGTTAAATTGATCCTCATTTAACATCATTTTGTAAATAAACGTTGCATCCTCTTTATCGGCAGTTTTAATCAACCATTGTGCTGCCAGAAATTCTGGGAATGTGTGATGAAGAAACACCGGCTCTTCCTTATCGTTGAAGCATTTAATCATGCCCAATCTAGCAACGTTAGAGAATTTTGCATGTTTATTTAAAGAAAATTTTTCTGTAACCTGATTACTACCGAATATAAATTTTACAGCTAATTCTCTATAAAACTTCAGCATACTTTCTATTTCAAAGTCGTCAAATACATGTCCAGTTCGCTGATAGTAATCCTTGATTTGCAAATCTATGATGTGCTCATAAAGCGTCCATCTACTTAAACTCCTGAAATTTATATCAGAAGCTTGATAAATCGTTCTTAACATATTCAGATATAATGGATTAGTTACGAACTCTGCTGACATCGTCTGCAGTGTATCTTTAGCAAAACCCCAATTTCGAAGATAGTGTCCATTATATTTATTACTGAACTCTTCTATTTTAGCAACTTCAATTTGAAAATGATCGCTTAATAAATTAAGGGTTAATAATCTTGAACCGATGATAATTTTCTTTAAACAAATTTCCTCATTTAATTTTTTTAACAATTCCAATACTTGTTCCTTACAGGTCGATATCACCTCGTCAAATGAATCTAAAATTAGTAGTAATCGTTTCTGATCTTTTCGGAAAACGTTTAAAAAATTATCGTACGGCAAAGGTCCTTGATTGCTCCATAAGAAGCTTAATGGATCTTTAAATAATTTCTGGGTATATTCCCTCATATAGACTTGAAGTCTGATTAAGTTACAAAATAACACATAATGGTTGGTATCACATGTTCGAATCAACGATTGTAGTAATGTCGTCTTCCCTATACCAGCTTCGCCAGCTACCACGCAAATTTTACTACCCATCTCTTTTAAAAAATCTTTCTCCGGAAAAACTGTTCTAGCGAAATTTATACTCGAATTGGTAGCTTCGTTGATAATTACTCCTTTCCGCATATATCTCTGTAGATAGTTCGAACAAGTATTTTGCATTACCTTTCCGATGACTGGTACTATCTTGTTTTCATTAATGCTATACACATTATTTTCGTATTGATCCACGAGATAGTTTTCCAATCCCCGGAGATTTTTGTGCCATTCAGTTTCGTTAATGTTAGCTCTTAGCAGTAGTTTCTCATTTTGAAGACATAGGCGAAAAATCTTATAAAATTTGTTCTTAGGATCCTCCCTTACTTTTTCATAAACTTCCCTAGCTTCACTGTAATGACAGTGTATCGAAATATTATTCCCATTTGGTTCATAATTTTCATAACTAATCAAATCTGGATTTGTTGTTTCAATTATAAACAGCATGTATTTATTATCTCCTAAACAATCGTTGCTGACATACATTTGTCGTGGTTCCATTAATTTTAGAATTTCCGAGCAGGTAAGACTTTCCATTAGCGTTCTATGACCATTGGTAATTGTGTACAAGGAAATTGGTTTTCTACCTTGCATTGAAATTAAAATCGATTTTAACAGTTGATCAGCATTAGTTTCCGCTAAATTTTTAATGCTCGTCAAACTATACCTTTTTATTTCATCAGATCTCTTATCAGGATCTGAATCGATTATAATATAATGCTGCTTTAAATGTTTAAACTCCTTCAAAATCGGGAAATCACTACCACCTTTTAAAATAAGTGGTATTTTCCCATATGTCCACAAGGAAAAAAGTAAATCCTTTAAGGTTTCAGGCTTGAATGAGTTTGTAGTGAATTCTTCCTTTATTTCCTTACTTAATTTTCCTTCATTATCAACGAAGGAATTCCATTGATTGATACTGATCTTCTCATCAACATTACGAAAAACACATCCGAACAAATAGGTTTCAATATCCGGTTCGCTTTTTACAAGAGTAACATTGTGCGATAATGTTAGATCATTCCACGCTTGAGCTGATTCTTTTTCGAAAGGCACCACTTTCGTGGGCTTGACAATAGTATCCCAAAGGCGGATTCTCAACAATTCATGTTCAAAATCCTTTTTATTCAAGCTTTCTTTTTATTCTTTGAAAAATATTTATCAAGATACTCAATAATTTGCGCAGCATCGTTCAGTCTCCACATCCCTTTTAGTAGATTCGCGATTTTGTTCGTACCCGGTTGCTCTAGGAAAATGTAAAATTTATTGAAGAAATCTTCATATTTTCTTGTTATCTCATCATCTTTTGGAAATAATTCATAGATATTCTTGCTAATTATTGACGTATGGTTGTTCAATTTACGCTTCTTAATTTCCAGTTCTTTGTTTTGGTAACCTTCTCGGAAAAGAATAAATTGAGACCGGAAAGGTTGGGAAGCAAAATACCAAAATTTAATATTCCTTTCACTAATCTTACCAACACTTTTTAAACATTCCCAAAGTTTATTCTTCGCAATTTTATTATATTCGGTTAAATAATTGTTTACGTCTAATTTTACCTTACCAGATTTTACTTGAATGAGATACAAATAATTTTCTGATTCGTTATAATCTACTGCCAACACTATATCATCGAAAGGTTCGAGTTTACTAACTTCGTAGAATATATGATAATCTTTCACTGCTTCATCTTTTGATAGTAACGACGCCAGGTACGCAGTGACATTAAGTTGGTACTTGTAGCCTTGAGCGCGATCAGCCATTATTGTTTAGCGATAATATTGCTAATTTTTTCATCTAGAAATATTAAGATAATTACAATAGGTATTAGTTGTGTGTGTTTGTACTTACATAGCCATCTTTCGTGACACACAATACATGTTCGCAATTTCTGATTATCCTTTGGAACGATATTGTTGGAATTAGTTGGTACTGATGAGGAATTCCGTCAAATGTGTTCAGTAGATGTTTCCTCCTTATGAATTCTGACCGGCACCTAGGTAATAATCAAAACAAAATAAGTAGTGTTTATATATCTGTTATTTTCTGAACACACCTCGTATGCTAATACTAATTGTGTTCTCACTGAATAATAAATACGTAATATGTCCATCGTGTACGTTTTGATGTTACAATGATAAACTTCCCATTATATAATTGTCTTATTATCCGATGGACGTTACAACTGGCAACGAGGTAAAAAAAAACTGTTCGCTGTGGAGGCTACTGATATTTTGGGAGGCTCCATTTATACATAAATGATTGGACTACGCATAAGAAACGTAATATTTCATTGTTAATTGCAAAGGGGGACTAGCAGCAGCGCTGGCAATACCAGTTATTGGAAATACGAGATATTAAAATGATTATGTGACCCAAAGATATCAGGGTGACTAACTAAGAATGAATGTCGACCATATTATCTCAGGAACGGTTTGCAGTAGGGTCGGGTGGGGTATAGTGTACCAGGAAAGTAATTAAGTGATTGATTCAAAAATATGAATCCTTGTTGCACGACCATTTCTTTGGTATATAGGGGAGACTGTTGTACCTTGGACTACTTTTCAATTTTTTTGATATAAAAAATAGAAATATTCTTTCTTTGTAAATTTTAGGCATTAAAACCTAATTTCACACCTTTTTTATAAGTAAAAAAAATATATCAGGGTTTAAATCCCATTTTTATGTATTTTTTTTTAATTTTTAAAAATGTTTTTTGTTCCAAGGTACATGATGCTCGTGTACCTGTAGGCCTAACAAAAATCGCAGATGTAATTTTTCCAGGCGTTGCCTTCAACGCCAGCGCAAAGGTAATGTGACCATCGGTCACAGGAAACACACTTGTTGCACCATTTTTCACCGCTTTTATCTGATGAAATGGGGTTACAGCAGTAAATACACTCGTCATCTGCGCTGTCTTCATTGTCAGTAGACACGAGGGACAAGACACCGTCATCTTCTGTGTCTGAGGAAGACTGAATAGCGAATACCGAATGATTCGGTATTCGGTTGATGATGAAAACCCATGCGTTTTCGAAACACGTGTCCTGAATAATTAATCAAAGTGGTGTGTGGTGATACCGATGTTTATTATTGAACACGTAATAATTTTCAGACAAAATTGGCCGTAACTTCTGAAATACTTGGTATAACACAATGACACCATATATCGAAGGAATGAGGAAGACACGCTTAATCTAAATTTGAAATAATATATAGTGTGTCCCACTTAAGAAAAGGTATGTTTGGTTCACGCTGGTAATATGAAATATCCTGTATATATGATAAAATTTTAAAATATGTAGCTTAAGACTGTCTATGATTTTTGTACCTACATAACGTTTTTTGATATCTTCAATATCAATGGATACATTAAGCTTTGCCGCACTAATGCTTCACCTTGTATATATAGGCTGGGCCAATAAGAGAGGTAAACGGCTGTATCTCGGAAAGTATTTGTCCTAGGTTCTGCGAGAAAAAATATTGATAGATAAAGTGGCCAAGAGAAATTTTTGGAAATTATTTTCAAGTTCCAGATTTTACTGCCAAGGGGCGTAACTCCTATGTTCAAATCTAAAATTCTTTCTATCTCAAAAAATCGCTATAACTTTGATATCATCAATTGCAAGCCTGAAATTATTGTCATCATTTCAAAGTGATTTAACCAAATTTTTAGTACATAGTTGCCAATTAAAACACTAAATTGACTTTTACAAAGAAACTATAAGAGATAGGTATAGGGAACCATAATAACATTTAAAAGAGAAATAAAATTAAAATCGAATGGCGATGTTAGATACATGGTGTCCCATTTAAAATAAGCAAGTTATTGAACATTAACGGTACCCACAATTAAAGGTAAGATTTTAATCACTCTGTATAATTTTTAGAAAACATCTTTATTTTGGCATTAGATGTAATAGTTGTGCTAATGAAATAATACAACTTGAAACATGTAACTTAAATACGTACGCCAGGTACTCATTCTAAATATTGATCTATATTTTAAAAAATTGTTAAATATCTCAGAAACTGTTGTACCTAGGTATAGGGAATATAACAGTAATTTGCCTTTATTTAGTCTTCGTCATCGAAATATCCAGTAATATACATGGTGTTCCCTTTAAATTTTGATAACTTTTGTGTGTAACTTTCTTTTTGAACATCCTGTATATTTCAAAATAAACAAAACGTTGATAATATTTTCTTTGATTCTGTCGTTACGATGTCTATGAAACATAGGTCATAGGATATCGACAACCTCAATATTCGTAACAAGCAATTTCAATGGTCAATACCAACATCAACGGAAGACAAAAATAAATAATTTGACGTTATAATAGTGCAATGTTTTCCAAAGCCAACTTATTTTTAAAAATATTATTGCTCGACTTGTTTGTATCTTTATACTTACTAGTTTTCTTTCTGCAATAAATTGGGAACCAATAGAGATATCGAGATGCGGTTTTCACCAAATATGTGTAATTTAGATCCGCTTACGAACCTATTAACACAATAGTATCGTTCCATTTAACTTTTTAAGAAAATCGCAAAACTAAGTTACCGCTCTAGAAAGCGACCTCTAGTTTATTAGTTTGAAACTACTGGATATAGCATATGAATGCTGTTTAAAGTCCACACAATTCCTTTTCAAACGAGTCCAAGATTATTATTAAACATTGACGAATAGAAGGTCTTCCTGCTCCTTTATTATGACAGATACGAAAAAATGTCACGAAAGAAAATGATCTAGTATTAAATGGGTTTGCAAATGATGATATCAAAGTTATAGTCTAATCTGCGATTTTTTGAGATAAGAATTTTAGATTTCAAGATAGCAGTTATGCTCTCCTAGCGATAAAATCCGGAACTTGAAAATAGTTTCCAGAAGATTCTCTTGGCCACTTTAACTATCGCTATTTTTTCCCGCAGAACCTAAGGCAAATACTTTCCGAGATACAGTCGCTTACTTCTTGTAGTGACCCACCCTGTACATATAAAATGCTGATTTTAAGAAAGGATAGCAAAATAACTTTTATTAGTCTGTCAAAGCAATATGCTGACAAAAAGTATTGGAAAAATTTCAAATCATTTGGTATTTTACTAATAGTTAACAATATACGAAAACAATTTTATACTTGGGTTTTGTTTATTTATAAGTGCAAAATATCATTTGCAACTTAAACTGAGTCATCTGTGGTCATTGGATTATTCTGATATTGGTCATTTTCAAGCATTTCTGTCCCATGACGATAGCATTTGTTCTTGTTCGTCTTTTCTTATAAATTAAATTATTATAAAATATAATATATAAATTATAAATTAAATTGTAAATCAAATTCTAAACAGCAAACAAATAGCACAGTGAAATTATAAAATGCCATGGCCTTTACTGCGTAGCAGTCATTAGTTTTCTATGTTACAACATCCTTGCTAAAACTGTTAAGTGGAAAAACCAGGTATTTGTATATTAGTGTGTGTAATTGATGTATGTATATTCTATATCTGTGTTTATCGGAACTTATATTTAATTAACATATAATGAGTTTTAAGAGATGTTTGATATACTTTTGCATTTGTATTCGAAAAACAAGCAGTGTTTTGATAAACATTCAAGTGGAAATAATATTTAGTAAATAAAAATACTTACTATTATTGAGTTTTAGAAGATTACGTAAAAGCAGAACTTACGTGCACTCGTTGAAATACAACTACCATTTAAAGAAAAGATACATTGAAAGTTGGTTTTCTATATTATAAAATTTAGCTTAAGAAAGAAAACATGCTGGAGTATAGGCAACTAAATTTGCAAAATAAAAACAATGTTACTCAATAAATATAGGTATAATAATCTCAGAATTTTAAACAAAATGTTTTAATATCATCGTTTGCTTTCTTATTATTTTATTTTGCCTTGATCCTGAAAAAAAAACATGAATTTATTTATTAAGTACAGGGTGGGGCAGAAAAACCTATCCGATTTCAAAACGTTATAAAATTAAAACCACTCAACTTGACAAAATTTTTTTTTTATTAACATATCGCAAATTTTATTCCATTTTTAAATTTAAGTTTTGAAAAGCACATCACATAAATGTCGTCATTGGGAGCGGATACACTGATTTAGGCGCTCGCGATAGCTTTCCATAACTTTCACCGTCATTTCCACAGGAATTTCTTCAATTGCCCGAGCAATTTCCCTTCGTAAAGTAAGAAGGGTCCTTGGTCGATGCTGGAATACCTTCGATTTGAGGTAACCCCAAAGGAAGAAGTCACATGGATTGAGATCCGGTGAGCGCGGCGGCTAGCCAAGATCACCTCTCAGAGAAATGAGGCTTCCGGGAAACATTTCCCTGAGAATGTCCATTGATCGTCGCGATGTGTGGGCGGTTGCACCATCCTGTTGAAACCACACATTTTAATAATAATAATAATAATAATAATAATAATAATAATAATAATAATAGTGTTTTATTAGCCCAACAAAAAAAAATACAAATAAGTATGTATATAAATATAAAGGTACAAAAATATATAGACATCAAAACTGAAGAAATACATGTAGGTACAGATTTGAGCTAATAGGCTCAAGATCAGCCGAGTGAGTGATCACACGACTGCTCCACCTCTTGAGCCACACATGCAACATGGAAATAATACAATAAAATTACAAAAAGAACATGAAATAATGAAAATAAAATATCAGAGAACTAGTATGAAGTAGTTGACAATTTTCGACAAGGCTTTCATCCACGACCTAAGGACAGAAAGTGCGCCTTTAACCCACGGCAGAATGACGGAATAGATAAACGTTTAAGAAATGTAGGGATAGAGTTATATAATTTTACAATGTTGTATCGGAAGGATCTTTTGAAACATTCTAGTTGATGTTGTGGAGGTGTCAACAGGCCGCTACTCCTAACATTAACGTTATGAACATCTGTTCGAAAAACAATCTTGCGGTATAAATAACTAGGTTTTTTAAAGTAAATAATTTTATGGAAAAATATAATAGAATGAAAAGAAATTCTATCACGGATATTAAGCCAATGAGCCCATTTTAGTGCATGGGAAACGCGATCATACCGACGTATACCATAAATAAACCTTAAACAAGCATTCTGTACTCGTTGTATCCGAAGTTTATCAACGCTGTCAAGACAAGGGCCACGCCAATTTCTTCCATTTTGGGTCGAAGAAAATTTTCCAGCATGAAACAATAGCGCTCGCTGTTGACCGTTAAGGTTTGCCCATTTTCTTCAAAAAAGTAAGGCCCCCAGACGCCTAGGCGGGAAAGAGCACACCACACAGTCACTTTTGGGCTATGGAGGGGTTCCTGATGGATTTCCCGAGGATTTTCGTCACTCCAATATCGAAAATTTTGCCTGTTTACGGCGCCACAAAGGTGAAAATGGGCTTCGTCCGTGAAGAGCACAACATCGTCGTTTGGGAGTTCTCGGAGATCGCGACAAAGGTTCGTACGGGTTTCAAAATCCCTTTCACTTAATTCCTGTGCAACAACCATTTTGTAGGGATGCATTTTGAGGTCGCGGTGCAAAATTCGCCGAATACTGCGGTTGGAAATCGCCAAAGCGAGCGAATGTTTTCGCGCCGAACGACGCGGGGAATGTTCAATCGCGGCTCGCACATTAGCCACGTTTTCAGGTCCTGTTGCTGTCCTAGGACGTCCAGGCGACTTCTTTTTCAATGCTGATCCCGTCTGTCGAAAATTTGACACCCACTCTTTAATCGTAGCGTGATGTGGAGCAGGATCATGACGCCCGAGTCCGAAATGAATTCGAAACGCACGTTGTGTAGCAATTATCGAACCGCCGTTTTCGATTAACCGCTCAATAACAAAAGCGCGATGTTCACCAGACCAAGGCATGTTGACTACTGACAAATGGCATAAAACCGGCCTTCTAACGGTTTTTACCCCACTACTCTACCTGTTCCCTCTTCTGAGAAAAAGGGATTTGAAATCGGATAGGTTTTTCTGCCCCACCCTGTACAACGCAGTTGGTATGAAAGTGAAAGAAACAAATGGATGGAGTAAATATTAATCACGAAAGAATCCAAGTATTTGAATGTAACAATATGCGTTTGTTTGACTAGAGTTACAACTTTTTCTGTGTAAATTGTGTGTGCTAAATGTATTGAGTTGCCTTTTTCTAATAATAATTAATAGTAATAATAATAATATCATGCATCAAAACATACATGACAAACGCAAACTATGTAAATAGAAACTGGAAACCATCGACCACATAATCCTGCACGAAATTGACTGCATCAACGTTTAGCACATATGTATTTCAACATCGGAAGACGACTATATTACAAATAGGTACACTATTATGGAACTGGAATATACAAACAGATAAGCCAATACAAAACAACGTCCCAGATATCGTGCTAGTTCACAAGCAGCAAAAAGAAACAACAATTATTGATATTGCCATCCCACTAACGCACAATATTGATAAGAAAAACACCGAGAAAATAAAAAAATATTTACTTCTCTCCGAAGAACTGCGAAGAATATGCGACCAAGATCGTGTTACCATAATCCCCATTATAGTTGGGACTACAGACGAAATTCCAGTGCAGCTTGAATACAATCTGGAAAAGTTGGAAATAAAAAAAATTACAAAAACCTCCAAAAGAGGTACCTGCCACGACAATGTGGGTAAGATATTGCTGCTATTTAAAAAGTTACAAATCTGATGACTCATAGCTTTTTCTAATAGTTTAGAAAAAACTGGAAGGATCGATATGGGTCTCAAGTCACCGTAATTGACTGGTCTAGACGACTTAGGTAGGGGTAAAACAATACTTTCTTTTCCAGCTTCCACCTTCTGGGAAAACGTGTTCTAACAAGCATGAGTTAATAACACGTGTGATGACAGCGAGTATGTAAGGACAACACAGGAGTAACATCCTAATCGAAATATCGTCGACTCCCACCGACTGAGATTTGATAGAATTAAGCAATGATCCAACATCGTCAATAGAAAGTAATGTAAAGGAGAATGTAGAATAAATGGCCTTTATTAAGGTGAATTATAAATTACAAAATCACTCATCAATTATAAACAAAGTGTAAATTCATCCCCTGGCGAAATTCAGACAATATCTGTTTTCAACTTAACCAGCGAAGAAATGTAACTCATTGTCATTAACACAATGACATACATATTTCTATCATACATTCACACTACATTCAATTTACACCATCAGTCAATATGTCTCAGCAGAAATTATTATTAAGGATGAATGATGCCCCGTTATCTAAAAATACTACCCGTCCAGTAGCCAGTGTGTTTAACTAATAGAGGGAGATTGTTAAGAGTGTTCACAATTTAGTACCTATTTGGTTTATTAAACTATCTTATCGAACAGATACGGCGGCCTCTCGGCCTAGAACAATTTAAAAATACAAGCATGCCGAATGCAGAACTCTTCGATTTCTCATATTTAATCACTTCACTTGCTATAGCTTACGATTAACACGGTTTTACAAAACTTAATTTAATTATTAAATGTACTCGAAATACAAGCTCTTACCGAACATGCGATGGCGCTGGTCAGGAACACCTTACAGAGGGTTGCTCGGTCGGAGAACCTATTGGTCCAGCACTTCGGGGAGCTGGACCTAGATAGATCTCCGCCCTGCGTCGCCACTAGGCGGATCCTCGACGCGGACAATTAATGCTATCAAGAAGGGATATCCAACAGCTCGACACAAGATGAACACCAGAATGTGACTCCTGTGGCATGACCGAAAGCCACCTCGTAGAGACTAGAAGGGTCAGGAACTTTGCGTCCAGCCTTGGAGCATTAGCAGATCTTAGAAGAGATCACTTTATTATTTCTTTACGTGTTAGCGGAATTAAGCTTCTTTAGTCTATACCAGTGCTTCTAAACCATTTTTCCTCGCGGCCCCTCATCAGCTTTGTATAAAGTTGGCGGCCCTATTGACATAAAACAATAAAACAAGATTATATCAGGGAAGTTTTATTTTTTAAAGAACAAGTGTTAATTATAATAATTTTTGTAAAATTAATGTGATCCTTGAGCTTGTATTTCTCGGACAAGCTTGTCTATATTAGGTTTAATTTTGGATAATTTCAGCCTTACTTCTTCTTGAATGTTTTTCAAACTATTTCTCTATTTATTTTTTATATACATTAATGCAGAAAAGGAAGTTTCGCATAAGTATGTAGTTGAAAATGGGATCAAAAAATTCGAGGCTTTGTTTGACAGTTCCGGATATGAATCTTTCACAAATACCTAAAAATCTTCGAGTACAAGCTGATCGAATTTACTTTTTAAATTACCATCAGTTGACAGTTCTATGAACTGTCCTTCTTCTAGTGCTGTCAGACCTCCATTTTCTGATGTAATTGCAATCGAGTATGGATTCCTAATCCATGCTTGGTTGGCTGTTGGCAGGGGAAAATACTCACGAAATGTGATTTTTAATGCGTCCAAAATCCTGGAAAAAGAGTGATTTATCGCAATCAAGTAGAGTCTCTTCATTTTCTTCTAAAAATTCTTTTAATTTGAGAAAAGAATAAAACTTATTTTTTCTAACATGTTGCAGCCACAAATGCAATTTTTTTATCATTGCTTTAATCTTAGCTTCGACTTGAAACTTTGAAATTCCATTTCCTTGTAAATTAAAGTTTAGTAAATTCAAGTGGTTGAATATATCTGCCAAATAGGCCAATCTGGTTAGCCAACTACTATCGTTGAAACGGTCTGCGAGATGGAAATTTTTCTCACTGAGAAATAATCGGACCTCGTCCTTTTGTTGAAAGAATCTGGTCAGAACTTTTCCTCGTGACAACCAACGAACTTCTACGTGCAGTAAGAGTTGATGATAATCACTATTCATTTCTGTACATAATTTTTCAAACAGTCTTGAATTTAATGCTCTGCTTTTTATAAAATTAACCACTTTAATAGAATCATCCAATGTTGCTTTTAGTTGATCAGGAATCTTCTTTGCAACGAGAGCTTCTTTGTGAATGATGCAGTGAAAGCAAGGAATCGAGGGCATAATTTCCTTTACACGTGCTGAAAGTCCTTTAAATTTTCCACATATGGCCCGAGCTCTGTCAGTAGTTACACCCACACATTTGGACCAGTTTATATTATGTGATATTATAAACTGATTTAAGCAGTTGAAAACATTTTCAGCAGTTGTATGTTGTATAGCAGACATGAACAACAGATCTTCCAAAACAGATTTGTCATAGATGTAACGAACGTAACACAGCAATTGTGCTTCATTTTGAATATCAGTAGATTCATCCAACTGCAGAGAAAAATGAGAAGACGAACGAACTCTGTGAATCAGATCTTCTTTTATATCACTTGCCATTGCATGTATACGCCTTTTGACCGTATCATTCGATAAAGGGATGTTTCCTAGTTCTTTGACAGCTTTATCGCTAATTAAAGTTGAAACCATTATTTTTACAGCTGGTAACAGCAACTCCTCTCTTATAGTATGAGCCTTTCCACATTTAGCAATCAATTCTGAAACTTGAAATGAAGCTCTTAACGCATTTTATTTTATACTAGCATCAGCTACCATATTCTTAGCGATTGTTTGTGTACTTTAAAGACGTTTTTGTTTGAGTTTAAAAAAATCAATTGGTTTATTTGTGAGTTCTTTATGTTTCGTTTCCAAATGGCGCCTCTACTTTGATGGTTTCAAAGCTTCATTTGATAGTACCTCACAACAGATTACGCATTGTGGTTTTGGATTATTTACTGGCCCAATAACTGAAAATCCATGTGACAAAAAATCATCTGAATATTTTCTAACTCTTTTTGCAGTACTTTCATCCTTTACACCACCACCGAGATTTTGTTTCTGATTTGAACATGAAGGATCTTGAGATCCATCCCATTCACAATTGCAGTTAGTCAAATCTGAAATACAACATGAACATGTATTCTTTTAATCTGAAATTTTTGATAAATGAAGATTTTCAAATGTCAAGACGAAAGTGCACAAAAAATTACTAAGGAAAGCTTAATTAAGTTTATTATAAAATATTCCATGTTTAGTTTCAATTTTCTCCAAACCCACAAGCGATAGGTATTGGAAAACTGTATTAAGCTTTATGTAATAAATTTTTGTGAACTTCGGTCCACTTTACGTTATACTTAATTTGTAGTTAAATTGGATTACAAACTTAGTTCTAATATTAGAATGACATTAAGAAAAGTGTAATACATACAAATTTGGAACATAATTTATATTGTAAATTATTATTTTTTGTTAACATCCATTTTTTTAAGATATTTGTTTGAATTATGACCTAACTCAGTATGTGTGTGATACACGTGTACTCCATTCCAGGTTTCGAACCAAATTTGGTTCAAAATCACTCTTTTTACATGCAACGTATTTTCTGTATAAGTGGCCAAAACTAATTTTTATTTTCTGCGGAATTAAGTATTATGTTTCGGTGTGTTCACGACATACTGATATTCATAAAATCTTTAAAATTGTACTTACTAAGTTTTCGTCAGAATATTAACAACTAAAACCACTTTGGAAGATTACTTATTACAACAGTATTGAAATGAAATTATTTTAATGCGTATGCATCAGCAGTGAACACTAGTCTGCAGTTTGTAGTGGGTGACGCGCATCTCTCCAAAGATGACTAATGCTTTCGGAGAAGTAAGCATTATGGTAGCAGTGGTGGCTCGTGGTTAAAATGTTTGAAAGTTGCAAAATGTAGACATAATAAAATTTTAACAAGGCTTCGCGGCCCCTTGAAATATCTTCACGACCCCTGACGGGGCCGCGCCCCATGGGTTGAGAAGCGCTGGGCTATACCATTTGCTAGAAATAATTGTTTCTCGAGAACATTGCAGCTGTCACATGAAAAAAAAAACAAGAGAACTTGATCATAATAAAAAAAATGAAATTCGTGGGAAGGTAGACTAAATATACATTTTTTAAAATATTATCATTTAATTAAGATTTGCTAATAAATATTGTTGGTTAAAATCAAAGGTAACTGAATAATTAAAACGTTTGTTTAGATTTATTTCTGTTGTTATTGTATTACAGAAAATATAACAATGTATTTTAAGAAGAAAATATTTGTTTTAACAGTTACATACTATCTAAGGATGAATTATCACTATCTTCTTCTTCATTTCCTTCTAGAATATCGATAATGTTTGAATTTTTATTGATGTTAGCATAGTCAAGAGGCGTTAAGCCATTATTATCTTTAATATTCACGTTCGCCTCTTTTTTGAATAACTTTCGAACGATATCTTCATAATTCATTTCAACAGCATAATGAAGAGCAGTTTTACCGCTCTTGTCTACCTGATTAGGATTTGCTTTAAATTGTAGTAAAGTTGATACTATAGCGTAATTTCCAGTTTCTGTTGCTAAGTGAAGTGGCGTTGAGCCGGAATCATTAACGGTATTTACATTTGCCTGATTGCGAAAAATATTTTTAACAATACCCTGATGCTCAGGTATATTCACACGATTGTGACTAGCTTTAGATAAAAGTGTTTGTACTATTTCATCATGGTCTAATTTTATTGCATTATAAAGTAATGTGTTACCGCAAGTTTTAATATTTGAATTTGCTCCGTAGCTAAATAGTATTTTAATTATCTCCGCATTTCCTTTGAGTATAGCCATATAAAGAGGCGTGGGACAACCTTCGCATGCAAAATTAACATCTGCGCCATTATTTAACAAAATGCTGGTAATTATCGGATTCATACGTTGAATTGCGGCTATCAGAGGTGTCAAGCCACCTTGGCCTACATAGTTGATGATTGCCTTCTTGTCCAATAACATTTCCACAATATTTACGTTTTCAATTTTAATGGCAGTGAGCAGTGGAGTATCACCATATGCACTTGCTAGATTTACGTCTGCGTGACAGTCCAAGAGAAATTCCACAGCCGATGCTTCATTGGTTTTTAGAACAGATCCTAGATGAGTACGACCGCATTCATCCACACTATTAACATCTTGCCCGTTTCTTGCCAATATTTCAATCATTGCTGTATTTTTGTGTATAGCAGCATAAGCAACAGCGGTATAATGACCTCTTTCGTCGATCCAACGCTTACAGGTGTTTAAGAAAATGTCATCAACCACCTTTTTATTTAATTTTAGAACAGCATTAGCATATTTTATCATTCTTTTCGGATTACTAAGTTGCACTCCGTATTGCAAAAGTCTTCTGATGAGTTTGTTATTGCTAGTATCACAAGCCAGGTCGATTTCATTTATTAAGTTAACTTCCGCCTGGTTTTGCACGGTTTTGATCAGATTCATAACTTTATCTGAATAAGCTGAATCATAAGTTGGATTAGCCGAACACATTTCGCTTAAATTCAAAAGCCATGTGGCAGCATCAAGGTCATTTTTTAGTTTTGCTATCGCCAGTAAAGTATTAGTAGAAGTTATAATTTTTGTGTCAGCTCCGCGTTCGTATAATAATTTTACCATCTCCGGATTTTTCTTTCGCGCAGCTACGTAAAGAGGCGTGACACCACATTTGGTTCTAAAATTTGGATTAGCGCCTTTGTTTAGTAATATTTCAACAATTTTTGTATGTTCTGATGGAAGAAGGGCTAATATATTTGTAAAATCTAATTTCTCTGAAATATGTGGGTTTGCTCCGTTTTGTAGTAGCATTTCAACCATCGGCCAATTGCCAATATTTATGGCAGAATCTAATATAGTTTCTTTAGAAATTACATTTTTAAAATTCACGTCAGCCCCATGACTTAATAACATTTCTAAGAGTTGTAGTCTTCTTTCCGACAATACAGATGCAATCAGCGACCTGTTAAATTTCTGTAGATTTTTCGAAAATGCTGTGATATAGAATGATAAATCAAAGCTGTATTCATGACTTAAACCAGATACAATTCGTTTCACTTTCAATGCGGAATATTTACCATAGTCCACAAAGTCATTCAGTAATTCTAGAAAGCACTCATCGTTATCGTATTGTCGAACAGATTCTATAAGAGTTTCCAGCGACGACACGTACGTTTGACTTGGAAAATTTACATTTGCACCTTTTTCTAGTAAGAATTTGACCATGTCTACACTTTTGTCTCTTATAGCATATATGAGAGGAGTTTCATAAATAAGAAAAGGATTTTTTTTTTCATCCCGTTCAATATCAGCGCCATTTTGCAATAGAAGCTCACAAATATCATTTCTTCTATCACGTACAGCGAAACAAAGAAAGTGAGAACGACTGATGCCCCTGTCTAAGTGATTGATTTGACATAATCCATCAAGAAATAGTATAAGTTCATCACCAGTCATAGCAGTTATGTTATACCTGTAATCATAACATTGCTTAAATAGTTTGAGTATCTTCTTACTAAATATTTCAGTTGCAAAACGACTTCGTTCATATGGGGTTACATCTTCATTAGAAGGACCGACTTGAGCTTTTAGGAGCATTTTTACAGTCTCTGTATCTCCGAACTGTATGGCGTCAGAAAGCCAAATTGAACCGAGACTGCGCATGTTTGTTTTTTCTATTAACATCTTTGTGACAATTTTATTTTCCATTTGTAAGCTCAGTTGAAAGATATCAAAACATTCTACGTATGGTTGTACCATCGCATCTGCACCTGCGTCTAATAATAACTCCACGATTTCAGTTTTTTGTTTGCCAACGCTGTACCATAATGGTGTACATCCGCAAATATCAGCAGCATTGATATTATCTCCACGTTTTATACATGCAGTTACAACATTGATATTAGAGTGTATCACAGCTATATGGAGCGGTGTGAGTAGTAATTCATCCAATTCAAAATATGTCGGTAATGAAGGTATGCTTTCTGACCATAAACATAGATCGCGAAATGTTCTAAAGTCTATTTCACCACAATATTTCACATAAAACACGTCACTCATTATATTAAGAAGAGAAGGATAAGTAATTATCATTTTGTATAGGCTCTTGAAATTAATATTCTTCCAGATATTTGAAATATTTAAATTTCTATTTATAGATGCATAGTAACTCCAATACTCTTGATGAATTGCAAAAAATTGAGGGATAACTTCTGCGATAGAGAACCATGAATTCCATTCGCAATAATTAATCCATGTCCAGTTAAGCAATTCATCATGTGAATACAAGTCGTAGCCACGTTCGCGCATGTATTGAATGATTATTTGCAAACATTTACCGTTTAAGCCGTGGTAACGAATAGCTGCTAAATGAAGGGCAGTTCGCCCGATACCATCTCTTTGCGTTAGCACCTCGTTGTCTCCCCTACATAAGTTTTCTATTCTCTCCAAATATACGTTATCGAATATCGTTGTTTCGGAAACAGTTGCGTCCAAAATAGCTTTATGTAAAGGAAACTGTTCAGTGTGTATAGCCAGTACGTCAAAATTACTGTTGTTTAACATTATTTCATAAATATATTTTGCGGCTTCTTTATTGGTAGTCTCAATTAACCACTGCGCAACAAAAAATTCGGCAAAAGTATGATGAACAAACACCGGTTCTCCATTCTCATCATAATGTTTAATGACGCCTAGCCTTGCAGAGTTGGTAAACTTTACCTGCTTCTTTCGAGTAAATCTTTGTATAACACTATCGTTACCGAATATTAATTTTAAAGCCAATTCCCAATGAAACATCAGGATATTTTCTTTGTCGATATTATCGAAAACATGCAAAGTGCGTGTACAGTAACGATTGATTTCGAAATCTACTATGCGTTCGTAAAGACTCCATCTACTCAAAAGCTGCAGATTTATATCGGAAGTTTGGGCAATTACTTTCAACATATTCAAATATAATGGATTCGTTGTAAATTCTGCTGGTATCCTCTGCAAACTTTCGTTATCAAAATTCCAGTTCTCCATGTATTTGGCACCATTGTATTCCTTATTAAAATATTCCAGTTTAGCTACTTGAATCTGGAACTGATTACTTAATAAATTGACAGTCAGTAATCTGGAGGCAATCACTATTTTCTCTAAACAAGCGTCCTCGTTAAGTATTTTTATTAATCGTAATACCTGTTCTCTACAGGTTGGAATCACCTCATCAAATGAATCTAACAGTAATATCAATCGTTTCTCGGTTTTCAGTAACAAGTTTAAGAACTGATTGTATTGCAGAGGTGCCTGTTTACTCCACAAAAACTTTATTGGATCTTTAAATAATTTCGAATTGTTTTCGCGTAAATCGAGTTGAAATTGGGCTAAATTACAAAATAATACATAATACTGAGAGTCACAGAATTGCATTAATGATTCCAGTAACGTAGTTTTCCCTATACCCGCTTCGCCAGTTACAACACTAATTTTGCTCCGCATCTCCTTAAAGAAATTCTTATCTGGAAAAACGGCTCCTGTAAAGTTTATATTTAAATCAGTGGTTTCGTTATTCAAGACAGTTTCATACTGGTTTTTGATATCAGTGGTCTTGCGCATATATCTGTCTAAATATACAGTACAAGTAATTTCTTTAATCTGGCCTATGATCGGCACTGCATTTCCATCACAGGTACTGTATACATTGTTTTCATATTGATCAATCAAGTAATTTTTCAATTCTCGAATACTTTCACTCAATCTGCTTTCTTCACCTGATTCCATTTTATCAGAATTTTCAGCATCGAGAGACATGTCATTTATAGTTCGATTCCTAGCAAACGTTAGTTTCTCATCTTCCATTCGTAGACAATAAATCTTGTAATTTGTAAATTTAGGATCTTCTCTCATTTTTGCACAAACTTCACTACTCTTGTCAAAGTGGCAATATATAGAAATATTATCTCCATTTGGTTGATCATCTTCATAATCCATCAGCTCTGGATTTACTATTTCGATGATGAACAATCTGTAATAATCACCGTCTAGACAATCTTTGCTCAAATACAGCCTTCTAGGTTCAATCAATTTCAGAATATCCGAGCAACTAAGAGTCTCCATTAATTTTTTGTCATTGTTAATAATTGCATGTAAAGAAACTGGTTTTCTTCCTTGAAATGAAACTAAGATCGATTGTAATAATTTATCAGCTTCTGTTTCCCCTAAATTTTCAATAACGGTTAAATCATAGTCTTTCTTATCGGGATATGAGTCTATTATGACGTAGTGTTGGTCTAGATGTGAGAATTCCTTCAATATTGAAAGAGTATTATTAGAATTTAAAACAAGTGGTAATTTTCTACACGCCCACAACTTAATAAGCAAATCTTTCAAGGTTTCGGGTTTGGCTGATTCAGCAGCGAATTTTTCTTTAATTTCATAAGACATTCTCCCTCCGTCATCGACAATTGCGTTCCATTGATCGAGAGTAATTTTGTCGCGAATACTTTGAAAAATACATCCGAATAAAGAGGTTTCAATGTTTGCTTTTCTTTTTACAATAGTAATGTTATGCGATAATGTGAAGTTATTCCATGCGAGCGCCGATTCTTCTTTAAGTGGAATTGTTTTCGTAGGTATAACAATCGAATCAGAAAGACAAATTCTTAGCAGTTCACATTCAAAATCCATTTTACTCAAGCTGCCCTTTTTATTCTTATTGTTAGTCAAGTAGTTGTCAAGATACTCAATTATGTGTGCAGCATCGTTCGATTTCCACATATTTTGTAATTTTTTTGCAATTATGTATGAATTAGGTTGTCGTAGGAATATATAAAAGTCGTTGGAGAATTTTTGATGGTCGTTTTGGTCTTCTTTTTGATCTTCTTTCTGGTCTTGTTTTTGATCTTCTTTTTGACCTTCTTTTTGATATTCTTTTTGATCTTCTTTTTGATCTTCTTTTTGATCTTCTTTTTGATCGTCTTTTTGATCTTCTTTTTGATCTTCTTTTTGATCTTCTTTTTGATCTTCTTTTTGTTCTTGTTTTCGACCTTTTGCGGATAATTTGTAGACATTATTAGAAATAATTGATTCATTATTGTTAAGTATACGTTTTTGAATTTCTAGTTCTTTGAACCAAGTAGTTTGAGATGAGACATTTTGACAGGCGTAGTACCAAAATTGAATATTGTCTTCGTTAATCTTGCCAATATTCTCCAAACATTTCCATTTCTCCTCCTCCATTATTTCATTGTATCCCTTCAGGTATTTGTTGATTTTTAGTTTTATTCTACCAGACTTTGCTTGAATAACGTATAGGCAGAATTTAGTTGATCCATGATAATTGACCATTAACACGATATCATCGAACGGATAGAATTCTATAACTTCATAGAGGATATGGTAATCCTTAACTGTTTTGTCTTTTGACAGCAATGATGCCAGGTATGCAGTAACGCTGCGTTGATATTTGTATCCTTGGCCAAAATCAGCCATTGTGGTTCAGGAGTACTGTTGATTATCTCTTCAGCTATAATAGTAAGATTATAACATATTTAACTTTGTTTCGCACATAGATATACATACATATTGTCGAAATTGACATCTTTGTTGACGTAATTCATAGTTCCTACTCCGGACAACGTTCATCAGACATGTCTAGTTGTGGTTTTCCTCGCGTTTACTGGAATACTCCTTGGCACCTGTACAATAATCGGAAATAATTGTGACATATTTCAACAATTTATACACAAACCAGTTTTTTATGAGACATCTAATTAAATGTCTCGTAAATACATTTAATTTAAAATGGTTTAAAATATTTTGAGATATATTGTTACATTTTAATTTCTAAATTATCAAAGTAAAATCACGTCTATAAAGTGATATACAACATTGCGACTACAAATAATAATGTTTATTTGACTATAATATAGTTAGCACAGTATATTAATATGTGTGTGTATTCGAACGTAATGTAATAAATAGGGGAGAAAGGGGAAATTGTGTTCACCAAAGGAATATAGGTCGTAGATAGGTCATTGATTTTCAAAACACTAAAATTTTAAAAAAGGAAAATAATTATAAAAAAAGATTAATTTACGAAATGATATACATTAAAAACGATGAAAACGCGGTAAATTTTAGAACGGATATTGATAATTTAAGCATTATTTATAATAATTTAATTCACGCTTGAATTTTATTAATATTCAGCGCTTGACTAGGTTTTTTGCCATGTTTTTCCCTAGTCCTTGAACAGAATTGTTAGAGCTTGACAAAAAATAGATTGATATACGAATAATTCAAATCATTTCAATTTTTATAGTTGTATTAAATCTATATTACTTCATAATATAATTAAAATTCGATATATCAATGAATTCTTTGTTTTTCAGATAATTTTGTTGATAGGCATGGCAATTTATATTTATATTATTAATAATTTGACACATATTAAATGTCAATTTCTTCCACTGAAGAAGTTATTTAACGAAAATATATTATTATATGTTATGGAATACAGTAGAAGTCCGATAATCCGGCACGTTCGGGACCGGCTCGGTGCCGGACTACCGAAAATTCCGGTCCATCGGGCGGTAATTATAAGAACAATTAGGTTAATAATTAAACTACAAATACTGTATGCAAATAGATACAACAAAGTTTATTTTACATTTCATATAATGTACATATGTACACGTACTGTAAAACATATTTCACTTAGATTTAAAAAGTCACGAATGTCTTTTTGTTTTCTTGACATTTGGCGTTTAGTATAAAATTTATTTCTAATGATATGGAAATCAATAATTTCTGAAGCACTGTAGCTAGTACTAGCTTCAGCAAAAGAGATAAACTTATTTAGTGATTCTGCAGCTTCTGCCCAGCTGATTTTTTCCTTTTCTTGCGTTTCGGCATCTGAGTCACTTTCTTCAAGATTTTGAATCGGTTAGTTCTTGTTCAACAGGCTCATTCTCGTCGATTAGAAGCCACTCCTCTATTGTCGATTGTCAGCACTTCTAACGACATCCAAAACTTTGGTCAGAGCGTCTTGTTGGTTTTCTTCCTCATCAGTCTGTAGAGTTAGGTGAGATGCAGGGTTTGCAGCTGGCCAAAGTTTTCTCCAGCATTTTTGGAGTGTTGTATTTTTTACCTGGTTCCAAGACTGTGCAATAGCATAGACGGCATCTTTTACTGTAAACTTCTTTTGAAAATCAGTCACGTCACAGTCGGCATTTAACAGGCCTTGAATAAAAGACCTTCTATAAAAGCATTTAACATTTTGAATAACCTCTTGGTCCATAAGTTGAATCAAAGATGTTACGTTAGGTGGGAGCAGAGTAGCAACAATATTTCCAGAAACTAACTCATCTAGTGGCGAGTGGGCTTTGCAATTGTCCAAAAGAAGGATGGCTGTAGTATTTTCTGGTAGACCAAGGCTTTTGAAGGATTCCTTGACCTCAGGCACAAAGTGGTGAAAAAAACCAGTCTTTAAAGAGGGCGGCAGTCATCCATTCATTTGATTGAGCATCGTATTGGACAGAAAGTGTGTAATATTCTTAAAAGCCCTGGGTTTTGCAGATTTACCTTTCACAAAAGGGGTCACTCGGTGGTTTCAAGACGCATTAGCACATAGCAAAACGGTTAATCTGTCTTTGTTTTTTTTAAACCCTTGGCTGCTTTTTCTCCTCCCCCAGCTAGTGTAGATGTTGGTAAATATTGCCAAAATAGCCCTGTTTCATCAGCATTGTAAATCTGTACAGGTGTTAAATCATTATGAGCCACGATTTTCTCAAACTCGTCATTGTATTTTTCTGCAGAGTTTTGGATTGCTGAAAGTGTTTCTCCAGTTACATCAAGTCTTCGAATGCCATGCCGAAACTTAAAGTTTCTGAGACAACCATCAGAATAATTACATTCACTTTCAGCAACTCCTAAATCTTGGCCGAATTTCTTTGCCTTTTCAACAATCATTGGCCCTGTTACCAGCTTTCCTTCAGAACGTACTGCACTAAACCATTTGAACAATACATTATTTAACTGTTCCAGTTTTGGTTTTTTTAATGTTTGTCTAGAAGCCAATTTTTCAACCGATTGAGAAGCAAACTTCATTAGTTCATCTTTTTGTTTTTTAATGTTGTAAATAGTTGATGAGCCAATATTAAACTCATTCATTAAAACATTTCTATTGCAGTGCATTGGGGCCGTGGCCTGTGCAGCGACTCATAATTAGTATAAATACGAAGTTTCATTGTTATTAGATAGTTAGTCTTTGAGCTATCGTCAACCAAGTAACATAATCAGGAGTGAAAAGTGAAATATGGAAAAAATCGAATATCGTGCCGTTATAAAGTTCCTTACCAGGCAAGGAAAATCAGTCGCGACCATAATGAATGAGATGTCATTGGTTTACGGCGACTCTTGTCCAGAAAAACCATGGTGTACAAGTGGTATAGTTTATTTAAACACGGAAGGGAATCCCTTGAAGACGACCCGAGGCCGGGCAGGAGCATTGAGGTGACCACGCCAGCACTTATCCAAAAAGTTGAAAAAATTGTACTCGAAGATGCTCGACTAAAGAAGAAACAACTCGCAGAAATGGTTGGAGTATCCGATACAACAATTTTTAAAATCCTACACGATCATCTCGGCATGTCTAAGGTCAGCGCAAGATGGGTGCCGAGAATGCTCACGCCGCCGCAAAAACAACAGCGCGTAGAGTGTTCGCGTGCATTTTTGGACCTCTGTAATGAAGACAAGGATGGTGTATTGAGTCGAATTGTTACTGGAGACGAAACTTGGATTCATCATTATTAGAGCGACTAAAAGAAGCCATTAAAGAGAAAAGACGGGGAAAATTGACGAAAGGTGCGCTGCTTTTGCACGACAACGCGCCCTTCCACAAGAGCCGCCTTGCGTTAGCTGCCCTAAGGTGGGCTTCGAAATTGTGAATCACCCACCCTACAGCCCAGGCCTGGCCCCGAGTGATTATTACCTGTTTTCGAAAATGAAAAAAGAGCTGAGGGGTAAAAAATGTACTGCCGATAATGAAGGCAGTTTCGGCGTATTTTGCAGATAAAGAGAAATCATTTTTTTATGAGAGTATAAATAAATTAATTGAAAGATGTGAAAAATTTATCCGTCTTGCAGGTAATATATTCACCTGAAAAAGAAAAATAATTTGGTTTTTTTATTTCCACCCCTTATCCCCCATTCCGCGAATATAAAATCGCTCCCTCGTATGTAGCCTACTTTGTGCAAATTGAAGTGGTCTGCTTCGACAGTAGCAGAATAAATATACATTTTTCTCTAAAACGGCTGAAGATAGATAGGTACATTCTAATATCAAAAGAAAAAGAATTTGATTTTAAATCCAACCCTGTAAACAGATATAGGGTGACCCATTAAGAAGAAACAGAGCTATTGTCATTTAAATGTTTCCAAATGTTGGCGCCAGTAACTATATGTCAACAAAAGGATTCGTACATGTTAATATAGGAAATAGTAAAGCAATTCAAGACGTGTTGATTTGTGCAAACCAAAATTTTCTACCTGTTTTGGTTTTGATCCTACAGCTCATTAACGAGAGCGCTGCAATTGCAAAATTTTTGATAAAATATTTATTTTCTGGAAAACAAAAGCACATAGGTCTAGGAAGGTCTGAATAAAAGTTACTTAAAATATCATGTAGAATCTAAAAAAATATAATATATAGGGTGATCCATTTAAAATAAAGAGAAGAAACCGCGTCAGCTGGGACACCCTGTATAGTGTATTTGAAATAAGCGAGTTATAATTGTTAGACATTGTTGGAATTGAGTGGTATGTGGAAAACGTCCTGTATAAAAAAATTTACATTTTGAAGGACGACACATTTTAGTGATGTCTTGCAATTCGCCATGTCAAATTTTAAGTTCGTAGCGTTTTTGTTTGCAGCAATATCGTGAATTATTTGGGACTGTTTTTTCTAGAAAAATTGAAAAAAATTGAAATATCTCAAAAACTAGTAATTTTTGGTATATGAGATAGTACATGAAATTTACTCAAAATTTGATAGATAATTCAAAATTAAAAAGCTAGTTGGTGTGTACTTCTGGTGTTCTGGAAGCAGAAGATATCTGAATTTATGCTAATTTCTAAACACCCTGTATAAATTTTGTTAAAAGTTATGACAGTTTTCAGTATCTATGACGCTGTACTGTCTTTTGAAAAAGTTTGGCATCATACGGTTCAAAACACTTCACAATATTAACTTTTCTTGACAGAGTACCTTAATACAAAATATTTGCAAATAATGCGTTGAATCTATTGCATTAAAAATGCCATTCTATTTAAAATAATAAAGTTGCTATTTACTTCCGATATAACCGGAAATCGGATTTGGTTGGAAATATTTGAAAAAAATAAAAACAAATGCAAATTTCAAATTCAGAATCTTTGTACTAGCAGGAGATTCTCTAAACCTTCTAACTAATAACGTACTTATAGATAACTTATTCAAGGTAGTTATTTACGGTCATGTATGTACTATATCTCCAAAAATGTATATAAACAAATAATTGTAAATATACAGTGTGTTTTTGCGTATGTTTGAAGTCAATAGCTTATCTAGAAATTTTATCAATACTACTTAGCGCAGATAATTATAGATGGATTAACACTATCTTTAGATTAATTTAAAAAACTTTTTGAAAAGATTTTATGCGATGTCTAGATTTATTACTGATATTAGGTAATTATTTTCTGAAAGAAAATCCGTGTAGACTCATGTAAATACTATGTAAGAATCTGACAATTTGATGGCTTGCTTGTTTCAATTTTAATTTACTTTACTTTACACAATAAAGTAAGTAATACATCTGTTAGAAGTATTGTTTAGTTTAATGGTATTAGATTAATGTTTTTAATATAAAATAAAAGTTACAAATATATAAGTATACAAACCTTTAAAGGCACTACACAACACCTAACAAAACACGTTAAGTCATTGAAATAAGATCAAGTACTATGATTCGTTATATTTTTAACAGGTCACGTGAAATTGATAAAATATCATTGCAGATATGAGAGCAGCGCGATCGCTATTTTTAAAGGAAGTACATATTTACTTATTTGGTACTGGAACATCTACATAGATATTTTTCAATTCAGTTTCGACGTAAGTCAAAATGTGTGTAAATTAATCTCTCATATACTCGTATACTAGTAATGCGATGCTTGATTGTAGGGGAACAGTGGGTACAGTGAGACTGAAAAATTGTATTCTAATTTATTAACCAAAAAATACAGAGACTGATACATTTATTCTGTGTAATAGATAATACATACCATGATGAACATGTGAAAATACATTTATATCATTATTCTAGGCTTAACAATAAAACATCATTAAAAGAAAAAAAAATTAAATGTCTCACTGTTCCCATCAAGGGTGGGTACAGTAAGACAAAGAATAAGATTAGCGAATATCAATAGAATCAAAGTTTATTTCAAATTTGAGAAAAGCCTGTTATCGTTTTGTTTTGCCATATTCCTTAGGCCTCGGTGAAATCATTTGTATATCGGATTTGGGAACTACTACTACATGTGATACATTCGGATAGATGAATGTTTGATGCACCTTTAAACATTTCCGAAGAAATGTTATTTGAAATTCATCGGCTGTATCACTAGATATTATTTTACCTATGTAATAGACATCACTTTTTGCTAAACATTTAACTAGCACATAATCATCCTGGCTTGGTTCACGGTCGAGATCGCTAAATGTAATATTTGGTTCAGGAGACGAAGTATGAAAATTTTCGTCATCAGACGGATCCTGAAAAAACAACTCTGTTACGTTGTCTCCGCTGTCATCATCATCCAGGTCCTTAAAGATACGTTTTTTCACTTTTTTTAAATTTTTTTTTACTCCTGACTTTTTAGAAGCTTCTAGGTCAATTTTTTCTGGAGTGTCTGTAGCGATCATTGTGCGGCCCCTACTTCTGGGTCTTTTACCTGAAGTTCGCGGCTTAGCTTTCGGAAAACCACGAACCTCTTCTGGTGAAATAAAGGCTTTTGTAGTGGGCGACAGTTGTTTTCCGGTAGGAGTCTGCATAATATCGCTGTTCGATATTCTGCTAGGGTTATTGTCGGAAATTTCAAACTCGACGATGCTTGACTAAATTCTGCATTGCTCATATTCGGCAGTTCGTTAGTTTGCTGGATGTTATTATCACCATGCACAGGTCTGTCTGTGACCGAACTTGGAAGAAAGTGCTCCTCTTCAAAAATATGGCGGTCATATGGGAAAATTTCTGCCTTTTAAAAAACCGGCGTAAATATTTTCTGGTTTCATTGCTTTTGGATAGGCATATCCAACGCAAGCTGCCACATCATAAATACTGAAAGTTTCATCGGGATGGGCCATCATCCAAGAATCTACTGCAGCATTATAGAATGTTTGAAACGGTTTCATTAGACCAATATCCAAAGGCTGCAATTTGTGTGTGCACTGTGGTGGTATCGTTAATATCGTTATACCATTATCTTTACACAAATCGATGACTGGAATTGATAAATGGCTTTCATGGTTATCCATGATAAGCAGAGAGGTATTCTCCTTCGATGCAGTATTCTTGATGAAATGTGTTATTACTTCAATAAAGCATTCAGAATTCATCCATCCTCCCTTAGTTGCCAGACCAAGGGTTCCAGTAGGTGCCGCAGTAATCATGTGATTTTTAAAGTGCACACGTGGAAAGATCATTATTGGTGGAATATGATTACCAGCAGCACTAACAACGCAGCAGGTGGTAACGAGTGCCCCACGTTCAGCACTAGTTACCTTATTAACCTGCTTTGACCCTTTCTTAGCCAGAACTCTTTGTGAAGTTTGTACTGTAATTGTTCCTGTTTCATCAAGATTATAGACACGCAACCCCTTTCCGAAGTTCGGATGTCTTTGAAGCACAGCTTGAAGTTTGTCAAAAAATAAGTTAACGTTGTGAGGATTAAAGCTGGTGGCGCGGGACAAGCTACAATCCTCTGGACTGCGTAGCGATAGAGTAGAAAACTTCTTTCGGAACCCTTTAATCCAATCAATCGAAGCTTGCTTGTTTTTTTCTCATGACTGAGGCACTCTTAAATTATTTTTTCTAGCCAATTAATATCCCAAATATTGTGTATCTTTCAAAGTGAGGCCATAAAACATATTGGCACATTTAATAATATAATTGTGCAACGAGAGTTCTAATTCTTGTGAAAATATTTTATTGATCTCGTAGTTTGGTCGCATTCGGGTTTCTGAGTTTGCCCTGTATTTTTTAACATAGCGGCAAAGTGTTTGAAAAGACACACCTTTTTTCGTGGCAGCATCTCTTAGTACATACTTCTTCTCAACGACAAGTCGAATTGCTTCTTTCATTGTGTCTTCAGAGAATTGCCCTATTTTCTTATCCGTTCGATTTTTTCGTGGTATTTCGTGGTAAAAAATAAAAAGTATTTAACTTCAACTATACTGGGCAGCAGTGGGTCATAATTAGGGAACAGTGAGACCATATCTCACGACGATATTTATGGAACTGAAACGCGTAATTACATGGTGGGAGGTTAATGAACATTAGTTTTATTTCAGTGTAAGCAGTTCTACCCAAGATTATGTTTTAATTAGAAATTCAGGCCTACTGTCAGATTCTTGTATATTTAATATAAAGTCGTTGGGTATTGAATTAGGACTACCTACTTTCGGATGCCGGATCTGTTCCAGGTTCAAAAGGTTTCGGTACTTTTACATTTGCCATAATTTTCTTTTATTAATTTACGCTGCCACCATGTTATATGAAATAAAATAATACACTTTAACTTGATATTCTATAACGTATATTCTCTAACGATAATAATATGACATTCGGCAAGTACATTGACTTCAACAATAAAGAAAGGTAGATACTATACTTTGAGTAATGTCAAAAAGCTCAGCTACAAAAACATGAAGCTCTAATATCAAAAATTAAAAAAATACTGCAATAATATATGTAATGTGTAATGTATAATGGTGGACCACCTGGTCATCCGAAGGTTAAACTCAGACTGAAAATCCGGGCATAATAGAAATAGAAATGGTTTAGGTTTTATAAGTCAAATGACCTGAGGTACACACCGGTCCGAGGTACAACACTCTCTACTACAGATAAAGGAATAACCTAAAATATTAAATAATATAATTATAATTCTTAATCTAAAATAAATGAATTAATTAAAATAAGAATAGGCATGAACATATTCTTCTGCATAAAATCAACTGCTACTTTACCTTCATTAGATATTTATAGTTTGATATTAGGTTTTCAGATATTGTTCTAACCGCAAATTTTAAACCCAGTGTCTGTCTACTACAATCAGTAACGTTTTTTCCACCCTTATTATAATTATCTCTAACGTCTATAATATTTGAAGAACACATTTATTAATCTGTTCAAGGTTCAAAATATTTTCTACTGTCGCATAAGATGAACATGTTGTTGAAGGAGAAATAAAAACACAGAAGCTCTTTGTAAAGAAGCTTAATTTATTGATACCAAATTAAATTTGCATTAATTGAAATAGTTAACACAATAAAAAATAAAATCACATCATCATTAATATTAATCTTTTTTATATTCTCTAAAAGTAATATTCATATTTCTTCGCGCCTATGTATATACAACCATGAAGAGCGCAGTAGCCTTCACATTAGAAATTGCCACCTTTATGTAGCAATAGTTGAATGATATTAATATATCCCATAGACACAGCCAACTTGAACGCTGCAACAGTATCTTCATAAACAATATAAACGTTTTCTTGCAATAACAGTTCAATAATATTCATATTTTTTGTTTCGATGGCCCCTAAGAACGCGGTATAACCTTCTTTACCTTTAGCATTTATATCTGCCCCTTTTTGTACTAACAACTTCACGACATTATCATGCTTTTTCATGACGGCAAGATGCAAAGGCGTAAATCCTAATTTACATAAGCCGTTTACGTTAGCTCCTTGTTCAAGAAGTGAATCAACAATAACTACGTATCCTCTGCCTGCGGCTGTATGGAGAGGAGTATAACCACCTGATACTGCATTCACATTAACTCCTTTGTTTAACAATAATCGGACGGTATTAATGTCTCCGCAAAGTGCAGCAAGTGTAAGAGCGAACTCTCCACCTTCACGATCAACACATATTTTTTCTTCCAACAGTAAGGAAACCATATTTATCCGTCCTGCTTTGGCCGCTACAAATAAAACTGAATCCCCGTTTTTATTTTTAGCGTTAATATTCGCTCCTTTTTCTAATAACAATCCAAACATCTTATCACTTCCCATTTCTGCTGCCTGATGAAGAACTGTATTACCGTTCAATTGTAAATCATCAATCCTTGCTCCATTTTCTAAAAGTAGAGGGACAATATCGATATCTTCCGTTAAAACCGCTATAAACAGAGGGGTAGATCCGTGTTTGCTGCGTGAATTCGTATTTGCCCCGTTTTGTAATAACAGCTCGCTAATTTTTCTATGGCCTTGCAGGAGTGAAGTGTGGAGTGGCGTAACGCTATATTCAGCTGAAATATTCGTATCTGCTCCGTTTTCTAATAAAATCGCGACAATATTTTCATTGCCTTTTTGCGCAGACGAATAAAGCGCTGTAACGCCATCCATTCGTCGAACATTCACACTAGCTCCACTTCTCAATAACAGTTTAACAGCATTTACGTTTTTGTTGTATCCAACGAGCAAGAGAGGCGTTTTTCCGAACATATCTGCAGTATTCGGATTGGCACCTCTTTCCAATAAAATCTGCATTACATCGGTGTTATTTTTTGATGCAGCAATAAGTAGAGGTGTATAACCGTATTTATCTGGATAATCAACATTAGCTCCATTCTTCAGCATATATGTAATAACTTCAATGTTATTTTCATATAGAGCTACATGGAAAGGCGTGAAACCGTTTTTACCTCGTAGATTTAGATCTCTGTTTTTACTTAATAACCGATTAACGAGCTTTATATTACCAGAACGTACAGCATTATAAAGAGGTGTATTTGTAATAAATTCACATGAGTCTCTACTTAAATACATGGCACGTTTTTCCTCTTTTTGCTTATCTTCAGTATCTTTTTCCCGCCACAATTCGGCGGTAATTTTTGCATGATTTTGTTTAACAGATATATCTAGTGGTGTCTCATCGGTTTCATTTTTCAAATGTTGCGGTGCTCCATACTCCAGTAAGCAGCGAACTATATCCAAACATCCAATTCTTACCGCGATGTGCAACGGAGTATCGTAGTTTATAGTACGACGACAGATATTTGCCCCAGCCTTCAATAACATTCTTACCACATTAACGTTCATTGTGTATACGGCTAAAGAGAGTAAAGTCACTCCATACACAGGCAGAATAATTGGTTCGATAACCACATCCCCAACCTGTAATAAGAACTTAACAACATCTTCATTCTTATTTCTTTCGCAAACCGTTTTCTCATTGATAGTTACTACATCTTCAGATCTGATCAAAAAACATCGCATGATGCTGTAATTTAGAGGTGTATAACCAAATCGATCTAACGCGTTTACATCGGCACCTGCTTCGATCATGCGCTGTATTATCTCTACGCTACCGTAAATAGAAGCTATGTGTATTGGACTTAACTGTCCTTCAAATCGAAAGTCTTTAATCGATGTGGGAATGCCTGCTGGAACTAATTCTAAGCATTCTTGGTAAAGATTGCGGAATATTTTGTTTCCGTAATTTTGCAAAAACACCAAATCAGCAATTACGTTAATAGACATTGATGTCGCAATAGCATTCAGAAACAACATAGTAAAGCATTTCGTTGGAAATATTGTTGTCGAGCAATTATGTTTCTCAATTTTTTTTCTATGTAACTGTAAATATGTTTTTACAACGTCCCACTTATGAAACACACAAACAAATTCAAAACTATCAGGTTGAACATATTCAGACCAATTCCAATCCATTACAAAATCAGTTTTGTCTATACAAGAATGACTTTTTAACATTGACGATATGATCATTTCAAGGATATCTAAAGTTGTTGGCAGGCGGTGTGAATATTCACAGCTAATTATTGCAGCATGGAGAGCAGTTCTACCCAGCTTATCAACAGTATCCCAACACTTTTCATTTTCCTCCATAATGTCTTTTATCCTGAGAATATCCGCTTGTATTACAGCTTTTTGCAAAGGAACGTCTTCGAATAGAATATTTAAGATGTGTAATTTATGTTCGTGAAACATTTGTCTATAAAGGCACCTTGCGGCACTCTTATATACACTTATTTGATGCGCTTTAGCCATCCATCGTGCGACTAAAAATTCCACAAAACTGCGATGATAAAATATTGGACAACCATCTTCATCGAAATCAACTACAATACCAACCTTAGTCATATCAAAAACCTCATCACATTTCCAGAACAATTCCTGTTCAATCATCTCTCTGCCAAACATCGCTACTAATGCAAGTCGCTCAAATATAAACACAGCCCGCTCCACTTCAGAATCATATAAAATGCGATAAGTTCTTCGTAAACAACGCCTAATCTTCAAATTAATAACTTTCTCATATAGACTGAATTTCGTAATATTTAGAAGTTGTTCCTGATTGACACAAATCATTTTTACGAAATTCAAATATAGGGGATTTGTCAGCAAGTCAGATGAAAGATTATTTAATACATCCTTGCTTAATTGCCAATATGAGGAACACTGTTTTTCCTCCAAAGGCTCTATTTTGATTAATTGAACGCCAAATTGGCTCATCAATATTTTGCA
Source organism: Holotrichia oblita (assembly GCA_023690525.1). NCBI lineage: Eukaryota > Metazoa > Arthropoda > Insecta > Coleoptera > Scarabaeidae > Holotrichia > Holotrichia oblita. The sequence continues at coordinate 41,796,912 of CM043023.1, forward strand.
ATTTTCAATTCGTGTCGCGATAATTATTTGTGTTCCATAACTCGCGATGAAGCGTATGAAATCTAGCACTTGTTTCTCACAAGCTAATCTTATTTCATCAAAGGAATCTAAAACCCAAATTAATCTGTTGCTGGTCCACAATTTAGATACAAAATTGATATGTTTTTTCGGTATACTCTGCTGAGCCTTTTTCAATATAAAACTCATTAGATCAATTCCCTGGCTTTCACTTTTATTTTGATCTATTTGCAAGTTTATCAAATCGTAGAATATAATGTAATTTTCGGTGGAATATTTATTACATAACCATTTGAGAAAGCTCGTTTTACCTATGCCGGCATCACCGGTTACAACAGCTATTTCATTAGTGTGTCTTCTGATTTCATCAAAGAAGTCGTTCTCGGTATACTTCAAACCATCATACGATATATACATTTCCAAATTCTTGCAATGTTGAAACCGTAAGACATTCAACTGACCGTCCTTTACATATATGTCGAATACTGGATATCCAAGACGACACAATCTACACCAATCGTCTTGTTGTTTTTCCCTGTCATCGACCTTAACAAAATAAACTTTCTTATTTGTTGAAGTAATCTCAGTAGTGATGTCATCTACGCTGCTGAATTGTACATTCTGACCAATAAAACCTACATCACCCGATACAAAGCAAATTCGTGTCTCGTCTTGTGAGTCTAAACAAGATATAGGAATTGTTGCTCCTCTTAAGTGTCTAGGGATATACTGGAGCTCATTAAGTGCGATTGGTTGCCCAATTATCGGAATCAACTGGCTTTTAAACGAATTGTATAACGGCTTCCCGTATTGATCCACGAAACAGTGACTTAATTTATCCGGATCTCCCTTAGTCAAAGTTAATTTTTTACCAGTACGTCGAAGGTGGTAAATCGTGTAGTTTTTAGATATATCAGCATGTGCTTCGATGACTTTAACGCATTCATCTATTTGACCAGGAGGACAGGATATCGTGATGTTATGCCCTATTAGATACGGTTCTATGAGATCCGAAATTTGTGTGCATTCATCATCTTCTACAATAAATGCCAAATAATTGCTACCTTTGTAATAATCTTCTTTTACAAATAGAGCCCTCTTTCGCATCATTTCAAGCAGGTTTACAGAAGTAAACGTTGACATTAACAACTTATCGTCAACTGATAAATCCTTAATCGTGACTGGTTCGCGACCTTGTAATGAAATTAATGTATTTTTTAGGATCATGTCTTGTAAATCGATGTTAACGATGCTGCTCAAACTACTAAATATGTTCAACTTGGAGGCAGAGATTTCTTCATGCCGATTAGTCCAATCATCTATTATAATGTAGCTCCTCTTCAGATGTTTGTATCTCTCAAAATTGTCTAGCTTAGTATGAGTTCTCAGAATTAGAGGTAGATCGCCACATTTCCACAATTCTATCATTAATAATCTCAGAGTATGCGGTGGGTCCATCCAGTATCGTAGTTTTTTGGTATTGGAATAACTTAAAAATTTCCTGATGATATCATCATCCAAATATTTCTGTTTATAAATGTCCATCTCACACTCAATATTAACATTCAAGACGGTGTTTATTCTGTGCATTAAGCAGCTATGTAGGCAAGGTTCAATTGCAAAATTTTGCATACTGTCAATTGCTGTAATATCATGTTGTAAAATAATTTCGTTAAAAATAGCAACGCGGTCATCGTCAAGTTCTTCCAATGATATCAAGGGTGGAATATCTTCACTGTAGCGTATGGACTGCAATTCAACTTCGAACACTTCTTTGCGCAATCCCTGTTTATAAAGATCATCGTTGTTAAAATAGTCTTTTACGTAGTTAATAATATCTTTTGCGTTACTGATTGCGCATGCCTTTTGTATTTGTTTATTTAACTGATTATGGCGTGGTTGTTCTAAATACAGGCAGCATCGATCGAAGAAATGTTGATAATCTGAATTGTCCAAATCTTTGGAGGCAAATTTCCAGTATGAATTACCAAACGGAAGCAAAATATTGCCAATTGCGTTACTGTCCTCGGTATTTCGACACACGTTTAATTGGAATGTACGGTCCTGGCGGCAAAGGAGTACCGGCAACTGTATACCTTTATCACAGAAAATGGCAAATCGTATGTTACTGGAGGGAATACCTTGTCGACATGGTAACTTTGGATTACTGAGAATCTTATTAAAACACTGTATATACTCGGATAAGAAATATTCAATTTTTGTCCCTTTCAAATTATCGCTGACGTTGAGTTTCTTCTTGTCTCTATATTTTACTTGAATTAAACATAAATGCCAATCGTCCTGATTCTTTAGTTTTATCCTACCAATGACATCGTCAAATTTACCAGCTGATTTTTCACTAGAGTAAATGATGTAATCATCGACTTGGTTGTTTCGAGATAGTTCAGCCACTAGTAGAGTTGTTACCCCATATTGGTACAACATTCCAATCTCGGACTGTGCTCCTTGGGTGCGTTTCATTATGGAATAGATTTTCTGAAAAAATGGGGAATGTCATGCAAAATTATAGATTTGGAAAGACAGTCAGAAGTAATGTATTGTCATTTATTGTATAGGAACAATTATTTCAATATTGAGCCGTTAATTACATTGTCCAACACAATATTTTTTCTCATACATCAAAAATAAGAAGAGGACTAATTACACTGGTGTGTCTTCTATTACTAATGAATCAAACCCAATACTTTTTTGTAGAACCTCATATTAAACGTTTACAACAACATGCACAATTTGAAAACACTTTAAATGTCTTGAAACGTGGTGCTTTGATTGCCTTTAAGAGCGTGACACAAAATTTTCTATGAGACACAAAATCTAACAATTACATAGCAATTCTTAATTAATTTCTTGGAAGTTACCATGAATCGGGCTGTAACATGAGCCTTAAAATACATTTTTTACGCTTTTACCTGGAGTTTTTCCCCAGAACCTCAGTGATATCAGTGATGAACACAGCGAGGGATTTTATCAAGACATTTCTGTTACCGAAAAATGTTATCAGGGCAAGTAGAACAGTGAAATATTGGCTGATTATTATTGCAGTTTGATATCAGAAAGTACAGACAGAACGTTTGTGCCAAAAACTGATGTGCCAGAATAAATTAGTTATTATTGTTATTATTCTCACTGTAAGCGGAAGTACAACTGTACATAGTTACTAAAGAACTAGTGTTATGGCACTAAATGTACAAAATAATTGCATCTTATATGTATACATGTATCGTTACTTAAACCTATAGAATATTAAGAGAAGAGTTTTTCAATTTTCGGGAATTTTGTTTAAATAAATATATATATATATTTTTTTAATGTGTGGTGGGTGCTTAGTTGCAGTGACTCCGTAAGCTGTATTACTTGTCTGGCTATCACTGCAACTCTTGCGGTGTAGTTTAGTGTGTGTAAATTGTGTTTAAATGGCTTTGTGACAGCATCATATCGTCTTTTATGATGCCGCGCTGTTAATCACTTTGCTCCAACAGCGAATGGCAAGTCGATCCGGGATTAAACTCTGAAAAAATGTCACCGTCCCTCCAGAGAATTGAACCCCGGCACCTATCGTCCTCTCACAACAATAGTCAGCCGCCTAACCACTGCGGCCATCGACCCGTTTTTTGTTTGATATACATTTTGTTGATTTTTTAAAACGCCGTAAAATTTATGACATATTTGTGTCAGAAACATGTTAGCGTTCTAATGTTAATATGTATCAAATATTATGAAAAATAATTATATCAATAATTAAAACAACAACACCAATGCTTATCAACAAAAATATCTAAAAATACAAAGAAATCATTAACATATCGAATTATGGTTACACCCTCAATTAATATTTTCGGATATTTTTTACTCTTTTGTCTGAAAAACACTTTTATTCGTTCGAAAGTTGTTTGTTATAATTCATTTTGATGATAATTTTATGGCTTTGAAAACCCCTACTTACGTAGTGATGATGTAATAACTCACATACCTATATACACCTTAAAATAACGCTGAAAATTATTCGTTTAAACCACATGCCGACAACAACCAGCCCGCAATAGTAAGCCTATTTGTTTGCTGTGTAATAAATCCATTTCAGTGATGAAAGAATTTAATATAAAGAGACATTACTCAACTAAGCATCCTATGCTGCACTCACTGACAGGACAAATAAGAAAAGACAAAATTCAGAAGCTTACCGCAAATTTGGAATTTGAACAGCAGCAAATGTTTCATTCAGAACACAACAGAACATAATGTTGTGAAAGCTAGTTTTATAGTTAGTTCAACATTGGCAAAGTCATTAAAACCATTTGCCGAAGGGGAATTTATCAAGGAGTGTATGTTAGACGTTTGCAGTGTTTTGTATCCTGAAAAGAAAAATGAATTTGAAAAAATTAGTTTGTCAAGACGAACTGTTGCCCGACGTATAGAAATGATGGCTAATGATATGAAAACAACTTTGATTGACCGTATGACTGGTTTTGAACCATTTTCCATAGTATTAGACGAAAGAACCGATTTGTCTGGCTATATTTAACTGGCTATATTTATTCGAGGTGTTGATAAAGATTTCACTGTTACTGAGGAATTGCTTGCTTTACAGCCGCTAAAAGAAACCACTACAGGAGAAGAAGTTTTGGCTTACCGTGGTCAAAATTAGTTTGTGTATGCACAGATGGCGCACCTTGTTGTTATGTTATGAATGTGGTAGTAAAAACCATCAATTTTATTCGATCTCCAAGGCTTAACCATCGTCAGTTCAAGGCGTTTTTGGATTAAATATCAGCCGAATATGACGACGTAACATATTATTTTGTAGTCAGATGGCTAAGCAAAGGGAAAATGGTGAAACGGTTTTACGAGCTTAGAAATGAGATTTTATGCAAATAAAAGATAAACCACTATCTGAATTGAGTGACCCAAAATGGATATGTGACTTAGCATTTCTGGTCGACCATACAGGCCATTTGAATGATTTAAATTTGAAACTTCAAAAACAAGACAGTTAGTAAATGATTTATACAGAACAAAATCCGCCATATGCTGTCTGGTAACAGTTACCATTTCACCACGCTCTCTGCGTATGAAAATATTGCTTATGCTCGATATGCTGAAGAACTCAAGTTACTGTCGGAGCAAGTTTCAAACAGATTTCGCGATTTTAAAAACAAGGAAGACAGTTTCAATTTATTTGCTACTCTAACAAAAAGTAATGTACAAAATGTTCCAATATACTTGCAAATGGAGTTGATCGAGATTCAAGAAAACTCACTCCTAAAATCTAAATTTGAAGACGTGGAGTTGTGAGATTTCTACAAAAAATACCTCGAAGAAGACCATTTTCCGGATCTTAGAAAATTCGCAAGAATATTGATTTGTGCGTTTGGCAGTACTTATAAATGCGAACAGTTCTTTTCAATGATGAAAGTTAATAAATCAAAACATCGTACAAGGCTGATTAACAATAATTTGGAAAATTCTTTATGTCTTTGTATCAGTGGAATGAATCCAAACATCGATGGATTAGTTTCCCCAATTCAAGCTCAAATGTCTTATTGATTTCGTTGTCGCAATTTAACTTTCGTAGTTTGTAATTAATATATGTATATATTTTCTGACCTTTATGTACTTATCTTTTAATTTCTGATTTATTGACCTACAAGTGGAAATAAATCAGGAGTTAAAAGGTAGTTTGTAATAATTCCAAATTTCACGATTTAATTATAATGTTATATCTATTTTTTTCATTTCATTATCTTATTTTAATAAATTGCATTATAATAACATTGTCGTATTATTTCATGTCTGATATCTACCGCTAAAAATTATGAACACTTTAAAACACTACTGCTTATCCTACTTAGTAATTTTTGCGAATACAAGTAATATTGCGTTTATAAAAACCGTTCGTTTGTACATATTATTATTTATTTACCAAGCATTATTTGCTACTGCGTAACAGTGGAGTGAGTCATAAAGTTATGAAATTCATTTATTACGATTATCTCGATTATTAAAGTCACTCAATTTGTTCCATAACTACCAACTTCTTTTCATTTTACTAAAAAAAAAAAAAACGCTTACCCAAAATTAATAATCTTTTCTTAAGATATCGCAATGATTACTCATTGATATACATACATCAAACAGCTGAGGCGATTACGATTTGTAACATCAAGAATGTAAATGCTAATGTATATCTTGCGGCTTGTTGAATATCACTAACACGTTCTTTGCGTTATGAATCACTGACAAGGTTTGGGTTTTCCTGTACTTTTAAATTTGATATTTTTAACGAAATGCAGATTACCGATCTAGTCGCTGCTTCCCGTCATCAAAATGTTCATTACGTATGATACAGAATTAACAAAATCCAATAAAAAGTCTTAATAGTTTACGTTTTCTTGTAAATACAAATTGAATGGGAATTATTTACATACCTTTCGCCTTTATGCCTTTCTTGTATGTAATAGGTATAACTAGAACGTGTTTTCAGAGTTCTGGGAAATTGCCGGATCGAAACGATTCATTTAGATATAATATGAGCTAAAGGGTCTATGTAGGTTTGGGGATACTTGTTTAGGAAGTTGGTAGGAATGTGATCAACAGCAGAGGATTTCGAGTCTTTTAAAGATTTTACGTGTGACAATAGTTCATTTTTATAAGTTGGGAAGAAGTAAAAAGTGTTCAAGTTTGTTCGGCTATTATGTGCTTGTACAGTCTCAACACTGTTTATAAAGAAGTCGTTGAAGTTGTTCGAGAGATGTGTTAGAAGTTTTACCAAAATTTTTATTTATGATGCGCCACATATCTTTGCTCTTATTGTTTGAGTTGTGTAAATGCCTATTATTACAACTTCGTTTGTATGCATTGAACTCTTTGTCGTACATTCTTTTGCGAAATAAGTAGGCGTCACGATATTCATTGTTATAGCTAGATATTACTTGCAATGACGAGACCTTGTCCTTCAAATCTATTCGATAATTGGCTATAATGGAATTGTTTGTACTTCCGGCTACTTTCTTTAACGGGAAAAAAAGAGTTGAAATATCTTATAAAAGTGTTCAAAAAGATTAAAAAAATTCATTTACATTGTAACGCTCATTATATACAGGGTGTGGCGCGAAAAGTTTTGATTAGAAGTTTTTGGGGATGTAGTAATAGGCGAAATATAATTTTTTATAAGATTACTCTATCGATAATGCTGATTTTAAATATATTTTCATAAACGATCTACTTCCGGTACACCGGAAATACATACCAACTCGCTTATTTTAAATAGAACATGGTATTTTTTATTTTATTTGTCAATTCTCTATCAAATTTTGAGTAAATTTCATGTACTATGTCCTACACTAAAAATTAATAGTTTTTGAGATATTTCTGTTGGTATGTATGTACTTCCGGCGAGTTGGTATGTGCTTCCGGCGTACCGAAAGTAGATCATTCATGAAAATATTATATTTAAAATCAGCATTATCGATAGTGTAATCTTATAAAATTTTACATTTCGCCTATTACTGCATCCCCAAAAATTTCTAATCAAAACTCTTCGCGCCACACCCTGTACATCTTCCCATGACGCCTGTGATATGCACGTTATGAAGGCATTTATAGTACTATTATTGATCAATCTGACCTCTTTAAAGGGATTTATACTGTTTTTATGATTTTTAAAAATAAGTGAAAGCACTAATGCGTTGTGATCAGAGAAGCCAGTTGCGTTTGTAGAAGCATTTTTAATACTAAAGTTACTATTTTTTAAGTTATTAATAATAATAATATTGTCTAAGTAAGTTTGGGCTATTTGGGAAATTCTAGTGGGCTCTCGATATGCTTACAGATGCTGATTTTGCTGCTTCTGATTTTCTAAATAACAAAACGGTTTCGAATAAGATTGACGGAAATGATAGTAAATGCTTCATTTGAAGGTATTATACCTGTTGAATAATAGAAACAAGAATGTTCGTTATAGGCAATATGATATTATTAAATATACATATATAGTTCAGTTGTTAATAGAAGTAGTTGACAAGTTGTACTGACATATGTGTGCGTTAAATATAAATATAAACACATGTACATTAGCGATGGGTCGGATTCGTATAGTATATACGACTCTCATGTGTGATTCGTACGGTACGAATCTTTACTATTTATACGGATTCGTATAATCCTATACGAATCATTTACTTTATACGAATCCGTATCATTTGGAGTCGTACCGCCTAGCGATGGGTCGGATTCATATGATTCGTACAGTATATTCGACTCATGAGTGATTCGTACGGTACGAATCTTTACTTTATACGAATCCGTATAATTTTGGAGTCGTACCGCCGCTTGATATGAATCGGAATCGAAGTCAAACAGTATATTTGTTTCATACTGGTAAATTGCAGCATGAATGTGAATCGTCACTGTTTATACTACAGTGGTGTATTATGATTTCGTAGACATTGCTTCGCTAGCTTTTATAGTTAGTAGTTCGTGTCCCTACATATAAAAGCGTCAATAAGACATAATTCTTATCGTATTTTTTAACAAGGTAGACTATTTTCTTGAATTTACTTGGGTATTTAGAATGATGAAAATACCATAGAATATAGAACGTTTAGGTGGCTTAAATTATTCATTATTGGACTTTATTCTAATGATCTTGCAACATAATTAAATCAAAATTTATATTTCAGTAAAATAAACAAATTCAAATGTTTATTAACTAAAAAAAAATAAAAATAAATATATAAATATATAAAGAAAAAATATTAATAAGATTCTAATAAAAGCAAAACATATATATTAATAATTTATATTTCAGTCTTTTATATTAAAATTAAGAAAAAGCAGATACGACACCTTCTTTGAGCTAATTCTAGACCTTTTATCTGTTATTATTTGCCCACTTTTTGAAAAAATCCGCTCGCATGGTACAGATGTTGCTGGTATAGATAACCTCTTCCTCATTAATTGAAATAAGATTGGATATACAGATTTTTTATTTTTCCACCACAGTAATGGATTTTCAGTTCTTTTTAAAAGAGGTTCATCTATATATCTCTTCATTTCTGTTTGGCTAACAGTATCTGAGCTTTGACTCTGTACTAAATGAGCTGTATTTTTATCATACTCGTCCCAAATAGAGTCCTTTGCAACATCTACAAAATGATGGATAGCTTCAGTTAAATTGACGCTAGTTTCCGCTATTATAGTACTACTTTGCCCGACGATCGACAGTTTGGAGTTTTCATACGCGGTTTCTGTTTGGAATCCTTCTTTTTTGAATCGTGGATCTAGGAATGTAGCCTCGCCGAGCAATGTATTTTCTTCAATACTCTTAAATCTCTTTGATATCTGATCTATGATAGCGTTTAACATATTTTTAAAATCCGTTGGTGTATCTTCATTTTTAAGATTTTGACAATATCGTGATATCAAATTGCTTAAAATAATTAATTTAGAAATTGTAACATTTTTCTCAGCGCTAATCTCTATGGTGATTTCATTGAAATACTTTAAAACCTTGCAAGCACATGCAATTAAATTCCATTCTTTAGCAGTTAATTGATCTAGTTCAGTGTTTAGGATGGCAATGGTGGATACAAGCGGCTCACTTATCTTCAAGATTCTTTCAAACATTAGATATGTTGAATTCCACCTAGTTGGAACATTTTGCTTTAAGTTTAATTCTGGAAAACCCAATTGCTTCTCTACTTCTTTTAATTTTGAAAGCCCTTGTGAACTTTTTTTCAAAAAACGTTACTATACCTTTTACTTTGGAATGCACTGTTACTATTTCTTTTAAACCAGCCTGAACTATTAGGTTTAAAGTGTGTGCAAAGCACGGAATGTGTATCCATCCGCCTCTACGCACGGCTCCTTTAATGTTGGCAGCGTTATCAGTGACCACTGCTATAACCTTATCCAATACATCCCATTCCTGAAGAATTATTTTTATTTCAAGAGATAAATTCTCGGCAGTATGTTTCTCTGTGTATGCAAAACAGTCCAGTAAATATGATTTTATTTGACAGTCAGCGTCAATAAAATGAACAGTTATAGCAATATAACTTTCATTGGTTAGTCCAACCGTCCGTAGTTATTGTTAGGCCGGTGGTCGCATTTAGTTCTTTTCGAACTTGTTCCTTTACAGTCTCGTACAACTGAGGAAGCAAGACGTTAGATAGTGTTTTTCTAGAAGGTAGTGTATAGGATTTATTAAGCAGATTTATTAATTTTTGAAACTGTTTATTTTCTACTATACTAAATGGTTGGAATTCAGCAGCAATCATTTTCACCAATTGTACAATTGTATTTCAGCTCTAGTTTTTGATGGCAATGGTCTAACGACATGCTTACTAATTTGCTGCTGCTTATAGTGATGTTTAGAAGACAAAGACGATGCATGGACGTTTCAGATTCTAATATACCACTGGTAGATGAACCAGCTATATCTAATTCCGTGATTGTCCTACTTTGTTCTACATTTACTGTGGGATGTTTCTGCCGCATATGTCGAAGTAAGTTCGCAGTAGAACCGCCTTTTATGGAAAATGCACTACTGCAAAACTTACATTTTACTTTATCGTTAGAGCTTTTTGCAAAAAACTCCCATACAACACTTCTACATCTATTCATGACGATATTTAGGCTGCAATAATACACTAAAATAGTAAAATATTTAATAATTAATTTCTAATATACCTGTTGCAAAGCACAAAACACAGTAAAAATAATATTTCTGCGAAATATAAGTTTACCTATTCACTAGCAAACATGAAATAAAACTAGATACATTTCTTATTCATCGCAATTGAATCTTTCTCTTTGCGCAAACGAACAAAGGTATCAGTTCTCAATAAAATAGAGCGCAATGTTTGTTTTGTATTGAAACAAGAAATAATCTATTTTGTTTTTATCAAACAATCCGGTTCCGAAACCTAAATACCCAAGTAAATTCAAGAAAATAGTCTACCTTGTTAAAAAATACGATAAGAATTATTTCTTATTGACGCTTTTATATGTAGGGACACGAACTACTAACTATAAAAGCTAGCGAACCAATGTTTACGAAATCATAATACACCACTGTAGTATAAACAGTAACGATTCACATTCATGCTGCAATTTACCAGTACGAAACAAATATACTGTTTGACTTCGATTTAGTTTCGTACCAATTGACTAACTCTAAGATATACGAATTTGTATAAAGTAAATGATTCGTATAAGTTACGTATAATTATACAGATTCGTACAATGGTACGATTCATACGACTACAAGCAATTGCTACCAGTATACTACTTGACTCCCATTCTGATTCATATCAAGCGGCGCGCTATGCGCCAGATCCGATATCTAGCTGGACAAAAGTCGCAAAATGAAGTATGACAGACTTTCTTGCAACACATGCCATATGTTTCATTATAAGTGGTAGGTAAAGAAAATATATTATGTTACCATCATAAGAATCATAAACACTTACGAGACACAATCCCAATGGTGTGTTGGTCGAGACCGTATTTTACTTATAGAACTTACTCAGTTTTGTTCGATCGTTTCTCTCAGAAGTGTGTGTTATTATTCTGAAATTATTTATACATATATATTAAGGTATGTATATTTATATTCTGGCATGAAATTGTCGAAATTTTAAATATTTTATTTATTTTGCGAATTCTCTGTAAACGTATTTTTTTTTGCAATTTGCGACTTTGGTAAGTATAATCAAAAAAGAAGGGCAAAGTAGAGCTAAAACTTTTCAATGGGTATAGAGATTTTAGTGTTGTTTATTGCCCGTATAAGTTCCATATACGCCAATTCACGGCAATTGTGGTTATTCTATTTTTTGTTAGCGGCGAACATGAGGAAAAATATTGGAATTAACTGAATTCATGGTATAACATGATTCGCATGTTATATTTGCAAGAGTTATATTATCTACACATATTACAAAATCTAAACAGCTGCCATTATAAACTTTAAAGCAATTATCAGTTAATTGTACATTAATTATAATTAACTTCTTGCAGTTTTTATCATAAGATTATCATTTTTCCCGTATAATCTTACAAATGCTAAGATGATTTTTTTTTCTTAAGATATACAATATCCTACTTTGGTAATGACGTACATTTTTTAGATCAATATGGTTATAACAAATGGCATGTTATTTGAATTTTGGCGGCAACAGTCATGTCCTGCTTCGGCGACATCCACCAAAACAAAAAAACCTATTATTTAATTATATTAATATTCCGTTTTCGCAGAACAGGAAGAAGAAAAAGAAGAAGAAGAAGAAGTAGAGGAGGAGGAAGAGGAATTTGAAGACGACGACGAGAATAATTTATTTCATTAAAAATGAAATGATAAAATACATATACTAATGTATAATTATTTGTAAATAACATCTTTAACACATTTAGGAAATATTTAATATTTTTTTTATGTTACGCTACATTTGAGGTAGGTTATTTATTATTTATGATATTACAATTGATAAAAAATAACAATATTTTTCGATAATGTTTACTTTTTGATTTGCACTTACTATAAACTTTTACAAAATTAATGTGGCATACCTTTTATAACTATCGAACTTTTTAGTTTTGTCCAGCTAGATTTCAGATCTGGCGCACAGTGCGGCGGTGCGATTCCAAAATGATACCGATTCGTATAAAATAAATGATTCGTATAGGATTATACGAATTCGTATAAAGATTCGTACCGTACCAATCACACATGAGAGTCGTATAAATTGTACGAATCATGCGAATCCGACTCATCACTAGACGGAGAGTCATGAATCATCACGAGTCGATACGATTCCTTTCGGTACGAATCATATTATACGAATCTTTTATTTTAGGAGTCATTTGGATTCGAATCACTAAATAGATTCGAATCGCCCTCGCTAATATACATACATATATTATTTTAGAAAGAAATACGGAATAGGTACCTTTCTGTCTCATTCCCATTATATTGTAACTATATCCCCTTATTTAAATAATCTATAAATCTTTGTTTCATAACTTTTAAATACATTATTATCAATCAATAAACATTTGTTATTATAGATGAACGATGTATATGAAAAGAAGAGGAATTTATATCCCCAGCTATTGCTTACATTCAGAAGTAAAATATTGTTCAACAGATACATTGCTAGGAATACGTTGTAACTGTTTTTGGTATTCCATTTATATATGAATTACGACAACCTGTTTCGAAACAACTCCCTATCAAAACTATTATTGTATTTCATATTTTTTTCTGAAAAGTCATTTTTTAAAACTTAGAAATCAACACTAGAAAACAACGGAAACCTGAACGTCTAGAAACTATATTCCGCTGTCCCATTAGTTGGACGTCTTATTCAAGGAGAAATAAAAATAAAAATATCTTTTTTAAATTATATTAGATTGTTTATTATTAAAATTAAACATGACAAGTTTGCTACAATTTTTTATATACGTAAAAGTAACTTAATGATCTTCAAGCGTTCTTCTTCTGTACCCCAATAAAATTTATACTCTTTATATTTTCTAAAAGTTAGCAGATTGTCTCTACGATTTCCTTCTTAGTTCCAATATCAATGCAATCATCTACCCATGATATTCATGTTTCCTTCGCATGCACAATCATGGAGAGCGCAGAGGCACGCACGCCTTTATCTTCAGCATTAATATCTGCCCCTTTATACACTAACAATTTTACGACTTCAACATACTTTCCTATGACGGCAAGATGCAAAGGAGTACATCCTAATTTAGAGACGGCGTTTACATTAGCTCCTTGTTCAAGAAGCCAATTAACAATAGCTACGCATCCTCTACCTGCAGACGTATGGAGAGGAGTGTAACCATCTGATATTGCATTGACATCGACTCCTTTGTTTAATAATAATTTGACGGTAGTAATATCTCCACAAAATGCAGCGAGTGCAAGAGCGAACTCTCCACCTTGACGATCAATACGTACATTTGCTTCCAAGAGGAACACAACAATACTTATCTTTCCTGCTTTGGCAGCCATAAATAAAATCGAATCCCCTTTTTAGTTTGAGCGTTAATATTCGCCCCTCTTTCTAATAACAATTTTACTAGGTTATCGTTACCTATCATCACTGCCTTGCAAAAAACTGTCAAACCGTCCATTTGTTCTTCATCTATCCTTACTTCTTTTTCTAACAGCAAACGGATAATATCGATATCTTGCTTTAAAACGGCTATAAACAGAGGAGTAGCGCCTTGTCTGGTGCGTAAATTCACATTTGCTCCGTTTTGTAATAACAACTCGCTAATTTTTTTATATCCCCCCAAGACGGCACTATGGAGCGGTGTAAAACCATATTCACACGAAATATTCGTATCTGCTCCGTTTTCTAGTAGAACCATGACAATATTTTCATTGCCCTTTTGCACAGCCGCATAAAGGACTGTAATACCATCCAAGCGCTGAAGATTCAGGCTAGCTCCGCTTCTCAATAACAGTTCGACAGCTTCTACGTTTTGTTTGTGTCCAGCAATCATTAGAGGTGTTTTTCCAACCATGTCTGAAATATTTGGATTGGCACCCATTGTCAATAAAATCTGCATTACACAGGTGTTATTATTTGATGCAGTAATAATTAGGGGTGTACAACCGTATTTATCTGGAGCATCAACATTAGCTCCATTGTTCAACATATACGTAATAAGTTCCATATTATTTACATATACGGCTACATGGAAAGGTGTGAAACCGTTTTTACTTCGTAGATTTAGATCTCCTTTTTTACTTAATAACTGCTTAACAAGTTTTATATTTCCAGAACGTACAGCATTATAAAGAGGTGTATTTGTAATAAATTCACATGAGTCTCTACTTAAATACATGGCACGTTTTTCCTCTTTTTGCTTATCTTCAGTATATTTTCTTTCCCACAATTCGGCAATAATTTTTGCATGCTTTTGTTTAACAGCTATATCTAGTGGTGTCTCATCGCTTTCATTTTTCCAATGCTGCGGTGCTCCATACTCCAGTAAGCAGCGAACTATATCCAAACATCCAATTCTTGCAGCGATATGCAACGGAGTATCATCGTTTATAGTACGACGACAAATATTTGCTCCAGCCTTCAATAACATTCTTACTATATTAACGTTCATTGCGTATACGGCTAAAGAGAGTAAAGTCACTCCATACAGAGGCAAAATAATTGGTTCGATAACCGCATTAACCTGTAACAAAAACTTAACAATATCCTCATTTTTATTTCTTTCACAAACCGTTTTCTCATCGATAGTTACTACGTCTTCCGATCTGGACATATAACATCGCATGATGCTGTAATGCAACGGTGTATAACCAAACGCATCGATCGCGTTTACATCGGCGCCTATTTCGATCAGGTGCTGTATTATCGCTACATTGCCGTAGATAGAAGCTATGTGTATGGGAGTTAGCTGTCCTTCAAATCGAAAACTATTAATCCATGTGGGAATGCCTTCTGGAATCAACTCTAAGCATGCTTGGTAAAGATTCCGAAATATTCTGTTTCCCCAATTTTGCAAAAACACCAAATCAGCAATCGCCTTAATAAGGTCTATTAAAATGATCGCTGATTTGGTGTTTAATTTAAAGATAAGGTACTTAAACAAGAGATTAAAATCTTTCGTTGGAAATATTAAGGTGGAGCAGTTATGTTTCTCAATGTTTTTCCTCTGCAATTGTAAATACATGTCTACAATTTTCAACCTGCTAGACATCAAAAAAAAATCAAAACCCTCAGGTTGAATATATTCAGACCAATCCCAATCCATTATAAAATCACTCTTATCTATACAGGAATGGCCTTCTGGCATTGACGCTATGATCACTTCAAGGATATCTAAAGATACTAGTGGGTAATGTGAATATGTACAGCTAATTATTGCAGCATGCAGAGCGGTTCTACCCAACTTGTCAACTGTGTCCAAACACTTTCTATTTTTCTTTATAATATCCTTTACTCTTGAAACATTCGGTTGTAAAATAGCTTCGTGCAGGTCTACATCCTCGAAAATAATATTTAAGGTGTGTAATTTATTTTCATGAAATATTTGTTTATAAAGATATCTTGCGCCACTCTTATATATCCTTATTCGATGAGCTTTCGTCATCCATCGTGCGACTAAAAATTCCACAAACGTGCGATGATAAAAGACTGGGCGTTTCTCTTCATCGAAATCAATTACAATACCAACCTTAGTTATACCGGAAACCTCCTTATTACATTTCCAGAACAATTCCTGTTCAATCATCTCTCTGCCAAACATCGCTACTAATGCAAGACGCTCAAATATAGAAACAGTACGTTCTACTTCAGAATCGTATAAAATGTGATAAGTTCTTCGCAAACAGCGCCTAATCTTCAAATTAATAACTTTCTCATATAGACTGAATTTAGTAATATTTAGAAGTTCTTCCTGACTAACACAAATCATCTTTAAGAAATTCAAATATAAGGGATTTGTCAGCAAGTCAGATGAAAGATTTTTTAATACATCCTTATTTAATTGCCAATATGAGGAACACTGTTTTTCTTCCAATGGCTCTATTTTGATTAATCGAACGCCAAATTGGTTCATCAATATTTTGCAATTTTCAATTCGTGTCGCAATAAATATTTGTGTTCCATAACTCGCGATGAAGCGTATGAAATCTAACACTTGTTTCTCGCTAGCCAATCTTATTTCATCAAACGAATCTAAAACCCAAACCAATCTGTTCATGTTCCATAATTTAGATACAAAATTAATATGTTTTTTCGATAAAGTCTGCCGAATCGTTTTTAATATAAAACTCATAAGATCAATTTGCTGACTTTCACTTTTATTTTGATCTACTTGCAAGTTTATCAAATCGTAGAATATAATGTAATTCTCGGTGGAATACTTATTACACAACCATTTAAGGAAGCTGGTTTTTCCTATGCCTGCATCACCGGTTACGACAGCTATTTCATTAGTGTGTCCTCTGATTTCGTCAAAGAAGTCGTTCTCGGTATATTTCAAACCATCATACGATATATACATTTCCAAATTCTTGCAATGATGAAACCGTAAAACATTCAGCCGACAGTCCTTTACATATATGTCGAATATTGGATATCCAAGACGACACAATCGACACCAGTAGTCTTGTTGTTTTTCTCTTTCATCGACCTTAACAAAATAAACTTTCTTAATTGTTGAAGTAATCTGAGTAGTGATATCATCTACGCTGCTGAATTGTATATTCTGGCCAATAAAACCTACATCACCCGATACAAAACAAATTCGTGTCTCGTCTTGTGAGTCTAAGAAAGATATAGGAATTGTTGCTCCTCTTAAGTATCTAGGGATATACTGAAGCTCATTAAGTGCAGTTGGTTGCCCAATTATCGGAATCAATTGGCCTTTAATCGAATTGTATAACGGCTCCCCGTATTGATCCACGAAACAGTGACTTAATTTATCCGGATCTCCCTTAGTCAAAGTTAATTTTTTACCTGTACGTCGAAGGTGGTAAATCGTGTAGTTTTTAGATATATCAGCATGTGCTTCGATGACTTTAACGCATTCATCTATTTGACCAGGAGGACAGGATATCGTGATGTTATGACCTATTAGATACGGTTCTATGAGATCCGAAATTTGTGTGCATTCATCATCTTCTACAATAAATACCAAATAATTGCTACCTTTGTAATAATCTTCTTTTACAAATAGAGCCCTCTTCCGCATCATTTCAAGCAGGTTTACAGAAGTAAACGTTGACATTAACACCTTATCGTCAACTGATAAATCCTTAAGCGTGACTGGTTCGCGACCTTGTAGTGAAACCAATGTATTTTTTAGGATCATGTCTTGTAAATCGATGTTAACGATGCTACTCAAACTACTAAATATGTTCAACTTGGAGGCAGAGATTTCTTCATGCCGATTAGTCCAATCATCTATTATAATGTAGCTCCTCTTCAGATGTTTGTATCTCTCAAAATTGTCTAGCTTGGTATGAGTTGTCAAAATTAGGGGTAAATCGCCACATTTCCACAATTCTATCATTAATAATCTCAGAGTATGCGGTGGGTCCATCCAGTATCGTAGTTTTTTGGTATTGGAATAATTTAAAAATTTCCTGATGATATCATCATCCAAATATTTCTGTTTAAAAATGTCCATCTCCCACTCAATATTAACATTCAATACGGTGTTTATTCTGTGCATTAAGCAGCTGTATAGGCAAGGTTCAATTGCAAAATTTTGCATATTATTAATTGCTGTAATATCATGTTGTAAAATAATCTCGTTAAAAATAGCAGCGCGGTCATCGTTAAGTTCTTCCAATGATATCAAGGGTGGAATATCTTCACTGTAGCGTATGGACTGCAATTCAACTTCGAACACTTCTTTGCGCAATCCCTGTTTATAAAGATCATCGTTGTTAAAATAGTCTTTCACGTAGTTAATAATATCTTTTGCATTACTGATTGAGCATGCCTTTTGTATTTGTTTATTTAACTGATTATGGCGTGGTTGTTCTAAATACAGACAGCATCGATCGAAGAAATGTTGATACTCTGAATTTTCTAAATCTTTGCAGGCAAATTTCCAGTACGTATTACCAAACGGAAGCAAAATATTGCCTATTGCGTTACTGTCGTCGGTATATCGACGCACGTTTAATTGAAATGTATGGTCCTGGCGGTGAAGGAATACCGGCAACTGTATGCCTTTATCACAGAAAATGGCAAATCGTATATTACCGGAGGGAATACCCTGTCGACATGGTAATTTTGGATTACTAAGAATCTCATTAAAACACTGAATATACTCCGATAAGAAGTATTCAATTCTTTTCCCTTTCAAATTATCGCTGACGTTGAGTTTTTTCTTGTCTCTATATTTTACTTGAATTAAGCATAAATGCCAATCGTCTTGATTCTTTAGTTTTATCCTACCAATGACATCGTCAAATTTTCCAGCAGACTTTTCACTAGAGTAAATGATGTAGTCATCGACTTGGTTGTTTCGAGATAGTTCAGCCGCTAGTAGGGTTGTTACCCCATATTGGTACAACATTCCAATCTCGGACTGTGCTCCTTGGGTGCGTTTCATTATGGAATGGATTTTCTGAAAAAATAGCGTAGTATCATGCAAAATTGTATATTTAGAAAGACAGACAAAGGTAATATATTATCATTTCTGATTCTTTAGTTTTATCCTAGCGACGACATCGTCAAACTTACCAGCCGATTTCTCAATAGAATAAATAATGTAATCGTCTACTTGATTTTTTTGAGATAATTTAGCTGCCAGAAGCGCTGTAACTCTGTACCGGTACAACATACCTATTTCGGGGTGCGATATTTTTGTGCGTTTCGTTATGGGATGGATTTCTGAAAAAAAGTAAATATCATGCAAAATTGTAATTTTTTTTAAAGGCATTCAAAAGTATCTCAGGCTGCGTTCCGTTATTCACTGCAAGTGCTTCGTATATGACGTAGTGTAACTGCGTTGAAAAAACCGTTCCGTTTTAAAGGAGGTTACTGTAAGATTTAAAAGCGGAACGGATCGTAAATGTTGTTGAAGTCGGTTATGTATAGTGCTATTATTATTACTATAAGTCGACGTCATTTTCGTACTGTCACTGCTTCACCCGTCCTGCTGCAGTAGTTAAAGTATCAAATGATGACGAAATCAGTGATGTTATAGGTTTTACATTCTACTTTGCCAGTGCATTATCGGTTATATTGGAACAAGGTATACGCAGTACTCGTAATACTTGCAATTAATAACAAACAGAACGCTGCCTCAATTTTATGCATCTATTGTTTATTGATTTGTTATTCATTGGAATTGATTTTCCAGTTAGATATGTTGTGTATTACATAAAAATCTCCAATGTTTTCTACATCAACCAAAACTAGTAATAGTAAACGTGTACGAGTTTTTATGATACTAAATAATAGTGTATGTGCATTTTCAACTTGTGCGCAGATAAATACTTAATGATGTTCATCTTGTTTCAAAAGATGACAGTGAATATGTTGCAGATTTAAATTTTACGTCTTTTGGGATTAGGTCGAATTCATCCGAAAATAAATCATCAAGGAAATAATAGTGTTGGGCGATACGGATCGATATTTTAAAGTATCGATCTTTTCGGGTCCATCCACGATATTTTGGATCGATACTTGAAGGTGGCGTACTTGGCCCTCTATTTCAATAACTTGAACTTGATGAGCAAGTGTTGCATTTTTATCGAATATATTCAAAATTAGATGGCGCAAGGCTTACGAATCTCTAGAAAAGTCAAAAGTAATGAAATATGTAAACATGCGTAACATTTTGGCTGAAATAACATAGGAAAAGTGAAGATTAGAATATTGGTTGTAATACAAAATATATTATAATATAAATACAACTCGGAAAAATAAAATATAACATTATATAGAAGAAAGATATCTAGGGATTCTTGGAACGAGTTTTACTGGTTGTATATTATGTAGTTTAGAACTGAATGTATTGAGCAGGTATATTTCAATATAATCTTTTCGGTATAAATGCGATAGCCTAAGGCAATAACACCCTAATATTCTATTTAGAAAACATATTTGTGGGTACATGCGTTATTTGTTACAGGTAGAATCTTTTAGTTCTGCACTAATTGTCTAGCGACTAGCTTGATATGTAATAAAGTAATACTGTTTTTCATCGTCTTCGTTAGTTTTGGATTATTTTTTCGTTGTATATAGTTATTTTAGTGAATAAGGGAGAATATTTTTGTATATTTGTTTCTGTATATAATTGTATGTACAGGATGGGCAAATTTCGATGTTTTAATAGGGGATCTCGGTAACTATAAGAGGTATCAAAAAACGCTGTTCAGGATCAGTCGATAGGAGCTGCTGTTGTTTCATTTGTATGGCCTAAACTTATGTTTCTTCAAAACTCATAACGCACGTCGTCGTGATATGCCCAATTCCACTTCAATTTGAGGGCTTGAGATTGAAGGATTTGCCACTGCCATTCCAATAACATTGACCGTAACTTCCTCAGTATCTTCCTTATTATAATTCTTCGATCTTGATTTGTTGAATGTTCCAAAATTAATGAGATTATCTTTCAGTCTTCCAAAAATAGATTTATTAGGTTGCCTTCTTTCCGGGTAACGATTAAAATATGTTTCACATGCAGCTTCAGCATTACTATTATTGAGAATAAAGCATTTCAACATATCATACTTTTCGTAATTTTCATAAGCCATCGCAAATTTACAATTTTAAAGTGAAACAACAATCAAATAATGAACTGAAACTATTGATACTATCTATAAACCTACTGACAGATTTATGTCTGTTGAATGACACACGCCTACTAACAAAAAGCAATGAAATGATGAAAATCAATGCAAAATGTTAATTTTTTGTTATAATACGGTGAAAATGAACGAAAAGACCCCATATGATATATGTCAACTATATGTTCCATACAAAATAATACAACTTTATGTGCTACCTCGAACCCTAACGCCATTGCACTCTAATAAAAAAAGTGCCTGAAGAACGTAAGTCATTTTTGTCAATTTTCATAAATAGCCGAGATATCGTGATAAAACGAAAATGGGAAAAATCGAATAGCCAAATTTGGTTTTCATCATCATCCTCTTCTCGAAAAAACAAATAGAGGATGCGTGGTCCGTTTTTTGATACCTCTTATAGTTACCGAGATCCCCTATTAAAACATCGAAATTTACCCACCCTGTACATAGTTCTAGTGGTAAACCGTCCTTGAAGAGGAACCATAATTATTATCTTCAGGTAAATACTCATTTGGAAGATTGCTATATCACGTCTCAACAGTCGCAAATTGCATGTAATAATAATCACTTATTGAAAAATATTATAGATTCAAGGCCAACTAAATATCAGTAAAAGGAAGCTGTACTACTTTGTGGTTTTCATTGATGAAACCCAACCACTTTTTATAGAAGAAGTATATAGGGATGAACAACTTTGTAGAAACTTAATGGTTCCAAAATTAAGGCAATTTTTCCTTGGGTGTTTTTTTGCCTGAGAGGATTCAGCAGCTTATGTAGTGAAAGCTGCACAAACGCAGCTGTAGTAGATTACTAGGATTACTAGGACACAAGTTACGCTTATGAAGTATATTTTATAATGGATATGACTACATATTATATAGATAATTATTATTAAAATTTCCGTTATAACCATCACAGTGTATGTATGTGAAATACCAAATGTAAATATAATAAAGAACAGTAAATTTTATTTTGGAATGAATTGTTATCTGTATTATTTATCACTAAAAGGCAAGAGAGATATTTGGGTTTTATTTGTCTTTCTTTCTCTACACCCACACCAAGTAATGATTCATCAATATGTATTTACTTATGCATGTGTAGTTGTAAGAATATGTCTCGAAAGTATTGAAATCAATTTATTACTTGAATAAAAATAATTTAGTAACACCTTTCTATAAAAAAGTATATTTGTGCATACAATCAAGTTTTGCAATTCTTGTGATACTAAACTGACTAAATCCAATAATCGTGATGCGCACTATTTTGAAAGCAATATATAACAATAATCCTGTATACTGTTCAAGTTATGTTATAAAAAAGTATGATGTTCTATGACTATCTTTCACAGTTACGGAAAAATAAACGAGTCGTATGTACGACTCTAAAATTTTTCTTCTTCATTTACATTTTTTAATAAAACATTTAATTTAATGTTTTTCTGAATATCAAAGCAGTCAATTTTGGTGTTAAACTGATTGCCTATACATAGTTGTTAACTTAGATTGCCGAGTGGTTATTCTACTTAATAAAACACACTACTAAGTTTAACAGTTTAATTAAGCACTAAAGAAAGTTAAAATACACGAAACGTAACTCGTACCCGGTATGCCACACGCGATCCCCTCGGTGCCTCTCTTACTACCAACCTATATTAGTTACAAACAAATAAATAAAATCTAGTTCCTAAAATAACTTTTACATTCGGCTCTCCTGACAGAATTTGCCCCCTGGTAAATTATGAATGTATTACATTGTACAACTACATGATATATTAAATAAACAGTTAACTAATACAGTCTCAAATTTAAGTCTTTTTCTTTTCAATGACAAAGTCTTTGTATTTCGCTGGCATTTTCCTCTGTCGGGTCCCTGTAACGGGTTTCTCCAATTCTTCTGATACTCCCTCTTCATCTTCCAGTCTCTCATTTTTGTCAGCTTCCTCTACTAACTCGAGTATTGGTTCTTCGATGTCAGATTCTTCGCTCTGGTCTTCGTCTTCATGGTTCTTGTATAATCTTAGTTGACTCACATGAGCCGTGGTACTGTAAGGTCGGCTACCTTCTCTAGCGATGTTGGCAATGCGGTAAGTATCATTTGGCAACTTTTGCATTACCACAAATGGTGCTTTGTATTTGGCCTGTAGTTTGGTGGGTTGTCCTGTAGCGGTTATTGACCATTTCATGGCAACAATGTCTCCTGGATTATAGTCGATCTGGCAATGATGTTGATCATATCGGTCTTTCATTCGTTGTTGCTTTACTTCGCATCTTTTCGTCACTTCATCCTGTATCGTGGTCGGAGGTATCCAATCATGTTGTCCCAAAATGTCTTCCCATTTATTATCGTGAAACTCTGGATTATATCCCATTAGGACTTCATAAGGGGTTTTCCCTGTGGTCTGATTTACTGACGTATTCATTGCCTGTTCTATTTTCGGTATCTCTTGATCCCATTGATCCTCTTCCTCCAAGGTCGCTATTAAGGATGGAACCAATGTTTTCATTACCCTCTCTGCCATGCCGTTACCTTGTGGGTGCCTAGGGGAAATCAATATGTGTTTAGTACCAATATCACGGAGGTATTTCGCGAAATGTTCTGAAGTAAAACTCGTCCCGCGATCACTTATGATTCGAGTGGGAATTCCGTATGATTCTACAAAAGTCTTTAGTCTTTTCACGGTTATACTAGCTTTCGTTGATTTCACTGGGTATAATTTCACGAATCGCGAAAACGCATCGATTATCACGAGAATGTGCATGTTACCGCGCTTACTACGGATAAACGGTCCACAATGGTCCAAATGTATCCTATAAAAAGGTCTTTTGGGAATCGGCAAAGGATGTAATTTCCCTGGTTGCATACCGCCCGGTATTTTAGTTATCAAACACTTCGCACACGCGCTTATATGTTTTCGTACATATCGCCGCTGTCGTGGAAACCAGAATTTTGTTCGTATACTATCCAACGTTCTATCAACACCAAAATGTCCTTTTAAGTCATGATGCTCGACGCATATCGATTTGCGCATTGAGTCCGGTATCACGTATCGCAACTTTATGTCACCTTTTATGTCCACCTTCCGATATAGTTTTCCATCGATCAGTTCATAATCAATTGTCAAATTCTTCTCGTGAGTATTTCTCTCCGATTTGTCCTTTTCAGGATTTGTATCAGTTCCAGTAGTCGCTTGTCGCTTCTTTGGATCAGTAAAACTCTCTCGTCTTCGGTAAGGATCTGCATTACTTCGAGCCGGTCCTGTAATCGTCGTATGGTGTCATCCGAATCACTTACTGGAGCACGCGACAAGGCGTCCACATGAGCCATCTTTTGTCCATTTCTGTGTTTTAAAGTAAAGTCGAATTCTTGTAACAATTGAAACCATCTTGCTATTTGCGAATTTCTTGTCTTTTGCGTATTCATGTGCACAACTGATTCACAATCTGTAACTATGGTAAACTGTATTCCTATAAGAAAATGTCTAAACTTTTCTAATGCGTACGCCACTGCCATTAGTTCGAGTTTACACGACGCATATCTGGATTCTGAGTCACTTGTCTTTTTGGAGGTATAACAAACCGGTCGTAATTCTTCATCGTCATCTGCTTGGATTAACATAGCCGCTAGTCCAGCCTGAGACGCATCTGTATGGACCTCTGTCACTCGGGCCTTTGGATTAAATAAACGCAGTACTGGTGCTGTCATCAGGGCATTCCTCAAGTCATCGAATGATTCCTGTTCACACTGTTTCCAAATAAATGGAATTTTTTCCTGGTCAAATCCGTTAACGGTTTACTCCTTCGAGCGTAATCTTTTATAAAGCGTCGGAAGTAACTAGTCAAGCCTATGAATCGTCTTAGTTCGTGTACATTGGTAGGTACGGGGTATTCTTCGATCGCTTTAGTCTTGGAACCTGGGTGTAATCCTTCTTGTGATAGAATATAGCCAAGATATTCTACCTGTTTCTGACCAAAATAACATTTTTTAAGCTTCAATGTTAAATGTGCCTTTTGAATTGCTTCTAAAACTAGCTCTAATTTATACAGCATCTCTTCCCAATTTCTTGCCGCGATTAGAATGTCATCTAGGTACCATCGCACGACATTTCTTCCTAAAGGTCCTAAAACTATCGACATTAGCCTCGAAAACTCATATGGCGCATTACATAAACCAAACATCATTCTATTAAATTGTCCAGTGCCGTCTGGCGTTATAAAGGCCGTTTTCTCCTTCGCATTTTGTGTAAGTGGTATTTGTAGATAGGCGTTACCCATATCCAGCAAAGTAAATAATACATGGCCATGTAAGCCTTCAAACTGTTCATCTATGGTTGGGATTGGGTAATTCATTTTGTGAGTCTGACTGTTCAAGGGTCTGAAATCAACTACAAGTCTTTGATCTCCATCTTTCTTGTTAACTAACATACATGCTGAAGCATATGGTGATTTCGTGTCACTCACTATCCCATGCTTTTTCCAATCATTAATGATGGTTGACATGATTTCACGTTCATTTATACTCGATTTGAATGGCTTAGCCCTAACTGGATTATCATTGTCTCTAATGTCCATCTCAATGACATCCGTACATCCTAACTCATTTAAATTCATTGCAAAACATCCTCGATAGCTGTTACACAGTTCTACTAATTTACTTACGGTGTCCACAGATGTATCTTCACTTACATTAATCATTTCCGGCACTATCTGTTCAGTATATTCAACATCAGCTGTTTTAACAATGTCACTCCGAACATTACGCACATGTCCTAGAGTATCTCCCACTTTGATTGGTACATCCATCAAATTAGAGTTTATAACTGGCAACACTTGAAATTCCTTTTCGATTGTCACATTTATGAAGTTCACACACTGTTTTGTTAATAAAATATCCTCATTGCTCACCACAACTACACGGTTTCGTTCATTTCCGAATGTCTCTAACTGTAAATCCTTGAATGGTTCAGCAACTTTTTGTCCAAATAATAGTTTGTCACTTATTTTAACATATGCCACATGTTCTAGTTCTGTGAATGTTCTACCGATTAACAGTTCTACTTTCTGCACGCTGTCTGGCACTACACAAAAGTCTACTTCGGCTTCTACACTATCCACCACTACTAATGCCTTCACTGTACCTAAACATTTTACCGTAGGTGTGTTACTACTGCCATAACCATAAAGATTCACATCAACTGCATTTATTCGTAATCCAATCCTATCTATTACAGATTTCTTCGCAGTGCAAACTGAGCTACCTGGGTCTATCAGTGCATTTAACTTGCGTCCATTAAATAACACCATTTTCAAATATTTTTCTATAGTTTGATCTATTTCGGTAACTGTCACCACATTAATGTTGTTGTTCGGGCAATTTTTCTTGTAATGGCCTGTTTGTTTACATTTAAAACACTGAATTTGTTTAATATCACCTGTTTCCTTACAATTCCGGGCTATGTGTCCCAGCTTATTGCATTTAAAACATTTGATAGTTCCCGCATATCTCTTTGTTGACTCAATTCCAGTCTTATCAGTATCCTGCGGTTTATAATTCTTCTTCTCCCGGTGAAAAATTTCATTTCTCGCATTCTCAACTCTATAAAAATTCTGTAAATCATGCAACAGATCATCTAAATCTTTATGTCCCACATTAATCATCTTATGGCATAAGTCTCGGTTCCAAAGTCCAATTAGAATCTGTTCCTTTGTTTCATGCATGTTCAATTTTAGTTCACCACATAATTTGGTCTTTTCATGGAAGTAAATATTGACATCTTCATCTTTGTCTTGCATTCTCTCTACCATTTTTTTCCATTTTGTTGTAGTATTTTCAGGTACTATAAAGGTGGCTTTATATTTGCTTATGAATTCTCTCCATGTTTGTAATTCATTTAAGTTCGCCTCGTACCAGAAATGTGCACCTCCCTTGAGTTTAGTTCTAGCTATTTCAATTATAATCGGGTCTGGTAAACTATGTAAAACTTGCATCCGTTCTAACGTTTCTATCCAACGCTTGGCTTTGTTCGTATTACCATCATAATCATCTATATTCCTTAACAGTTCTGGCAGTATACACATTACTCCCGTGTTACTAACCGTCGTAGAATTTGAATTTCCCGCCGAAATTCTACCTAACATCGTTTCCAACAACTTATCTTTTCGTTTACTTTCTTCCATAAACGTATACAGTAAATTATTTATATCGGTCATATTTGTCGCTCTCGTTTCACTTGACAGTTCTGTTCGGGCTTCCGATACAGCTCGCATTTCCCTTTCGCGATTTAATTCCTCTTGAAACTTATCGAATTCATTCGCGACTATATTCTGTTCTGTTTCAACCGCTGAATTCACGTTCCCTTGATATGTTGTGATGTTCTCCATCTTGATTTTCCTTTATCCGTTTACGTATACTTTCCGAACTTGGTAAATGTATATATCCCACTTCTGAAAATGTTAACTTAGATTGCCGAGTGGTTATTCTACTTAATAAAACACACTACTAAGTTTAACAGTTTAATTAAGCACTAAAGAAAGTTAAAATACACGAAACGTAACTCGTACCCGGTATGCCACACGCGATCCCCTCGGTGCCTCTCTTACTACCAACCTATATTAGTTACAAACAAATAAATAAAATCTAGTTCCTAAAATAACTTTTACATAGTTATATAATAGTTATCTAATGCTAGTGACATCTAATATAATACTGGCAAACTGTTTGGACAGATATGGGGCTGTTGTTGATACTCAGCCCCTAAACTTATTTCCTGAAAAAAATACTGCATATTTTGAAATTATTTCAATACAGATCGTATCAGTATATTTTTCTACATATTCTAAAGGTAATATTATCAAAATTTTATATTTTTTCTCATTTTTCTCGCAATCAAAGAATATTTAATTTAAAAAAAGATATTTAGATTTACAACAAAGATAATATCTTCAATGTAACAACGCGAAAATACATTTTTAATGTCTAGTTTTTCCGAATACTACGTTTCTAATAATTATTGTCGAACAGCGCCCCCTACTTTACCGAAACGCCACCTTAACTGCCATCTTGTGTCTAAGGGTTTAACTAAACGAGCGCCCCTACCGGAGCAACAGTGAAACTTCTCGTATGAGAAGGTCTATGGTTTTAAGTTACTTACCTACATTTGTTCTTCATCTTGTTAATTTTCTATACTACTTTGTATCCTTGTTTTAATAAAGTTTTATTATTTACTACTGTTAAAAAAAAAACAAATAAATTTATCGATATTTCGCAAGATCGGTACTTTTGGAGCGATACGATACGTGTATCGATAGTTTTAAAAACGATATGGATCAATACCAAATTTCGATACCTCTAGTGGTATCGCCCAACACTAGGAAATAACATGTTTTAACTACATACATACATCAGCATGTTGTAATTAAGCAGGTAAACCTAATTCAAAGCAACTGGATTCACGATAGTCACACGTCGTAACACACAGTTGACAGTGCGCATAAAGGAAACGTTTGTAGTTCAATCCTGACACACAGACATGTGTTTCGGACTTATTTGTTCTCATTAGTGTGTGGTACTAGGGTATGAACTGACAAACGAATTCCCACATACCCGTTATATCTAGAAATTACTCAACAGAAACTCAGAAGATAAACTCCATGACCTCTATCGGGCGATAACCAGACCTAACAGGGCAGATGTCCGACGCCGCACTGTTATTATCGTCAATCCAGTTAGCTCCATAAAGTTAGCTCCATCAAATTCAATTTTATTTTAGCAGAATCGTTTGTAGGTCGTTTGTAGGTGCCTGATAGCAAATTTCCAAAGCTTGATAGTTGATGTTTATTAATAAATAATAAAACAAATCTAGTAGGATATTAGGCAGGCAACCAAAATTACATCAGAAAAGCATCCTATCCGACATATTATGTAAAAGTAGTTTCACATGCAAGCTTTTTTTAGCGGCCAACAAACAACCAATAGGATTTTAGATTTCCAAAATTTAAGTCAGTACGCTAAAAGTTAATTCAACGTTTCAACTTTTGGTGTACGAAAATGACTGAAAACAATATAAAACTGCATATATTGACAGTTGTGGTTATGTTATAGGTATATTTGGTGTGTGCTATTTGATATGTACTACTGATAATTTAAGTTTTTTTTATAACTTTTTCAAATCCAATTTGAATCCAGTACTTCCTCTTTTCTTTGTTTTTTTATTATAATAATTTTATAAAATAAATAACTTTAATATAGGTATGTTTTTTTATTTTGTATGATTTTCGCATGTTTTTTTAGTTGCCTACACAATATTCTGCAAAATTTCTTTCATTGCTTATTAATAAATGATCAAATATCAAACGTTGGGAATTTGTTATCAAGCAGCTATAAACGACGCATAAACGATTTTTCTCAAAGGAATTTAAATTCGATGGCAAATGTGGCCGGGATGAGTTACAATTACATACATACCTATTGTTCCCGATAGGACGCTTTTCTGATGTAATTTTGGTTGCCTGCCTAATATCCTACTAGATTTGTTTCATTATTTATTAATAAACTATCAACTATCAAGATTTGGAAATTTGCTATCAGGCACCTACAAACGATTCTGCTAAAATAAAATTGAATTTGATGTCAAAATGACGACATGAGGGGCTAACATCACATAGGTTTTTCCGAAGAATTTGTTTTATTGACTATCAAACGTTGGAAATTCGCTATCAAACACCTACAAACGAATAAAAGTAAGATTTATTATAATTGCTTATAGTGAGGGGCTAACTTTATGAAGCTAATTCAGTTGCTTTGAATTAGGTTTACCTGCTCATTGCAACATGCGGATGTAGTTTCACCAAATCTCCGGCAGAGGGATGTATGCGTCTCACACTTTTGTGTTCTGTTTGCAACATGTTTTAAATTTTATTTATCGGAATCAACTGAAAAGCTGAAGTAGCCGCCTCAGTCCATCCAGAACTTATTATACATTTTTCATTTGGTAAAGTTTCTTTATAACGTCCATTCGTTTTTATTATGATTTAAGTATATATAAACAACGTTTAAGATATTAGATAGTGTAGATCGTCATCAGTTCACAGAAGAAAAAATGGTTCATACAATACATACAACGTAACAGAAATGAGCTACATTTTAAAATAATTAGCGTTGTTTTTTACCAATTAAGTATTATTTGTTACTGATAAACAATCGAGTGAATCACAATGTTATGAAATTCCCATCCATTTGGTTCTTGCCATAACTAATTCTTTTAGTATAAAAAATCGCTTTTTTAAAATACATACTTACCAGAAATTAATAGTTTCGACTCAAGATATCGCACTCATTCCTCATTGATATATACAAAAGGATACACATATCAGCCGAAGCGATTACAATTTGTAACAGTAAGAATGTAAATGCTTATACTCGTATGTATATCTCGCGGATTGTAGAATATCACTAACACGTTCTTTACGTTTTTAATATGACTTCTATGTGACCATGTTTGGGTTTTCCCATATGTTGAAATTTGAGATTTTTAACAAACTGCGGGTGACCGCTGGTTTCCGTCGTTAAAGATCTTATTACATAACATACAGAATACAAATTAACCAAATTTAATAAAAAATCTTAATCGTCTATGTTTTCCTGTAAATATAAATTGAATGCGATTTATTTTAAATACATATTTATACCATTACTTTATAAGCGTTTCCGCCAAACGGAGCCTAAACTGCAAGTGAATTAAGTTGTGAATCGAATTTTTATCATTGGTTATGTATACAGGGCGTGCCACTTAAAACTCCCTAAATGTTTGCGGAAGAGAACTAGTAAGACGGTTTACGTTGTTTAGTAATCAAGAAAGCTACAATTTTGAACATCTTTGTTAGTTACATTTGATCCGTTACAAGAAATATAAAAAATAAAGACAAAAGTTGAAATTACTCTTACTTTCTGGAAACACGAATATCTCTGAAACCATTAAATTTTTGAAACCAACACAAATAATAAAATTTGCATTAAGTTTAACGCTCTTTCAAATAAAAAACAACTGAAGATTGTGGCTATCAAAAAATTCTTTTGATCGCAGCGCCATCTTTATCGTCATGTAATAAAACACAATTCTGATAGCAAACTGGAGTCAATCACATTATTTAAGAACTGCTTTTTACAAAATTCAAATATCTTTATTTGTTTCCGAGATATTTGACCTGGGAGTATTAAGTGGCACACTCTGTATACGATAGTAGATAACAATGAAAAATGCTTTTATGACATGTTAGTTATATTATTAATTCAGTCTAATTCGTACACTGTTGGACTTAACACACGAGTACAATTTGTAGAATAGAAATTTGTAAACATTCTTGATAGTCAACTAACAATGAATTAAACCAAAACATTTTATCAGATGTTCAAAAGTTTCACATGTGAATTAAGAAATTGATATTATTACAGGATATCAGCATTTTTAAATTTATTAAATTGTTTTTTAATATGAATTCAATCAAGGTCATTTTCATATGCTATTTTAACTCTTAACAGGTGACATGAACGTTTTCCAAATCGATGTCCTCCCTTTTATATCGCCCCTTTTATATCGTCCTAACTAAGTGCATCACTTAGTGTGCTAACTTTTGGAATAAAATAATGGCTTATACTCAACTTGAAATTATTTGCCATTATACAGGGTGATCGAGTGTTGTAAATACAATAGGTTGTGATTTGTTACATTTAAAGATTTAAAGTCATTATGCAATGATGCATGTAATTAGTAATAAGCAAACCATAGAAAAATATTTAATTCATGCAAGGAATATAAGGATGTTAGACCAATTTAATGACAAGGAAAATATTGGCAATACAAAATTTTTAAGTGTTACTACAATAGATGTTCAAATAATGCTCCATGTAAACGAAGACACATTTAGAGCCGATCGATAAATTATAATTAACTTTTTGAGAAGTACGTGCCACAATATTGTCAAAAGTACGCTTTTATGAATAAATTTTCGTAAATGCAATTTTGTGGGATTTGCTAGGAATAGTTAAACTCATCTAGTTAGAGGATTTTAATAAAGATGCTGTAGAACAAGCAAGTGAATAGTAACTGTCATTCCTGTAAAATTTTTGCTAACTTTTGTATTTCTAATTGATGTCTTGGCTCTTTTTGTGTTAATGGAGTCGGGAAGTATATACTCTACTAGTCAATAGTGGTCGTTTTTGGCATTCGTCCAGTACCAACATAATACTAACCAATTCTTCAATTCTTAAAGTAATTTCTATTGCAAAATTAATAGCAAGTCAAGACATCAATTCCAATTACAAAAGTTTGGCCACGGAAGGCCGTTATTTGATTCCACAAGATAGCACATTTAGTGATGCACTTAGTCTTTTAGTATTCATTTCCGGTTCTTATAAAAATGTACGACGTTGGAGCAGTTTTCAACTTTAATCGCTTTTCTCTTTGTAACTATGGGTTTTAGACCCAACTAATGTTATACCAAATTGTTTGTAGTAATTAGCACAATCGATTGTAATATTTTAATACCGAGTGGTCCATTAAAAAAAATATATCTTTGGTTCGTCACCGACTGCTTCGATCATCCTGTATAAAGAAAATATTTTAATACAATTAATAAGTAATATATATTTCAGTGACTAA
Organism: Holotrichia oblita; assembly: GCA_023690525.1. Taxonomy (NCBI): domain Eukaryota; kingdom Metazoa; phylum Arthropoda; class Insecta; order Coleoptera; family Scarabaeidae; genus Holotrichia; species Holotrichia oblita. The sequence continues at coordinate 41,829,923 of CM043023.1, forward strand.
AAAACATATCGTCTTTTGTCTTTTATTAAATTTACACAGTGAAATATTTTTAATCTATTAAATGTTATTAATTGCAATTAAAACTAAGCTAATTCGTTAGATACGTTCCTGTTTTATATAATGTATTTGCACTGAATTTAATAAATTCAAGAAGAGATGCTTTTTAGTCACTGAAATAACTTATCAATTAATTGTATTAAAATATACTAATGACAATTTTTTCATTTCCGAACGACGTTTCAAAATTGCCGCTCAAAATTTCGTAATTCTGACTGGATATCAACTGAAAATCCTCGCAGAAATGTCAAAACACTAGCGAAACATAACCTAGAAATAACACTTTTTAGAACGATTTTTAGCCCTTAACTGGTGATGTGGTGCCATTTTAGACCCAACCGAACCAAAACTGTTGCGTATCTTAGGTGCCCAGCGACCAATTTTGTTCACTCTGCATCTTTGTGTGAATTAGCCAGTCTAGTTGCATTAGCCGAAGCAGAAGCAGGTGGTAAGTAGAATTACTTCTAATGCAGTCGTAAATTGCAAGTGGGGTCCGTAGTGGCACCACGTCACTAATTACGCATTTAATTTTAAATGACAGCAATGGCAAGCTCTAGTCAACCTATTCACATTGACGATCCCAAATTTGAGGAAATTGCATTGACGTGGTTCAATGACCTAGAAAGCGACGAAGAGGAAGAACTTGTTGAAGATTTGATTTAGGATGATTCCACAACAACAGAATTGGAGATGAGCAGCAGTGATGAAGGTGGTAAAAATTGTGATTCCACTGAAAACCAGAACGCAAATATAAATGAAGAGATAAATGAAGTTGAAGAACATGAAGACGACGAAAACATCAAAGATTTTTCATCTATAAGTAAACAAAAAGCGTTCTACGGAAGAGACCGTTTCAAATGGTCATCTACACCTATTTCAAGAAGCAGAAAAGTACTTGCTAAAAACATTACTACTTTTATACCAGGTCTTAGAGGTTCAGCAAAAGAATTAGGGAATTCAGCTGAACCTTTTGCTATTTGGAACCTAATTATTAGTGACGATATATTGGAAGAAATCGTCCGAAGAACAAATGAAAAACTTCAGAGTCAAAGACATAAATACAAAAATGAAAACAAAGTAGAAATGCAAGATGCAGATATTATTGAAATAAAGGCGCTCATTGGACTGCTGTACTACTCGGCAATCTTCAAATCCAATAATGAAGATTTAGATTTTCCCCTCGCCACGGATGGCACAGGCCGAGATATTTTTAGAAGTACGAGAAGAGAATGCTGACCCTGCTCAATTTTTTGCGTTTTGATGATTCGCAAACGCGAAACGTCAGAAAAGAACATGACAAAGCCGCTCCAGTGGCATGGATTTTTAACAGATTAGTAGAAAATTCGAAAAGGTGCTACTGTATTGGCAATTATGCCTGTATAGACGAAATGTTGATTCAGAGGTCGATGTAGTTTTCGAATTTACATGCCTAATAAACTGAACAAGTATGGTTTAAAAATTATGATACAACAGATGCTCGCACCTCATATATGTACAATGGATACATCTACACAGGACGAAATAGCGATGGTATCGTATTACCTTTAGAAGAAAGGATATTACCTGTTCCTACTCAGTCAGTAGTACGATTAGCACAACCAATATACGGCTCAAATCGCAACATAACCGCAGATAATTGGTTTTCCTCAATGGAAACTATACAAAAGTTAGGGAACAAAAGGCTAACCTTTGTGGGGACACTAAGAAAAAATAAAAGGCAAATCCCTCCAGAATTTTTGCCACACAAAAACAGAGGAGAACAATCAGCTATTTATGGCTTTACAAATGGGATAACCCTTCTTTCCTACGTACCCAAGAAGGGAAAGGCGGTAGTAATGATTTCTTCGATGCACAATGCCATAGCAACTGATACCGAAAGTGGCAAACCTGAAATAATAGCACTGTATAATCAAACCAAAGGAGGAGTGGATTCCTTAGATCAGAAATGTGCGAATTACAGCACGAGTAGAACTCCTAGGTGGCCAATGGCGATCTTTTACAGTATTCTTGACATAGCTGGAGTAAATGCCTTTATTTTGTATGGTTCTCATAGGGACAACGTTAGTATGCTACGAATAAAATTTATGAAAATGTTGTCTTTTGAACTAGTTCAAGATCACCTGAACAAGAGACTTGTAAACGAAAGACTGCCCCGAAGTATAAGACTAAATATTGGTACCATTCTGACAAAGCCGGTAACATTAGTCCTGACAGAGAATGTAGGGTCCAAGAGAAAACGATGTGGCATATGCCCCCGGAGCTCAGAGAAGAAAACAAATGTGGTATGTAAATTTTGTCAGATACCAATATGTGCCAGCTGTCAAGTTAAAATTTGCGAATCGTGTTCCTTGCATTGGTGAAATATGATCATTGTAATTTTATCCAAAGAACTGAATTTATGTTACATTTTACAGTTTATACTCCAGAATATGATTAATATTTTGTTTATTTTTTTTATAAATAAACTAGAACTATGATGTGTCACTTGTTATTATTATTATTTGACACCAGTGTTATTTTGTTAGATTATTTCACCTTCAAAATTTTCTTTGACATTGATCTGGTGCCAGAGAGTCAAACATACACAATATTTCACAAACCCATCCAACGACAACGGAAAAAGTAATAAAAAGATATATTTTTAAACACGAAACGAACGGGGTTCGTTAAGACCCCAGGTCACCAGTTACGTTAAGTTTCAACTACGTCACCAGTTAAGGGTTAGGAGCCTAGACTGATCTCCGCAAGAAACGGGGGTCCGTTTTGGACTCAGTAAAACCTGTACTTTTCGTTAAATTGTCTATAAATTGTCAATTCAGTGGTCGACATACGGAAGTCTTATACAAATCCATTATATTCTTACATTAAAACAATGTTGTTTTGCGTCACGACAATTTTCTTAGAAAATAATATTCTTATAGTAACACTATATAGTTTTGCGGATATAGAAATACGGGATGGTTTTGAACTGAAACAGTCTGTTTTAACTTAAGATAATATTTCTCTGCGTGCACGAACCCTGCTCTAAAACATGTTTGATGTCTAAACAGAATATATTCTATTCTACTGTAGCACCAAGAAAGAAACACATAGGAGCATGTGGAGAGTTAGTTAAGTTGGATTGTGCTTAAACGACAAAAGAAATTGTTTTTTGGCATACCACAGTAACCAGTAGTCCTACTGGTTAATATAATAAAAAGGAGTTAATTCCGGACGCAAAGAGTTAACGATTGTTTTAGTAGGTGTTAATGTTGAATAAATGTCTGACTTTTTTAATTCAATTTCTTTCTTCAATTTTAAATAAAAAGCAGCAATTATTGTGATATTACATTTATTGTGCATACAAGTTACAATTATAAATAAAATATTCGTCAATCGTTTACCGGTTCACCAACTGTCTGAGAATGTCGGGATTTTCACTTTGAATTGCATATTCAAGAGGCGTTAGATCATCACTATCTTTAATATTTTCATCCACACCAACTCGCAGTAATATTTCAACGATATCCGCTCTGTTTATTTGAACGGCAATGTGAAGAGCAGTGCGACCATGTCGGTCCACTTGATTCGGATTCGCTCCATTCCCCAATAGTTTTTCCACTATTTTAAAACGTCCCTTTTCCGTCGCTAAATGAAGTAGTGTAGATCCGGATCCGTTAACGCTATTCAGATCCGCACGATTGTAGAAAACTTTATTAACAATAGCATCAACCTCAGTAGATATAAGCAATTTCCTACGGAAATCTGTATGACAAACGAGTAAGTTTGCTATTGCCTCGTTACCTACTTCTATTGCGTTAGAAAGTAATACGTTTCCAGACGTTTCGATATTTGTATTCGCTCCATACTTAAGCAACATTTTAATAATGTTAGTTTCTCCCATCAAAGCGGCCATATAAAGAGGTGTGAAGCCACACGGGTAGGTCAAATTAACGTCTGACCCGTTATCTAATAGAATTCGAACGATCCCCGGACTTATTCCTCTGATTGCAGTTATTAAAGGTGTAAGATTATTTTTGCTTAGATAATTAATCACAGGCTTCCTTTTCAGTAATATTTCCAACACACCTGCATTTTTCACTCTTATCGCAGCGAGGATAGGAGTGACACCATTACGATTTGCCAAATTCACGTCCGCTTGATTGTTTAATAAAATCTCGATAATTGATGTGTCCGCATTATAATCTATAGCGCAAAAAAGAGTATTGCGACCCCATACATCTACGCTGTTCACAGCTTCTCCATTTCGCAAAAGTATTTGGACCATAGCTTTATTCTTTTGTCTCAATGCATAACCAAGACTTGTATAACGTTTTATATTGACGTTATTTTTAGTTAGGAAATTGCTTAAAAAAATCTGATCAACATCTTTGTTATTCAGTTCAAGAACTGCGTTGACATATTTCGTTCCATTCGGATTTGAAAGGTCCGCTCCATGTTGTAGTAGGACATGAACTAGGTCTTTGTTAGTATTGCGTGTTATGTCAACTTCGTCAACCAAGTTAATATTGCATTGGGTTTCTACAGTTTTGATAAGATTTACAATTTCATCAGGATAGATTGAATCCTGAATTGAATTAGAAACGTATGTTTTAAGAGAGTTTAATAGTTCTTCAACATCTTTTTTGCTTCCGCATATAGTATGTAACAGCTTCTCCTTATCATGATACTTCTCAAAAAGTGTGGCTGCGCTCTCGTTTAACAAGTTAATGCCAGTACGGTTTTCGACGGTTTTGATAAGATACGCAACTTTATCATTAAATGATGCATCGCAAGTAGAATTGGAGAAGTATATTTTAATAAAATTTAATATCTTATTTATTCTCCTTCCGAATATAGCATGTAACAGGTTTTTCATGTCTTTTGCCTTCGCAGTAAGTGTTGCAACGGTTTCGTTTTGCAGGTTGGTACTATTAGCTACGGTTTTCAGCAGATGTGCAACTACATCAGGATATGATGAATCACAAGCTGAATCAATAGACAACATTTTAGCAAAATTTAGTAGTTCATCTCCTTTGCTTCCTAATATAGCTGATACCATATTTTCCGCATCTTTATAGCTGGCAATACGTGTCATCGCAATTTTAGTTAGGAGATTAATATTTTCCTGGTTTGGTTTGATAAGATGTACAACTTCATCTAGATGAGCTGAATCGCAACTTGTGTTAGAAAACAACAATTTAGCTAAATTTAATAGCTCATCCAATTTGCTTTCTAAAATAGTATACATAATAGTTTCTTCGTCCTTACAGCTCGCAATACGTTTTGCAATGGTGTCATTTGGTACTAACTGCTCTGGATTAGGAGGACGTGTTGCACACATATTTAACAGCCACAGAACTGCATCTATATTTTGTGCGTTTTTGGTGTTAGCTAGTAATATATTGGCTGATTTTACAATATTGTTGTGGGCTCCATATTTGTATAATAATCTCACCATCTCCGGATTCTTTTTTCGTGCAGCTATATAGAGCGGAGTCACATCGTATGCAGTTCTAAAATTAACATCAGCACCATTCTTTAGCAAAAATTCGGCTACTTCAACGTTTTCTGTATCTACAGCAGTTAATAGAGGTGTAAAATCAAGCAGACTTGAATAATGTTGATTCGTTTGATTTACATCAGCGCCATACTTCAATAAAATTTCAACCAAACATAGTTTTTTTCGTTTAACCTCAGGATCATCCAGGAATGAAGCATACATAAAAGCCAAATTTTTAAAAATTTGCATGTTACGAATTATTATTTGTACCAGGTTACTATCTTCTGCTATAATACTCATGACTGATTTTAAGTTTCCTTTAAATTTCTTTATAAAAATATTCATCAATATTTTACTGTAATCTACATCATTTTCTTTTATTGCGACCTTAAGAGGGGTTAAACCATCTTTATCAACGTAATTCACATCCGCTCCGTTTTGTAAAAGCAACTCGATTATATCTAGATCCCCTTGTTTTATAGCACAACAGAGAGGAGTTGTATCTTCGGCTGTTTCAAAATTGACATCTTTTCTATACTTCAAGAAAACCTCAACAATATCTCTCCTTCCAGTGCGTATAGCTTGATTAAGAAATAGTTTGAAATTTTGTTCACGTTTTGGCGGTTCATTCACGTTAGTTAATATGGTATCAAAAACAATTTTCAATTCGTCCGTATTTCTAACATCTACGCTAGCACAATCGTTAGTAAATACCTGAAATATTTCTTGGAGAAATGTATTTCCATAAATGGGTTGGTGTAGATTTGTCGAAATCGTTTGACCTTCCAGATTTACGATTCTCTCCATTAACATTTCTATCACTTCTGCATTTTCGAATTTTATAGCATCGTTAAGGAGAATTGCGCCAAAATCATTAACCTCTATTTCCTCCATTAACATCTTTGTAATGCTTTTATTTCCCATTTTTAAGCTCATCCCAAAAATATTAACGTCATTCGTACAACTCGGTAATAACGCTATTTCTCCGCATTTCCCCAGCAACAACTTTACAATTTCATATTCCTGCTTACATACACCATAATATAATGGCGTGTGCCCAAAAACGTCGATAACATCAATACTATCACCACGTTCAATACAGGCGATTACAATATTGATATTCGAATAAATACAAGCTACATGTAATGGTGTGAATCCTAATTCATCCAATTTAAAATATTTCGGCAATACTGTAGAAATATTAATCTGTGGATTTAAGCATACATCGCGGAATCTCATAAAGTCTTCATTGGTGTAATACCTTAAAGAAAGTAAATCCTCGATCAATCGAAAGGAGAGATTTTTAAGAGCGTTTTCGAATAATATCTTGAAATTAACATCTTGAAAGTGCGGGGAAGTTGAGGCCGTAACTTCGCGCCCGTAATAATTCCAATAGGCCTCCTGAATTACAATAGAGACGTTATAAAACAAACTGGTTTTGATGCCAGGATTCCTTTCATAATAATCGACCCAACTCCAATTCAATAATTTATCACGGTGATATAAATCGTAACCTGCTTCACGCATATTTTTTATAATGGTTACTAAACTTTCGCTGTTATACCATGAAAAGTAAGCGGCTGCTATATGGATAGCAGCCCTTCCGATACCATCTGTTTGCATCAAAAGTTCTTTATCTTCTTTACATAAGCTTTCGACTTGATTATAATCAAAGTTCAAGATGGCTTGATGCAAAGGGAATTGCTCGCAATGTGTATCTAATATACACAATGTACCTTTATTTAACATTTCTTCGTAAATATATTTTGCATCATTTTTATCGTTAGTCTTAGTTAGCCATTGGCTAACGAAGAATTCTGCAAATATATGGTGAATAAACACAGGCTCTTCATTCTCGTCATAATACTTAATTAAGCCTACTCTTGCAATATTAGGGAACTGTTCCTGTTCCTCCTGAGCTAGTTTCTGCGTAACTTCATTGTTGCCAAATATTGCTTTCAAGGCCATTCGCCAATGGTACTCTAAAATATCTTTTCTCTGGCGGTTGTCCAGAATCTCTTTAGTTCGTCGGCAGTAAATATCTACCTTCAAATCTACAATCGTTTTGTAAAGCGTCCATCGATTTAAGGTTTGGAATTCGATTCCAGTCCCCGAAATTGTTCTCAACATATTTAAATATAACGGATTTGCGGCAAATTCAACCGGCATCTTCTGCAAACTATCTTTATCAAAACCCCAATTTTCTAAGTAGTCTCCATTATATTCATTCCTGAAACCTTCTACTTTTGCAACGTCGACTTCGAAATGATCGCTTAATAAATTGACAGTTAGTAGTCTAGAACCAATTATGATTTGTACCAAATCAGTTTTCTCATTTAGCACCCTGATTAATTTTAATGCTTGTTCTTTACAGGCCGCAATTATTTCGTCAAACGAGTCTAAAATTACAATTAACCTCGTCTGATGTTTTTGCACCGCGGTTAAAAAATTATTAAGTAATAAAGGCCCTTGTTTATTCCACAAGAAATTTAATGGATCTTTAAATAATTTCTTGTTATTATCGCGGATATCGAATTTATATCGAGCTAAATTGCAGAAGAGTACATAATTGTGGGGTTCGCAAAATTGAATCAATGATTGGAGTAATGTGGTTTTCCCAATACCAGGTTCTCCAGTCACAACACAAATTCTGCCAGTCATGACTTTAAAAAAATCTTTTTCTTTAAATGGTATTCCTGTATACGACGTTTTCGATTCAGAATTTGCGTTGTCTTTTTTGATCGCTTCACCTTTCCTCATATAACGGTGGAGATAATTTAAGCAAGTCGATTTAATTAACTTTCCAATAATTGGTACCACGTTATTTTCATTTGTACTGTATACGTTTTGACCGTATTGATCAATCAAAAAGTCCTCGAAACCTTGACGACTTTCACACGAGTGATTTTCACCAATTATACGTGCTTGGTTGACAAATATTAGCTTACGATCTTCTAACTGTAAACGTTGAATTTTATAACTTCTGAGTTTAGGATCTTGTCTCACTGTTTGATAAACTTCCTCGCTTTGATTCGGAGGGCAATATATTATAATGTTTTCACCATCCGATTCGTAATCATTACAATTAATTGTCTCTGCATTTATAGTTTCAATAATAAATAGAATGTAATTACCACTTTCTAAACAATCATTATTTAGATAAAGATGTCGAGGTTCCATTAATTTGATAATATCTAAACAAGTTAAGTTTCCCATTAATTCCTGATCGCCATTAATAATTTTATATAGGGAAGCTGGCTTTCCTCCTTGCATTGAAACTACAATTGATTGTAAAAGTTCCTCAACTCCTATTTGTCCAAAATCTTTAAGAACTTTCAAATCGTAACTTTTCAGTTCATTGTATCTCGTACATGGATCTGAATCTATTATAACATAGTGCTGATCTAAATGTGCAAAATCCTTCAATAACGGTAGAGTATTATTGGTTTTTAAAATAAGTGGTATTTTACCACATGTCCACGAATGAATGCATAAATCCTTTAGAGTTTCTGGTTTGATTGTCTTTCCAATAAATTTATCTTTAATTTCTTTATTTAGTTTCCCATCGTTATCAACACACCTATTCCATTCATCGATAGAGATTATTTCAGCAATACTTGGCAAAATACACCCGAATAAACACGTTTCCACGTTTAATTCACTTTTTACAACAGTAACATTATATAGTAGCGTTAAGCCAGTCCAAGCATCTGCTGATTCCTTCTTGAAGGCAACTACTTTCGTCGGTGTTAGAATATAATTTAAAAGACGAATTCTCAACAATTCGTGTTCAAAATCCATCTTACTCAAACTACCTTTTTTATTCTTAGTAAAATATTTATCAAGATATTCGATTAAGTGACCGGCATCGTTCAATGCCCACATGCCTTTCAAACCATATGCAATGTTGTTCGTATCCGGTTGGGCCAAGAATATGTAAAATTTCCTAAAAAATTCTTGACATTTCGTTGTTGGGTTCTCCTCTGCGAAACACAATTCATAAACATTTTTCCTAATTATTGCTCCATCATCGTTAAATCGACGCCGTTTAATTTCAAGCGTTTTAGTTTTTGAGTCTTCTTGAAAAGGAATAGGTTGTGACCGGAAATTTTGACAAGCAAAATACCAGAATTGAATATTTCCCTCGTCAACCTTGCTAATATGTTCCAAACATTTCCAGAGTTTATTCCTCGTAATTTTATCATATTCGTTTTTGTAGTTGTTTACATCTAATTTAACTTTACCAGATTTCACTTGGATAAGATATAGATACAATTGATCGAATTCGGTGTATTTTACCGCCAGTACTATATCATCAAACGGTTCAAGTTCCTGAACTTCGTAGAATATGTAATAATCTTCAACTGTTGCGTTTTTTGATAGTAACGATGCCAGGTATGCAGTGACGCTGAGCTGATACTTGTAGCCTTGACCCCGATCAGCCATTATAATTCAAGAATTTCCTTAACTTTTGTTACCTATAAAAAGTACAGACAAAAGTACAAAATATTTGTCTTATTTGGATGCTCACGTAATCGACTTTTGTATACTTACATGATTAAGATGTTTGGCAGGGTTTCAATTCCATTTAATTACTTCTGGAAATTAGTCTTCCGATTACGATGATTTAGATGAATTTAACCTGATATTTGTCACAGTGTTGCCCTCATACTCTTTGACTTTGTATGGTACCTAAACATTAATTAAAACTGACTAAAAATTCGATGTTACGTCATTACTTGTACTTATAGACGTTACAAATAAATCTTTTTAAATATACAGTGTGAAAGCCAAATGGAATAAATTCATTATTTCGGTTACTGTAGGTAGGTACATATTTATAAAAAATCCCGAACCACGTCAAATTTAAATTATAAGTTGATATCCTTTAACGTCAAAATGTGATTCCTACCTTCAATTCCCTTTGAATGACAGGTACAACCCCCTTTTTTAAATGGGAAGTATAAGCTTGTGATATATCGTTTGAAAGGTCTCTTTATTCTCTATTCAAAAATGTTATCGTTTTTTAGTTTGTTGTTACAATTCAGATAGAATAAAAGAAAATCACGTTCTTACCGAAATTCGTTACAATATGCTTCAAAAATAAAATGTAATGCAAAATGTAAAACACCAAAAAGAGCTATGAATGTCAATGAAGTAGATGCTCATTTGCTGACATAAAAACTGTCGTAGGTATTAGCACTAACATCATTTGTGAAATTTAAATTATGACTACATGCAATAATGTTCGTAGAAAAAGAATGACAATAGACCATACACACATCCGTTTATGCGATAAGTCGACATTATAAACGATTTTTTTGCTATAAGAACAAACAAAAATAGTATATTATTCAACGAGCGGTAATGTAGGTAATAACTCACGCAGATGAGGTTTGCAGCACGAGGCGATAGCCGAGTGCTGTAATTCATCAAGTGAGTTATTACCATTACCGCGAGTTGAATACTATACTTTATCTACGACTATAACAATTAAAACGAAGGTACAAGTTCCAAGAAAACTTTTTTTGTGTCGCATATTGAAACTGTCAAAATGACATTTCACCTAATTTCAAAGATTGTGTCGCATATTGAAACTGTCAAGTTAAAATTGACAAGTGATCTAATTTAGAGTTGACAAATAACGTTACTTCCCTCAAAGATGGTAGTGGACTGTTTCATTTCGACGAATCAGATTGTAGAATTTAGCGTGAGTTATAACAACTCACTGCTATAAATCACGCTAATTGTTTATGGGTGCCATTACTTGTTCAAAAGGAACTGAATAATGAATACATTATTTAATAGGAGTAGATAAAATATAGAAAAAGAGATTTCATTCCTAAGAGAAACGTTATTCATTTTATTTATTACCTTAAATGGAATGTTTTTATGTTTAATATAGTTTTTTTTTATCAGGAGCGTTTATGAAGCTGTAATTTATATAATTAATTAATTAATTAATAATTTGCTATGAGCATTCAAAATACGTCTACACATGTGTGTATGAAGCCCGATTTTAAAATACGTTTTAAATAAATTATAAAAACATATTATGAAAAAAATTATCTGTGGCAACATCGCCAACTGTCAAACGGTAGTCCGGCCTCTTAATGTAGGGTTGACAACAAAGTTTGTGAGTTTTTAAAACATACTAATAATAATTAAATCTACGTCTAGTGTTTTAAGTTATTTACTGAAGTAAATCGTTATTCAAGGTACATTTTCAATTTATTTTAATTATTCTATTTCATTTCTATTTGGCATATGTTTGTATTGTGAAACTTTGTAGGTTATTTATACCTAAATGAAAATTAGTGGATCTCGTTCTCAAAAAGGATCTAAGTATACTTAAAAAATATATAATTAAGGTAGGTACAATCACTTGGGACTTTCCGAAGTAGAGGTATTGATTCCGATGTCTCGATTTGCAGGTCTCAGGGCAAAGAGATTTCTAGGTTAGACTTCGAAGGTCTACTTAAAGAGGATCGTGATTCTGGATTGGAATAGGGTGGTAAAAAGGACAGGAATCAATATTTATGCATTTTCTAAATTTTTAAAATGATATGGTCTTGGATTTTTATACGAAATGTTCTTGTATCAAAGGTCTATTTTATAAATTCTTATATTTTAACAATTTTGCTTGACCTTAACGTTGTACAGCCAGTACTTCCACTCTACAATGGTTATCATAGTTATAGTTTCTTACAACACAACCGACATCGATCGACGAGGTGGAACCTCACATCAATGCGTGAACAGCAGTAGATTATAATAATTGAAGGGGTAAGTGGATAAAGGTGGTAACATTTTTGTAAAATTCGAGTTACTTACACATTTATCCTATTTATGTATTAATCTATCATAATATAATAGTTTTTGGACCAAATACTATTTAGGTAATAGCTAATTTATTTATGGATAAAAGTGGTATGTACTTAATATATGTATCTGTTAAGTAATGGATCTAAAGGTGTTATGATCAATAACCCCCTTCATCCACTACAAAATGATGAAATTGTATGATTTTTTTTACAAGGATTAACATAGCACCCATTTGTCATTATTGTGAGGTTAGGTTGTACGATTGTTTAGGGTAAATTAGTGTTACCAGTTCTTATATTCAGTAGCGAAAAATGTTGTCTAGAGGACAAATTATTTTAGAAATGATAAAAGAGAGAAAATTCCAAGATCTAGAGTCCGACCAACGAAGCGTGACCCTTCAAGCAGCACCGTCGGTTTGTTGTGTACATTCCCAGACAAAAACTTAACGCGCCAGTATTTAAATCAGTCGTATCGTTCATGTCAAATGTTAATGTTACGATTGTAGTTAAAATAAGGTAGAATCTTATAATATGAATATGCATACACATATTTAAAACATTTTGGAGAAAACAACAAGGATATATATCATTTATTTAAAAATAGTAAAGTAATACAAGAAATAATTAATATAGCATTACACCTATATACACTACAAAATTCTTATTCATCATCCGATTGTAACCAATCCGTTTCTGAATCTGATTCGCTTAATCTAATAATAAATTCTTCGTGTATATCCATTAATTGGTCCCTTTCGATATATTCGTTTTCTATTTTGTGAACATGTTTGCATTCTGCTTGCCATAAATTTGGAGTAATTTCACTAAACGCCCGCAAAATTAAGCCCTCAACATCGCAACTACCATCAATATTTCTTGAGGCCACCTTCCTTTTCACCATGCTCCAAATCATTTCGATTGGGTTAAGATCGCAGTGATATGGCGGTAATCTTAACACCGAATGACCTAATGTTGCTGCATAATTGTCTATTTCATATTCAGGTTCTGGTTTATTACGTCTCACTAATTCCAGCAATTCACACTTTAACATCCCTGGGTGATATTGTATATTCTTCAACAAAAGCCAAGACATAATATCTGCTTTCTTTGATGAGGATGTAGGTGGTTTATTGACTTGGACACTGTGATATGGTGCGTTATCCATAACTATAATTGAATTCTGTGGTAGATTTGGTATTAATTGTGTTTTAAACCATTTTGAGAAGTTTTCGTAGTTCATTTCATCGTGATAATCACCACTTTTTGTTTTTGATTTGAATAGTAGCAAAGCCCCATCAACAAATCCCATTTCACCACCAGCATGGCATAAGATCCATCGTTGTCCTGCGCCATCTTTTTGAGCACTCCTTTTTCTTCTGAACTTTGCCAGCACTTTGAGACAGTATAATTTTTATGTACGTAACTCTCATCGAGATACACCACGGGTCTTCTGTTTTCACCAAGACTATCGTTATACATTTTAAAACGTAAATATCGTGCTCGCCAGGCCACAATATCTTGTCGTTCCATTAATACTTTTCTGTTCGATTCACATTTTTTGTACTTGTAACCCATATCAATAATAATATTCCGTAAAGTTTCTTTGCAGCCGGAGAATTCAGTTTCAGATTTCATATATGAATGTAAACTTTGTAAAGTAGGTACAGTCTTACTGACAGTGTACATAGATGTGATCTTGTTCCGCAATACAGATCTAAGATTTAAATTGAAATAAATATAAAGTACGTTAAATATTTATATTAATATATAACTTGTCCGCATCATCTAATATAATTTTCGACTTTTTCTCCTTTCTTGGCTCTATACGGCTAGTAGAAGATGAAGAAGGTTGGTCCTCCAAACTCTTGAGTAAATTGGTTTTGATACGCTTTATAGTTTTTTCTGATTTTCCTGTCATTGCAGCTACTCTTCTAATGACTTGATCTACAGGAAAAGCATAGTGGCCTGTTCGTTTCTCTTCCTCACAAAACTCGATAACTGTCTCCAGTATAGTCAAAACGTCATCTTTCTCCGATTTTCGTTTAGCCATAATGAAGATGATGGATAATCTACAACATATTTGTAACATAAATAGACGCGTAAAAATAATTGAGGTTATATTATTACTTACCTTTAGCTCACAACAGAAAATGAAATAGTTTTAAGAAAAACTGTTCGGATATTCAAAAAGAAGCAACAAATAATAGAAACGACGAAAATACAAGAGAAAATGAAAACAACGATTTGATAAACAAGTAAACGAGCACTATAAATGACGGAGCATGAACGGGACTGTACAGAGCTGTCAAACGTGTAAAGTGTAGGTTAGAGGGGGTGCGGGGCAAGACGTTGGTAAATTAGTTCGCATATTTTCCGGGGGTCAGATTTACTTGGTCGCGCTCTAGGTAAGAAAAAAGTGTAGATTTTTATAAAGCGTTATTATTTTAAAATAAGGCGTGTTAATTTTGAGTGAGGTTATGTATGTATATTATTTTGCTATAGTTATGGAACTCTCACGAGTATTCCTTCGGAAAATTATCAGAATGCAACGGGATATTCACGTATTATTCCAAAAGCGACGCTGATATGAGTGAGGATCGTAAGTAAGTACTAGAAACTAAAGTATAGATAATAAAATATTATTTAGCATCGGCATTTCAAGATTCTGCAAACGTATCCGATGATGAATATGTTAATAGAGCTTGCAACGTCGAGAATTCATATAATCGTAGTCCGACCGGCTTCAAGACTGGATACAGCAAAATACATAATGACACTTACCAAAATAGCGAAATGGCAAATAACTTAAACGAAGCTTTCGACTTTGACGATAACGAGGATGGTAGGTAAAAGTTTGAGGAGAAAGTTAAAAATAATGGATGTTTTAAAAAATATTACTTTAGAGGGGCCACTAGAGTTTTCTGCAGCTGCATCTGATGATGAGTATATTCCAAGTGACCAAAGTTCAGATACAACTAGTGATGTTTCTGATAGTGATGAAAGAAATTTTACAAGTATAGAGAAACTGAATAAAGTAAAGCGTAAAGTTTACGAAACTGATAAAGATTTAAATGCAAGTCAAGCTGCTGCACAAGATCCGATAAAAAAAAGTCAGACAAAACATAAAGTATTTGAAATAAAAGAGAAAACTTCCCGAAAAAGAAAAAGAAATCCAGGAGACTGGAAGAAAGCAAAGTCAGCATCTGCAAGAGCAATGGGTAAAAGTTATGTTTCACAAACTGGAAAATTAATGCCTGCAAAAAAAGTTAATTTAGGTATGTTGTGCAAAGAAAATTGTAGACTTAAGTGCAATGAAAATTTTGATGAGAATGCAAGGAAAAATATTTTCCATAAGTACTATCGACTTGACATAAACTCTAAAAATACGTTATTATTTAAAAGCGTTATTCTTGAACAAGTTAAACGTCACAGAGTCGGTGCCAAAAGGAATAAAAGTCATTCCTTTAAATACGTTATTACCTACGGCCAAAAACAAATTCCTTGTTGTAAGACTGCATTGTGCTCATTATACCAGTTCAGTAAGAAAAAGGTTGATTTAATTCAACAACAACTTAAGTCGGGAGACTCAGCACCCACCCCTGATAAAAGGGGCAAACACACAAATAGACCACACGAAATAACTGAGAATGTAATTAATCATATTAAAAAATTTCCTGCAGAAGCCTCGCACTATTCTCGAAATATTAACCCACATAAAATGTTTTTATCGCCCTTACTAAACGTTAATATTTTTTATAAAAAAAGGTTTTTATAGAAACATTTTTGATACTCGATTTAACTTATCGTTTGGTTTGCCAAGAAGCGATACTTGTTCCACTTGTGATGCGGGAAACAAGGACGATGTACACAGAGAAATGTATAGACTAGCATTTGCACAACAAAAACGTGATAGAGAAAAGGCTTTGAATAATAATCAAATTTGTTATCTCACGATTGACTTGCAACAAACTATGCCACTTCCTAAATTAAGTACATCTAAAGCATTTTATCTAAGGCAAATGTGGTTTTACAATTTTGGAATCCACACCGTAAGAAATTCTGGTAATAAGGCGTTTTTCTTTACATGGACTGAAGACATCGCCAACAGAGGCAGCACTGAAATAGCCAGTTGCTTACACACGTTTGCTGAAATCTACAAAGATTATTTTGACGAAGAAATTGATCATTTACTTATTTGGTCAGATTCTTGTGCTGGCCAAAATAAGAATTTCAACATGATTGCGCTTTATCAGTTGTTGATCTTAAAAGGTACTTCAAATCGATCGATCACAAATTTCCGGAAGTCGGCCATTCCTATTTAGATTCCGACAGAGATTTCGGTAGGACTGAGAAAACACTTCGAAAACATGAAAATATTTATGTCCCCGAGCAAAATCGTGACATTATAAGAAGAAGTAACAAAGGCACTGGGGTACTAAATATGGAGCATCATTTTAAGTAAATTGATGAGATTGCAGTAAAACTGAATCTTTACAATAAGAAAAAAAATGTATTGAATCAAAAAATAATTTTTGCGACGGAATTAAATGGATTCGTGTGGAATCATACGGATCCTACTACTATAAGGAAAGCCTTGATGAAATGACTCCGCAGTGCGGTGAGCAACGTAGAGGGAAACTCGAGCGTCCGTATCAAAGTACACTTGTTCAGTATTATTCTAGTGGTCGTAGGTACGTTTCGGAAACGGTGTATTTCGAAGAAACTAGAACACGTAACAAGGAGTATGCCGGATTTAGAATACGGAAGTGATAGAATTGAATGTATAAGATGCGACAATCATGTAACATGTATCAGTAGGTGGAAGTGTGAATGCCACCGAAAAAGTATAAAACAGTGTTCTGGAATCCGTGGCAAACGATACAGTGAAAAATTAACATTTGATATAGGTGTTGGTTTTATTCCATATAATCTACTGTTCACTTTACTAGACCAAGAAGCATTTGTTTCCTTCTGGAGCAAGTATTCGGATTATACGTTACCAACTCGAATATCCATAAGAAATGTTATGCCATCTGCTCCTGATGATGTTGAAAGAAGAATTAAAGCAGAATTGAAAGATAAAAAATTGTGGTTATGTGGTATTTCAAAGTGTTATTGATAAGGATTCAGATTTTCTCATACTCAGACAAATTTGTTTAAAGTTCCATTAAATTACAAGGACTACTTTAAATTTGCAATTATAACGTCACTCGATGTAGAACGGTCGCTTTCATCATTAAAAAATATTTATTCCGCATACCGTACTTACTATTTGACTGAAACAAGTGTGAAAGCATATTTAATAATTCAAATATTTAATAGATGTCACCCAGTTTGTGATTTCATGGACGCTTCTTAAAACAGTAAGTACCTATTTTAGCACGTTATATAATATATTTTTTGTCATTATTTTATGTGTAAACATTCATGCGTCCGCAACGCCTATGCGATATAGTGAATTTTCCTGCATTATTATTGAAACAGCTGATATTTTTTGCTCATCTTTAGAGTTACAAGGCAATTGACAGAAAACTAATCATTTAACTATAACACGCAAAAATGATTCAACAAAAATATTATTCTACACTTCTCAGAAACATGACATAATTATTTGAAAAATCTAGTTCTAAATGCATATATGTAGTGTATGTATGTATGTATATATGTATGTATGTACGTACCACATATGTATACTTCAAGACACTACACCTAACATAAAGTGAAACTAAGATAATGCACTACGTGAAAATCATGTTCGTATTGGTTTAAAACTTATTATTATCTGAATTTTTTTCTGTAACTGCAAATATCATATTGAGGAAGTAAAGCAAATACATACATATGTGGAGTGGTTTTTACAAGAATGAATCACCAACAAACTGGTATTTTAATAAGCTTCAAGATATCATTTATTGTAATCTTTCTTATATATCATTTATTTATCATTTATGTATCATTTATTATTTATCAATTCCGCTACATTATGCAAATTATGTTTCCTGTCGTTCTGATCTATTTAAACAACAACGCAGTTGCAAAAGTAATGTTCAAAATCTAAAATATAACAATTTTATTTGATGTACAGTGACTGACAGAAGTAATGTCTCCCCCCAAGTAGTGCTGTGTATCAAAACTGTATTCCATTTCATAATCGGTTATGTTCGTCGTTGCATACTACCTTCGCTTAATGCGTTATGTATTCACATAAGCCGAAGTCCTGTTTTGGTTGCTGTTATAAAAACTGTTGCAGGTATTAACACCAACATATTTGTGAAATATAAATTTAAGTTAGATTCATTTTACTTTCAGGCATCATTTTAAAATGCGGTTGTATTAGCTGGCATATACAGGGTGTCCAGACTAAGATGCAACGGTCCATAACCGACTTATTATTAATTTTTTGGAAAAATGTTTCAAATAAATGTTGCCTCGAATCAAATTCTACACATTTTAACCCTTTACCGTGCTGGTGGGGTTTCCCGGACCCTGCACAGTTTTCTGTGTAGTATTACTTCATTTATTCGTTGTTATTTGGCGCTCACGTACTGTGTAATCTTCGAGGTCGTTCAGAAGTTGGGGTTAGTAACGATATTTCTTAAAAAAAAAGAAGTTTTAATTAGTTATGAATTCATATATGTGACTAGACCCCACCAGCAGGTAAATGTAACTTTTCTTTAGTTTCATGATTTCTTATTTCTCGGTTTTTTTTCTTACAAAACATGACATCCACAAGCAAGAATATAACGGACGGGGAGTTGGAAACTATAATAAACGATCCAAAGTTTTTCGAGACTGACGATGAAAATGCTAGTGGTGATGACACCGAATTTGTTGCCAAACATGTAGTATTTTCTTGTGCTTGGAGCATGCACATTATTATTGCCACAACTGCATATAAATTCATATTTTCTAGTTATATATGTTTGATAATATTTATTATAGTCAATAAAATGTTAAAAATGTCTTTATTTTGCTTTTAAGCCATAAATTTATAGTGGGGTCTTGTGAACCCCGCGAGCATATTAACGCAAGTCTAAATAACCAGCACGGTTAAGGGTTAAAATTAGTATCAGTAATGGCGGACTTCTGGTTCTACTGTAAGTAGATACTAACTTTATTTATTTTAAATGGAACACCCTATATATTATTGCAGTTTTTGATTCCTTATTAAATTTAAAAGGCACTTTGTTGAGCTTACATTGAGTCTAAGTTCGACCATTTCCGAATTACGTGACGTTTTTCGAAAAAAATTACATCTGCAGCGTCTTCGGTGTTTGGAAATATCTCCGTAACTGCGAAAGTTAGAAACATGCGATTTCGCTTAATCATGAAAGAGTCTTTTATTAGAAAATTGTTGCATTTATGTTACAGGGTGATTAAATAGGGATCTGTAATTTTCCAACAAGAGTTTTTTTAGTATGCATGCATCATAAACCAATTAAAACACACTAATAAGCGTGCATAATCGGGCCTTTATCGCACGGCGTGCGTATAAAGGTTGCTTGGTAACAGCCAATCCCAAGCGTTTAATAGTCCAGTGAAATGTCAGGAAATGTCAAATGACATATAGGTACATGTCATGTATTGAAATTATTGATTTGATTTCTTCTAATTAAAATTATTGTTGCATTTATACTAAAAAATATCGTATGACACTCGTGCATAAGCACTCGTAACTCGTTACTCGTGCTTTAAAAGCTTGATTATGCACTAGTGTCATAATATACTATTATAACAGCAAAAACAGGATTTCGGCTTATGTTAATACATAACGCATTAAGCGAAGGTAGTATGCAACGACGAACATACCCGATTATGAAATGGAATACAGTTTTGATACACAGCGCTACTTGGGGGGAGACATTACTTCTGTCAGTCACTGTACAGGGTGGGCAAAATTGCTTGGTTTTAGAGGGTTTCACATATTTAGAGCATAGTTAGAGAGATGGCAATGGTACATTTCGAAACGAAATACTGTATAACACAAAACGAAATTTTTTACAACTTGGCTATTAAGTATACAAGCTTAAAATACCAGACAACTTGATCAGCAGTGAATCTATTGAAAATGCTGTATTACTTTATATTAATTTAATGTTACCTTTCACCGCTGAGTGAAAATCAATTGTTTCTCATACTAAAGGTAGTTTCTTCTTGTTATAGACCATTTATGGATTATTTGTCAAATATCCGATCTTACAGTAGGTTTGAAATGCAAATTAGCTTCTAAAAATACAAGCATTTCTCATTAATTCAAATTTAAAAAGAAATAATTAGAAAATGATCTATCCTAGATGTATCAAATGAGGTATCAATAGAAAGCGTAGTAAGAAGGCTTTCAAATGAGCAAAAAATATACAGGGTGTTCCATTTAAAAATTTCGAGATTTCTTCGATTTTGCAAAATTGTAAACACCCTGTATAAAGCGAGCAGTTGCAGAATTTATTTCACATAGTAACGACAGTCCATACTAGTAAAAAATATTCTACTGCGTTGGTTTCGAATCTTTGGTTTTTCCCTATGCAGAATAGCCTACTGAAATGTATCAATTTATCAAGTAAAATCATTGTTTACACAGTAACTATCAACTTTAGGCCTATACAACATTATATCGTAGTAACCAGCTTTCAAGCGCGGATTATTTTCTTTATTATCATAGATTATCATAAAGTATTACAGTCTGAAAAAAGCAAAACGTGGAAAAGTAAAATAGAAATTTCTGATAACAAATCAAAAACATCTTGGAATATAATACGCGAAATTCTTGGGAAAAATACCAATGTTATCTTACCATCTTTTTCTGACTTATCACAACAAGCCACTGAACTTAATCATTACTTCATTGAATCAGCATCCAATGCTTTAGCGCAGCATAGTACCAAAAAACAAGAGTACGTTTGCAATATATTACATAATTCTAAGTCAATCCAAATATTTGATAAGGTTACCTTAAATGAATTAAAAATGGTGATTGCGGGCATTAGGAACAAACATAGTGCTGGGTATGATGAGGTTCCTACTGCTATTGTAAAAAAAAACTGCCGATATTATACTAGAACCACTTTGCCATATAATAAATGCTTCCATAGAGAAGGGAGTATTCCCTGATAAATTAAAGCATGCTGCAGTAAAGCCATTATTTAAAAAAGGAGATCCTAATTTAGTGGAAAATTACAGACCGATATCTTTATTGGCCTCCTTTTCGAAAATTTTTGAAGAAATTGTTTATCTGCGTATTTATAACTTCTTTGTAAACCATAAACTATTCAAAACAACTCAACACGGGTTCTTAAAGAATAAAAGTGTGGATACGGCAATATTCCAATATATGCAACAGCTGTTGTCGGCTATAGATACCGATGGCATTGCCTTTGGAATATTTCTTGATTTATCCAAAGCGTTTGACACGATAGATCATTCGATCTTACTCAAAAAACTACATCGCTATGGAATTCGTGATAGGGCTTTATCATGGATAAGGTCATACTTGGCAGATCGTAAGCAATTTGTATGTATAAGGGATCCAATCTCAGGGGAAAATATTAGATCTGAAAAGTTAAATATATTAATGGGTATCCCACAAGGTAGTATTTTAGGTCCTCTATTATTCATTATATTCATCAATGATTTAAATATCACTAATAAAAATTGCCTTACGATAAATTACGCAGACGATACAACGCTACTTATTAAAGGGAATACTTTCGCGGATATTGCTTCATATAGCGAGGTTGCGATGAAACAAGTACAAAAATGGCTTTCTGAGAATAACTTATTACTTAACGTCAATGAAACTAAATGTATATTGTTTAGAAGTTCTCCAATTGAAGCACCGGAATACCTAATGCTAGATAACAAGAAATATGACATAGTTGACTGTACTTCATTTCTAGGTGTAACAATTGATAGCAATATGATATTCTCACAGCATGCGGTTAACTTGAGCAAAAACCTTAGTAAAATAAACTACGGATTAAGAGTCCTCTCCAAAAATGCTATCAGCGAATTATCTAAATTGTTCTATTTTTCTAACTTTTACAGTCTACTAAGATATGGCATTATATTCTGGGGAGACACACTAGAAATTTAAAACTTATCTTTCGAAGTCAAAAACAGGCAATTCGGATAATCTATAAAATGAAAAGTAGAGATAGTTGTAGGGGAATTTTCAGAAGGGAAAGTCTATTAACTATCACAGCACTTTATATTTACGAGTGCATAAAATTTACATGGAAGCATCATAGCTTTTTTGAAAGTAGCTTAAAAACAGGGCTCTACCCTACAAGGCATGGACAAAAGTTTCTACTTCCACGTCATAAACTTACATCTTATCAACGGGGAGTTTACTACTCGTGTTTAAAATTATTTAATAGTTTACCTTTACAAATAACTTCTGTTGTCAGCTATGATATCATGAAACAAAGACTATATAAATGGCTATGTGATGCAAAGCCATATAATTTAGATGAGTATTATAATAATAATAATAAATGTAATAATTTTCGTCCCTTTTTCTGACTTGTTTTCGTGCCCCAGCTTCTCATTACTTATAATGTATGTTGTTTGGTTCATTGAAAATAAATTTTATTATTATTATTATTATTATTATTATTATTATTATTATTATTATTATTATTATTATTATTAATATACAGGGTGTTCCATTAAAAAAATGCAACTTTAGTTTGGCATTTCCATCTGGAACACCCTGTATAAAACAAAATATTTTTAAAACGCGCACTTGATGGTGCGGAAGAATATCCGATGACTAAATATTTGACAAACTTTCAAATAAGCGTGTAATCTTCCGTCCCCGCTTCGTTGCCGGACCCTTTTTTAAGTATGTATATTAAAAAAAAATGAACGAGTAAAATAGTAAAAATTGTTTAAGTATTTTTAGTAAATATCGAAATATCTCGAAAAGTAGTGGACGGATACCTAACAAATTATATATATTTTTTTATCAGAAACACAAACTCTTTCCGAATATGACAAAATATACAGGGTGTTCCATTTAAAAAAATACAAGTTTACTCCATAATTCTCAAAATATAGCTGGAATAAAAAAATACGTCAGACCATTGCAATTAGCATAAAAAACTGTATAAAACAACGTTAAAACATTTGAAGTATCTTTTTGAATAGTTGACATATAGAGCTCCACAGGAAATGATATATTTTCAATTTTGCCCCCTACCGCCGCCACTGTACCTGATATTAAAAAACGGATTTCTCCGTTGAATTTACCTTGAAGAAGTAAGTCTGGAATGTACCATTGCCATCTCTCTAACTATGCTCTAAATATGTGAAACCCTCTAAAACCAAGCAATTTTGCCCATCCTGTACATACATATACATACATGGTGAGGCATTAGTGCGTTAAAGCTCTAATATTCCAGATACTAAAAACGATATGTACGAAAAAGATTGTCTATAGGTAATAGACAGTCTTAAACTACACATTTTAAAATTGTTATCATACAGGGTGATTGGTGAGAATGGCCTATTAAAAGTATTGTACAAACGGAACGGAATTTTAAAACAAAATTTTGCAGTTGAATATGGTTGAATATGAACTATCATGTGAAAATATTTTTGAATAAATTTCACTTCCGGTTAACCGGGACTGAGCATCAACTTCGATTTTGTAATAGCATGCTATAAAATGCATGACAAATTCAGCTTCTCTGAGTTATTCGGAATTAACGAAAAAAGTGACAGATATCGATCTTGCTTTATATTTTATAGTGATATTACATCACGTAGGAATAAAAGAAGCAAATGAAATTATGCATACGCACAGCTGATATTGTGTAGTTACACAACATTTGAAGTTCTTCTTTGTAACATGATACAGGGTGTTTAAAAACTTAGTTGCTTATAAATAAATTCAATCTGCGGAAGGTAGATTTTTTTAAATGTAAAGGTATAGATTTTATAAGATATTCTGATTCTACAAAAGATTCTGTTTTAATCTGTGTTAGGTGTTTCTATACCTAAAATGAAACGTGAATAAGTTATAATGATTTAATTAGCTTCCGTACCTAAAATCCTCAGATATATCAATTTACTGGAGCAAGGGTGCTTAGCTCATTTGTTTTACATACTTACTTGCCACTTATTTTGACGTCTGTCATTTTGTTAATCACAACTTTCGATCAATATATGCAGTTTTATATAGTTTTCAGTCATTT
The DNA here is from genome assembly GCA_023690525.1 of Holotrichia oblita. Classification (NCBI taxonomy): domain Eukaryota; kingdom Metazoa; phylum Arthropoda; class Insecta; order Coleoptera; family Scarabaeidae; genus Holotrichia; species Holotrichia oblita. The sequence continues at coordinate 41,854,480 of CM043023.1, forward strand.
TTGTACGGCAACAGTTAAAGTTGAATTAACTTTTTGCGTACTGACCTTGAAACTCTAAAATTTTGGAAATCTAAACTTCTATTGGTTGTTCGTTGTCCGCTCTCTGCTAAAAATCTTGCATGCTTGCTTTAGGTACCTACTGTGTGAAGCAGATGAAATTTAAAATTTCAGAAATATCAGAAATCCTTTGATAATGTGTAATGTGACAAATTCATGTACCTATGTATAACCTTTGAAATCTATTATGCCAATCTGAATATGCTATATGTCACAGATAAAAGCTTTGGATTTACGCCTATAAGAGTTGTCTCAGTTTTAAGAGGCCCGACTACCTAATTTTTTCAATTTTTAAAACGTATTTTAAAATCGGGCTTCATACACACATGTGTAGATGTATTTTGATGCTCATAGCAAATTTCAGTAATTAAATCTAAAAATTAATAGTGTAATCTCGATTCCTGTATCAAGGTAACGACCTGTAACGGGAAAAGAGATTGTGAAGTTAATACCGAATATTAATATACAAAATTGTATATGTAGATGTAGAACATTTGTAGAAATATATGTATGAAGCTCAATTTTCAAATTATATTGAAATAAAATCAAGCAAACAATTTATAAAATTATGTTGATATGGCACCGCTGTAAAATAATCAGCTCGTAGACGACCCTCTTAACGGTGTTGATCCAACCACTCGCCGATCGGCTGAACTCGCTCTGTTTCACCAGTTCGACGATCTGCATTGCATAGGGGCGTAGGCGGGCCTAAATCTCAATCTGCCAATAAGAAAACAGGTGCTCAGTGAAGAGGTAACCACGGTGCGATGGGGAAACGATGGTGGGCTAATTGCGCGTATATTGTAATTACATTCATGCCGCTAAAATAAATACAGAACAAATACGAATAGGTAGTAGTAGTTTGTAAATTAAAAACTAAGGATTTGGAATATTTCAGTAGTTTTATAATACTGCTATTAATTCCTAACTAGTAACTCAACCTAGAAAAAAACACTAAGTACCTAACGTAATTAATGTTTTTGCGAAGACAGGCATATTCCCGTTCGGCTCTTGTAGTAATAACACAAAAAGCGGAAATATGGCTTCAATCAGCAAGCATTCAGACTTGATGCAGCTGCTGGAATTTCAGATCAGTTTAGAAGTCATGTCGAAATTATTTGGCTATCCGAAGGCAGAGTAACTAGAAAACGTATAAGCAGCAGGATAGCATTGAACAAATGTAGGGAACTTTAGATGTAATTTAGCAATTAACTTAAACAAATTTATTATATTCACAAAAATTGATGGATAGGTACATTTATAAGAAAATATAAAGGAAATTAAGAAACACACACACACACAATTCGACATGTTTCACTATTGAAATATCATCTTCATGAAGACAGATGAAAAATAATAAAATTAATTTTAACTCGATACATTTCGTTTAATTATTAAATCGAATTCGCTGTATCCTATGCAGTGTTTCATGGTGCCGCAGGCAAATAATACCTACCTATAACTTTTTTTGAAACGATGATACTTGGTTACCAATAAAAATGATTCGAATAAAAAAACAACAACATATAACGTTTAATCTGCATAATATTGAAGTTTGATATTCCATAATTGTTGATATAGGTACCTACCTTTTATATATTTATATATTTTTTTTACTAATTTTATTACTTATTAGAACTACTTAAAATTTTTTTCGAGACAATTGTGGTTTATACTTTGGATCTGTTTAACAAAACTTGTACGCTCTACTTTTAGAAACAATGGATTTTTTAATGATACTAAAAAAATATTGTTAGCTCGCAATTAATTTCAGAACAAAATGCGAAGAGAATGAGAAACATAAGATTTTCAATATACATACATATATTAGTCAGTCAAGTTAATGTTTCGTAATTAATGACCCGGAAACAATAATGTTTTAATATAAAATCAGTTTTATTTTTAGCCACGTATGTACCTATACCTAAGTGATAAGCAGTGATTTTTATAAAACGATAAAGATGTACAGATACATAAATCGTTTTATCGTTGTCGTGAAATAATAATAAAATATTTTTTTAGTATTATTTCTAAAACGTTTTTTTAAAGATATTTTCTAAATAAGTTTCTAAAAAACGTTCGTTAAATATTGAACTTAAACAAAAATATGTGTCTATATAGATCCTTATCCTAATTTATTGTACAATAATGTAGAATTTAATCTGTGTATGTATATCTATAATCTTGTTTTGGTAAATCGAAATTAGCTTTAGTGGTGATGCACAAAAATACAAAAGCAGTGATTTCAACGCAACTACATTGTCTCTATTATATAGTCTCTATCGGAAACGAAGCAAACAATATTCAATCGTAACGTTGTCTTCAGATCTTTTTCCCACACGAATGCTTCTTCCGGTGAGCTCGTAGCATACGATAGCCAAATAGGACGAGCGTGGATCGTAAGGACCGTACGAAACCAGCCGGTGCAGTCTAGCCTTCATCCGGTCCATATTCGCCCTCTTCGATGTATGATCCGTCACACGTCACTATATAGATGGGCAATCAAGTCTTCGTGTATTCTTCAAGATGATTGAAAAATCGTCGGTAGATGTTTTTCCGCTCATCCTACCGCCACTCGGAGAGAATATATTTATATATGAACAATTCCAAACTTGTGATCAGGTCTGATGCAATCTCGACAAGAGCAACGTAACCGTCGTTTCATACAAGCTCAGCACAACACACGATCCGATTTTCCATTTTAATATGACCATGTTGAAACTAATACCCAACTAACACTTGGGCTTTATTCCGAGTAGCGACACCGAACTGCAATAGGAACTGATGCGTGAGCCAAATATATATTGCTAGCCCAACTCCATTCTACCACTACCGATAGCTGATTGAGACGATGATACGTGGTTACCAATAAACATGCGATTCGAATAAAAAAAAACAATAAGATAACGTTTAATCTGCATAATATTGAAGTTTGATATTAAATAATTGTTGGTAGGAACTTTTATATATTTATAATTTTTTTTACTTATCTAATTATATTACTTTTTAGAAAATACTTAAAAATGTTTACGAGACAATTATGGCCTATGCTTTTGGATCTATTTAACAAAACTTGTACATTCTACTTCTACACAGTTCGAAAACAGAGCCGTGTAAACTGTCTAGTGTTACTGGTAAATATTTTAGAGTAAAAAATGTAGAGTATATACCTATTTTAAATTGCCTCTAATAGTAATTTTACACTAAATCGAGCAGTAAAGGATAGCAAGCATGCATCTAAACAAAGACGGTAGACGATAGTGTAAAATTTCCTATCAAAACAGTGTTAACTTCAATGTTATATTATTTATATCTGTAATAATTGGTGTTTGTAGAGGTAGTTTGGCATCTCTCCTACGGCCGGCAGGATGTGAGGAACTCGACGAGGCCGTTACCATTCTACGCGGATTGTAATCGGTATAGGTTAGGTTTCGTTATAGATTATGTATATACATTAAATCGCTATGTAAAACTGTCGGAATTCGTAGGTCCGTGGTAATGTCATCGCTTTGTCATGCGGAGGTACGGGGTTCGATCCCGCTTCGAGGCACGATTTTTTTTTCCACAAAAACATTTTTATGATTACTTTTAAATGGTAATGAAGCTGGTGCTGGTCAATGGAGGTGGTCCAAACTGAAAGAATGTGGATGGATCGGCTAGAAATATATCTGTAACGTGTAAAAGTAGAGTAACTATGTTTGCACTACGTAGAGAGATGTTTACTCTAAAATTTACTCGTGCACTCCGTGTTAATATTTTACTCTAAAAAGAGTGGACCTATATAAACACCGGCTAGTGTTAATTATTTACACTAAATTTCTAACTGTGTAGAAACAATAATTTTTTTAAAGATACTAAAAAATATTATTAGCTCGCAATTAATTTTAGAACAAAATGCGACGTATAATTTAATTTTGCTTTTTTATGAGAAACATTTATATATGATGGGATTGTAAACAGATAATTTTTAACCAAATTTATGAAATACATTTTTAATATACATACATATGTATATTAGTCAAATTAATGTTTTGTAATTATAACCCGGCAACAATGATTTAATATCAAATCATTTTTATTTTTAGATACGTATGTACCTATAAGTGATAAGCAGTTTTTATAAAACGATAACGATGTACAGATACATAAATCGTTTTGTTTTTGCCGTGAAATAAATTCGTATTTCAAAAATTATCACAGCCAAGAAATATAAAAAAAAAGTAGATCTTAAGTTTTTACGTTAATGATGTAATCTGAAAAAAAAAACAAATCTTTTAATTCCTGATTTATTTCCACTTGTAGGTCAATAAAACAATAAATAATTAAATACCAATGTATTCCATAACATATAATAATATGTTTTCGTTAAATAACTTCTTCAGTGGAAGAAATTGACATTTAATATGTGTCAAATTACTAATAATATAAATATAAATTGCCATGCCTATCAACAAAATTATCTAAAAAACAAAGAATTCATTGATATATCAATTTTAATTATATTCACAAGTACCTAATAAAGAAGGATATAATGATTTAATACAACTATAAAAATTGAAATGATTTGAAGTATTCGTATATCAATCTATTTTTTTTGTCAAGCTCCAACAATTCTGTTCAAGGACTAGGGAAAAACATGGCAAAAAAACCTAGTCAAGAGCTTAAAATTAATAAAATTCAGGCGTGAATTAAATTATTATAAATATCGCTTAAATTATCAATATCCGTTCTAAAATTTACCGCGTTTTCATCTTTTTAATGTATATCATTTCGTAAATTAATCTGTTTTTCTAATTATTTTCCTTTTTTTAAATTTTAGTGTTTTGAAAATCAAAATTATGTCGTTTATCTTTAGAGTGCTTAGATAAAGCAGCTTCAGCGATGACGTTATGTGTAACAGTGTATTGATGATTATAAATTCGTTTCTTTAAATATTGTTTGGTTTGTCCGATATAACATTTATTACAATCTTTGCAATCTAATTTATAAACGACATTACTTTGATTACCATGTTTAATGGGTGTTTTTAAATTTGTGAATAAGTGTCTATTGTTGGTAGGTATGAAAGTTATGTGAATGTCTGATTTTTTTAATTCGTGTTTTGTGTCGCTTAAATTGTTTATATATGGTATAGTGTGGTATATGTTATTATTTGATTTTGTATCTGTGTTATATATTTTATTTATTCTTTCTGTGATTAATTTATTATAAAACTCTTTAGGGTAACTATTTTTTTCTAGTATTTTTTAACTTTACTTAAATTTTCTTTTCTAAATTCAGGGTGAGCTAATTTAATAGCCTGATCTACTAAACGGTTAATTACGCTTTTTTTTAATTTACCGAAGTGTTTGAAAAATAGTTTAAATGCCTACTACTACTATTAAATTAGATCACCCTGAATTTAGAAAAGAAAATTTAAGCAAAGTTAAAAAAATACTAGAAAAAGACACAGGTCAAAATCAAATAATAACATATACCACACTATACCATATATAAACAATTTAAGCGACACAATAAAACACGAACGGATATTGATAATTTAAGCGTCATTTATAATAATTTAATTCACGCCTGAATTTTATTAATTTTAAGCTCTTGACAAGCTTTTTTTGTTTTTCCCTAGTCCTTGAACAGAATTGTTAGAGCTTGACAAAAAATAGATTGATATACGAATAATTCAAATCATTTCAATTTTTATAGTTGTATTAAATCATTATATCCTTCATTATTACTTGTGAATATAATTAAAATTCGATATATCAATGAATTCTTTGTTTTTTAGATAATTTTGTTGATAGGCATGGCAATTTATATTTATATTATTAGTAATTTGACACATATTAAATGTCAATTTCTTCTACTGAAGAAGTTATTTAAGGAAAACATATTATTATATGTTATGGAATAAATTGGTATTTAATTATTTATAGTTTTATTGACCTACAAGTGGAAATAAATCAGGAATTAAAAGATAAGTACATAAAGGTCAGAAAATATATATATAAAAAAAAACAAAACAATAATATCAACTTTAAAGCTACATTAATTTTATTTTTCTATGATTCATACTTAATGATTATAGATGTAGACCAAGTGCAACGTTACTATTCTTTATTGTTTGCTTATGCTACTATATTTTATTAAAAATCTAAAACTTGAGTTAAAAGATAATAAATATACATAGTTCAAAAAAATTGTATATATGTATTTACTTTAGGAATTTCGAATGTGCGTACTTACAAATTTCAAAAAGTCCTACGTGCATTTTGCTTAATTAAAAAGAATGCATTCGTTTTTCTTTAATCACATTTTTTTTAATTTTTAAGAAGGAAATAGAAAAACAGAAATGATTTATTTTTATTTATTCTTGTTTCTTCAAGAAAACAGCAGGACTGTATTATACATATATTTTGCATATACATAATTTCACCCAAGTAAAAAAAAATTCACCTAAGTACATACGTAACCTTTAATTAGTATAGTCCGTCCATTGCATACTATATATCAAAAACCTCTTGATTACATTACCGTCGATTTTAAATTTATCGTCGAATGCGAAAACAATATAATCGAATATGTACTTAGTACCTTTTAAAACTTTAAATGCGAATCCGTTGTGTTTGCGATGAAAATTATCGCTCTCTAACGCAGCGAACTAATTCATTCAGTCTCGGATATAAAAAAATTTTCTCCAGGAACGGAGAATTTTTAAATAGAGATACTGTGTAATAGAAACAAGTGATACTCCTTATATTTACAACGACGTTTTTCAATCTCCTTTCTCGTGATGTATGATTTTGTTTCGAGTAGAGAATGTTTATACGAGAGCAAGTCACAGTTGCAAAATTTATACATAATAACAGTATCGATAATATACATTTAAAGGGTCTATAACAAGATAAAATATAAAAATATATATCTTCCATATTAGTTTTTAAGTACCACAACAGAATTGAATTACATCAAATATTAATAGATATTTCTATTTATATTACACATATTAAGCTAATTCGATATTAACAATTAAAATTAAAAAAATAAAATTTAAATAATCAAAAAATAAAATTGGATTCTATAATAATATTAATAAATATTAAATATATGCAAAGCCTGCAGCGGTTTTTCTGATTCAACCAAATTTGAAGCAGAGGTCTGATCCGATGGTTCGCTAGTTGAAGAGTCCATAGACTTTAGGTAGCCTCACGCGCCGCCATTCGACGTTGGCATTGACACGGATTCTTAACGAGTTCTTCCTCGACCTGAAGTATTTTCGAAGAAAATTAATTGTTGGTCTTCCAACTCTATTTACTGTTCGTAACAAATTTTGTAAATCCTCAAAAGGCATTTTTGTTCAAACTAGAACGATATTCCGGTACGTGAGTGATGTTACAGGGAAAGACTGTGTATGAGGAATCGCTCAACTCCCGTCTGCTTTTATAGGCGATAAGAGCGATAAAGATCAGGGAACTGTAATGGGGGTTTCTTATCCTGAAAATAATTGTAATATTTGCCGCAATTATTGAATTACATTAGAGGTCAAATTGTAAATCTCCTTCAAAAAATATTTTAATTCGATGAAGAAGAAATTGCGCGAATGAGGTTTAAAATTAGAATTATCCGCTATTATATATTGTTATAATTTTATTAGTATGGTATTTTTCAAACAAGTAAAACGCTATAATCAAAAATTTCTATAAGTATTTAAATCTAAATAGACGCCGAAATACATATTATTAATCAAAAGCCTACTGACTCTATACTTATAAAAAGAATTATCAATCAATATAATATTCTTTAAAGATTATGTTTTGAAACTTCACATATTGCGTTAGCGACGACAAGTCTAGCGCGAAGACTTAATTTTATTTATTTTTTTAGTTAGATATAGAACAGAGAATACTTGTTCATATACAGTTTGGTGGAGTTATAGGTTTATAGGTACAGAGCGTATTATACAGACTAGCGCACGCATATATTACATGTACGTATTATCTGTAGGCGTAGCAAAGTTACGATAGTGGGGAGACATTCGTAGGGGTTTTCGACTTTCAATCGTATTAGTACGGCAGGAGTGGCGTAAATATCTTTTATATTAAGTAGTAAGCATCGCTTATAGTAGGTACTCTGTAAAAATTGTAACCAAAATAAAGTTCTTAAATTCAAAACGAAACAAAATTCTATAATGAAATTTACAAAAGCGAGCATACCTCCTACTACACTCTTAACAGCCCCTCCACTCTGTATCACATACATAAACACATACATGTCTATGTGTGCGTATTTGAAGTCGAATCAGAACTGTTCGCTACACGAATCTATATAATGTTCAAGTAGAGATAATGTATAACAGAGGTAACCGATACACGTTTATTTTGAATTAAAATTTCTGGCATCTTGATTATCTAATTAATCTAATATTTTATTAGTACTTTAATACAAAAATTTTTATTAAAGTATACGTACATATTATGTTTTTAATCAATTTATATTAGATTTGATATTCTAATTTTTTTTTCTGTTCTCTCCAATATGTTTCTATTTGTCATATCAATATAGGATACTCGTTTAATAAATTTTGTTACGATTATATATTTAATGTACAATCTGATCTGTGTTTCATAAAAAAAATGAAATATAGATTTATCCCATCATTAATATCCGGAATTTTCTTTTTAATTTTATTAAAAAATCTAGTATATTTCTTGATTCTTAATTAAGTAATTAATGCTCTAGAGAGATAGATTTTTCGTCGTCGAAACAATGTATTCATTGGTGCAGTTTCAAAATATAATCTTTAAAATACGTTATTGATTGACAATTTTTTTTAGTTGATTAAATCTTGTTTTCATATCCATTGATAAATTTTTGAAGTCGGTGATGAGAAAGTTAATACCCTAATATTGATGAATAATATGTATTTCAACGACTATTTTTTTAACTCCTTTCGCACGATTTCTTTTTCGAATTAAAATTTTTTTTGAAGGAGATTCACAATTTAACTTCTAATGTAATTCAATAATTGCGGCAAATATTACAATTCCACGATAGGGTTAATTAAAGTATAAATTCTGTAAGAGTTCAAGCCTCTATTTTCAGGATAAGAAACCCCCATTACAGTTCCCTGATCTTTATCGCTCTTATCGCCTATAAAAGCAGACGGGAGTTAAGCGATTCTTCATACATAGTCTTTCCCTGTAACATCACTCACGTACCGGAATATCGTTCTAGTTTGAACAAAAATGCCTTTTGAGGATTTACAAAATTTGTTACGAACAGTAAATAGAGTTGGAAGACCAACAATTAATTTTCTTCGAAAATACTTTAGGTCGAGGAAGAACTCGTTAAGAATCCGTGTCAATGCCAACGTCGAATGGCGCGTGAGGCTACCTAAAGTCTGTGGACTCTTCAACTAGCGAACCATCGGATCAGACCTCTGCTTCAAATGTGGTTAAATCAGAAAAGCCGCTGCAGGCGTTGCATATATTTAATATTTTTTTAATGTTATTATAGAATCCAATTATTTTTTAAAACTTTTAAATTTTATTTTCTTAATTATTTTTTTTTGTTAATATCTAATTAGTCTATGACTAATATGAATATAAAGACCTGTTAATATTTGATGTAATTCAATTCTGTTGTGGTACTTATAAACTAATCCAGAAAATACATATTTTTTTATTTTCTTATCACTTGTTTCTATTACACATTATCTCTATTTAAAAGTTCTCCGTTCCTGGACAAAAATTGTTTGTATCCGAAACTGAATGAATTAGATCGTCGCGTATCGAAAACGCAACAGATTCGCATTTATAGTTTCGAAAGATACTAAGTATAGCTACTTAATTATATTGTTGATTGATAATCTTGTTTTATTACTTTTCTTTGTATAAAATTGTTTGTGCATTCGGCGATAAATTTAAAATCGACCCTAACGTAGTCAAGAGCTTTTTGATACATAATATGCACTAGACGAACTATACTAATCAAAGATTACGCATGTACACAGGTGAATTTTTTGTTTGTTCGGTACAGCGAAGTGAATTCGATTCATTCATAGATTCAATTATGTTTTCGAACTAAGCGTTCGGATAGCTTTTAAGTTATTATTAAATAATAAATTATTTATGTCTATGTAAAATATATGTATAACATAGTTATATGCCGTTTTCTTAAAGAAAAGAAAATAAAACTAAATCATTTCTGTTTTTCTAATTCCTTCTTAAAAATTAAAAAAAATTGTGATCAAAGAAAAATAAATGCATTCTTTTTAATTATACTAAATACACGTAGGACTTTTTGAAATTTGTAAGTATGTACATATACAATTTTTTTGAATTATGTATATTTATTATCTTTTAACTGAAGTTTTAGATTTTAAATAAAATATACTACCATAAGCAAACAATAAAGAATAGTAACGTAGCACTTGGTATACATCTAATCATTAAGTCTGAATTTATTAATTTGCTTTAAAGTTGATATTATTGTTTTGTTTTTTTTTTCAGATGAAAACATTAACGTAAAAACTTTAGATCTACTGTTTTTAAATATCTCTTAGCTGTGATAATTTTTCAAATGCGAATTTATTTCAGGATAAAGACAAAACGATTTATGTATCTGTACATAGTTATCGTTTTATAAAAACTGCTTATCACTTATATATAGGTACGTGACTAAAAGTAAAAATGATTTCATATTAAATCATTGCTGATGCCGGGTCATAATTACAAAACACTTAATTTGACTAATATCCATATAAGTATTGAAAATATATTTAATACATTTTTTTTTAATTATCTGTTTACTACCTCATCGTATGTAAGGTAAATGTTTATCATAAAAAAAACAAAATTTAGATTACGTCGCATTTTATTCTGAAATTAATTGCGAGCTATTATATTGTTTCTAAAAGTAAAACGTACAAGTTTCGTTAAACAGATCCGAAAGGATAAGCCACAATTGTATTGGAAAAAATTTGAGTAGTTTCTAATAATAAAATTATTAAAAAAAAAATAAATGTATAAAAGGTTCCTATACCAACCATTATTTAATATCAAACTTCAATATTATGCAGATTAAACGTTATCTTATTGTTTTTTTTATTCGATCATTTTTATTGGTAACCACGTATCATCGTCTAAATCAGCTATCGGTAGGAGTAGAATGGAGTTGGGCTAGCAATATATATCTGGCTCACGCATCAATTCCTATTGCAGTTCGGTGTCGCTACTAGGAATAAAGCCCAAGTGTTAGTTGGGTATTAGTTTCAACATGGTCATATTTAATTTAAAAAAAGGAAAATAATTAGAAAAAAAGATTAATTTACGAAATGATATACATTAAAAAGATGAAAACGCGGTAAATTTTAGAACGGATATTGATAATTTAAGCGATATTTATAATAATTTAATTCACGCCTGAATTTTATTAATTTTAAGCTCTTGACTAGGTTTTTTTGCCATGTTTTTCCCTAGTCCTTGAACAGAATTGTTGGAGCTTGACAAAAAAAATAGATTGATATACGAATAATTCAAATCATTTCAATTTTTATAGTTGTATTAAATCATTATATCCTTCTTTATTAGGTACTTGTGAATATAATTAAAATTCGATATATCAATGAATTCTTTGTTTTTTAGATAATTTTGTTGATAGGCATGGCAATTTATATTTATATTATTAGTAATTTGACACATATTAAATGTCAATTGCTTCCACTGAAGAAGTTATTTAACGAAAACATATTATTGTATGTTATGGAATAAATTGGTAATTAATTATTTATTGTTTTATTGACCTACAAGTGGAAATAAATCAGGAATTAAAAGATTTGTTTTTTTTTCAGATTACATCATTAACGTAAAAACTTAAGATCTACTTTTTTTTTATATTTCTTGGCTGTGATAATTTTTGAAATACCAATTTATTTCACTTCAAAAACAAAACGATTTATGTATCTGTACATCGTTATCGTTTTATAAAAACTGCTTATCACTTATAGGTACATACATATCTAAAAATAAAAATGATTTGATATTAAATCATTGTTGCCGGGTTATAAGTATAAAACATTAATTTGACTAATATACATACATATGTATGTATATTAAAAATGTATTTCATAAATTTGGTTAAAAATTATCTGTTTACTATCCCATCATATATAAATGTTTCTCATAAAAAAACAAAATTTAGATTATACGTCGCATTTTGTTCTAAAATTAATTGCGAGCTAATAATATTTTTTAGTATCTTTAAAAAAATTATTGTTTGTAGAAGTAGAATGTACAAGTTTTGTTAAATAGATCCAAAAGCATAGCCCATAATTGTCTCGTAAACATTTTTAAGTATTTTCTAAAAAGTAATATTATTAGGTAAGTAAAAAAAATTATAAATATATAAAAGTTCCTACCAACAATTATTTAATATCAAACTTCAATATTATGCAGATTAAACGTTATCTTATTGTTTTTTTTATTCGATCATTTTTATTGGTAACCACGTATCATCGTCTCAATCAGCTATCGGTAGGAGTAGAATGGAGTTGGGCTAGCAATATATATCTGGCTCACGCATCAATTCCTATTGCAGTTCGGTGTCGCTACTCGGAATAAAGCCCAAGTGTTAATTGGGTATTAGTTTCAACATGGTCATATTAAAATGGAAAATCGGATCGTGCGTTGTGCTGAGCTTGTATGAAACGACGGTTACGTTGCTCTTGTCGAGATTTCATCAGACCTGATCACAAGTTTGGAATTGTTCATATATAAATATCTTCTCTCCGAGTGGCGGCAGGATGAGCGGAAAAACATCTACCGACGATTTTTCAATCATCTTGAAGAAGACACGAAGACTTGATTGCCCATCATCTATATAGTGACGTGTGACGAATCATACATCGAAGAGCAGGAATATGCACCGGTTGAAGGTTGGACTGCACCGACTGGTTTCCTACGGTCCTTACGGTCCACTTCCGATAGAGATAATGTAGTTGCGTTGAAATCACTGCTTTTATATTTTTGTGCATCACCACTAAAGCTAATTTCGATTTACCAAAACAAGATTAGATATATAGATTAAATGCTACATTATTGTACAGTAACTTAGGATAAGGATCCATAGACACATATTTTTGTTTAAGTTAGTTTAATTTAGTGAACGTTGTTTAGAAACTTATTTAAAAAAATATCTTTAAAAAATGTTTTAGAAACAATACTAAGAAAATGTGATATAATCTGTTTGTTTTTTCATGAGAAGCACTTCTACATAAGATCAGGTTGTAAATAGCTAATTTTAACGAAGTTTATTAATTAGAATAACAAATTAATTTGCTATTTCAATAAAAAATGTTAAAATAGTCAATTGATGTTTTGTAATTACTACACAGCACCTTTAATATTAAATTAAATTTAATATTAAATTTAATATCAAACCAATAAAAATGATTCGAATAAAAAAACAACAAGATAACGTTTAATCTGCTGAATATTGAAGTTTGATATTAAATAAGTGTTGGTAGGTACTTTTATATATTTATAATTTGTTTTTACTCATTATATTATACTTATTAGAAACTACTTACTTAAAAATGACGAAATTGTACGTCCTACTTTCAGAAACAATAGATTTTTTAATGATACTAAAAAAATATTATTAGCTCGCAATTAATTTCAGAACAAAATGCGACGTAATCTAAATTTCGTTTTTTTATTTATGAGAAACATTTACATAAGATGGGGTAGAAAACAGATAATTTTAACCAAATTTATGAAATACATTTTTAATATACAAATGTATATTAGTCAAATTAATGTTTTGTAATTATGACCCGGGAACAATGATTTAATATGAAATCATTTTTATTTTTAGTCACGTACCTATAAGTGAAAAGCAGTTTTTATAAAACGATAACGATGTACAGATACATAAATCATTTTGCGTGTTTGTTGTGAAATAAATTCGTATTTGAAAAATTATCACAGTCAAGAAATATTTAAAAAAAGTAGATCTAAAGTTTTTACGTTAATGTTTTTCATCTGAAAAAAAAAACAATAAGATCAACTTTAAAGCTACATTAATTTTATTTTTCAATGATTCATGCTTAATGTTTAGATGTATACCAAGTGGAAGGTAGTACCGTTACTATTCTTTAATGTTTGGTTATCTTATTATATTTTATTTAATATCTAAAACTTCAGTTAAAAGATAATAAATACAAAGCCTACCTATACATGGTTCAAAAAATTATATATATGTATTAACTTTAGAAATTTCGGATATACATACTTACAAATTTCAAAAAGTGCTACGTGTATTTAGTTTAATTAAAAAGAATTCATTTATTTTTCTTTAATCACATTTTTTTTTAATTTTTAAGAAGGAATTAGAAAAATAGAAATGATTTATTTTTATTTATTTTCTTTTCTTTAAGAAAACAGCATGACAATACTATACATATATTTTAGATATAAATAATTTATTATTTAATAACAACTTATGTAAAAGCTATCCAAACGCTTGGTTTGAAAACATAATTGAATCTATGAATGAATCGAATTCACTTCGTTGTACAGGCCAAATACTACATTACGATATCAAACCAAAAATTTACCAAAGTACATACGTAATCTTTTAATTAGTATAGTCCGTCCATTGCATATTATACATCAAAAAGCTCTTGATTACGTTACCGTCGATTTTAAATTTATCGCCGAATGCGAAAACAATTTTATACAAAAAAAAATAATAAAATAATATTATCAATCAACAATATAATCGAGTATGTACTTAGTATACCTGTTAAAACTGTAAATGCGAATCCGTTGCGTTTGCGATGAAAATTATCGCTCTCTAACGCAGCGAACTAATTCATTCAGTCTCGGATATAAAAAAATTTTCTCCAGGAACGGAGAATATTTAAATAGAGATACTGTGTAATAGAAACAAGTGATACTCCTTATATTTACAACGACGTTTTTCAATCTCCTTTCTCGTGATGTATGATTTTGTTTCGAGTAGAGAATGTTTATACGAGAGCAAGTCACAGTTGCAAAATTTATACATAATAACAGTATCGATAATATACATCTAATGGGTCTATAACAAGATAAAATATAAAAATATATATCTTCCAGATTAGTTTATAAGTACCACAACAGAATTGAATTACATCAAATATTAATAGATATTTCTATTTATATTACACATATTAAGCTAATTCGATATTAACAATTAAAATTAAAAAAATAAAATTTAAATAATTAAAAAATAAAATTGGATTCTATAATAATATTAATAAATATTAAATATATGCAAAGCCTGCAGCGGTTTTTCTGATTCAACCACATTTGAAGCAGAGGTCTGATCCGATGGTTCGCTAGTTGAAGAGTCCACAGACTTTAGGTAGCCTCACGCGCCGCCATTCGACGTTGGCATTGACACGGATTCTTAACGAGTTCTTCCTCGACCTAAAGTATTTTCGAAGAAAATTAATTGTTGGTCTTCCAACTCTATTTACTGTTCGTAACAAATTTTGTAAATCCTCAAAAGGCATTTTTGTTCAAACTAGAACGATATTCCGGTACGTGAGTGATGTTACAGGGAAAGACTATGTATGAAGAATCGCTTAACTCCCGTCTGCTTTTATAGGCGATAAGAGCGATAAAGATCAGGGAACTGTAATGGGGGTTTCTTATCCTGAAAATAGAGGCTTGAACTCTTACAGAATTTATACTTTAATTTTCTAAAACATTTAAATTTTATTTTTTTGTTAATATCTAATTAGTTTACCGAATGGATATATGAAAACAAGATTTCATTAATTTGTTTAATTGAATATAAAAACCTGTTATGAATATAAAAACCTGTTAATATTTGATGTAATTCAATTCTGTTGTGGTACTTATAAACTAATCCAGAAAATATATATTTTTTTATTTTTTTATCACTTGTTTTTATTAGGTACACATTATCTCTATTTAAAAATTCCCGTTCCTGTATCCGAAACTGAATGAATTAAGGTAGTTCGTCGCGTTAGAGAGCGATAATTTTTATCGAAAACGCAACCGATTCGCATTTATAGTTTCGAAAGATACTAAGTATAGCTACTTAATTATATTGTTGATTGACAATCTTATTTTATTATTTTGCTTTGTATAAAATTATTTGTGCATTCGGCGACAAATTTAAAATCGACGGTAACGTAGTCAAGAGTTTTTTGATACATAATATACAATATACTAATTAAAGATTGCGTATATGTACACAGGTGAATTTTTTGTTTGTTCGGTACAGCGAAGTGAATTCGATTCATTCATAGATTCAATTATGTTTTCGAACTAAGCGTTCGGATAGCTTTTAAGTTTATTAAATAATAAATTATTTATATGTAAAATATATGTATAATATAGTTATGCCGTTTTCTTAAAGAAAAGAAAATAAAAATAAATCATTTTTGTTTTTCTAATTCCTTCTTAAAAATTAAAAAAATTGTGATCAAAGAAAAATAAATGCATTCTTTTTTTTAATTAAACTAGGACTTTTTGAAATTTGTAAGTATGTACAGTATGTACATATACAATTTTTTCGAATTATGTATATTTATTATCTTTTAACTGAAGTTTTAGATTCTAAATAAAATATAGTAACATAAGCAAACAATAACAAATACTAACGTAGCACTTGGTATACATCTAATCATTAAGTATGAATCATTGAAAAATAAAATTAATGTAGCTTTAAAGTTGATATTATTGTTTTGGCTTTTTTTTCATATTAAAACATTAACGTAAAAACTTTAGATCTACTGGTTTTCAATATCTCTTAGCTGTGATAATTTTTCAAATGCGAATTTATTTCAGGATAAAGACAAAACGATTTATCTATATGTACATCGTTATCGTTTTATAAAGACTGCTCATCGCTTATAGGTACGTGACTAAAAGTAAAAATGATTTCATATTAAATCATTGCTGCCTAATTACAAAACACTTAATTTGACTAATATCCATATATTGAAAATATATTTAATACATTTTTTGAAATTATCTGTTTACTACCTCATCGTATTATGTAAGATACCTAAATGTTTATCATTAAAAAAAATTAGATTACGTCGCATTTTGCTCTGAAATTAATTGCGAGCTAATATTGTTTCTAAAAGTAGAACGTACAAGTTTCGTTAAACAGATCCTAAAGGATAAGCCACAATTGGCTTGAAAAAATTTTGAGTAGTTTCTAATAATAAAATTATTAAAAAAAAATGTAAATGTATAAAAGTACCAACAATTATTTAATATCAAACTTCAATATTATGCAGATTAAACGCTATCTTGTTATTTTTTTATTCGAATCATTTTTATTGGTAATCACGTATGTACGAGTATAATCGTCTCAATCAGGTATCGGTGGTGGTAGAATGGAGTTGGGCTAGCAATATATATCTGGCTCACGCATCAGTTTCTATTGCAATTCGGTGAGGCTACTCGGAATAAAGCCCAAGTGTTAGTTGGGTATTAGTTTCAACATGGTCATATTAAAATGGAAAATCGGATCGTGCATTGTGCTGAGCTTGTATGAAACGACGATTACATTACTCTTGTCGAGATTGCATCAGACCTGATCACAAGTTTGGAATTGTTCATATGTAAATATCTTCTCTCCGAGTGGCGGTAGGATGAGCGGAAAACATCTTCCGACGATTTTTCAATCATCTTGAAGAAGACACGAAGACTTGTATGCCCATCATCTATATAGTGACGTGCGACGAATCATACATCGAAGAGGGCGAATATGGACCGGATGAAGGTTGGACGGCACCAGCTGGTTTCCTACGGTCCTTTCGGTCCACTTCCGATAGAGATAATGTAGTTGCGTTGAAATTTTATATTTTTGTGCATCACCACTAAAGCTAATTTCGATTTATCAAAACAAGATTAGATATACATAGAGTAAATTCTACATTATTGTACAGTAAATTAGGATAAGGATCTATAGACACATATTTTTGTTTAAGTTCAATATTTAGCGAATGTTGTTAGAAACTTATTTAAGAAAATCTTTAAAAAATGTTTTAGAAACAATACTAAAAAAAATGTTAGAAGAAAATGTGACATAATCTGGATTCTGTTTGTTTTTTCATGAGAAGCACTTCTACATAAGATCACGTTCTAAACAGCTACTTTTAACGAAGTTTATTAATTAGAATAACAAATTAATTTGCTATTTCAATAAAAAATGTTGTTAAAATAGCCAATTGATGTTTTGTAATTACGACACAGCAGCTTTAATATTAAATTAAAATTTAATGTTAAATTTAATATTAAATCAATAAAAATGATTCGAATAAAAAAACAACAAGATAACGTTTAATCTGCTGAATATCGTAGTTTGATATTAAATAATGGTTGGTAGGAACCTTTTATACATTTACATTTTTTTAAATAATTTTATTATTAGAAACTACTCAAAATTATTTCAAGACAATTGTGGCTTATCCTTTAGGATCTGTTTAACGAAACTTGTACGTTCTACTTTTAGAAACAATATCAGCTCGCAATTAATTTCAGAGCAAAATGCGACGTAATCTAAATTTTTTTTATGATAAACATTTACCTTATACATAATAAGATGAGGTAGTAAACAGATAATTTCAAAAAATGTATTAAATATATTTTCAATATATGGATATTAGTCAAATTAAGTGTTTTGTAATTATGACCCGGCAGCAATGATTTAATATGAAATCATTTTTACTTTTAGTCACGTATATACCTATAAGTGATAAGCAGTTTTTATAAAACGATAACGATGTACAGATACATAAATCGTTTTGTCTTTATCCTGAAATAAATTCGCATTTGAAAAATTATCACAGCTAAGAGATATTTAAAAACAGTAGATCTAAAGTTTTTACGTTAATGTTTTAATATGAAAAAAATCAAAACAATAATATCAACTTTAAAGCTACATTAATTTTATTTTTCAATGATTCATACTTAATGATTAGATGTAGACCAAGTGCAACGTTACTATTCTTTATTGTTTGCTTATGCTACTATATTTTATTAAAAATCTAAAACTTGAGTTAAAAGATAATAAATATACATAGTTCAAAAAAATTGTATATATGTATTTACTTTAGGAATTTCGGATGTACATACTTACAAATTTCAAAAAGTCCTAGGTGTATTTAGTTTAATTAAAAAGAATTCATTTATTTTTCTTTAATTACAATTTTTTTTTAATTTTTGAGAAGGAAATAGAAAAACAGAAATGATTTATTTTTATTTATTCTCGTTTCTTTAAGAAAACAGCATGACTATATTATACATATATTTTACATATAAATAATTTATTATTTAATTTACTTATAATCCAAACTTGTTTGAAAACATAATTGAATCTAAGAATGAATCGAATTCATTTCGTTGTACCAGACAAATACTACATTACGATATGAAACCAAAAAATTCGCATAAGTACATAGTACATAATCTTTAAATTAGTATAGTCTGTCCATTGCATATTATACATCAAAAAGCTCTTGATTACGTTACCGTCGATTTTAAATTTATCGCCGAATGCGAAAGCAAAAAATAAATAATAAAATAAAATTATCAATCAACAATACAATCGAGTATGTACTTAGTACCTTTTGAGACTGTAAATGCGAATCCGTTGGGTTTACGATAAAAATTATCGGGCTCTAGCGCAGCAAACTAATTCAGTCAGTCTCCGATATAAAAAAATATTCTCCAGGAACGGAGAATTTTTAAATAAAGATACTGTGTAATAGAAACAAGTAATACTCGTTATACTCGCAACAACGTTTTTCTCTCTGGCATCTTGATTATCTAATTAATCTAATTTTTATTGGTACTTTAATACAAAAAGAAATTATTAAAGTATACGTACATATTATGTTTTTAATCAATTTATATTAGATTTAATATTCTAATTTTTTTTTCTGTTCTCTCCAATATGTTTTTATTTGTCATATCAATATAGGATACTTGTTTAATAAATTTTGTTACGATTATATATTTAATGTACAATCTTATCTAAATGTTTTTCATTTAAAAAAATGAAATATAGATTTATCCCAGCATTAATATTGGCTAACAAAATTTTTTAATTTTATTAAAAAATCTAGTATATTTCTTGATTCTTAATTAAGTAATTAATGCTCTAGAGAGACAGATTTTTCGTCGTCGAGACAACGTATTCATTTGTGCAGTTTCAAAAGATAATCTTTAAAATACGTATTGATTGACAATTTTTTTTTAGTTGATGAAATCTTGTTTTCATATATCCATTGATAAATTTTTTAAATCGGTGATGAGAAAAACCCAATGTTGATGGATAATATGTATATATTTTAACGACTATTTTTTTAACTCCTTTCGCATGATTTCTGTCGTGTTTCTTATTTTTTAAGAAATAAACTGCACCGGTTCGTTTTAATTATTTATTCCAGGAACTATGTACACAGGTTTATTACATCGCTTTACTTAAAAAGAACTCTCTACACGTCCCCGCCCGTTCACTCACGGCGCTAAATTTAAAACTAAACACATCACAATTTCTTTTTAGAATTAAAATGTTTTTTGAAGAAGATTTACAATTTAACTTCTAATGTAATTCAATAATTGCGGCAAATATTACAAATCCACGATAGGATTAATTAAAGTATAAATTCTGTAAGAGTTCAAGCCTCTATTTTCAGGATAAGAAACCCCCATTATAGTTCCCTGATCTTTATCGCTCTTATCGCCTATAAAAGCAGACGGGAGTTAAGCGATTCTTCATACATAGTCTTTCCCTGTAACATCACTCACGTACCGGAATATCGTTCTAGTTTGAACAAAAATGCCTTTTGAGGATTTACAAAATTTGTTACGAACAGTAAATAGAGTTGGAAGACCAACAATTAATTTTCTTCGAAAATACTTCAGGTCGAGGAAGAACTCGTTAAGAATCCGTGTCAATGCCAACGTCGAATGGCGCATGAGGCTACCTAAAGTCTATGGACTCTTCAACTAGCGAACCATCGGATCAGACCTCTGCTTCAAATGTGGTTAAATCATTAAAGCCGCTGCAGGCGTTGCATATATTTCTTAATGTTATTATAGAATCCAATTATTTTTTAAAACTTTTAAATTTTATTTTTTGTTAATACCTAATTAGTTTAATTTATCTAATATGAATTTAGAAACCTGTTAATATTTGATGAAATTCAATTCTGTTGTGGTACTTATAAACTAATCCGGAAAATACAATTTTTTTATTTTTTATCTTATTGTAGACCCACTATATGTATATTATCAATACTATTATTATGTATAAATTTTGCAACTGTGACTTGCTTTCGTATAAACATTCTCTACTGGAAACTAAATCATACATCACGAGAGAGAGAGAGAGAGAAACGTCGTTGTGAGTATAACGAGTACCACTTGTTTCTAGTACACATTATCTCTATTTAAAAATTCTCCGTTGCTGGAGAAAAATATTTTGTCTCCGAAACTGAATGAATTAAGGTAGATCGTCGCGTTAGAGAACGATCATTTTTATCGAAAACGCAACGGATTCGCATTTACAGTTTCGAAAGATAATAAGTACTTAATTATGTATTTTTTTATAATCTTATTTAATTTTTTCTTTGTATAAAATTGTTTGTGCATTGGGCGATAAATTTAAAATCGACAGTAACGTAATCAAGAGCTTTTTGATACATAATATGCAATAGACAAACTGTAGATACTACTTAAAGATTACCCATGTACACAGATGAATTTTTTGTTTGTCCGCTACAGCGAAGTGAATTCGATTCATTCATAGATTCAATAATGTTTTCGAAGTACGCGTTTGGATAGCTTTTAAGTTATTATTAAATAATAAATTATTTAAATGTAAAATATATGTATCTTGCTGTTTTCTTAAAGAAACAAGAATAAATAAAAATAAATCATTTCTGTTTTTCTATTTCCTTCTTAAAAATTAAAAAAAATGTGATTAAAGAAAAACGAATGCATTCTTTTTAATTAAACTAAATGCACGTAGGACGTTTTGGAATTTGAAAGTATGCACATTCGAAATTCCTAAAGTAAATACATATATACAATTTTTTTGAATTATGTATATTTATTATCTTTTAACTCAAGTTTTAGATTTTAAATAAAAGATAGTAGCATAAGCAAACAATAAAGAATAGTAACGTTGCACTTGGTCTACATCTAATCATTAGGTATGAATCATTAAAAAATAAAATTAATGTAGCTTTAATTATTTCATATTATTGTTTTGATTTTTCATATGAAAACATTCACGTAAAAACTTTAGATCTACTTTTTTCAATATTTCTTGGCGGTGATAATTTTTCAAATACGAATTTATTTCACTACAAAGACAAAATGATTTATGTACCTATCTGATGTATGTATTTACATCGTTATCGTTTCATAAAAACTGCTTATCACTTATAGGTAGGTACGTGACTAAAAGTAAAAATAATTAGTGATATTAAATCATTGCTGCCGGGTCGTAATTACAAAACACTTAATTTGACTAATATACATATGTATATTGAAAATATATTTAATACATTTCGTTAAAATTATCTGTTTACTACCTCATCTTATGTAAATGTTTCTCATAAAAAAAAAACAAAATTTAGATTACGTCGCATTTAGTTCTCAAATTAATTGCGAGCTAACAATATTTTTTAGTATCATTAAAAAATCTATTGTTTCTAAAAGTAGAACGTACAAGTTTCGTTAAACAGATCCAAAAAGATAAGCCACAACATTTTTAAGTAGTTTCTAATAAGTAATAAAATTAGTAAAAAAATATATGTAAATATATAAAAGGTCCTACCAACAATTACATATTTAATATCAAACTTCAATATTATGCAGATTAAACGTTATCTTGTTATTTTTTTTATTCGAATCATTTTTATTGGTAACCACGTATCATCCTCTCAATCAGGTATCGGTGGTGGTAGAATGGAGTTGGGCTAGCAATATATATCTGGCTCACGCATCAATTCCTATTGCAGTTCGGTGTCGCTACTCGGAATAGAGCCCAAGTGTTAGTTGGGTATTAGTTTCAACATGGTCATATTAAAATGGAAAATCGGATCGTGCGTTGTGCTGAGCTTGTATGAAACGACGGTTACGTTGCTCTTGTCGAGATTGCATCAGACCTGATCACAAGTTTGGAATTGTTCATATATAAATATCTTCTCTCCGAGTGGCGGTAGGATGAGCGGAAAAACATCTACCGACGATTTTTCAATCATCTTGAAGAAGACACGAAGACTTGATTGCCCATCTATATAGTGACGTGTGACGAATCATACATCGAAGAGGAGCAATATGGACCGGTTGAAGGTTGGACTGCACCGACTGGTTTCCTACGGTTCTTACGGTTCACTTTCGATAGAGATAATGTAGTTGCGTTGAAATCACTGCTTTTATATTTTTGTGCATCACCACTAAAGCTAATTTCGATTTACCAAAACAAGATTAGATATATAGATTAAATGCTACATTATTGTACAGTAACTTAGGATAAGGATCCATAGACACATATTTTTGTTTAAGTTAAGTTTAATTTAGTGAACGTTTTTTAGAAACTTATTTAAAAAAATATATTTAAAAAATGTTTTAGAAACAATACTAAGAAAATGTGATATAATCTGAATTCTGTTTGTTTTTTCATGAGAAGCACTTCTACATAAGATCAGGTTGTAAATAGCTAATTTTAACGAAGTTTATTAATTAGAATAATAAATTAATTTGCTATTTCATATTGTTAAAATAGCCAATTGATGTTTTGTAATTACGACACATTAAACTTAATATTAAACCAATAAAAATGATTCGAATAAAAAAAATAAGATAACGTTTAAACTGCATAATATTGAAGTTTGATATTAAATAAGTGTTGGTAGGAACTTTTATATATTTATAAATTTTTTTACTAATTATATTATACTTATTAGAAACTACTTAAAAATGGTTTCGAGACAATTGTGGCCTATGCTTTTGGATCTATTTAACGAAACTTGTACGTTCTACTTTTAGAAACAATAGATTTTTTAATGATACTAAAAAAATATTTTTAGCTCGCAATTAATTTCAGAACAAAATACGACGTAATCTAAATTTTCTGTTTTTTATTTATGAGAAACATTTACATAAGATGGGGTAGCAAACAGATAATTTTAACCAAATTTATGAAATACATTTTTAATATACATATATATATTAGTCAAATTAATTTGTAATTATGACCTGGCAACAATGACTTAATATGAAATCATTTTTATTTTTAGTCACGTATGTATATACCTATAAGTGATAAGCAGTTTTTATAAAACGATAACGATGTACAGATACATACCATAAATCGTTTTGTCTTTGTCGTAAAATAAATTCGTATTTGAAAAATTATCACAGCCAAGAAATATTTAAAAGAAGTAGATGTAAAGTTTTTACGTTAATGTTTTCATCTGAAAAAAAAAACAAAACAATAATATCAACTTTAAAGCTACATTAATTTTATTTTTCAATGGTTCATACTTAATGATTAGATGTAGACCAAGTGCAACGTTACTATGCTTTATTGTTTGGATATGTTACTATATTTTATTTAAAATCTAAAACTTCAGTTAAAAGATAATAAATATACCTACATAGTTCCAAAAAATTGTATATATATATTTACTTTATGAATTTCGGATGTACATACTTACAAATTTCAAAAGTCCTACGTGTATTTAGTTTAATTAAAAAGCATTCTTGAATTAATCGAATTCACTTCGTTGTACAAATACTACATTACGATATGAAACCAAAAAATTCACCTAAGTACATACGTAACCTTTAATTAGTATAGTCCGTCCATTGCATACTATATATCAAAAAGCTCTTGATTACGTTACCGTCGATTTTAAATTTATCGTCGAAAGCGAAAACAATTTTATACATAAAAATAAAATAATAAAATAAAATTATCAATCAACAATATAATCGAGTATCTACTTAGTACCTTTTAAAACTGTACGTGCGCGAATGCTTTGCGTTTTCGATAAAAATTATGGCTCTCTAACGCAGCGAACTAACGGCCGGTTTCATAATCAATCGTAAAAGCTCCTTTAACTAAAGTGTCCTTTAAGTTAGAGTGACCTTTAAAGTCAGCTTAAAGTTATTTCCGTTTCATAATGGCGCTGCATACAAACTTTAGTTAAAGCCGACTTTAACATACCGTACTGAGGTTGGTAACGCTGAATTTTAGTTGTTTTTCGTATTTTGTGTTGTATACGTAGAATTTGACACGTAATATTGTTATATATCTGTCAGATCTA
Organism: Holotrichia oblita; assembly: GCA_023690525.1. Classification (NCBI taxonomy): domain Eukaryota; kingdom Metazoa; phylum Arthropoda; class Insecta; order Coleoptera; family Scarabaeidae; genus Holotrichia; species Holotrichia oblita. Next base: position 41,879,909 of record CM043023.1, read on the forward strand.
CTGTCACATGCGATTTGTAGCAAGATTGATTTGTAAAAAAGTGCAGTAAAATAAACAGAACAAGGCACAAATTTTAGCAAAAATTCGAAAGTAAGATAAATAGGTATATTAAAATGCAAAATAACAAATAACGCATTAAATGTTGAAAGGTATGTAATGTAATAAAAAATTACTCTGCTGCTCATCAATTTTGGCAGCATTTCATTGCTCTTGATACTCGATTTATTAAAGAAAGCGAACTTTAAATCTGCTCTAACCAATCGACTCAGAACAGAACGATCCACATATTTTGCTATACTTGAAATTCCATGAATAACCGCGTATGATTCGGGGCCGATCTGAACATGTCAAACCGAAGCTGTGCGCGGTTATGCATTGAATTTCATTTGGAACAAAACGTGCTGATTGTTCCTTTCTGAGTTGATCGGTCCAAGGCGATTCAATCTGCGTCCTCCTTTAACTTTTTTCCGAGACTTTTAATACTCCTGTGGAATCCTATACAGAAACAATTATAGTCTGTTGCAAAAAGTCACAGAGTCAGTATAGTAGGTATAATTTTGCTGACTTTGTTGGAATTGCAATGTATTATTTGTTCTAACAATAACGTCGCGGTTTGATCTATTAACCAAAAGAATTCAATCTTATATTCAACGAAATAATCTTGCCATATTTTGTATACTTTTGTGTTTTAAAACGTCTTCAACTTTATCATGCAAGAAAGAGCCCAGCAAACACGGAATATTAATTTTTTGCAAAGAATATATGAATTGACGTATAATGTAGATATTTGACATAACATTTTTTTTTTTTTTTTTTTTATAAGGGGAAACCGCTTGGCATCTAGGCACGGGTTCGATGTGCCTAGATAGTGTCGGGCGCTACTCCGACTAAAACCCCTTTAGTGTCCTTCTCTGACGTTTCGGAACCGTCGGTAGGACATAACATCGAAACGTCAGCGGCTTCATTTCTCCTTCTCCTTATCTCCTGCTCTTCTGTCTACTTAACTCGTCGTGTTCTTTCTGACTCATTATGTCTATGATGAGCTTGTGGATGGCTCGCCAATTTCCTTCGCGCTCTATCATCTTTTGCACCATGGTGTCCGGCGTCAACGTACAGCCCACTTCATTGAATGCATCTCGTCTAAGATTTTCCCATATCTATTACAAACAAAGATGGTATGTTCTGCTGTATCAGTGTTGGAGCAGTATATGCAGCTATCGGTGTTGTCTTTCCCAATACGCTTAGCGAAAGATCTAAAGGTTCCGTGTGCCGTTAGTGCTTGCGTCAGGAAGTAGTCAAGCCTGCGGTGGCTGCACTGTACCCACGGTCTTATAGCCGGTATGAGTCTCTTGGTCCATTGGGCCTTAGTAATTTGTGATTCCCATCTCTTCTGCCAGAGTTCAAGCGACCTTTCTCTGGAAATTGCTCGACTCGTTTGTCTGTTATCCTCTTTATGTTCGTAAACATACTTCCTCTCCGCAGCCAACAGGTCGATGGGAACATTTCCAGTAATAACCTGGAGCGCATCGCCGGAAACGGTCTTATAGGCTGATGCAACTCGGAGGAGGATGTTTCTCTGCACCCGCCCATACATCTCTCTATACTTGTGGAACCTCAGATCCTCGTACCAGATGGGTGCTCCGTAGAGTAGAATGTTTTGCACTGCGCTGCATAAAACCGTCCTTCTGCCGTCTGCTGGTCCGCTCACGTTTGGTAGGATTTTGCTGAGCATCGATACTCGCTGCTCGGCCTTTACTACGGCTGCCGGGAAATGTTTCTTAAAAGTTCCCCTATCGTCGATTATTATTCCCAAATACCTAATACTTTGTTTAGGGGTCAAGGTTACTCCGTCCAGGCTGAAAGCAATCGACTGTCTATTTCGTCTTCCTCTGAGAATCACTGCTTCGGATTTTTGGGGCGCTACAACCAGTTTATGTTCCCTAATCCACACACTTATCCTTCGGAGGCATTCGTTGGTATTCGCAGCAAGTATATCGCTGTTTTCTGCCCCGACCACCAGTGCCAAGTCATCCGCAAAAGCAACCGTTCCCGCGTCATCCGTCAGATCCAGACCAAGGACACCGTCATAGAGGACGTTCCAAAGGGTGGAGCCGAGAACCGACCCTTGTGGGACACCAGCTCCAATCTCATACATACATTTGACAACGCTAAAGTGGCCTTTAAGGCGTTAAAGTGAAAAAATCGGAACTTTAACTTTAACTCGAGATAAAGGACACTTTTACTTTAAAGTGACATTATGAAACGCATTTTAAAAGTTAAAGGTTACTTTAAAATTAAAGTATCCTTTAATTTGATTATGAAACCGGCCGTAATTCATTCAGTCTTGGATATAAAAATTTTTTCTCCAGGAACGGAAAATTTTTAAATAGAGATACTCTGTAATAGAAACAAGTGATACTCGTTATACTTACAACGACGTTTTTCAATCTCTCTTTCTCGTGATGTATGATTTTGTTTCGAGTAGAGAATGTTTGTATGAGAGCAAGTCACAGTTCAAAATTTATACATAATAACATTATCGATAATATACATCTAATGGGTCTATAACAAGATAAAAAATAAAAATATATATCTTCCGGATTAGTTTATAAGTACCACAACAGAATTGAATTACATCAAATATTAACAGGTTTTTATATTTATATTACACAAATTAAACTAATTCGATATTAACAAAAAAATTAAAAAAAAAATTTTAATACATACTTATTTAAAAAAATAAAATTGGATTCTATAATAATATTAATAAATATTAAATATATGCAAAGCCTGCAGCGGTTTTTCTGATTCAACCACATTTGAAGCAGAGGTCTGATTCGATGGTCGGCTAGTTAAAGCGTCCACAGAATTTAGGTAGCCCCACGTGGCATTGGACGTTGACAGCGAGATCGATTATCAACGAGTTCTGCATAGACCTGATTATTCGAAGTAAGTATTTTCGAAGACAGTTAGCTATTGGTCTTCCAACGTTATTTAATGTTCGTAACAAAATTAGTAAATCCTCAAAAGGCATTTTTGTTCAAACTAGAACGATATTCCGGTGCGTGAGTGATGTTATATAGGGAAAGACTGTGTATGAGGAATCGCTTAACTCCCGTCTGCTTTTATAGGCGATAAGAGCGATAAAGATCTGAGAACTGTAATGGGGGTCTCTTATCCTGAAAATAGAGGCTTGAACTCTTACAAAATTTATACTTTAATTAATCCTATTGTGGAATTGTAATATCTGCCGCAATTATTGAATTACATTAGAAGTTAAATTGTGAATCTTCTTCAAAAAACATTTTAATTCGAAAAAGAAATCGTGCGAAAGGAGTTAAAAAAAATAGACATTGATTTACCTAAGGATCTATAGTCACATATTTTTGTTTAAGTTCAATATTTAGCGAACGTTGTTAGAAACTTATTTAAAAAATATCTTTACAAAACGTTTTAGAAGCAATACTAAAAAAAATGCTAGAACGAAATTAATTTCAGAACAAAATGTGACATAATCTTAATTCTGTTTGTTTTTTTCATGAGAAGCACTTCTACATTAAGATCAGGTTGTAAACAGCTAATTTTAACGAAGTTTATTAATTAGAGCAACAAATTAATTTGCTATTTTAATAAGAAATGTTGCTCAAATAGCCAATTGAGGTTTTGTAATTACGACACAGCAACAATGATTTAAACCATTTGAACGCTTCTTTCCGATATACAAGGCGGCAAACTTAATCTTTTTAGAACTATATTTATTAATATTTCCGGCATGTTTTTTAGATATCGTTTGTAAGTTTCAACTTATGATAGCTTAAAAATATTCATATAAATAAAATTACACATCCTTTAGCTATAGAATCGTGTGTTTTCACGGATAGTATGTATTTGTTTAGAAGCACCTTTTTATACCCTATTTGATGATTATAAAAAAAATTACGTTTCTGTATTATTATTTGAATAAAATCATTTTAAGTAGGTTTTAAGTAGTAGTACAGTAGTCTAACCAACTACTACTACCACCTTCAATCCTACAATCATTTAAAAAGGAAATAGAGCAAAAATACATTTACAAAACTTACCGTCGACATCACTAGCTTTCAAATATTTCTTATCGAAATGAATCGTCTGCCAAAACCTTACTAGAACCGTAATATCATGCCTTAGATTATTACCGGTTTGCGTCGGATGCCTATAACAGGTCTACAGAAATAATCCAGACAGCTACAATAAATTCTTTCGCGAAGCACATTTTTCGCCAAGCTCTTCGGTAATATATCACCTCGTAATAGAGATAAACCATATTGGAGTAATCTAGAAAGTGTAATCAATTAAAAACAAAAAGAAAAGTGTGAGAGAGAGACATTACTTAAATCGCACACCAACAACCGACACATTCCTATAGTTTGATTCGGAACAGGACTACCAACATTCATCGCTACACTGTAAATATTTTTTTGAAAATTTACCGCGAAAATCGCGGGCTACTTTATAACCCGCGATTATTACAGTAAATTTACTTATTGAATTAGCATTACATTTGATTATGAAAGTTATAAACGAAATATGTATTTTCACGAAGCAACATTGTTATGTTACTAGAAGTTAATGTAATATTCCGAACATAAAATGTATGTTTACAAATACAGTATGTAACACTACACATCGAGTTATTAGTGCTAAAACATTCGTAAAATTTTTTAACATTACATATGTGTACTATTTGTAGTTTCGTATAGCAATTTACGCCATTTGCGACAAAACAAAAGCTCTATCGGCTACCTATCAATTATTTGTGGTTTTTAAGTTATATATATCAATTTTGTTTTATTATGATGTATTCTGTCTATTCATATTAGAAAAAATATATATGCACATATTATCTTTCGTTTATATATATTGATACACGGTATCTTGTCACCTCCGGTACATGAAAGAGGCGACCTCACCTCCAGGTCAAGCCATTAAGTTAGATCAAAAAAAGATTCATATATGGGTTGAGGGGAACCGCGGGACCCCGGAATCCTAAAGAGGGGAAACGATTTTTGACTTTTAAAAATTCATATATAGAAACCATACAAAGGCCGTTGTGACCTCCGAAATTTGTATATACACGGACACTGTAGTAGCTTTGTCGCTTCCGACAGTGTTGCCATACTTTCGGAGGTGACAAGGTAAACTTTGACATACATATATATGTTTAGTATATTACTGCGCGTATTTCTAACACTTGCATTTCGTTAACCCTGCAACGGTCGTGCTCTGAAATGTGCGCAGTCTGCCAGACCCTTTTTGTCTTTTAATATTGGATTTGCATGTTTAATTTTATTTTAATTCACTAATGTGTCCAGAATTAGTATTGTTTACCGTTTTTAATTGCTATTCAGATAACGTGTAGGTACATGAAATTGAAGATTTTTATATCATAATAAAATTCTACATATACAGGATGATTTTTGAGCTCACCGACAAACGTTGCCATATGAAAGTGCTTGTTATTTTAATAAACAAACATTATTAATATAATTAATATAGTTAACTATTCACATGATTTTGAGATTTGAGCAATTTATTTAAATATGTAAGTGTTTATGAAATAAAAAAAAAAAATTTGCAGTCTTTTGAATTGAAAACGGACATACACTACTGTGGAAAAGAAACCAGCACCTTACATAATTCATGATATTTTACTAACAACACATATTTATTCAAAGTGTGAAATATAACTTCGTGCGGAATATGAAATACATCTAATCCGAAGAATAAATATGAGTTGTCGTAAGAAATTTACTCGTAAGTTCTAGGAAATTCTTAATTGCAAGGGAATGTAATATTGTATGGTCCGCCTGAGGCGATTCCCAGGAGGGATAATCCGTAGAAACTTTATTGTAGACAAAAGTATTTTAATAAAATTGATATTTTACACATTCAGTTCATAGTTTGTCATCATACGATAAGGTTTGGTATATTTTAAAAATACATTTGCATTTTTGTTTGTGTAAGTCTCTGTTCCGGTTCGTTCCGTTCAATTTATTGAAAGTGTGCGGTATCTAATCGTGAAAGACATTAAAAAAGTCACAAGATGCCACGAATATCTCTTGTGAACAGACATAAAATTATTGTGTTACATGAAGAAGGTTTGAATCAAGCCCAAATTGCGAAGCGTGTTAAGTGCTCACGGTACAGCGTACAAAGTATAATTAAAAAGTTCAACGAAACTGGTGAAGTAGGCGATAAACCGAAGTCAGGACGGCCTAAAAAGCTTAGTAGAACCGACGAACGTTTTTTAAAAATGACATCCTTACGAAATCGTAAGAAAGTAAGCAGACAATTAGCACAGGACCTGGCAGAAATGACGGGCACATCGGTGCATGCTCCAACTGTGAGAAGATCGTTGAAGAGATCCGGTTTACGAGGATGTGTGGCAATAAAGAAACCTTTACTGAGAAAAGGTAATAAAGCAAAAAGATTAAAATATGCTTTAGATCATAAATCCTGGGAGACAATGAGTGGCGTCAAGTCTTATGGACAGACGAATCTAAGTTTCAGCTGTTTGGCACCAATAGACGTCAATATGTAAGACGAAGGCCAGGAGAATCTCTTTTGGAGCCATGTCTGCAGGCTACTGTAAAACATGGGGGTGGAAACGTATTGGTTTGGGGGTGTATTTCTGCAAATGGCGTTGGCGATATCATAAAAATAGATGGTAGATTAACTGCAGAAACATACCAAAAAATATTACAAGACCATGCCATCCCTTCAGGACTACGCCTTATAGGCGAAAGTTTTATATTACAACAAGACAATGATCCCAAACATGCTTCCAAATTAGTTAAAAATTACTTGGCCCAACAACAAAGTAATGGGATATTAAGAACAATGGTTTGGCCACCACAAAGCCCGGACCTTAACATAATAGAGCATGTTTGGGATTATCTAGATCAAAAGAGGTATGACAGATCACCCAACAATGTAAAGGAGCTGTGGACAGTCGTACAAGACGAATGGACCAAAATCCCCAATGAATTTATTCAGAAACTACATGATAGTGTACAGAATAGAATCAAGGACGTCATTACATTTAAAGGTGGTCACACGAAATACTAATATTCGCAGTTGTAACATTAAAGATACTCATGTATTGTTATAAATGTATAAGTAGCAATCGTACTAGATACATAATAAAATTTTTATTGTCCTTACAGGTCATTTATTTATAGTACCTTGCATTGTAGTAGAATATTTATAAGTGCTGGTTTCTTTTGCACAGTAGTGTATGTTCCAATAATGTTTTTTTGTTAAAATATCAACCGCTTTCATATGGCAAAGTTTGTCGGTGACCTCATAAATTAGCCTGTATAAGTTTACCAAGATTTATAGATCAATGCAAAACTAGTAAGAAAACAAATAGAAGCTTAATAAAGATAAATTCGATACAACTTTTACGAAAAAAAATCAGTCTTTTACATAAATATCGTCTTCTTAATTTTATCATTCGTTATTTTGTTAAGTCGCCGATTAAATGTATGTTCAGTAATGCTGGTATCCAGCAAGTTGCGCGAAATTGGTTTGTTGAAATGAATTGCCTGAAAATCCCATTCAGCTTTTCTCGAAGTACAGGTTCCTCAACATCCTTTTTGCACCATCACTTGCTCGAATTTTGTTATTTACAATTAGTATTTATAACGTATGTCAACTGTTAATGTAACATAATAGTTTATATAAAATATATTTATATTATATGAACGAATGAATATAAATTGGAAAAAAATTAGGTCTCCGATAGCAATTGAACGTATCTATAGGTGTTGAAACAATATAAAATAATTTGACGTTGATTAGAGTCTTTCGTTCTTCTCCGTACATCTACATATGTATGTACCTAACATTCCTTAACATAATTTTGGATATTTTATCTGTTTCTTATTTTGTAAGTATGACCTTACTAAAAAAATGATTAGATGTATATTACTGTATAGTAATCTACGTACAGATATCGAGTGATGATTTCTTTTTAAGTTTGCAATCATTACATTAATCAGATAGAAGACGAGTTCATTGACGATTAGATTACTATTATTCTTAAATATATTATTTTTCTTTTATTAATTTGATGCAATAACATAAATCTTTAGTTCCTTAGACTTAGTAATACTACGGAGCTACTCTAGTGTTAATGATAGCAATTTCGAAAGCAAATCTATTAAGTTATAATCATCTTGCAATTACAAGCTAATAGGTACACATATTTAAAGTTAAACATAAACAATATGTACTAATATGCTGTCGAATTTATAATACGTCGGATAGTCTGGATCGTGTAATAAAAACAAATGTTATGTATGGAACGACGATGTAAAATCATGTTTTGAAGGTGAGGAAGAAGTGCTTTTTTCTTTAAAGAAATGAATATCGTGCCATTTGCACTCGTACAATCGTTGTAAACAGCTTCCAACAAAATTAAATTCGCTCTCTAGGCATATCAAACTAAATATAGTTCGATACTAATTTCAATTTTAAGGTTATGGTCAGGTAACTTTAGTTTTACAATTTGTCGATAAGGTCACGTAGTATTGAAGCTGATTAAATCTCATTGTTATCGAAGTCATTATACGATATAAAACGTGACAACTTGTAATTGTCGAATATGCCACTTATCGCCAATTAAATTATAGACACATCAAAATCGTCGATTAAATAAATAACTAGAAATCTTCTTTAATACCGAACTAAATGCACATAGCTACTATGTTTCGAATAGTGAATAAACCACAATTTCATACACGCATCTTCGATCTTCGAAACAATTCTCGAAATGTATTATTGACTTGAAGACTATTTGGTCAATTACAAATGATCTTGGATCTTGTGTGTATACACGGTTGCCCACTTAGCCTTCTTTCTTAAATAGTACGTTTAATATTGATTTTATTCGAAAATGTGAAATACATACATATTTTATTCGGACGTTTCTCGTTTACAATTTAAAAATATGTTGAGTTCCCTAAGGACCCCGGTTTCATCTGTACAGGACGGTACCTAGTTTTTCCAATTTTTCTGTTGTCAAAGAAATGTCAATAAAGTCCCTCTACAATAAATTTCGTTAAAACTCAACCTGCAAAAATTTAAAACACATTCTAGTTCATGATAATCTCGAATTTGGTCACTCTCCCGTTAAGGATTGAATAGATACAATTTTTTTAATGAACAGTAATTTCGGTGGAAATTGAAAAAGAATACGTTTTTTCTCCTAAACGGGTAGACTTATGCGAATAAAAGTCTTAACAATACTTGTGTGAAATTAGCAACGCCGTTGCCAGCAACGTTTCTATAGAGTTACATAAAATGTAGAGTGCAAACTATACAGTAATATACGAAAAAGGAAAACCATATTAAATCCTCCATTGCTAAAATATGCTCGCTATACTAATTAATATATCTAATAGATTTCCTGACTCTTCCTCAAAAATACAGTGCACTTGACAGATTTTATATTTGGCTGACATTACGAAATGTATACCGAAAGAAAATAAAATTTTGTACTTGCTGAAATAGGTCGTGTGCACTAACTAGCACTTGAAACTATGATATACTAGACTTTACTCTATAACATAGACTAGGTGCCATACTTTGTCAGGCCGTCTAAGGGGTTGAAAAAAATTCATATTTCGTTGAAATAACGAAATGTATACCATAAAGAAAACAAAATTTTGTACTTGCTGAAATAGGTCGTGTGCACTAACTAGCACTTGAAACTATGATATACTAGACCTTACTCTATAACATAGACTAGGTGCCATACTTTGTCAGGCCGTCTAAGGGGATGAAAAAAATTCTTATTTGGTTGACATAACGAAATGTATACCATAAAGAAAATAAAATTTTTTACTTACTGAAATAGGTCGTGTGCACTAACTAGCACTTGAAACTATGATATACTAGACCTTACTCTATAACATAGACTAGGTGCCATACTTTGTCAGGCCGTCTAAGGGGATGAAAAAAATTTTTTATTTGGTTGACATAACGAAATGTATACCATAAAGAAAATAAAATTTTTTACTTTCTGAAATAGGTCGTGTGCACTAACTAGCACTTGAAACTATGATATACTAGACCTTACTCTATAACATAGACTAGGTGCCATAATTTGTCAGGCCGTCTAAGGGGATGAAAAAATTCTTATTTGGTTGACATTACGAAATGTATACCATAAAGAAAATAAAATCTTGTACTTGCTGAAATAGGTCGTGTGCACTAACTAGCACTTGAAACTATGATATACTAGACCTTACTCTATAACATAGACTAGGTGCCATACTTTGTCAGGCCGTCTAAGGGGATGAAAAAAATTCTTATTTGGGTGACATAACGAAATATATACCATAAAGAAAATAAAATCTTGTACTTGCTGAAATAGGTCGTGTGCACTAACTAGCACTTGAAACTATGATATACTAGACCTTACTCTATAACATAGACTAGGTGCCATACTTTGTCAGGCCGTCTAAGGGGTTGAAAAAATTCTTATTTGGGTGACATAACGAAATGTATACCATAAAGAAAATAAAATTTTTTACTTACTGAAATAGGTTGTGTGCACTAACTAGCACTTGAAACTATGATATACTAGACCTTACTCTATAACATAGACTAGGTGCCATAATTTGTCAGGCCGTCTAAGGGGATGAAAAAAATTCTTATTTGGTTGACATTACGAAATGTATACCATAAAGAAAATAAAATCTTGTATTTGCTGAAATAGGTCGTGTGCACTAACTAGCACTTGAAACTATGATATACTAGACCTTACTCTATAACATAGACTAGGTGCCATAATTTGTCAGGCCGTCTAAGGGGATGAAAAAAATTCTTATTTGGTTGACATTACGAAATGTATACCATAAAGAAAATAAAATCTTGTAATTGCTGAAATAGGTCGTGTGCACTAACTAGCACTTGAAACTATGATATACTAGACCTTACTCTATAACATAGACTAGGTGCCATAATTTGTCAGGCCGTCTAAGGGGATGAAAAAAATTCTTATTTGGTTGACATTACGAAATGTATACCATAAAGAAAATAAAATCTTGTACTTGCTGAAATAGGTCGTGTGCACTAACTAGCACTTGAAACTGTGATATACTAGACCTTACTCTATAACATCGACTAGGTGCCATACTTTGTCAGGCCGTCTAAGGGGTTGAAAAAAATTCCTATTTGGTTGACATTACGAAATGTATACCATAAAGAAAATAAAATCTTGTACTTGCTGAAATAGGTCGTGTGCACTAACTAGCACTTGAAACTATGATATACTAGCCCTTACTCTATAACATAGACTAGGTGCCATACTTTGTCAGGCCGTCTAAGGGGATGAAAAAAATTCTTATTTGGGTGACATAACGAAATATATACCATAAAGAAAAGAAAATTTTGTACTTACTGAAATAGGTCGTGTGCACTAACTAAATAAGAATTTTTTCAACCCCTTAGACGGCCTGACCCTAGTCTATGTTATAGACGGTATATCATAGTTTCAAATTATGGCACCTAGTAAAAAAATTTATTTTCTTTATGTTATAGTTAGTCAACCAGGAATTTTTTCTAGACAAATTATCATAGTTTCAAGTGTCTAGTATATCATAGTTTCAAGTGCGACACGACCTATTTCAGTAAGTAAAAATTTTCTTTTTCTTTATGGTATACATTTCGTTATGTCAACCAAATATGAATTTTTTTCAACCCCTTAGACGGCCTGACAAAGTATGGCACCTAGTCTATGTTATAGAGTATGGTCTAGTATATCATAGTTTCATGTGCTAGTTAGTGCACACGACCTATTTCAGTAAGTACAAAATTTTCTTTTCTTTATGGTATATATTTCGTTATGTCACCCAAATAAGAATTTTTTTCATCCCCTTAGACGGCCTGACAAAGTATGGCACCTAGTCTATGTTATAGAGTAAGGTCTAGTATATCATAGTTTCAAGTGCTAGTTAGTGCACACGACCTATTTGAGCAAGTACAAGATTTTATTTTCTTTATGGTATACATTTCGTAATGTCAACCAAATAAGAATTTTTTTCATCCCCTTAGACGGCCTGACAAATTATGGCACCTAGTCTATGTTATAGAGTAAGGTCTAGTATATCATAGTTTCAAGTGCTAGTTAGTGCACACGACCTATTTCAGTAAGTAAAAATTTTCTTTTTCTTTATGGTATACATTTCGTAATGTCAACCAAATAAGAATTTTTTCAACCCCTTAGACGGCCTGACAAATTATGGCACCTAGTCTATGTTATAGAGTAAGGTCTAGTATATCATAGTTTCAAGTGCTAGTTAGTGCACACGACCTATTTCAGTAAGTAAAAAATTTTCTTTTCTTTATGGTATACATTTCGTTATGTCAACCAAATATGAATTTTTTCAACCCCTTAGACGGCCTGACAAAGTATGGCACCTAGTCTATGTTATAGAATTAGGTCTAGTATATCATAGTTTCATGTGCTAGTTAGTGCACACGACCTATTTGAGCAAGTACAAAATTTTCTTTTCTTTAGGGTATACATTTCGTAATGTCAACCAAATAGGAATTTTTTTCATCCCCTTAGACGGCCTGACAAAGTATGGCACCTAGTCTATGTTATAGAGTAAGGTCTAGTATATCATAGTTTCAAGTGCTAGTTAGTGCACACGACCTATTTCAGTAAGTAAAAAATTTTATTTTCTTTATGGTATACATTTCGTAATGTCAACCAAATAAGAATTTTTTCAACCCCTTAGACGGCCTGACAAATTATGGCACCTAGTCTATGTTATAGAGTAAGGTCTAGTATATCATAGTTTCAAGTGCTAGTTAGTGCACACGACCTATTTCAGTAAGTAAAAAAATTTATTTTCTTTATGGGATACATTTCGTAATGTCAACCAAATAAGAATTTTTTTCATCCCCTTAGACGGCCTGACAAATTATGGCACCTAGTCTATGTTATAGAGTAAGGTCTAGTATATCATAGTTTCAAGTGCTAGTTAGTGCACACGACCTATTTGAGCAAGTACAAAATTTTCTTTTCTTTATGGTATACATTTCGTTATGTCACCCAAATAAGAATTTTTGTCAACCCCTTAGACGGCCTGACAAAGTATGGCACCTTGTCTATGTTATAGAATATGGTCTAGTATATCATAGTTTCATGTGCTAGTTAGTGCACACGACCTATTTGAGCAAGTACAAAATTTTCTTTTCTTTATGGTATACATTTCATTATGTCAACCAAATAAGAATTCTTTTCAACCCCTTAGACGGCCTGACAAAGTATGGCACCTAGTCTATGTTATAGAATTAGGTCTAGTATATCATAGTTCCATGTGCTAGTTAGTGCACACGACCTATTTCAGCAAGTACAAAATTTTATTTTCTTTCGGTATACATTTCGTAATGTCAGCCAAATATAAAATCTGTCAAGTGCACTGTATTTTTGAGGAAGAGTCAGGAAATCTATTAGATATATTAATTAGTATAGCGAGCATATTTTAGCAATGGGGGATTTAATATGATTTTCCTTTTTCGTATATTACTGTATAGTTTGCACTCTACATTTTATGTAACTCTATGGAAACGTTGCTGGCAACGCCGTTGCTAATTTCACACAAGTCTTAACAATGGTGACTTAAAATTCGATGTACATATCAAAAATATAAAAATATAGGATGTTCCATTGAAAAAAAACTAAGTACGGTCTTGTACAGATGAAGCCGACGTCCTCAGGTAACTCAAAATATTTTTAGATTGTTTACGAAAAACGTCCGAATAAAATATGTATTTAACATTTTCTGGTAAAATCAATATTAAATGTACTATTTAAAATGGCCAAATGGGCAACCCTGTATAAAGTAGTAATTTAATATACTTACGAGATTTATAAGTAACAAAAACTTGGACAATAATATCAGCATTGTATTTGTATAATCATTTTTTATTTGTTAGTGTTTAATTCTTGCTAAAAATTTATATTCACGTACTACTTTTAAAAATGGTGATCATGTTGGTGCTCCTTGTTTCATAATAAACGTAGTAATTTTTAAAGATCCTTGATCTAAGTTTTCTCATTACACCTTATGGACTTATTTTCGCGCCTATTTACTTTGCCCCGGACCCTTAAATAAATGAAAATAGAACGTAAATTTTGTGTCTCGGTCTGCAGGTGGCCGTTTATTAATATAAATAAATTTACAATCAAAACATATTTTAGCTTTCGGCGATTTAATATCGCCTTCGTCAGAAAACAAACTTAAATTACACTCTTAAAAATATTGGTAGGTACTTTTTGAAACAGTTATATATATATTTCTTAATTATGTACGACATATCGTTAGATGTGTGTCAACGACTAAAGATTATCATGATGATACCTAATGATTTTCAATTATTACGAACGCCTAGCCAACAAAAAGTATAAAAGATTTTAATGTTTTAATCCGTACTTTTTTTAAATTCTGCTTAACAAACTATTCCATTCGCTATTCCATAATCAAACTAAAGTAATGTTTTGCAGGAGAAATTTTTCGCGAAAAGACATCTGGTACTTATTGGGCGATACTGTGTAATTACCCAGTAGAACTAAAATGTATTAAAAGTTATGTTATGACAAGAAAAACATTTTTTATTTTACAAGAAGACATTTTCGAAACAAAGAAGCGAATTTGTGAGGATATCCGATTAATTATAATCGATCGTATTCGTACAGAAATTCCTTCATAGCTTGTTATACACAAAAATTTAATTATTTTACATATTTATTATTTGTTGGTGCTAATTTGAAATGTGTGTTCAATTGTTTTAGAAAACGCCTTCCTGTAAAATAAACTTCAGTTTATTCTTGGAGTAGAAATCAAATTTAGTTTTGATCCATTTTCCGCACCTACTCCTCGATTTTGTACACATCATAGGCAAGTAGCAGGTGTTTTTTACCGTTTTTTCACAAAGGAAAAATGCAGGATATATTAAAAAAATCGATAGTCACAAATTCTACTAGTCATTGAATTTAATTGTAATTCACTAAATATTTGAAAATAATCCGACGTATCCGATAATGTAAATTTCGATCCGTCAAAGAAGTAATCCCCACCTCTAGGCAGAACATATGGTAAAATCGTTGTTACCTCCAATGCTGTGTTGCCAATTCTCGGAGGAGGAAAGGATACCTACGTGACACTATACCAATATTCATATACTCGGAGGTGACAACTTAAGCTTCATTTACATAGAGGGTAGTGGCAATTGTAGTGTAAAGGTAGGTTTTCGAAAGCGCGAGCGAGCGAGCGAACGACAAATTTTCGTTCGCGTGGATGTGTTTTCGAAGACGCGATAAGACTCCACCCACACAATTAGTCATTACGTTTTTCAATGTCTGTGAAGAAGTGAGTTGGGCGTTTGTAGGTACTGTTTACATTTCGTGACATTTCAATAACCTCCTAACTCCTTCTAACCTAATTGCAAATATATATATTCGTACGGTTCTTATCGTAGAGAAAAATGCAAATGTATATGGTTGTAAAATTCAGGTAAAATTGAAAAACCCGGTGATTGTGGTTAAAATATTTTTATTTTATTCCTAGACGTGTTAGCATCTCTAGTTGGTCACAGAATATTATAATAGAAAAATGTCTCAAAGTGAAGATTTTGTTGAGTTATTAGTTGTCTTCCATTTACCGTAAATATCCGTTTGTATCACATCATTTCAGTTGTGACGTCATGTTAGATCATTCCTTTTAGTGGGATTATTTTGATACAAAGTGATATTTGTTGCTCTTGGTCCCCCCTTGCCGATCAGGCACCACCTTAGGAGGTAGATATTTTTGATCAGATAGGTGAAGGGGATACGATTATCAACCATTTTTATTTTTCCGGTGTTATCTTCACGTTGGTTAGCGTATTTATATTAGTATTTACCTCTAGAATTTTATATTTTATAAATTTCAACCAAAAAAACTTGCGTACTTAGTTGTTCTTTTATATAATACATTTAGTGTGATCTACAATTTCGTAAAATGTATGAAATAATTAAAGCAAATAAACATAGATCTAATACAAACTAAACAACTCATAACTACTACTATCCCCACTTTAAAATTTGAATAAAGTGCGGCATTCTCATTGGTAGTCGCGTGCGAAATTTCGCCTGAATCGCTTGCCAGGCAATTCAAATCAGTCGCGTGCGATTTCGTCGCGCCAAAAGTAATACCGTCTCTGATTGGTTGAATGAGCTCGTCGCTCGCTCGCTCGTCCTTTCGAAAACCTACCTTAAGAGTAGTGGAAGGTGTATTGTAGTGCGGAAATGCATTTACATAAGAAAAGTAGTGGCGATGCGCCTGCTTTGTTGCGCATGCGTAACGACGATAGTTGGTAATGGATGTATAGTCAAATGTAAACACAACAAAACAGCTGTTATCGGTAGATTGTTCTGCGCAGACGCAACGGTATAAGTATCGGTAGTGTAGTGGGAATGTTTGGAGTTTGCGAACTTTGGCACTACTTCTCCACTACTGTTACTGTCGCACTGTTTATGTAAATGCTCTCGTTTAAATACATGATAACTAACTTCGGCACTCCACTACTCTTACACTACAATTCCCACTACCCTCTATGTAAATGAAGCTTTCCTTCATTATATACAACAGGCGACACTAGCGCCAGTGATCTACAGCGGAACTAAAAAATTTTTTGTGAGTATGGGGGTATCTTTGTCACCTCCAACAAAACTTTCGCCTACGTACTCTAGACCCCATCTACTGGCTGAAATTGATGAAAACAAGGCAAAACGTTGTCACCTCCGAAAGCGGAGGAGAGAACGTCGTATATGAGGTGACAAGATACACTCAGTATCTACTTTGGAGGCGACAAGATACCTAGTGTAAGTATATTTGATTTGAAGTATATATACAGGGTGTAACAATAGTGCGATATTCTTCCATATCTCCTTTGTTATGCAAAATACAGCAAATATTTAAATACGAAAGTTGTTTAGTTTTATGAAATTTATATTGTAAAATTATTCTACGATATACAGGGTGTTTAGTTTGCCCGTAACCACCAGTAACTTTACATTTTTAAATGGAACACCCTATATATGATCACATTTTTGAATTCCCTGAGGAATTTTAAGGAAACTTTGTACAGGATCATATTCAATTATTTGCATTAGTTTACAAGATATTGGCATTTGTTTAAAAAATGTGACATTTTGCTCTCTTCAGAACAATGCCATTATTTCGGTAACGGAAAAAAGGTAACATTATGAAACTTGACATAACGTTAGAAGCATCTTCTGTGATGACAATAAACTGATGTAGACTTAAATAAGTTATACAGAGTTTTCTAGAAATCAGTGTCTTTTTGAAACAATTGAAATGCGAATATCTTCATTTTTTCAAATGGAAACACTATATTTTTATGGGTTAGTTGAAAGCGAAATTTAATTATCTATTAATTTGAATAAAGCATTTATCTAGCTAAAATTAATGGTTTTAGAGATATTTCAAATTATTTGATATTTCTGTATGTTGCTAGTAGGTGCGCTCTTTAAAAGAAACTTTAGAGATCAAATATTAAATAAATATTTGAAAATTGAACTTTCTTTACTATTTGTCTGCTGTGCTGACATTTTTGTAAATCTACGCGCGTTTTAAATCGGTCCCGAAGTCTTTCTTAAAGGTTCTGGATGTCTTCGATTTGGATAACGTATTTGATAAATCCGCGATGCAAGCAATGGATTTCGTTCATATTCTCCCAAAATATAGATCATTTGAACTAGCTCGTCTTTTGTAAATTCCATACTAACATTGGTATTGCTACACGTTTTGACGTTTCTATGAAACTATTCAACAACAGATTTTATTTTATTTACCAGCCTACTTCATATTCATTACGTTAACGTACCTTCATATTTTAAATATAACTACTAATTTAAAACGCACGTAGGTTTACAAAAATGTCAGCACAGCAGACAAATAGTAGAGAAAGTTCAATTTTCAAATTTTTATTTAATATTTCGTCTCTAAAGTTTCTTTCAAAGAGCGCATTTACCTAGCAACATACAGAAATATAAAATAATTTGAAATATCTCTAAAACCATTAATTTTAACTACAAACATGCTTTATTCAAATTAATAGATAATTAAATTTCGCTTTCAACTAACCCATAAAAATATAGTGTTTCAATTTGAAAAAATGAAGATATTCGCATTTCAATTGTTTCAAAAAGACACTGATTTCTAGAACACTCTGTATAACTTATTTAAGTCTACATCAGTTTATTGTCATCACAGAAGATGCTTCTAACATTATATCAAGTTTCATAATGTTACATTTTTCTGTTACTGAAATAATGGCATTGTTCTGAAGAGAGCAAAATGTCAAAATTTTTAAACAAATGCCAATATCTTGTAAACTAATGCAAATAATTGAATATGATCCTGTATAAAGTTGCCTTAAAATTCCTCAGGGAATTCAAAAATGTGATCATATATAGGGTGTTCCATTTAAAAATGTAAAGTTACTGGTGGTTACGGGCAAACTAAACACCCTGTATATCGTAGAATAATTTTACAATATAAATTTCATAAAACTAAACAACTTTCGTATTTAAATATTTGCTGTATTTTGCATAACAAAGGAGATATGGAAGAATATCGCAGTATTGTTAGACCCTGTATATATTAGGCTCTAATTTTTCTAATATGCATAAGTAAAATATGTATATCATGTTATATATATATATCTTAAATGTTTAAACTCCGTAAAGAATTGGGCAATCGATAGGGGTTTTATTTCGTGGCAAATGGCATAAGTTGCTATAAATCTATAAATACAATATGTACACTCCAAAATTTAAAAATATGGAGGTGTAATAATACAACTTAACAAATAATGTTCTCAAATAATCATACAGTATCAGGAAATATGACCAGAATACTGCGAAAAGTTCCATCACTGATATATAGTTTGTTTAAATGAATCTCACAATAAAACACACTTATGACATTAAATTATATTTATTTATTATTACTTTTAAAATAAAAGTTTAAACCTTACAAACAAAATGACTGGGATATTTTTAACAAAATATATTGAAATCTGTATAACATTGAGAAAGCTTGCAAGGAAGACATTTTATCAAATAAGATGCTTATCTGCCAATTGGTTTATCAAAGATAAAAGTTTGCCACATCTTTTATTTTTATTTCGAAATCCACGATCTGGATGAATTTTCATGAAATATCGCTGGATAAATTCAAGTGTTGCAGCACACCCTTGTGTATATATCAAGTTAAAGTTATAGTATAACGCAAAAGTAACTTGCAGTGCTTCAAGTAAATTGTCAACTCTCATAATTTCTCTTTTTTCTAAGTATAGTATATATTCTTTACTCTCTGAAAACAAAGAAAGTATAGATTAATAAGTAGGTGTCAATATTATCACAAGTACCTTTCAAACATCTGATATATGGGGCCATGGTCGTCAAAGTCTGTTCTTGGTATTGACCCTAATCATATATGTAAGTATTAACTATAAACATAAATTGAAAACATATACACTAATAACAAACCTCACTAGCATCCATTAATAAAATGGCCAGGTCATCTCCCAAAAACTTGCTGATTGCGATGAGAGATATCTTTATTTTGTCGCTTTCGTGTTCAGGAGGAGCAGTAATATATTTTTTCTTAAGAGCAAATTGCATAAATTTGTCCAGTTTGGAGAGAAAAGCAGTTTCCAATTGCCCAATATCTTGATTCATTAACTTATTGTAATGCCAACATATCGCCTCTTTTATGAAAAGGATTGGCCACTCTTTACGAATATCTTCCACCAATATGTCTCATCAAGTAACTTTCTAGTCTCGGCATTAAACTCCAGATACATGTTATTCAATAATGCTTTTTTATCCATTAAAAGGTCTAACCCTTCTTCTGATATTTCAGGATCGCAGTTCTGGCAACCTGAAATTAAGAATTATGAATTACGAAATTTGTTCACATGTAGTAATAAATCATAATTTAAATACCTGATGTGCGATTAATTTGTCTTTTTATTTGTTGTGGCGATACAGCTTCATTACCTACAACCGATCTAGATCTTTTAAATGGTCTACACATGTAAGCGTTGCGATCGCAAAGATTTTTGTAAAGTGTATGTGTGCCATCTCCGATTACTACTCCATCATCATCCACATCTTTGAACATCCCGGGATATTTAGCTATTACCTTTTCAGCGACCCTTTTCAGAGCATATGTCGGAACATGTAAGGAAATTTCTCTCGCAGCATCAATTATCACTTGAGCCACGGAGTCAAGCGATGACTTTTGACGTATTCCTTTCTCACAATTGCCCAAAACCTCCTTACTCAACCTGTGCCATGGAATTTCTAATGTATTCCACATGTGTTTTGAAATTTGTGAGTTAGCTATTTCCTGTGTAGTCTTCGCCACTACAAGGTCTTCAGAAGTACTACTAAAACTGTCTGATGCACTTTCCTTTTCTTCGTTTATACTAGCAACTATTGATGTAGTAGCTGTAGTAGCTGATAACGCTTCCCATTCTTCAGTTTTTGTTAATAGTATTAGAGTTTGTGTGCTCACAATTTTTAATACTTCATCATCGTCTACGCTGGTACCATCTGACTCCAAAACAAATCTTGTTCCATCTATTTGCAGTTTTTCTGATGCTATAGTTAAAGAAGTTTGGTATTAGAAGTTGATTGTAATTTATTTTAACTTATAGCTACATACCTTTAAGAATTAACTGCTTATACAACCCCGATTCCTCGTCTTCCATCGGTACAAAAATTTTCTTTGCTCTCCGGCAATCCCATATTTTAAATAATACTTTCATTATAATTTAAATAATAATAAACTGACTTGTTAGATAGAACTAACCTAAAGGTTATGCGCAAAAATTGTAATTATACATACTACTATTATACATAATCGTGTAACCAATGCGTAAATAAATAAACAGGATCATCGTTATATCGTGCATATTGCTTTATATAACAAACTAAGAAAATTCTCTACAAATATCTTTAAAAAGTCTTAATTTTTATAGAACATCTATTGGGGCAAATTTAAAATCAAAATACAAATTGCATCAATGGTTCATGACAGATTAGAGAGCAATACTTCACCAATGCGATATCTTGTAAGCCTCCTTGTTTAGTAACAATGTATAAATCTAGAGCATCCTGAATAATTTCCAATTTTCGACCTATGAAACATATATCTGCATAAAACTCATTAATTAATAAAAAATCAATTTCGCACACAAGAAAGTCTCCATAAATATTTTTTTCATAAGCAATACACATGCCCCTTTTATATTGCACACCTTTGTATTTAACATTAGTACTTATAAATTTTACGGTACCTGTAATTTGATAGGATGTCACTGCTTCATTTATATATTGTGGGTAATCAGTTTCCTTAAATATAGAAACAGATTCTGCCTCCACTTTGCAACTATATAAGAAACTGTCGGATAATAAAAGAGTATGTAGTAATTGATGTTTTTCTGAAAAGGTATGCAAAATATTTTTGAAGTTGTTGGTATGTTTTAATACATTTTTAAAATATCTATGTTTACTTTCGAATCTTAGTGTCCATAGATGACGTAAAGATTGAATGAATTTTGTTATTAAATAAGGATAATGAACGAGATAGTGGTGCTCTGGTCGCAACTTAATATTCGGAAATAATTCTGTACGCGCTGTAATATACTCGAGTATAAGAGATCTCAAGTATGTATGCCACTTGGCCTATAGATATATCAAAAGCCAAAAGAATATTACATATTTTACGCAAAGTTAATATCATTTGCCAGACGGCGTTATTATTGTCAACTTTAACGGGTCGATGGCCGCAGTGGTTAGGCGGCTGACTATTGTTGTGAGAGAACGATAGGTGTCGGGGTTCAATTCTCTGGAGGGACGGTGACATTTTTTCAGAGAGTTTAATCCCGGATCGACTTGCCATTCGCTGTTGGGAGCAAAGTGATCATAAAAGGCGATATGATGCTGTCACAAAGCCATTTAAACACAACTTACACACACTAAAACTACACCGCAAGAGTTGCAGTGATAGCCAGACAAGTAATACAGCTTACAGAGTCACTGCAACTAAGCACCCACCACACATAAAAAAAAACAGCCAAAAATAGCAAAAGGCAATATCTGCAATATTCTTAAATTTTCTGTTGCGCTACCAGGCAGCTTGTCGCCTTTTTTAAATAAGGAATCTCTTCGTGGACGGACTCATTAATAAGTCTTACATGGCATAGTATGAAATTCAACAGAATTAACGATATTGTAGTCGTAATCATAGAAATTAATAAAAAAAAATGTGTGTTTAGTGAAGAAGTTATACAGTTTTTTCACTGTGAAAATATGAGAGGTATCAAATTATGCACAAATAAATACAAAGATATATTTTTTATATTTTGGTACATAAAAAAAACAACGAATGGTATATTTGACGGTTTATTTAGCAATTTTTATAATTTTTCTTTTTTGTGTTTTTGATTTTTATTTCAACTTTTGATTCTAAATTCTCATTCGACAATACATCCGACATCTAAAAAAGAGTTTTTCCACATTATCAGATGTTTGGACTTCTGCTGATCTTTCCAATAAATTTTTTGATATTTTTTATGCCGCAGCATACACCAACTTGTCTCTATTTATGAGCTTTATTCCGAAACACTAATATATCAATAACTACGTACACATAAGACAAATTTACACACAAAAAACATGAACATACGCTCAGCCACATGAGTGTTGTTCCGCCACCTGTGAGTATAATCGGTAGAATGGGTCGTGAAAATTTGGTAGAATTCGGTAGATTTTTTGTCCTTATAGTTTAAAATCAAACAAATATATACATAAACAATTTTAATTTCTAAAATACATAAGTGTATACTTTACATATAGAGGGATCTTTTTTTATCATTACACATACACTTTCCCTATGTGTAATGATAAAAAGAAAAACTCAATGCATTGACATAGTAGGCAACCAATTATACACCAATATATTGTATTTTCGGAGTAGGATTTGCGACACCAGGGATTATGGGTGTGGAACAATTTAAAATAAGCAAAGTAAAATAGCATTTGAAAATGTGTATCGTACAGTATTTCTTCTACAATTTCACTTTTTATTTCAAAATAATAAAAAGTTAATAAAAATATGACAGCTCATGGTTCTCGCTTGTCAAAACACAACTGTATAACTGGTTGCCTACTATGCAGCTATAATGCGTTATTTTTTTTTTAGAGTTACACATAGGAAAAGTGTATGTGTAATGATAAAAAAAAGAACCCGGTATAATAATAATTATAATGAATATATATAAACAACCCCATCAATCACAAGATGCCCCACTATTTTAAAATAATACAAATAACAAAATAGATAGCGCTTTTATTCATTATTCAGTTATTGAATGATACGTTGTACTTATTTCATTCTTTCATTCATCGAATGAAAAGCATTAATTTCAATGGTATAATACTTTAAATAATTACTTTTACGCGAATAAGCGTTTTTGTTTGAGAAACTACTTTTGTTTAAAATAATTTTTCTGCTAGAATAGTTCCTTTATTCAGAATAAAGAGCGTTTGAGAAGCATACAATATAAATACGAGGTAATTGCTGGCTTTGAACGCACGCTATACTATAAAATTGATTGTCTGTTTTAATTTTCTATATATTATAGTCATAGATTAAAGATGAATGCAATTATATTAGTAATTTCTTATATTGTATTTTTATGCATAGTTAAACATTTTACAAATATAGAGGGCGACTGGTGAGAATGACCTATTAAAAGTATTATACAAACGGATAGGAATTTTAAAACAAAATTTTGCAGTTGGATATGGTTGAATATGAACTATCACGTGAAAATATTTTTGAATAAATATCACTTCCGGTTAACCGGAAGCGGGCATCAACTTCGATTTTTTAAATAGCATACTATAAAATAAATTGCAAATTCAGCTTCTATGATAAATTTTACACATACTTCATGTATTATACTCTATACCTAAATACCATTCCTTCTGAGTTATTCGCAATTAAAGAAAAAAAGTGACAGATACCGATCTTACTTTATAGTGATATTACTTCACGTATGAGTAAATGAGGCGAATGAAATTTTGCATACGCACAGCTGATATTATGTAGTTATACAGCATTTGAAGTTTTTTTCTGTAACATTATACAGGGTGTTTAAACACTTAGTTGCTTATAAATAAGTTCAATCCGCGAAAAGTAGATTTTCTTAAATGGAAAGGTATATATGTATTTTATTAGATATGAATCCCGCACACAAATATAAAATAAACACTTCAGATTTTAAACACAGCTTTCGCGATGGTTCCCTTCGTTAGACAATCCAGAGCTGCTTCGTATTTGGAAAAATCGAGGGTCTTTATTCCCAAATTGTCATAATTTAAAATTCTGCAAAATAAAAGATAAATGCTACGTACTACGATTACGATCAAACTAACCTTTCGCCTAACTCTTCCAACAATCCCAGAGCCTTTGGAAACGTGAACGGATTTATTTTTACCGAAACAATTATTGTGAACTCTTTTCAATACATCTCGTAAGGTGAGATGCTAAAACAAGATTACAATGAGGGACGGAATTATGTCAGAAAAACTAATAAAAGGAGATACTTTATTTTGACATGCGGTGGTACAACTCCAAATATGCATAATTTCCCTCCATAATTCGACAGTCTCAAAGCGTTTTCGATTGCCAGACCGAAACCGCTACAATCTATGATCAGATCGTATAGGACGTCCTTCCCTTGCCTTTCCTTGAGTTCATCTGATGTTATCGCGTCGTAACCGGTATCTAGAAACAACTAGTTTAAACATATTCGAATAAATTCCTGAATTAATGAATCAATCACTTAATTTAGCAAGTTGGCTTCTGCGATGCGGATTCACTTCTGAAATCGTAACCTTTGCTTTCGTAGATCCGAATAAATCGCCTATAAATTCTGTATAATTCCAGCTCCAATAAGTAGAATATTTTTACAACACTGAAGTTTGAGGATACGATTCATATTCATATCAATCGGAGAATCTGTAATTATTATCAAAAATATATCATTATTGAGGGAAAGAAAAGTTAATAATGTTAAATTAAGAATTCAATCAAGTACCTACCTACCCCTTGTAAACTCCATAATTTAAATATTATTATAACCGCAACTGTATTTCATATTTGGATATAAACGACATAACATACATTTAAGATGGCGGCACTTCCGGAAATACCGAAAAATAATAATTCTTATTTAAAATGGAAGGATATATATTTGCATTTTGGATATTCTCAGTGTTATGTTAGAAAGACTTTTATTAGTATTTCCTATACCTAAATGCAGTCGTTTTCGTGGTTCTTTGACTTTTTCGAAAGTTTTTGAATTTATATCATGATACTTAATATTAAAAGTCATCGTTATGTTTTGACGAAAATTCTGAAATTGGGGTTATTGGTAGAAGATATCTTGACGTTGACGTTGTTGTATTTAAAAAAGAAAAAACAATTAAATTTTGGACAGCCTGTATGTACAATCTTGGACAGAAAGGATGACCGGGTGTGTTGACGACATGTTGTTCTCCTGATACAATATCGGTTCTACCGTCAAGCGAATATTGTACGTATGTAATACATACAAGGTCGTTTTCTATATACATATTACACATTTGCGTTTAAAGCTACAGATTAGAGAGTAGGTACAGAAGACAGCGAGGTTTCTAATGATACTGCTACTATTAGCTATATTTGGTTTAATGATATGCTTACTTTTGTTTTCGATATAGAAGTTTTCATTTGATGAATATTACAAATATTAGCGTCTTCTTATTTGTTAGGTATATATTATCTATGATCTTGTAACTTATACACAGATGTAATTAATAAAATACATTCTTGATTTTTATTTATTTAAGTGTTCTAAGTGTATATTTTCCTTGCTTAGGATAAGCGGTTATTTATATTAATTAAATGAAATTAAAAAATCTTTTCTCAATATTTTCTGTATGTTTCTAGTATGTCAAAAAAAACAAAGTGAAGAATAAGCTTCTTATCTTGTTTTAAATTAATTTGAAAAAAATTACATTTTATTGAGTGAGATTTTACATGTTTATTGTGTACAAGTAAAATATTGAAGATTACATTGTATAAATAACGATCGGTGTGTTACAAATTTTACAATCAACATTCAAATAATAATATTTGAAAACGTGTTTCTACAGAATTGAAAATTATTCGATATGTTTCTCACAACTTATTTATTTAGAGATAATACAAAAAAAACATTTAAGCTTGCATTGAATAATTCACTGGCAATAGAAAATATAAATGAGAATTTGTTTTTGTTGATATTTTAAATTTCACTGATTTGTGCGTCTACGATAAAGACAAACGCCCTGCAACCGAAATTATATTAAATTATATATAACAGTCAATCCAATAATAAAGTAACGTCAAAACATACTGGCCATAACAATTACCTATAATTTCGATTTACAGTTGACTATATAACAGAAATACAATAAATATCTAAAATATAAGCTTCCCCAAATTATGCTTAATCGAAATAAAAAATAATATACAGGGTGTTCCATTTAAATAATCATAAGTATGGTCCATAACTTGAAAATTATTACACTTAGAAACAGACTAACTACACCACTGGATTCTTCGTAAAAAACTGGTTGATATTCCATTTTTACTTTTTCACTAACTTCCATAGCAACTGAGATACGAGAGATGTTTGTGAATTCACCCTATATCTCAAAAACTAAGGGGGATAGCAAAATTCTGTTTGCGGCATCTTTCGTTTCACAAAAAAGTAGGACAGTATCACGAAAACCGCAACCCTCTATCGTTATTAATAACTGAGATACCCTGGCAAAGTGCCCAAAATGGGACACCCTGTACACATAGAAATACGACACCCTTTCGACAACAAAAATCTTTAACTATACGTGTGTTGTACTGTAGGTACTTATCTAAATACAATATATATATCAATAGACAAGGACGGTCAAATGCATGTCTAACCCTCCTTTTCGGATACATTAGGCAGCATTTATAAAAGTAAGTAGGTATATTGCCACCGTCTACCTGTCGCTTTAAACACCAAAAATGTAATACTTATATACATAAATACCCAGCTCATGTATATTGTGAAGGTAAGTACAATATTCGCTTGACGGTAGAACCGATATTGTATCAGGAGAACAGCATGTCGTCAACATACCCAGTCATCCTCTTTGTCCAAGATTGTACATAATGCACTAATTCTAAGAACTGTCCCTTTAAAATAATGCTTATATGTATCTCGAAAATGCAAAGAAAACTAAATAATTCAATTTCAAATAAGAGAATTGATGATACTTTCCGGTAATTTAATTACGTTCTACGTACATGCAACTTTGACGAATTTTCTTGTCATCGTGAGGCCGAATCTTTCAAATGATCGATCTCAATCTATCACCCCGTATAATAGTTATGCAGTACCAATCATAGACTATTATAGCGGGTGCTCTGTTTTAATCACGGGCAAACTTAAACTTCAATTTCCTTTTTGTTCGCGAGAATACTATTCTAACTGTTGTACTTATAATTAGAAGAATACAACAAAGATTTAATGTTGTTTGTGCACCGACCATAGTTCTACGGGTCTATATTAAATAAAAGCGATAACTAAATTTCCATTATTTTCATCTGTGTTGCACTTTTTTGTAATTGCCGGTTCATTAGCGGATTTGTAAAAGTGAATTATACTTCGGAATACATTCGCTCAAATCAGAAAATTTATTGGAAAATGTATGTGAGTGAATAAGCAGAGAATAAGGAGATATATCTATGAATAACGAATGCAAAAAATGTTTAAATTTAAAATCTTGCTATTTATATAGAGAAGAATTTATAAAGGTAATGTTAATGTATTGCCAATTAAAATCAAAAAAGGTTAAGAATTAGAACAAATTTGATTAATTCTCTAAATAGATTTATTATTTTTATTGTTTGGATACAAACTATGTATTATACATATAATTATTTAGAAGACAACAGGCGAATAATTTCGGAATTTCCTCTTCTTTTCGCACAGTCCAAAGGCGTTAAACCATTCTCATCTTTTATATTCACGTTCGCATTTCGTTGTAATAACTGACGAATGATACTGTCACTATCCATTTCAACGGCATAGTGAAGAGCTGTTCGGCCATGCTCGTCTACTTGATCGCAATTTGCATTCCAGTTAAGCAGAGTCTTTACTATCTCGGAATCTCCCGCTTTGGTTGCAAAATGAAGTGGCGTTAAGCCGAATTCATAAACGGCATTTACATTCGCCAGATTACGATAAATTTTCTGGATAACTTCATAATTTGCAAGAATAGGAGAATACTTACCACGCAATAGGAGTTGGACTATAAAGCAATGTCCTGATTGTATCGCTTTATAAAGTAAGGTATTACCGCATGTTTCGATATTGGATTGCGTTCCGTACCTAAGTAAAACTTTAATTATCTCTAGATTTCCTTTCATTACAGCTGCATAAAGAGGCGTAGTACCACTTTCGCCCGTAAAATTAACATCTGCACCATAATCTAAAAGAATCCGGATAATGTTCGCATTGCTTCTAACAATTGCATATAATAAGGGCGTAACACCATCTTTATTTACACAATTGATTGTTGTATTGTATTTGAATAATATTTCAATAATATCCATATTCTGATGATCTACTGCGCAAATCAGTGGTGTGTCACCTCTTTTGTTGGCCAGGTTAACGTCCGCTTCATTTTCTAATAAAAATTCTACAACAGATTTATCCTTCGAACTTCTTATACCAGATAGGAGAGCAGTATTACCATATTTATCCACACTATTTACACCTTGTCCATTTCTCGTCAATATTTCAATTATCGTCTTATTTCTATGCTTGGCAGCATAAATAGCAAGATTTGGGTAATGACAATAATACCTGATGTTTTCTAACAAAATCTGATCGATTTCTGGTTTGTTTAGTTCTAAGACGACATTAAGATACTTCATTCCATTCGGGTTTCTAAGATCGCTGGCGTATCCTGCCAGCTGGTTAATAAATTCTACATTGTTGCCGTCGCGTGTTATATCGATTTCATTGGCGAAATTAATACTTTCCTGGTTTGTTATGGTTTGAAGTAGAGTCAGGACCACAGTGGGATAGGCTGGATCATCAATCGGACCAACAAAGCACATTTCGCTCAAATTCCATAGTAATGTGACATCATCAATATGTCCGATCTGTTTGGCTTTAGCCAGTAATGTACGGGTGCATGTTATGATATCCGCATTCGCCCCGTATTCCAATAATAATCTAACCATATCTGCATGTCTTCTTCGGGTGACCACGTAGAGAGGTGTTACACCACACGCAGTTTTGAAGTTTGGATTGGCACCATTCTTCAGTAGCAGTTCGATAATTTTTATGTTTTCTGTTGGTAGAATGGCCAAAATATCTGTAAAATGCCACTTTTTCAAATTGTCGGGATTTGCTCCGCGTAATAATAGCATTTCAACTATCATCCAATTTCGGGTGTTTAAAGCCATCTCTAGAGGAGACAAACCATCTTCATCTTTAATATTTACATCAGCGCCATATCGCAGTAAAACTTTAACGATTTGTATGCGTCTGTCCAAAAATGCGGGTTTACTTAGTGACGAATCCAATCTACTTATAACACGTGAAACATCAATACGATGCTCATAATATAAACGTTTCCGAAATTTACCTTTTATTCCCAGATAATCATTGTATTCATTATAATCATTTTTAAGACTCACTTCGTTTTGACGTACTGCTCTTATAAGAGGAAGTTTATCATTTCGCTTTGCGTAATTCACCTTAGCACCGTGTTGCAGTAGTAACTCAACCATGTCAATATTCCAGCTTTCTACAGCACAACAAAGAGGAGTGATATACAAATATATTTTCTTACTGTCGCTCTGATAATATTCGATGTCTTTGTTAATATTGATACCTGTTTTCAACAAGAGATGTATGATATCGATTCTTCCAGTATCTACGGCTTTAATGAAAGGAAAATAACTAATTGACACAAGATTAAGACGCAAGTATATAGATATTGATAATTCTCTTAACGAATTAGCAATTGATAAGAACTTATCAAGAGGCATCCTACTTACATCGGAATTATAATCACAGCATGTTCTAAGCGCTTTAAGTGCATTCCTATAACGTATTTCGTTACTAAACATTGTATCTGCAGATATATATTCTTCAGTATTAGGATGTATTTCAGCTTCTAATAGCAATGTTATCACTTCGGTATCTCCGAATTTTACAGCGTCGCAAAACCAATCAGAACCAAGCTTCTTGATGTCCATTCCTTCAATCAACATCTTCGTAATATCTTTATTTCCAATCATTAAACTTAACTGGAAAATACTATAGTTACTACCTTTTTTTCTCTTTAATTTACCTCCACCTTTCTTCAATAATAAATGAACAATTTCAGTGTTCTGCTTTAAAACACTATAATATAACGGTGTACATCCGAAATGATCAACAGCACGAACTTTATCGCCCCGTTTAATGCAAGCCCTGACGACATTGACGTTGGAATAAATCACAGCCAGATGAAGCGGCTTGAGCTCTAATTCGTATAATTTAAAGTATTTTGGTAATTTTCCGATGATGGCTTCTGAGCTTAAGCACAAATTACGAAATCTTATAAAGTCCTCATTGTCGAAATATTGTACAAAAAGCAAATCGGCCAGTATACTAGGGAGAATGTCATTAACAGCTATTTCGTAAGAGTCGAAAACTATGTAGTTACTAATAGGGTTCGTCGATGGTGAAGACGCGTAATAACGCCAATATGTTTCATGAATTGCATAAAATTTAGGGGGCACGTCTGAAATGAATGATTTTGAAACATGTTCGCAATAATCAATCCATGTCCAATTCAGCAAGTTATCGCGTGAATACAAATCGTAATCTTCTTCGAGCATATAACGGATGACTGTTTCTAAGCACTTGTCGATATGGCGACTATAACGGGTTCCAATTATATGGAGTACTGTCCGTCCAAAGCCATCTGTTTGGAGCAAAATCTCCTTGTCATCTGTTATTAACTTCTCTATTTGCTCAAAGATTTCTATATTCCAATCGTTTGCATGTAAGACGGCTTTATGTAAAGGAAACTCCTTCGAATGTATATCCAATATATTATGCCGTCTGTCTTTTATCATTAGTTTGTAAATGAATTTAGCATCCTCCTTATCGGTAGTTTCAATCAGCCATTGAGCAGCAAAGAATTCCGCAAACGTATGGTGAACAAACAGTGGATCTTCGTTCTCATCATACCATTTGATCATTCCCAACCTCGAGGCGTTGGTAAACTTCGCCTGGCCTTCTTGAGCAAGTTTTTGAGTGATATAATTATTACCGAATATTGATTTCAACGCTAATCCCCAATGGAACCTCAAAATATGTTTTCTCTCAAAATCATCAATATTATGCTTAATTCGTCGTGAGTAGCGTTCAATTTCTGAGTCCACTATGCGGTTATAAAGACTCCACCTGCTTAGGGTTTGGAAATTTATTTCGGGATTTTGAGAAATTTTTTGTAACATGTCCAAATATAGAGGATTTGATATAAATTCTTCCGGCATCTCCCGCAGACTACCTTCATCAAGATTCCAATATCTTATATACTGACCATTGTGTTCATTGCTGAACGTTTCTATTTTTATAACTTTAATCGTCGCAAATTGATCGGTTAACAACTGAACAGTTAGTAATCGTGACCCGATAATTAATTTTTCTATGGAAGCTTCTTCATTCAGTTTTCCTAGTAATTCCAATACTTGTTCCTTACATGTCGATATCACCTCGTCGAATGAATCCAACAGTAGTATTAACCGTTTTCGATCTTTTCTTAATGTGTTTAAGAAAAGATCATACAACAGTGGCCCCTGTTTGTTCCATAAGAAACTTAATGGATCTTTTAGTAATCTTTGAATATTGTCTCGCATATCGACTTGAAATTGAGCTAAATTACAGAACAGCAAGTAATATTGAGGGTCACAGATTTGTGTTAACGCTTGCAGAAACGTGGTTTTTCCTATTCCAGCTTCACCAACTACCGCACACATTTTTCCATCCATCTCTTTGAAGAAATTCTTATCCGAAAAAACTGTTTCTGAGAACTTTATAGTTGAATCAGTAGTTTCGTCATCTCCATACCTTTTGTTGTCTATAGTTTCTTTGCGCAAATATCTCCGCAGATACTTCGAGCAACTCATTCTTGTTACTTCTCCAATGATTGGTACTGCGTGGTCTTCATTCATGCTGTACACACTATTTCCATATTGATCGATTTGGAAGCTATTCAATCCTTGGAAACCCTCATCCAATTTGTTTCCGTCAAATCGTCTTATCAACTTCAGTTTATCATTTTCCAGCCGTAAGCCATAAATGTTATAATTCTTAAAGGCAATATTTCGTTTTACATTTTCATAAACTTCGCTACTTTGATGAAAAGGGCAATATATGCAAAAATTATCCCCGTGTGGATCATAGTCTTCATAACTGTTCGACGCTAGCTGCACCGTTTCGATTATGAACAGCGTGTAATTATAAGCTTCTAAGCAATCTTTATTTAGATAGACTTGCCTCGGTTCCATTAATTTGAGAATATCCGAACAAGTAAGAGTCTGCATTAATGTTTTGTCACCGTTAACAACTTCATATAGACAAATTGGTTGTTTTCCTTGCATTGAAACTAAGAGCGATTGTAAAAGCCGCTCAGCTCTTGTATCTCCTAAATCTTTAACTGCGGTCAAACTATATAGTTTCATTTCATCATATCTCCTATCTGGATCTGAGTCGATTATGATATAATGTTGGTTTAAATTTAAGAAATCCTTTAATTGCGGAAGACTGTTATTACTTTTCAAAACGAGTGGTATTTTGCGACATCTCCAGAGATATACAAGTAATTCCTTCAAGGTTTCTGGTTTGTGGGATTTTGATGTAAATTTGGACTTCACCTCCTTAGTTAATTTTCCGTCGCTATCCACACATGTGTTCCATTGTTCAACGGTGATGATGTCGTCAATCTTTCGTAAAATGCAACTAAACAAACCACATTCGATATTTAATTCATTTTTAACGATAGTAGCATTGTGTGTTAACGTTAGGTCATTCCATGTAAGAGCCGCTTGTTTCTGATATGGTACGATTTTCGTGGGCTTGACAATCGAATCCCACAGATGGATTCTTAACAATTCGTGTTCGAAATCCGCCTTACTCAAACTTTCTCTTTTATTTTTAATAAAATATTTGTCGAGATAATCAATTATTGGTGAGGGATCGTTTAATGCCCACATTCCTTTGAGTTTAATTGCGATTTTGTCCGTATCAGCTTGATTTAGCAATACATAAAAATCTTTGAAGAAATCTTGGTATTTTCTGGTTATCGCTTCATCTTCAGAAAATAATTCGTAGACGTTCCTCTTATTGATGATTAATGTTTCGTTAATGAATTCACGTTTTCTCATTTCTAGTTGTTTACCTTCTCGAAAAGGAATGGGTTGAGATGGACATTTTTTACAAGCAAAATACCAGAACTGAATATCGTCTTCACTAATTTCGCCGACTCGATTTTTTAAACATTCCCAACGTGTATTTTCCGTAATTCGATTATATGCGTTCAAATAAGTGTTTACGTCCAATTTTACCTTTCCAGATTTAACTTGAACGAGGTACAAACGAAAATGTTCCGAATCATTGTATTTTACCACCAACACTACATCGTCGAACGGCTCAACTTCTTGTAATTCATAGAAGATGTGGTAATCCTGTACTGTTTTATCTTTCGACAATAATGATGCGAGGTAGGCAGTGACGCTGAGTTGGTACTTGTATCCTTGACCGTAATCAGCCATTATGGTTTTGTTTGAGTTAAATCTAGGTTTTATTTTCTGCTACAAATATTAAGAAAACTATGAAGCGCATTCGTGCATGCGTATTACTGAATGGGCTTACCTGAATATCTTAAGCGGAACATGATGGCGAATCCTGATTTTCGTTTAAAGGTAACTGCGTAATCAGATTGTGGGACACGTACTACCTATATAAATGCAACAGACAGTAAATGTTACGATGGGAGAAAGAGAAATAATTCGGAAATATTTTTTAGTACTGGATAAGATATGAATTAAACTTATTACTGAATATCAGTCCTATTTTGATCAATAAATAAACAATAAGGAATAAAAAAATAAATAGGTGACAGAATAGTTCGTAGCTTTGGTTAACAAGCTTGTGCCGTTGTTTATTCTAGTAGCTTAGAAAAGTAGTCATTGTATCATTCATTTGTAGACAACCTTGTATATGTATTATAATTTATTCCGCATCATGGAAGCTTTAACATCAACCGAATAGTCAATAAGCTTATCTACGATGTAAAATGATGACCTTCTTGATTATTTGAAAAATAAAAAATAAAACCCAACTTCACACAAAATGTTATTGTATTAATGTATTATTTCTTAAGTTACATATTTGGAGTATCCATATGTAAGCTCTTCTGGTTCGTAAATAACTATTTTTGCGGGTTTTTCCGGTCCTAATAAAATAAATCTATATTTTCAATATTTCGTCACACTCTGTGACTTCGTCGGGAAATATATTTTTTTTAAACAAATTTGGATTATAAAAATTATTTGCCCGCAAAAAAAAATTATTCATTAGGAAAATCTCATTATTTTAGTCCATAAAATATGTGACTTACTTTCTCTTATACATACCCTATATAAATATTCGACAAAATAATTTCTAAAGGCGCGTACACATCTGGCGAACGCATGTGGCCGAAGCCATTCGACCGAATTCATTCGATGTTTTCGGCGTTCGATGGAAAATTTGCTCTGCCGTCCACATACAGAGAACGAATTCGTTTGCAGTCATTCCGTCACTTTCGCGGGTATTGTTGGCGCGCGCGAACCTTTGTTCTTAAAATGGTAAATACGGCGTCTGATGAGGATATAATTATAGCAAGTGCATTGTATATTATTATTAGTGGGGCGGACGCCGAAGCAGTGAAAGAGCCCCCCAAAAAACGACGAAAACGGCGCTGGTGGACAACATCATTATTCAAAAGCAGCAGTCGGTATAGACCGATAGACTTAATGAATGATCTCAAAGCTGAAATGGAATACGGACTTTTTCAAAATTTTTGCCGAATGAAATGTATAGTTACTTTTAAAATTTCAAAACAACTCATTTCAAGGATGATACCAGAAGTTTGCTCTGCTAT
Organism: Holotrichia oblita; assembly: GCA_023690525.1. Lineage (NCBI taxonomy): Eukaryota > Metazoa > Arthropoda > Insecta > Coleoptera > Scarabaeidae > Holotrichia > Holotrichia oblita. The sequence goes on from CM043023.1 coordinate 41,915,337, forward strand.
AATTGATACGCTTCAAGAATACGTAAAAGTGAGTAAAATAGTTAAATATAATGCTTTAAGTATTTATTAAAAAAGTGTAGAGTTCACATACAAAAAAATATCAAAAAATTCCTTAAAGACTATTTGTAAATGCATTAATAAAACTTGTAATGGGTGTCGTCGAATTATCAGTTTGCTGAAGCTTCAGGTTTGATGAGGTCTCCGAAAAAAAAGACTCGTTTTCATAAGAAAGTGGTCCATCTGATGCTGAAGGTGATGTTAAAGGAGTACTGGTGCTTTGAGTGTCTGAAGATAAGTGCTTATATGGATTGGATGTTGTGCTAGGCGTGATACTCGTATAAGTTTGTTGATTTGGTTGATTTAAATAATATTGTTTCACTTATCAGCCTTATACATAATATCTCCAATCAGATGTTCCATCTCACTTTGTGTATGGGTGCTGTATTTTCTATGCTTTGCTGCCACATGATCTCCAAAAATTGTGCTATCGTCTCTTGTTTTTTTACTTGCAATAGTTTCTTGTAATATTTGATATGCTTCTTGCCCTCTCGAGATAGCACTGCTTGTCCCACGATTCACAGAAGCCACAGGTGTTACTCGTTTGACCTTCTTCGGAGATTTGAAATCTGATTTTTTTTTGAGAGTTGTTCCTTCTGGTACTTGTGTGTCATTATCAATTTCGACAACAGCCATGTCATCGTTGGCCATGTCTTTTTCCTCTTCCTTCTCCTCCTCCTCTTCTTCTTCTTGATATTGACTCCTTGGTCGAATCATCTCCTGAAAAGTTTTTGGTTTTATAATTTCTACAATATTGTTTTTTTTTTAATTGTTAGATGCCTACAACTGAAGAAGAATGGCGATATGTTGCGAAAAATTATGAAGCCCTATGGAATTTTCCTCACTGCCTTGGTGCCATAGATGGTAGACATTGCATACTTCAGGCACCAATACACAGTGGCAGCGACTATTTTAATTATAAAGCAAATTTTAGTATAGTTTTGTTGGGAGTTGCTGATCCAAATTATTGCTTTTTGTTTGCTGACGTTGGCTGCCAAGATAGGATTTCAGATGGAGGTGTGCTAAAGAACTCAATATTCTAGAAAAAACTGCAAAACAATGAGCTTCATTTATCACCTGATGACATTCTACCTAGTAGAGATGTTAAAATTCCCTATGTATTTGTAAGAGATGATGCTTTTAGCCTTAGTGAGCATTTAATACAGGGCTATCCCGTAGAACAAAAAAAAAAAGGTTCAAAGAAACGTATCTTTAACTATAGACTATGTTTTCGGCATCATGTCAGCTGCTTTTAGAGTTTTGAGAAAAGTGATGCTACTATCACCTGAAAAAGCAACTTTGGTAGTATTAGCATGCGTCTATTGACACAACTTCTTAAGAAAAAGTAAACATTTCCGCAAGACTTACACTCCATCAGGGACATTTGATGAGGAGAAAGAAGGAAAAATCATCCCTGGACTTTGGAGACAGGGAAACGAAAATAAAAATGCAGAGTCCTTTCTTGTAATACCTAAGATAGGACGAAAAAGTTCGGCAAATTGTGAAGCAATTAGAAGTGAATTTGCTGAATATTTCATGGGCGAAGGTAGCGTCAATTGGCAAAATACAAATGCATAAAAATTAGGTGGCGAATAATGATCTTCGGTCTTATTACTGCCTATACAATGCGGGCGAAAAAATCCCCTCCCTATTTTTTAAAAATAATAAGTGTGGCGTTAAACCTCATTTTAAACGCAATTTTATTGCCTACTTGAAGTTGACATTTCAACTTTTGACGCATGCGCCAGTTCTGATTTTCTTTTTAGGGATGCGTCACAAATGATCAACAATTGAAAGCATTGATAAAATCTCATTGCATAATATGAAAAGAGACGAAAATCTAGTTTAAAATAACAAGTTTTTCTTTGAAAATAATATCTCATAATATTATGTTCAGACGTTAGCAGAGGGGTAATTTTACGACCATACTGTATACAATACATAATATTTGCATATGTAGGTATGTTTTATTTGATAACAAAATATATTTTTACTTACGTCAGTGTTTTTAGTTTCTTTTGGTATAAACGTCAAGAAAAGCATATCTTTGAAAGCGAACCTGCTAGATTTAAAAATTGTGTCGGTTCCTGCTCCAGTTTTAAAAGAGTTATCTTGTTTTTGTCTCTCACGTCGGAATGACGTTAATAAAGATTCCATTTTCTTTTTGACTTCCCCTGTATCGCCTTTCATAATTTTGCTGATGTCGTTCCAGGCATCAATTTTCTTTATTTTATTTTTGTAATCTTTATGCACTGAATTCCATAAAACTTCCCGTTCTCGATATAAACCAATAAGTTTTAAACAACAAGAATTAGTCCACTCCATTATCGCAAAATAGAAAATCAAAACAAAATCGCGACGACGCCGTTCGACACTTTTAACTGGAAGCGTACACACTAAACACAGCCAAACGAATTCGTTCTTCAATTTTCTTTTGATGTACCGCCCAGTGAGCGAACTTTCGCGAAGGCAAACACATGCGTTCGCTGTCGTTTGTTGGGCCGTACACATTTACCGAAGGCGTTCAGTCGAATGGCTTCGGCCACATGCGTTCGCCAGATGTGTACGCGCCTTAACAGTGAGTTGTTTAATTTCCGTAGTTATAATAGTTTCTTGTAGAAAGCAGTCTCTGAAATATAATGGCCCCCTGAGCTTACCTGTTTGGTTGTTTTAAGAAGTGTCGTTAAGAAAGTCACTAACTAAGTAGTATAACGCAATAGTAATGCAATAGTTGCGGATGGAGGTACACTCAAAAAAAAAAGAACTGGGACAGTTATGATACCCCCGCATGGCAAGAATTAAGATAGTAGAGACTTGAGAGAATTTACGAATTTGGTATAATGCCGTTGCATGCGCTATATGCATTTGCAATTTTTATATTCCAGTTGATAATATATTATATTAATTTGAAGTTTGCTATAGATGGATTATACGACTTTCAAGTATATAAAGAGCTTTTTATTCGTTCATTAAAAAGAAATTATACAACAAACATAAAATATATTTTACAGCCAGCGTCCTGTAGAATAAATATGATGAATTTCTTAAAAAATACGACAAATTAAGTTGAAGGTGATAGTAAAAATAAACAAAAGAGATTGTTAAATGTAATTATGTCATAATAATAGTTACGTATAACATGTAATAGTATATTCTCATAATCAAAATAGAAAAATACGTAAAATAGATAATAGGAAAAAATCATAATAAAACTAATAAGAAGAAAAAGAATATAATTAAAAAAATATATTGTACTTAATCTTGTTTAATAACGACTTGCATCTATTTCTTGCTGCCATTTTCGGGAAATGAAGATTCAATTAGACTACCATTGGAATTTTAGTAAGATATATACATGCGCATTTTCAGTAGGACAGTAAACATTAAAAATATAAAAATATAAGTATCGGATTTTAGCGTATCGAAAAACATTAAAGATAGAATGAAATACAGCAAAACATTATACGTTCATAAGATGTAAATAATAAAAGGTATCCGAATATGTGTGGGATAAAAGAAGATTTACATATCCAATAAGATCTCTAATAATTTTTAAAACATACACTCACCGGCAAAATAATCGATCCACTCAAAAAATTGATGAAGTGTGTTCGTTAATAAGTTTGTTATTTTAAATTCGATTTGATTCATTTTTTTGCATATTGTAGGTAAATTTAAATGTAATCTATCACATTTTTGGAATTTTAAGAAAATTTGGCGTACATCATTTTATACAGGGTGACACAAAGTCGGTTTTTTGAAATCAACTTTAAAACCACATATGGATTGTCAAAGTTGCTCCACCTTGTATTTTCTTATTTTGTTAACAAGACACATCATTTCTTTACAATTTCTTTTTTTATTTATTACAATAGCTTAATTTTTGTAAAAGATACAAGGGTTTAAGAAAAATCTTACATTTTTACATTTTTTCTATGGTAGTAACAATAAGTTTATGAATTTAACTTAACACCGAATTTAATGAAAAGGAATTGAAAAGAAAATGAAAAACATAAAAGACTTAATACGAAGTGTTTCCTCCACGTGCACGGATAACAGCTGCAATTCGTCTTGGCATGCTCTCAATTAAGTTTTGAATGTAAGCCTGGTTGATTTGATTCCATTCTTCAGTTAGAACGTCGCTAAGCTGTTGTAAATTTGCAAGCGTTGGTACACGAGATCGTATTTTCCTCCCAAGTGCATCCCAAACATGCTCAATTGGGTTTAGGTCTGGGCTTAGAGCAGGCCAATTTACTACTGAGATTTCAACCTCGGCTAAATACTCGCGTACAATTCTGGCAACATGCGGTCGGACATTATCATGCATTAGCATGAAATCATCTCCGATGAACGGTGCAATATCTGGCTCTAAAACTTCTCTTATGTATCTATTAGCTGTCATGGCTCCCCCGTTAATTATAAACAAGTCCGTCCGAACTTCAAAATTTATGCCACCCCACACCATTATCGAACCACCTCCATAACTTACTCTACGAAAAAAATGGTTTTGAAAGAAACGTTCACCAGTTCTCCAGTAAATTCTTTCACGTCCATCTGGTGTTCTAAGACAAAATCTGGACTCATCCGCGAATAGGATGTTGCTCCATTCTTCGTTACCCCAATTTACATGTTCCCTAACAAATCTAAGGCGTTGAACTCGATGGTGTCTCAATAACTCTAGACCAGCTGCAGGTCTCCTAGAACGCAGTCCAATATCAAACAGCCGCCTTCTTATTGTTCTATCACTTACTTGAACTTGCCTTACGTCCTCTAATCTGTTTTTCATTTGCACAGAAGTAACTTTTCTGTCCCTCAAATCATTTAACGTTATAAAGCGATTATCTCGCTCACCGTAGTTTAGGAATCGCTCCGATACGATATCCTTTTGGTTCGTTAAATACAAGAAGTACATAAAGTACACATTTCAAATAGCGTTTAATACGCATGAAAGAGAGGCATTATTTGTCAATATTATTTTATATGGTTATACATTATATAAGGATTATTATTTTGTGTCTTTCAAGTACAAAGAACTGGCATTTATGTTTATTTTTATTTCTTTATGAGAATATATGTATTAAAATAAACTCACTCGTTTATTGTGAAAAACCCTTACACTAGTAGTCTTTCTCCAGCAGCTAGGTCCAATAAAACAATTGAACCATAACAGTAACCGCAACTGTATTTCATATTTGAATTTGAACGACATATATATATACATATATACACATTCCAATAACATCTAGTCGTGCATGGAAGTATGATGAAAGAATTCTGAAGGTGGAGATGCGGCTCGAAACGAAGATGAAATAAAAACATTGAACACATAGGTATACCTAAAAGGGTGATTGATTGGGACCGGCCATTAGAAAGATTGGACTTCCTAATCATATAAGGTAATTAAATCTACTTGCTATAAATATTTTCAAGATGGCGGCACCGGAAAATTAACAACAAATTTTTTATTTAAAATGGAATGATATAGTATTCTTTGCATTTTGGATATTCTAAGTGTTATTTTAGAAGGACTTTTATTAGTATTTCCTATACCTAGATGTAGTCGTTTTTGTGATTCTTTGACTTTTTCGAAAGTTTTTGAATTTATATCATGATGATTAATATTATAAGCCGTCGTTATGTGTTGATGAAAATTCTGAAATTGAGGTTATTGATAAAAAAATCTTGACGTTGTTGTATTTAAAAAAGAAAAAACAATTAAATTTTGGACAGCCTGTACATAATGCACTAATTCTAAGAACTGTCCCTCTAAAATAATGCTTGTATGTATTTCGAAAATACAAAGAAAACTAAATAATTCAATTTTAAATAAGAAAATTGATGATACTTTCCGGTAATTTAATTACGTTCTACGTACATGCAACTTTGAAGGATTTTTTTTATCATCAGGGGGCCGAATCTTTCAAATGATCGATCTCAATCTATCACCCCGTATAATAGTTATGCAGTACCAATCATAGACTATTATAGTGGGTGCTCTGTTTTAATCACGAGCAAACTTAAACTTAAATTTCCTTTTTGTTAGTGAGAGCACTATTCTAACTCTTCTAGTTTTTCTGTTGTACTTATAATTAGAAGAATACAACAAAGATTTTATTTTGTTTGTGCACCGACCATAGTTCTACGGTCTATATTAAATAAAAGCGCTAACTAATTTTCCATTATTTTTCATCTGTGTTGTATTTTTAGCAATTGACGGTTAATTAGCGGATTTGTAAAAGTGAATTATACTTCGAAATGCATTCGCTTAATTCAGAAAATTTATTGGAAAATGTATATGAGTGGATAAGCAGATAATAAGGAGATATATCGATGAATATCGAATGCAAAAAATGTTTAAATTTATAATCTTGAAAAGAATTTATCAACGTAATGTATTGCCGATTAAAATCAAAAAAGGTTAAGAATTACAACAAATTTGATTAATTTTCTAAATAGATTTATTATTTTCATTGTTTGGATACAAACTATGTATTATACATATAATTATTTAAAAGATAACTTGTCAATAATTTCGGAATTTCCTCTTCTTTTCGCGTAGTCCAAAGGCGTTAAACCTTTCACGTCTTTGATATTCACATCCGCTTTGGTTCGTAATAACAGCTTAACGATATATTCATTTTCCATTTCAACAGCATAGTGAAGAGCTGTTCGGCCATGCTCGTCTACTTGATCGCACTTTGCATTAAAGTCAAGCAGAGTCTCTACTATCCCGTCATCTCCTGCTTGTGTTGCCAAATGTAGCGGCGTTAAACCGAATTCATAAACGGCATTTGCATTCGCCACATTGCGATAAATTTTCTGGATAACTTCATAATTTCCAAGAATAGGGGAATACTTTCCACTCAATAAGAGTCGAACAATATCCCTATGTTTCGATTTTATCTCTTTATAAAGTAAGGTATTACCGCATGTTTCGATATTCGATTGCGCCCCGTACCTAAGTAGAACTTTAATTATTTCAGGATTTCCTTTCATTACAGCTGCATAAAGAAGTGTAAAAGCACTTTCGTCCGTAAAATTAACGTCTGCACCATAATCTAAAAGAATCCGGACAATGTTCGCATTGTTGTTGTCAATTGCATATAATAAGGGTGTGAAACCACCTTTCTTTACATAATTGACTGTTGCATTGTATTTCAATAATACTTCAATAATATCTATATTTTGACGATTTACTGCGCAAATCAGTGGTATCTGCCCATGAAAGTTGGCCAGGTTTACGTCCGCTCCATTTTCTAATAAAAATTCTACACGGGATTTATTCATAGACATTGTTATAGCAGATACGAGAGGAGTATCACCATATTCATCCATAGTATTTACATCTTGTCCATTTCTCGTCAATATTTCAATCATCGTCTTATTCCTGTATTCGACAGCAATAAAAACAAGATTATCTCTACATTCAAGATATCTGATGTTTTTTAACAAAATCTGATCGATTTCTGGTTTGTTTAGTTCTAAAACGACATTAAGATACTTCATTGTATTCGGGTTTCTAAAATCGCTGGCGTATTGTACCAGCTCGTTAATAAATTTTACATCGTTACCGTCGCGTGTTATATCGATTTCATTGGCTAAATTTATACTCTCCTGGTTTGTTACGGTTTGAAGAAGAGTTAAGACCACAGCGGGATAGGCTGGATCATAAATCGGACCAACAAAGCACATTTCGCTCAAATTCCATAGTAATGTGACATCATCAATGCGTCCGTCCTGTTTGGCTGTAGCCAGTAATGTACGAGTGCATGTTATGATATCCGCATTCGCTCCGTATTCGAATAATATTCTAACCATATCTGGATGTCTTCTTCGGGCGATCACGTAAAGAGGTGTTATACCACACGCAGTTTCGAAGTTTGGATCGGCACCATTCTCCAGTAGCAGTTCAATAATTCTTATATTTTCTGCTGGTAGAACGGCTAAAATATCTGTAAAATACCACTCTTTCAAATTATTGGGGTTTGCTCCATATAATAACAGTATTTCAACTATCATCCACTTGCGGGTGTTTAAAGCCTCCTCTAGAGGAGACAAACCATTTTCAACTGTAAAATTCACATCAGCGCCATATCGCAATAAAACTTTAACGATTTGTATGCGTCTCTCCAAAAATGCGCGTTTGCTTAGTGACGAATCCAATCTACTTATAATACGTGAAACATCAATACGATGTTCATAATACAAACGCTTCCGAAATATACCTTCCATTCCCAAATAACCATTGTATATATCATAATCATTATTATGTATCACTTCGTTTTGACATATTGCTCTTATAAGAGGAAGCTGTTTATTGCGCTTTGCGTAATTCACGTTAGCACCGTGTTGCAGTAGTAACTCAACCATGTCAATATTCCAGCTTTCTACAGCGTAACAAAGAGGAGTGATATGCAAATACAGTTTCTTAGTGTCGCGGTGATAATATTCGATCTCTTGGTCAACATTAATACCTGTTTTCAACAAGAGATGTATGATATCGATTCTTCGAGTATCTACGGCTTTACTGAAAGGAAAATAACTAACTAAATCAGGATAAAGACACCCGTATAATGATATTTCGTTTAACGCAGTAGCAATTGATAAGTACTCATCAAGAGGCATCCTATTTACATCGGAATTATAATCACAACATGTTTTAAGGGCCCTAAGCGCATTCCTATAATGTATTTCAGTATTAAACCTTGCATACGCATACGCATATTTGCTACTTTTTATATTTGGATTTATTTTAGCTTCTAACAGCAATGTTATCACTTCGGTATCTCCGTATTCTACAGCGTCGCAAAGCCAATCAAAACCAAACTTCTTGATACCCATTCCTTCAATCAACATCTTCGTAATATCTTTATTTCCAATCATTAAACTTAACTGGAAGGTACTGAAGCCAAACAGTGGCTTCAGTACTTTCTTTTTTAATTTATTTCTACCTTTCTTCAACAATAATTTTACGATTTCACTATTCTGCTTCAAAACACTGTGATATAACGGTGTACATCCGAAACGATCAACAGCATGAACTTTATCGCCTCGTTTAATACAAGCCCTTACGACATTGACGTTGGAATAAATCACAGCCAGATGAAGCGGCTTAAGCTCTAATTCGTCTAATTCAAAGTATTTTGGTAATTTTCCGATCATCACTTCTGAGCTTAAGCATAAATTACGGAATCATAAAGTCCTCATTTTCGAAATATCGAACAAAAAGCAAATCGGCTAGTATACTAGGGAGAAAATCTTCAACGGCTATTTTGTAAGAGTCAAAGGCTACGGAGTTACTAATATGGTTCGTGGACGGCAAAGACGTGTAATAACGCCAATACGTTTCATGAGTTGCAACAAATTTAGGAAAAACTTTTGTAATAAACGATTCTGAAAAGTGCTCGCAATATTCAATCCATGTCCAATTCAGCAAGTTATCGCGTGAATACAAGTTATAACCTTCTTTACGCATATAGCGAATGATTGTTTCTAAGCACTTGTCCATATGGTGACTATAACGGGTTCCAATTATATGGAGTACTGTCCGTCCGATGCCATCTGTTTGGAGTAAAATCTCCTTGTCATCTGCATATAACTTCTCTATCTGTTCAGACATTTCTACATTCCAATCGTCTACTTCTAATATGGCTTTATGTAAAGGAAATTCCTCGGAATGTATATCCAATATATTATGACGCCTCTCTTCTACCATTAATTTGTAAATGTATTTGGCATCTTCTTTGTCTGTAGTTTCAATCAGCCAATGAACAGCAAAGAATTCCGCAAACGTATGGTGAACAAACACTGGATCTTCGTTCTCATCATACCATTTGATCATTCCCAACCTCGTGGCGTTGGTAAACTTCGCTTGGCCTTCTTGGGCAAGTTTTTGAGTGATATGATTATTACCGAATATTGATTTCAAAGCTAATCTCCAATGGAACCTCAAAATATGTTTTCTCTCGAAATCATCAATATTATGCTTAATTCGTCGCGAGTAGCGTTCAATTTCTGAGTCCACTATGCGGTTATACAGACTCCACCCGCTTAATGTTTGGAAATTTATTTCAGAATTTTGATAAATTTTCCGTAACATGTCCAAATAGAGAGGATTTTTTACAAATTCTGCTGGCATCCCCCGCAGACTATCTTCATCAAGATTCCAGTTTCTTATATAATGACCATTATGTTCATTGCTGAACGTTTCTATTTTTATAACTTTAATCGTCGCAAATTGATCGGTTAACAACTGAACAGTTAGTAATCGTGACCCGATAATTATTTTATCTATGCAAGCTTCTTCATTCAGTTTTCTTATTAATTCCAATACTTGTTCTTTGCATGTCGATATCACTTCGTCGAACGAGTCTAGGAGTATTATTAATCGTTTTTGTTTTTTTCGTAATGAATTTAAAAAGTGGTCGTACAGAATAGGACCTTGTTTACTCCATAAAAAACTTAATGGATCTTTTAGTAATCTTTGAAAATTGCCTCGCATATCGACTTGAAATTGAGCTAAATTACAGAACAGCGAGTAATATTGAGGATCACAGGTTTGTGCTAACGCTTGCAGAAACGTGGTTTTACCTATTCCAGCTTCCCCAACTACTACACAAATTTTCCCGTCCATCTCTTTGAAGAAATCCTTATCCGAAAAAACTGTTTCTGAGAACTTTATAGTTGAATCAGTAGTTTCATTACTTCCATACCTTTTTTTGTGTACACTTTCTTTACGCAAATGTCTCCGCAGATACTGCGAGCAACTCATTCTTGTCACTTTTCCAATGATTGGTACTGCGTGGTCTTCGTTCATGATGTACACACTATTTCCATATTGATCGATTTGGAAGCTATTCAACCCTTGGAAACCCTCATCCAACTTGTTTTCGTTAAATCGTCTTATCAACTTCAGTTTATCATTTTGCAACCGCAAGCTATAAATCTTATAATTCTTAAAAGTAACATTCCACTTTATTTCTTCATAAATTTCATTACTTTGATTGAAATGGCAATATCTGCGAACGCTATCTCCATCTAAGTCATCTTCATAATCGCTTAATTCTGGTTGTGCTGTTTCGATTAGAAACAACGTGTAATTATATGCTTCTAAGCAATCTTTGCTTAGATAGACTTGCTTCGGTTCCATTAATTTAAGAATATCAGAACAGGTAAGAGTTTGCATTAATGATTTATTACCGTTAATAATTTTATATAAAGAAGTTGGCTGTCTTCCTTGCATTGAAACTAAGACCGATTGTAAAAGCCGCTCAGCTCTTGTAACTCCTAAATCTTTAAGTGCGGTCAAACTATATCGTTTCATTTCATCGAATCTCCTATCTGGATTTGAGTCGATTATAATATAATGTTGATTTAAATTTAAGAAATCCTTTAATTGCGGAAGACTGTTATCACTTTTCAAAACGAGTGGTATTTTGCGACATCTCCAGAGATACACAAGTAAATCCTTTAGGGTTTCTGGTTTGTGAGATTTCGATGTAAATTTGGACTTCACCTCCTTAGTTAATTTTCCGTCGTTATCCACACATGTGTTCCATTGTTCAACGGTGATGATGTCGTCAATCTTTCGTAAAATGCAACTAAACAAACCGCATTCGATATTTAATTCATTTTTGACGATAGTAGCGTTGTGTGATAACGTTAGATCAATCCATGCAACAGCCGATTCTTTCTGATATGGTACGGTTTTCGTGGGCTTCACAATCGAATCCCACAGACGGATTCTTAACAATTCATGTTCGAAATTCGCCCTACTCAAACTTACTCTTTTATTTTTAATAAAATATTTGTCGAAATAATCGATTATTGGTGAGGGATCGTTTAATGCCCACATTCCTTTGAGTTTAATTGCGATAGTGTCCGTATCATCTTGGTCCGGGAATACATAAAAATCTTTGAAGAAATCTTGGTATTTTCTGGTTATCGCTTCATCTTCTGAGAGTAATTCGTGGACGTTCTTCTTCTTTATGATTAATTTTTCGTCATTGAGTTCACGTTTTCTAATTTCTAGTTTACCTTCTCGAAAAGGAATGGGTTGAGGTGGAAATTTTTTACAAGCAAAATACCAAAATTGAATATCGTCTTCACTAATTTCGCGGACCCGATGTTTTAAACATTCCCAAGGTTTATTTTCCATAATTCGCTTATATGCGTTCAAATAAGCGTTTACGTCTAATTTGACTTTACCAGATTTAACTTGAACGAAGTACAAACGAAAAGCTTCCGAATCGTTGTATTGTACCACCAACACTATATCGTCGAACGGCTCAACTTCTTGTATTTCGTAGAAGATGTAATAATACTGTACTGTTTCATCTTTCGACAATAATGATGCAAGGTAGGCCGTGACGCTGAGTTGATACTTGTAGCCTTGACCGTAATCAGCCATTATGGTTTTGTTTGATGTAATCTAAGTTTTATTTTCGGCTACAAATATTAAGAAAACTATGAAGCGCATTCATGCATGCATCTTACTAAATGTACTTACCTGAATATGTTAAGTGGAACAGGATGGCGAATCCTGATTTTCGTTTAAAGGTAACTGTGTAATCAGATTGTGGGACACGTATACCCTCCTAAACAAAGCCAAAAGAGAGTAAATGTTACGATGGGAGAAAGAGAAAAAATACGGAAATATCTTTTAGTACTGGATAAGATATGAATTAAACTGAAATTACTGAGTATCAGTCCTATTTTGATTAATAAATAAGCAATATGGAATAAAACAATAAATAGCAGGTGACAGAATACTTCGTAGCTTTGGTTAACAAGCAAAATTACGTATTTGTAACGTTATTTATTCTCGTAGCTTAAAAAAGTAGTCAATGTATCTATTCATTTGTAGACACACCTTGTATATATATATTAAAATTTATTCCCCATCATGGAAGCTTTAACATCAACCGAATAATCGATAAGCTTATCTACAATGTAAAATGATGACCTGGTTGATATTTGTAATGATGATATTATGAAATTGGACCAAATTAAACTCTTTACACAATAAAAACAATCGCATTACATATGTTCGGTCTGAAAAAGGATAGCTGATTGATGATCCCCGACTATAACTTCTGGTAAATTATTTATATATTCTTTTCAACGAATCCAACACGAACTTTGTTTATAGATAACAAGCATAAAATTAAGTAATGATTTATTTTATCTGCTATATATTCCAACTCATCATAATCTTATCGATTAAATCACATGATTAATAATTATGTGAATGTCGTTTAAAGTTTTACATTTAGTAATTTCGTTATTTAAAAAATATGTAGGCTGTTTCATATTCACGGGGCGCTACGAGGACGCCGCTTGTCTTAGAATATGCATTACAGGTTTAAAAAGTCTAAGGCGATGCCCATTGTCGAATGAGCAATTGAAACTTTAACAACGCCAACGTTATATGCTGATTGCCGAAAAATAAAACTGCAGATTTTGCGGAGTTAATGTGAAGATTATGTTGGGAACAAACATGAAACACAGTGTCAAGATCACGTCGAATATTGTACATAGATAGTGCACAGGCATCCCTGAGAAAGGAATAATATAAGTGCGTGTCGTCTGCATATATGCACATTGCACGATCGCACAGAATCAAATAGTGCACAGGTATATATTGCGAAGAAGAGCGGAGCAAGAATCGAACCTTGCGGAACACCCGAGCGCAAATAAATTTTCGCAGACACGTCATCTCCTAACTTTACTGATTGTGATCTATTGTGGAGAAAACTAGTTAGTAATTTAAAAGCGTTACTTTCCAAACCAACATAATGAAAAATAGTACGTAATAGTTCGTGATCAACTGTGTCGAAAGCTTTTGTAAAGTCAAGTAATACTAGCACAGTAGCAAGCCCATTGTCACTTCAACTCATAATGTCATCCCGAAACGAAAACCAGACTGAAATGAAGGGAGTATACTAAAAATATTCAAGTGTGCAACTAATTGTGAATTGAGAATCTTTTCAAAGACTTTTGATAGTACAGGAAGTAAGCTGATTGGCCTCAGATCGGAAAATGATTGAGGGGATGACTTTTTTGGTAACGGAATTATTAACGCTTATTTCCAAGAATCTGGGAATACATTTTCTAGTATGCACGACTTTATGATGTGAGCAATATATTTAAGGATGAATGGCGTGCAATGTTTGATCATTGCTAGAGATCATCATGCCCGCAAGCAGTGGAAGAGATACTGTCCAATGCTTCAGAAACCTGTTCTTCATCAATTAGCGAAAATAAGAAGTCGTTACTAATATTATTTTTCGTGTGTATTCGGTAATGTTCTAGAAGATTCGGATTAGGTGTTGTTGATACGGGTACCGTATTAATAAAATGATTGTTAATGTTTTCAGTGTTCCGCAGTTGGGAAGGCAAATCCACCGAATTTTTGTTGGAGATGTTGAGGGACTTTAGCTCATTCCAAATACAATTTGGGTTTTTAGATCTATCTAGTGTCCGGAAGTATGCTTTTTTCTCGCGCATGATAGCTTGTTTAGTAAGATTTCTTAATTCTTTGTAGTAGTCCCAATTACTCGCGATTCTAGTTTTTAAAAATTTTGCCTTGGCCTTGTTTCTCAGTGATATCATATCATTACATTGGTAATCCAAGGAGTTCTTGGTGCCCGAGGAGTAACAGTTTTTACCGGAGCATGTAAATTAAATAATTCGATGACGCGAGTGGTGAGTATTGTAACTTTAGCATTTATGTCAGGGACGTATAGAATGTCCTCTAGATGGAGACCTACCAAATGTTGCTGAAATACAGCAGAATCAATGGTTTGTAATTGCCGATAAGTAATCGACCTATGAATTTTTGTTTCCACGGTATTAATAATATTGCAGTGGATCACGTCATGATCGGAAAATTCTACATCGCGTACCCCAGCTGCTTGAATAAATGATATGTCGGACACTATTATTAGATCTATGAGTGAAACCGAAGACTTCGGGACGCGTGTGGGTTCAGTGATAATTTGCTGGAACCCCAGAGTTTCTAAAGTTTCCATGAAATGTATTGTAGGCATCGAGTCTATCTTCAATAAGTCGATATTTAAATAACCTGTGCAAATTAATATGTTACACATTGGTAAAAAATTTGAAAAAGAAGTGTCTAATTAATCTAAAAAAATATTAATTGGCATGGTGGGTGGTCAATATGTAACTCCTAGAATGCCTATTGATATCCACAATTGCTCTATATTATCGGATGACTGCAAGACGCGGTAAGAAATAGTATCTTTAACATAGAATCCAACTCCGCCACCGCGTGCACCTCGATCACAACGCGAAAGATTATACCCTTTCACGCTTACGACTGTTGATATAATATTAGACGTCAACCAAGTCTCGCCAATCGCCAGGATATCATAATGAAAGCTATTCATATGTTACACTAGGTCGGTGAAGTGAGCTGTAAGTGAGCGAATGTTAATGTGCGCTAGTTTAATCATTTAGGGAAAGTATAATATATGAAGCAAGGATAATAGATACTAATCAAGGCTACAATAACAAAAAATAGATATTGTAAATACTATACTTAATACTAAAAATACCGTGACATTAAAATTACTATTAATATCAAAATACCTTAAAGGAGGACGCGCACTGAATCGACTCGGATCGGTCGGTTCGGATCGGAACGATCGGCACGTCAGTGAGAGCCGCGCACTGAATCGGTCAAATCGGTCAGTTCGACTTCAGCAGCCGTCCAACAGAAAAGTTTTTTAATTCTTCAATTTTAAATACCTACCAAACATTTTAAAAAATGAGCTCCAGTTCATCAGAATCTGACGAAGATGTCATGATTGCCTTAGCGTGCGAAGATATGGAAAGAAAGAAACCAAGATTCTGGATTCATAATATTAATCTTAAGCGAGAAACTTATGGAGAGTTTTACCACTTGTTTCCTGATCTACTTGGAGATGATGAAAAATTTTTCAAATATTTTCGATTGTCTAGTGCAAAATTTTATGAACTTATTCATTTATTACCTCTCAGAAAGCAAGACACAAATTATCGAAAAGCAGTTTCACCTGAAGAGCGGCTAGCTGTCACTCTCAAGTAAGTATCTATGTAATAAAATGTTAGGTATTACCTGTAAAATAGGGGGAAACAAGAAATAATAACACCTCGAACATAAGATTATATTATATATATTATTAATATACTAAAAACAAAATTAAAAGTTGCGATAAGTGCCAGGTGCATCGAAAGTATCATTATGAGAGACCTGTCCATAAAAATTGAAGTTTTCATTTCCTGGACGTAAAGCTGGAGGTGGTGTTAACGGTTTCTGTGAAGGAATGGTTATTTCTTTCCACTGGCTTGCATGGTTATCTGGTTCGGTTGGACTGACAAGAGGCGAACAAGCCACAGAAGACGTAATATTGGAATAAACTTGGTGTTGCACTGAAACATTATTGGCATTCTCAGTGGACATTTGGTCCATCATTAAATTTTTCAATTCATATTCACTAACTAGGCTTGATATTTTTGATTTTATTTCAATTTGAAGACGAGGAGAAAAGGTTCTCACTGTCTCCTGCATAGCATCAAAAAATTTCTGCAAATGATCTGCTTTTTAATCATCTTCGAAGCCTGTTTTTTATCAAAATAATTTTTTAGCACCAGGCCCATTGAAACATTTTGTTGTTTGATCGACTTTGATGTAGATGCTTTAGATTCCGGAGTTGCTGGTGACATGATATCCTCAGATGCAGATAAAGGACGCTCAGGCAAATCCCTAATATTTTCAGTTTCATTGTCAGATAATGGCAGAGATTCCTCATCTAAATTGTTTGATATCATATCTTGGGAGCCACTCAACCCCAGATTTGATATTTGTGCTCTTTCTGAGTAAAAAGGAATCATGAAAGACATAATGTCCTCATACTTCCATTTTTTTAAAACAATACTTGCTTGGCCACTGGCGGTTTTTCTGTTTCGCAGTGCTTTACGGAAAGCGTCTCTAAGAGCGGTCCATCGTTTTTTGCAATCTGAAACTATAAAAAATAAATGCTAATTTTAAGTGAAGAATTTGTATAATTATAGCTCTAGTAATATATTGCAACGTATTTCAATTTTTAGTAATTGGTATCGTACAGTATATTTTCTTAATTACAGATTTCTTGGCTACGGCGATTCCGTTTCTACGATTAGCTTCAGTTATAGGTTAGGAGAAACAACGGTACGTGAAATTATTTATGACACATGTGAAAAAATATGGGCTATACTAGCACCATTGGTGATGCCCCTCCGACGCTGGAGCAATGGCAAAAAATAGAAGAAGGATTCCGTACAAAATGGAACTATCCTAATTGTGTAGGGGCCATCGACGGTAAACACATTGTATTTGAAAAACCTCCGAATTCTGGATCTCTGTTTCATAATTATAAGAAGGAATTTAGCGTCGTTCTACTCGCTCTAGTGGATGCAGATTATAGATTCATCTGCGTAGATGTGGGAGCATTTGGTCGTAACAGTGACGGAGGAATATTCCGTTCATCCCAACTTGGAAAAAGACTGCTTGCAAAGGAATTAAATTTACCTAAAGATAAAGCGTTGCCTCACACGGATACTGTTTTACCTCATGTAATTGTTGGGGATGAAGCATTTCCATTGTTGTCCAATTTAATGAGACCCTACCCCGGAGCTCAAACAAGCAATAATGAAGCATACAGAACTTACAATTATCGTCACTGCAGAGCTAGACGTGTAAGCGAAAATGCTTTTGGAATTATGGCAAAAAAATTTAGAATTTTTTTTTTAAAGTTTAATATTTTGCCCGATCATCTAGACATAATTACTTTAGCTAGTGCGGCACTGCATAATTTTTTAAGAAATGATTCCTGTGCTTGGCAACCTGGGGAACTTGAGGCTGAGGAGGTTGTAGAAGGTCTTGATAACATGGTTAATATTGGAGGCAATTTTCAACGACAGGCTTTTAATATCAGAGAACAATTTACACAATATTTCATGTCCAATCAAGGAAGTGTGGCATGGCAACGCGATAAAATAAATGCAGGAAGATAGGTTGATAAATATGTATCTATATATATTACACATATTAAATATAAATTTATTGTCAATAAATTATTTATTTTTCCTTACCAGAGTTTCCTGTTTTTTTTGCAATCTCACTCCATGCGTTCTCTTTACGAATGTTGTCGTGATAGTACCTATTTTGGGGATCATACAGTATCACATATTCTCGCACACTTTCAATTAAACGTTCATCAGACATTGTGCTCTTGCAAAAGTCTTAAATTTACAGAAAATAATATTCACCGACCGTTAAGAACATTCGGCAATTTTTGCCTCCTCTAGTATTCTTTGACGTTGCCGAGCCGATCCGACCGGTCTGAGCGTGTCGAGTCGAAGCAGTGCGCGGTAGTACATTGAATTTCATGTATAGCAAAACGTGCCGATCGTTCCGATCCGAACCGACCGATCCGAGTCGATTCAGTGCGCGTCCTCCTTAATGCATTAAGGTGTAAAACTCTATTGTTTTTGACTCTACAAAAAGTATTTTCTATCTCTTTAAACCGAAATGCAAGAAATAATCGTATAAAAATGTGAGGTTGGCTCATGCAGTTATTTATTTGAATTAATATTATTTAAATCAGAAAAATCGTTAATTTTGTAAATCTTATTGTTCACTTTAGTAAAGATAGTACAGTTATTTGTCTATACCGTTTTAAATTTATCTTGTACATGCTTCGTAAGCTGAACATTCTTCTTTGTGAGATCCTCCTTGATAACTAGCAAGGATCCTTTTAGCTTCCGTTTATTATTGTAGATTTGTTGTTTTATATTTCTGCTTACAAATTTCACCAGGAGTGGCTTGGAATGATTTTCTTCTTTACCCAACCTGTGACTGCAGTCGATCATCTCCTTTGTAACGTCTATATTCATTTTTTCTTTACAAAACTTGATAACAGTATCGTCAGTATTTTCATTAGGGGATTGTTGCAAACCATATATTCTTAGCGAATTTCTGCGCGTGTATTGTTCGAGTGATTTTATAGTTGTGTGCGCCTTCTCAAGTTTATCCTCCAGTTGGCTGACCTTTGCTTGCTAAGTCTTGATCAATTCGTTCATCTTTTCATCGATTTTCTCGGCAATAATATTGCCTATTTTTTCAGCAACTCTTCGGATTTCAAAACCGCTTCCACAGTTTTTAGTACAAGAGCATCGCCACGTAAGACACCATCATCAGCCGGCATGTTTAATACGTGAACAAACCTTTTTTTGACTGACACAATTATTAGACACTGCAAGTGCTTCGCACGTCTACACTTCTCGTCGGTACATCACAGTATATCTTGTATAAATATTCGACAAAATAATTTCTGAACATTCGTAGACATGAGTTAAGTAGAAAGGTTAAGAAAGAAAATAGTTGCCACGTGTCACCACTAAGGTAAGAGGCCATATTATGAGACAGCGTCCTAATTTATGAGACAAAAAATGAAATATCTAAATTTAAACTGCAAGAAATAGTTTCATACTTGTTTAACATCTAACTTAAAAAATAACATGTTAAAAAGTCCGAGTACTGGAATCGACGAGTATCGATATTTGGGAATCGATACCTCGAATTAATTCCTTGAATCGATACATTAGTATCGATACCTAGGACTGATTTGTAGGTATAGATTTTTTTCAGGTTGATTTCAATAATATATCTACAGTATCAAATGTACAATATTATGATACTTTGACTTTTTTATAACAATTACTTATTGTTATTGTACGCGAATAATTACACCTACCCTCATTCATTAATATTTGAGTCAATACCTATATGAAAACTAGTTCCATAAATATTTGCCTAAAAATGATTTTTTATTATATCGTAGTTGTTACCGCAGTTCGTTGGTTTCGGTACCTAGGTATCGTTGTATTGGTATCAATACCTAGGTATTCATTCCTAGGTATCGATTCCAAGGTATCGATACCGATGTTATGCAAGCTATCAGCGAATCGATACCAGTGATGGTATCAAATATTGGACGATGTATCGATACTGCGCCCAGCTCTAGTGTCTGATATATGATAACAGAAAATATACCTAACCTAAAAATATTGTTTGTTAATACAAAACTGCCTGACTGTAAAATAATTATTTCAGATATTGCTTTTCATAACTTGAAAATGTCAGCGAAAAAAAAAGGATTTTGATTTAAAAAAATCGAAGTCAAAGAAAAATACAAAAGGTACTGTTGGAACAAAGGCAAGTAAAACGAATATAAAAACAAGTGTACAGTGGCAAATAGTAACAGGGATGTGAGAAGAAAAAATCTAAACGAAAAATATATACTGCTAAAGCTCTGAAGAATGCGATTGAAGAAAAAAAATTAAAATTCTGTATAGATTTTATATTCTATAGACTCAACATGATATTTTATTTCCACAGAGAAAGAAATTCAGCGTGAAAGTTTTAAAAATGCTTTTACATTACTTATTGATTACCTGCCGCAGAAAAAAGGCGTGAAGTGGAAACTTCTGGCAAAATCGAATTACCAGCAGCTGGGACTTGTGAAGCTTGGTTTGAATTACAATTAGAAAAAGAAAAAAAAACAGATATTAAAGGAAGAAACACTAGTCAAAAAAAGACGATTACAAGAAAAAAAGACGAAATTAACACAGGAAAATTAAATGTTACAAGAGAAGATGAACAAATTCAGCGAAAGATAAAGCAAGAGACAAATGAGTCATCTTCAAATATAAATTTTATTATTTGCATTGCAAATTATTTTTGATGTTTTTTGTTGTAGGTATACTTTCTTTGTACATATCTGCGAGGATACTAAATAAAGTTTATACTTAATTTATGAAATTTATTTATTAGTTTTGTATGTCTCATAATAAACGGTCATTCTGTATGAGACACACGAACAAAGCGTTTTTACTCTGTCTCATGATATGGCCTCTTACCTTACCATGCTATTTAAATTAAAAAAGTTGCCGTGAACTTCCGGTAAATCGGAAGTGACACAAAAGCGTAAATAATTTCGCCAATCAAACCAGATAACATTATCCCCAACTACAAGTTTTCAGAATTGTAGGATTTCAGGAACATTGAAAAGTTCTAACGGACCAGTTTTGTAAATAATCCTGTTTAATGATGAAGTACCTACTATCGGTCTAAATGGCAATAAACATGGATTTAAATTTTATACATTTTTGAACCAAAGATTTCGTTTTCATTAACTATGTTCAAGATGTTATTCAAATCAGAAGATAACAAGCTATTTAAAAAGATAATATGGAAAATCGATTTCTATTTTAAAACAAGACAAATTTGAAGATAGTCCAGTGTTTTGAAAACATTGAAATAACAAACAATAAAACTATAGAAAATGCAGTTAAAAATTAGAAACAGAAAATAGTGCTCCGCAAATTTGAAACAACATGTGTATTTAATTTAAATCAAATTTTGTTGTACTGAATTTTTGATTCGAAATATAAACGACAAAATAATATCATGCAGGTATTATAGACGGTTGTACTGTACAAATATAAAACTCTTTTCTGTTTAAATTAATTACAAAAATTTCTTTTTTAATACTTAAGGTTGTCTATAGAGGATGATCAAATATCAGTAGGTAATAAATTCGATTCAATACGATCTTGTACGATAGATATTTTGACGCAACAAAAAAAAATTATTTAAGTGGATGATACTGATAACAGTGATTATTTATTCAGTTTTTTATATAAATAAGAGCATCTTATAATTATTGTCACAAGATAAATTACGAATGCATTTTATCAATCAATTATTTCTAATTCATAAAGATAAAACGAAATATACCTAATTAAAATAAAGAACTAATATTTATAATTCTGAAAGTTTTAATATTTGTGACAAGTATTATTTCTTGATAAGGAAATTAAATAAAGTTACTTATTATGTATGAATTGGACGACAACCTGTTAATTACTTCAGCAAAAGAAAAGGAGCCAACTCCAATTCTAACATTATTGACTGATCAACTGATTGCTCACAAGATGCTCTACCAAAGTGTGCATTCAATTCGTGTTAGCTATAAGTAATCCTTCAGGTAGAGTCTTCAGAGTATTCAGGCCTTGCAAGTCTTTCCAAATAGATTTTTTATTAAAACGTTTCATTCTAGATTCGAGATAACTCTTCTTTGCACGCTTAATTGTAGCTGTAGCATAGTTTCTTAAATATTTGTAATAGTTCCAGTTAGAACGTTCCAATTAACGTTAGAACGTTTAAATTTTTAAAGATCGTTGTTATCTATCTCTAGGAGATATTAAAAATTCAACATTATCAGTAATTTTATTTTATTTGTTATTTTGCTCGGTAGATATAAACTATCTGTATTTATA
This sequence comes from Holotrichia oblita, assembly GCA_023690525.1. Taxonomy (NCBI): domain Eukaryota; kingdom Metazoa; phylum Arthropoda; class Insecta; order Coleoptera; family Scarabaeidae; genus Holotrichia; species Holotrichia oblita. The sequence goes on from CM043023.1 coordinate 41,937,780, forward strand.
GTACAAATACAACATGAATTATTTTGACATTCAAAGATTATTAAGATTTTAAATGCATTAGAAAAGATACATTTTTCGGACTAAAGGATACAATCTAATACGTCTAATAAGGAATAATAACGAATTATTAAATGTATCCAAAAATACAATAATATATAGGATGTTCCCGTCAAAAAAAGTGATTTGTTCGATGCAAACTTAGTTGAAATGAACGTTCATTTTGGACGGCTCTGTATGGACAGACACAATTTTGAAGGCGTAGATGTGATGCGTTGTATTTCAGCTTGTAACATGCCACACATGAAAAATATAGAGTTTTTAACATTACGTTTCAGTTGGCCATATTTTTGAAAAAAAATTGAATAACTTAAAAAGACCTGATTTTGGGTATAAGGTATCTTAGTAAGTTTTGACGCAGAATTACATGAGCGATTTAGGAAACTCATATAGTTCTTTTCAAGCTATAGCGACCCGACTAAAGGATTAAAACTGCCGGGCAATAAAGATATTTACAGCGAGAGGTTTGTTTAGGACAGTCGGTGTGCAAATGAGAAAATGGACCGTACTTAATTTATAGTTCGCATAATTTGGTTTGATGTTGTTGAATCTATAATAAACAAAATTTTTGTTTAATAAGTTTAATTTAATTTAAATTAATTCCGATGTATTAATTGGTTCGTAATATCATTTAAATTTACAAACTTTTGAATTTATTTTAAGATTGCATAAGTAATGAATATATACGGTGCCGGTAAATGTTTCGAAAACTATGTAATGGCCATTTAATTGCCATGGATTTGGGATTAAGGATTGTTTTCGAAAAATTGTTATTGGAGTATTTGTATTTTCGAATAATTGTGCATTGGAGGAATTGTTTTTCGAAGAATTGTATTTGGGAGAACTATTTTCGAAGAATTTTTCTAGACTATTTAATTTGTTGTGTTGAAGTAAATGCATAATTGGTAGGGGGGAGAGGGTGAAGGTCTGCTACGTGTAGAAAAACAATATAGAATGATTTAGTTGAAAGCTACCTTCCATTTGGAAACAATCTGTGTATATCTGTGTGATTGTGAGTAATCTGTGTAATAATGTGGAGACCGTGGGCAGCAATCGAAGAACATGAAGGTGATATAGAGCACCTGTCGAAAACCTTGTGGAATTTGAAGACAGTATCCGCGAACAAAATATTACGTCACTGAGAACTCACTTAAGCCTGCAAAGTCAGCAAGTAGTTCTAATGTATACAATAATTTAACAACCGAAAATTTTGGGTATAAAAAGAAGATTATTGAAAGGACAGCGAAATTAACTGGAGTATCTTATGGAACTGTATATAAACTTGCTGCCGAAGGAATTTTCCATAGAAAAACAAGAATTGACAAAGAAAAATCAAAAGTGGATATGTACGGATTTGACAGAATTCGACGGAAAATATACGATTTTTATAGAAGAAATGAAGTTCCTACGCTTATAAATTTGTGCGAATTGCTATCAGAAAATGGAGAAATACACTGTGGCGTTAGTACATTGTCGAGAATTCTAAGGCAAAATGGGTTTAAATTCAAAACTATTGACAAACGAAGAAGAATTATGGAGTCTCCAAGAATACAGCGACTTAGGGACGAATATTTAACGCAACTGAAGACATTCCGAGATGAAAACCGATTCATTTGTTATTTGGACGAAACTTGGTACGATAGCCATGACGGTGTAAAGAAAGGTTGGCTTGATGACTCTGAAATGTGTCAAATTGATGTTCCTGTTTCCAACGTACCATTTTTGCATACGCAGGATCAGAAGATAGTTAGATTGGTGAACCATTAATTTCGGGAAAAAACATAAAATCTTCTTGTGTCGATTATCACCAAGACATGACTGCCGACCTGTTCGAAAATTGGTTTACCAATAAACTTCTACCGTTTTTACCTCCAGCAAGCATTATTGTAATGGACAACGCTAGCTATCATTCGCGCCAAGTTATTAAAATTCCAAATAGCTCAAGTACAAAGTTAGAAATATCTACATTTTTGGAACAAAATGAATTGTATTTTGAAGACAGTTATACGAAAAAACAACTTTTAGAAGTTTTACAGACAAAGACTTTTTCGAAGCAATATTATATATACAATATTGCAGCGGATGCGGGACATACAGTTTTACGGCTACCTCCCTATTACTGTGTTCTCAACCTTATTGAACTGATTTGGAGTCAGTTAAAACAATTTGTTAGACGAAATAACAGTGCTCCAACGTTTACTGAAACAACAATTCAGAAAATTCACGAGGGAATATCTCACATTTCAGCAGAAAATTGGAAAAAGTATATTGCACATGTTATCGGTTTGGAACATGTTGCATGTTTGCAGCATCTGCATTTAACTCCACAATTTATAATACACGTTAGTGAAAATGAGACTGATAATACCACTGATTATGACGAATCTGACAACTGTCAAGACTTTTAAGGCAGGACATTTATATCAATTATTTGCGTATTACATTTAGTTTTATATTTTTATATAAATATATATTACATTTAATTCAATTAATTATCGAGCATTTGTTAAACAACAAAGTAAATTTCTTCGGAGATTTCAGTTCACGGATTTATAACAAAAACACTATTTGCTCGTTTCAATATTTGGTTAATTTTATAAAATCATCAAGAGTAATGCTACAAAATGTATTTAAAACTAGACGTAAGTTTTTTTTTAATTACAGAAACAAAACGTTACTTTATTACACCTATAATAGATTACATTGGGATTGTACTATTTTGTTTTAATACGGTCCTGGTTCTGTGTCGATTCTTTTAGTATACATAATGGATAATATTACCAGTAATATATAAACACTTGTAAAGGTTTGAGATTATTCTAATATGCAATAAAATATCGGGTCGCTATAGCTCGGAAAGAACTATACAACATATACCATGCTATTTCAATTAAGAAAGTTGACGCGAACTTCCTGTAAACCGGAAATGATACGAAAGCGTAAATAATTTCGCCAATGACACCAGATGACACCATCCATAACTACAAGTTTTCAGAATAGTTGGATTTCAGGAATATTGACAAGTTTTAACGGACCAGTTCCGCGAATAATCCTGTATAATGATGAAATATCTATATTTCGTTTCATTAAATATGTTCAAGATGCTATTCAAATCAGAAGACAACAAGCTATTTAAAGAGATAGCAGAGAAAACCTGTTTCTAATTAAAAAAAAGATAAATTTGAAGATGGTCTAGCATTTCGAAAACATTGAAATAACAAACTTATTTTAACGAGGTTTTTTTTTATTTCTAAAAATGTTCAAAACTATAGAAAATATTAAAAACAAGAAATAGTATGCCGCAAATTTGAAACAACCTGTATATAGTTTAAATCAAATTTTGTTGCACTGAATTTTTGTAGTGAAACATAAATGAGTAATAATATCATGTAGGTATTATAGACGGTTGTAGAGCATAAATAGAAAATTTTTTCTGTTTAAATTTACTTCAAAAAATGTATTTTTGACACTTGAGGTTGTCTATAGAGGATGATCAAATATCAGTAATAACTTCGATTCAATACGAGATTGTAGGATAGATATTTTTTTTCTGACGTAACAAAAAAAAATTCAAGTGGATGATACTGAGATAACACTATAATTATTGTCACAAGATAAATTACGAATGAATTTTATTAAGCAATTATTTCTAATACATAAAGATAAAACGAAATATTACCTGATTAAAAAAAAAGAGAATGCATATTTATAATTCTCAAAGTTTTAATATTTATGACCAGTATTACTATTTTTTGATAAGGAAATTAAATAAAGCTAAGTACTATTATATGAGAATTTAATACAGTTGGTTTTCTCGATTTTACATAAAAGATAAATAAGTACCAAAAAAATGATTCATTAAAAGCATTTAAATATTACACATATTAAATTATCAATTTAAGAAAAAACAATAAATATACTGACCTTTCAAAACACTCCACTATATTAGAACAAGTTATGTTAATTTTAACGCAACAAGAAAAAAATGATGTAGCTACACGCTTATTCAAGTCTTATATGTACTTAAATATATCACTTGATACCGATAGGATTTAATGGTGATCAAATAACGACTCCTATCTACTTGCCTGATATCCTAATAAGTTACATCAATTTTTTTTTCTATAAATAAATGATTATTGAAAAAAAATCAGATTAGATCTTTCGGTTTTATTATCGTATTATTTCTGAGAAAGGATGTTAATTTTCATGACAGTTTTCAATTTCTTTACGAATGCAGCTTTAACTGTTTAAGATGTCAAAAAAGGAATATAAATATTTAATTTCAATTATATGTATAATACAAAGTATGTATTATATATATAATTTTATTTCAATTAGAAGACAACAAGAACAGTTGTTGTGAAGAGCTGTTCGGCCATGTTCATCTATTTGATTGGAATTTGCATTAAACTTAAGCAGAATTCATTAACGGCATTTGCATTCGCCAAATTGTGATAAATTCTCTGGATAACTTGATAATATCTTAAAGTAGGAGAATAGTTTCCACTCAAGAGGAACCGTACTATACGCATATTCCCTGATTTTATCGCAATGTATTACTAGATGTTTCGGTATCCGATTTCGCTCCGTATCTAATTACAGTTTTATTATCTCTGGATTTCCTTCCATTACAGCTGCGTAAAGAGGTGTAATCCCACATTCGCTAACAAAATTAACATCTGCACCATAATCTAAAGGAATCCGGACGGTTACCGCATTGTTATTCAGGAACCGATCCAACGTCTTCTCGTTCCCGACCAGTTAAGGTGCAATTGTATTCTGAAGCAATGGTACTTAAAATCTTCAGGAATTCTGCGAAAATAAGAATTATGGACAAATGGAAAGGTTTAAGTTTCTCTCGGGATGGTGTACAAACATGCAACATGAGTTACATCGTGTGATGAGGGAGGAAAACTATGTAATGGCCATTTAATTGCCATGGATTTGGGATTAAGGATTGTTTTCGAAAAATTGTTATTAGAATATTTGTATTTTCGAATAATTGTGCATTGGAGGAATTGTTTTTCGAAGAATTGTATTTGGGAGAATTATTTTCGAAGAATTTTTCTAGACTATTTAATTTGTTGTGTTGAAGTAAATGCATAATTGGTAGGGGGGAGAGGGTGAAGGTCTGCTACGTGTAGAAAAACAATATAGAATGATTTAGTTGAAAGCTACCTTTCATTTGGAATCAATCTGTGTATATCTGTGTGATTGTGAGTAATCTGTGTAATAATGTGGAGACCGTGGGCAGCAATCGAAGAACATGAAGGTGATAGAGCACCTGTCGAAAACCTTGTGGAATTTGAAGACAGTATCCGCGAACAAAATATTACGTCACTGAGAACTCATTTAAGCCTGCAAAGTCAGCAAGTAGTTCTAAATGTATACAATAATTTAACAACCGAAAATTTTGGGTATAAAAAGAAGATTATTGAAAGGACAGCGAAATTAACTGGAGTATCTTATGGAACTGTATATAAACTTGCTGCCGAAGGAATTTTCCATAGAAAGACAAGAATTGACAAAGGAAAATCAAAAGTGGATATGTACGGATTTGACAGAATTCGACGAAAAATATTCGATTTTTATAGAAGAAATGAAGTTCCTACGCTTATAAATTTGTGCGAATTGCTATCAGAAAATGGAGAAATACACTGTGGCGTTAGTACATTGTCGAGAATTCTAAGGCAAAATGGGTTTAAATTCAAAACTATTGACAAACGAAGAAGAATTATGGAGTCTCCAAGAATACAGCGACTTAGGGACGAATATTTAACGCAACTGAAGACATTTCGAGATGAAAACCGATTCATTTGCTATTTGGACGAAACTTGGTACGATAGCCATGACGGTGTAAAGAAAGGTTGGCTTGATGACTCTGAAATGTGTCAAATTGATGTTCCTGTTTCCAGAGGCAAACGTATCATTTTTGCATACGCAGGATCAGAAGATGGTTAGATTGGTGAACCATTAATTTCGGGAAAAAACATAAAATCTTCTTGTGTCGATTATCACCAAGACATGACTGCCGACCTGTTCGAAAATTGATTTACCAATAAACTTCTACCGTTTTTACCTCCAGCAAGCATTATTGTAATGGACAACGCTAGCTATCATTCGCGCGAAGTTATTAAAATTCCAAATAGCTCAAGTACAAAGTTAGAAATATCTACATTTTTGGAACAAAATGAATTGTATTTTGAAGACAGTTATACGAAAAAACAACTTTTAGGAGTTTTACAGACAAAGACTTTTTCGAAACAATATTATATAGACAATATTGCAGCTGATGCGAGACATACAGTTTTACGGCTACCTCCCTATTATTGTGTTCTCAACCCTATTGAACTGATTTGGAGTCAGTTAAAACAATTTGTTAGACGAAATAACAGTGCTCCAACGTTTACTGAAACAACAATTCAGAAAATTCACTCACATTTCAGCAGAAAATTGGAAAAAGTGTATTGCACATGTTATCGGTTTGGAACATGAATATTTGCAGCATCTGCATTTAACTCCACAATTTATAATACACGTTAGTGAAAATGAGACTGATAATACCACTGATTATGACGAATCTGACAACTGTCAAGACGTTTAAGGCAGGACATTTATATCAATTTTATTTGCGTATTACATTTAGTTTTATATTTTTATATAAATATATATTACATTTAATTCAATTAATTATCGAGCATTTGTTAAACAACAAAGTAAATTTGTTCCGAGATTTCAGTTCACGGATTTATAACAAAAACACTATTTGCTCGTTTCAATATTTGGTTAATTTTATAAAATCATCAAGAGTAATGCTACAAAATGTATTTAAAACTAGACATACACTAGTTACATCGTGTGATGAGGGAGGAAAACTATGTAATGGCCATTTAATTGCCATGGATTTGGGATTAAGGATTGTTTTCGAAAAATTGTTATTGGAATATTTGTATTTTCGAATAATTGTGCATTGGAGGAATTGTTTTTCGAAGAATTGTATTTGGGAGAATTATTTTCGAAGAATTTTTCTAGACTATTTAATTTGTTGTGTTGAAGTAAATGCATAATTGGTAGAGGGGAGAGGGTGAAGGTCCGCTACGTGTAGAAAAACAATATAGAATGATTTAGTTGAAAGCTACCTTTCATTTGGAATCAATCTGTGTATATCTGTGTGATTGTGAGTAATCTGTGTAATAATGTGGTGACCGTGGGCAGCAATCGAAGAACATGAAGGTGATAGAGCACCTGTCGAAAACCTTGTGGAATTTGAAGACAGTATCCCCGAACAAAATATTACGTCACTGAGAACTCACTTAAGCCTGCAAAGTCAGCAAGTAGTTCTAAATGTATACAATAATTTAACAACCGAAGATTTTGATTATAAAAAGAAGATTATTGAAAGGACAGCGAAATTAACTGGAGTATCTTATGGAACTGTATATAAACTTGCTGCAGAAGGAATTTTCCATAGAAAAACAAAAATTGACAAAGGAAAATCAAAAGTGGATATGTACGGATTTGACAGAATTCGACGAAAAATATACGATTTTTATAGAAGAAATGAAGTTCCTACGCTTATAAATTTGTGCGAATTGCTATCAGAAAATGGAGAAATACACTGTGGCGTTAGTACATTGTCGAGAATTCTAAGGCAAAATGGGTTTAAATTCAAATTAACATCTGCACCATAATCTAAAGGAATCCGGACGGTTACCGCATTGTTATTCAGGAACCGATCCAACGTCTTCTCGTTCCCGACTAGTTAAGGTGCAATTGTATTCTGAAGCAATGGTACTTAAAATCTTAAGGAAAATAAGAATTATGGACAAATGGAAAGGTTTAAGTTTCTCTCGGGATGAGTTACATCGTGTGATGAGACAGAATCTACATACATGATCGCTTGAGTGCTGGAGAGATAAACTTAAAATTAAAATATGTTAATGGTATACCAGCTATTGTAAATTCGGGAAACTGAAAATGCCCAGCGGTACACCATTTACTGTTAATGTATAATTACCAAAATGTCTGTAATCTTCGTAATAAATCACATGTGTTTTTTTCTAGTTGCTGTGAATTATTTTATTATTCAATTGGTACAGCGGAATTTTTTCCAAAATCTTATAATATTGTTAGATCTGATCGTAAGTTTGCACTTTTTGTTAGAGGTAGGTACTGATGGTGGAGTATCGGTCGCATTTAAAGACGTAATATCTTATGACATTATTGACATGTCCGTTCCTATTGCTATAACACAACTTTTATTGATTTTTTACTCTGCAAATGCGTTCTAAATGCTTATGAATTCTTTGTAGCGGTGATCTATTGTCCCCCAGATGTAAGTCAAGATATGCGCGAACGTTTTGTTGAGGCACTGGAAATCTTTCGTTTAAACAAACCAGTTGTGCTTATCGGTGATTTTAACTTATTGCCTCATTTTTATGATCATGTTAACAACAACACTTTTATCTACATAGCTCTACAATTCCTTTTCTACTTGACTTCTGTATTTCCATTAAGTTAACTCAATTCAACAACATATTAAATGTATGTACATGGGTGGCTACTTGATTTAGTGTTTGCTCATTTGAGCACCGCTTTATATATTAGTAAAGGTGATCAGCCTTTCTATTTTGGAGAAGAAGAAGATCAATATCATCCTCCTCACTGTATCGCATTTGATCTTATGGCTACACCTGGACAAGTTCTATTTGCTGTAAATGGAGGAACACATTTCAACTTTCGTAGAGAGCTGATACTGATAAATTACACCATGATCTTTGTAATACTGATTGGAGTTTTTTGGATGCTTGTGGGCATGTTGATGTTGCACTGGAATTCGTTTATGTTGTGTTGTACAATATTTTCAAATCATCTGTTCCAACATATCATTCTTTCACATCACTCTATCCTTCATAGTTCTCGCCTGAAACTTTACAAAACTTAAAGATAAGGGAGGATTATAGAATGAAGTGAACAGTGCGGGGAGCACTGTCTATTAACGAGAATTCAGCAGACTTCGAGCACTAACAAAGGAACTTATAGCCAATAGCTATAGATCATACTTATTTAAAATTGAGGGCATTATTCAAACAGCACCGAAGCAGTTATGGTCCATTATTCGAAATCGTCTTGGAGCATCGCGTATACCTGGAAAAATGCTGTTTAATGAGAATCCGCAAGAAATCGTCAATTCTTTCGTCAAGTCTCTTTTTTAGTGTTTATGCATCTAATGCAATTCACAACGAGCCTAATTTTTCGCTGCAATTGCCATCATTTACGTTATAACCGTCAATCGAAAATGCTCTATTGGATATTATGACCAAATTTCAGCTCTGTTTAGTGGTCATATGAGTATTAAGACTAGGCAACCAAAGTTGCAAGTACAAGGACGCAAGCGCACAAAAAGAAGAGGAAGACACACTCTTGAAAAAATGGCGAGAGCAGCAGCATCACGGCAAGAAGCATAACAACGCATAAAATTTGTGTATCAATCATATTGTTGAAAGTTAATATAAAATAAACAACAGTAAAAGTAAACATTGATTTTCTTTACAAACATAATCTTAAAAAAAACGTGATTTCAATCGATGTGAACTAAGTTGAAATGAACGTTCATTTTGGACGGCTCTGTATGGACAGACATAATTTCGAAAGCGTAGATTTGATGCGCTGTATTTCAGCTTGTAACATGCCAAACATGAAGAAATATAAAGTTTTTAACATAACGTTGCAGTTGGTCATATTTTTGAAAAAAAATGGAATAAGTCAAGAAGACCTGATTTTGAGTATAAGGTACCTTAGTAAGTTTTGACGCAGAACTGAGCATGAGCAATTTAGAAAACTCATAAAAAATATACCATGCTAATAACTGCTTATAAAAGCTGTTATTAAAGGTGAAACAAGAGGAGTTTAAAAGGAAATTCAAAATTTTCAAGAGCTTGTCCTTATTAATTGAAGTATGCGGTTGGATTAAAGCCCAGTGATCATTAATGATACTATTAATTATTAGAAGTGGTATATTGGTAAATAGAGACACCATGTCCAAGGAGATGAGGACAAAACCATCAGGGAGTTGACAGCCGTTTATTAACCCAACAAATTGGAAAGTATCGCTGATATTGTATTCAGTTTTATTAGCAAATGCTAACGATAGAATATTAGAGAGAAATTTAGACAAATTATACCTTGGAGAACCGATAAACGATAAACAATAGGTCTTAAGGGACAATCCTCTTTGTGTACTTTAGGTAAACCATAATACCTGGGGCAGATGCCATTGTGTGTACTTAAAGAACGATAAGTAATATCGTCAATAGTTTTATGATTATGCAGTTGTTTTAAAAGCCTATTACATCGGTTTTGTATGGAATTGGTAGGATCATTATTCAAAATTTGATAAGTATTAACGTCAGACAGTAAGTTAATAGATTTAGAGATATATTGAGATTGGGTCATTATTACAGTTATTTGACCTTTATCAGCATTCATGATTAGCAAAGGGTCCTGTTTATTATTAATTTGAAATAAGCCATAGTCGAAGTAAATGTTGTAGTAAAAACTTATGCAACTTAGGCAAGCGCTCATTTTTATGAAAATAGTTGGTAAGAATATTCGTTATTTGTGCTCGTAACGTATCTTGACTATTATTCTCGGCTGCGGAGATAATCATTTCTATGTCAGCAAGGATCTGACGACATGTGACTCTGTGGTTCACAACTGGAAAGCCAAATTTTTCACCAAGGGAAACAAGATTTATACATTCGATGGAATCTGAATGTGAGTGTGTTGTTTGCTCACACAGTATATTCCCTGATTCTTGCAGTTGGTTCCCTATAGTTTTCACCAACTGTCAAGTTCTAACCTATCACTTTTTCATGCCAATCAGCACATGGCGTCTTCGTTGTTGGCGTGGTCTCTCCCGCTATTTATTGTAATTTCAATTTTAATAATTGATTTTAATATGTGACTTAATCGTATTAATTTTAATATGTTGTTTTGCTGTTGAAAATGTTTTTTGGATGTTACATCGTCAATGTACACTCTTATGTAAGTTTTACGATAATGTATATTCTTTCGTAACCTACATTGTATCATGCTTGTTGTTGTAGCTTAATTCTCTGATAAAGCAATAAATAAATTGCGAAAGCTCAGAATTTGAAAATTTGAGTCTATTGTTGGAATCTTTGGCTGCCATACCCACATTCCCAACCTTATGAACTCTAAAATAATGCTTATATGTATTTCGAAAATGTATAGAAAACTAAATAATTCAATTTTAAATAAGAAAATTGATGATAATTTCCGATAGTTTAATTACGTTCTACGTACATGCAACTTGGAAGGATTTTTTATCATCAGAGGGCCGAATCTTTCAAATGATCGATCTCAATCTATCACTCCGTTTTCTGTTGCACAAATTAGAAGAATACAACAAATATTTAATTTTGTTTCTGCACCGACCATAGTTCTACGGTCTATATTAAATAAAAACTAAATTTGACGGTTAATTAGCGGATTTGTAAAAGTAAATTATACTTCGGAATGCATTCGTTCAATTCAGAAAATTTATTGGAAAATGTATGTGAGTGAATAAAGAAAGAATAAGGTGATATATCGATGAATATCGAATGCAAAAAATGTTTAAATGTATAATCTTGCTATTTATATAGAGAATTATTTATCAATGTTCAGAAATACAACAAATTTGATTAATTTGGTAAATAAATTTATTATTTTCATTGTTTAGATACAAAGTATGGGGGTGCTCCCACTTCGTACCGTCCGATTTCGTACCGCACAAAAATGTTACGTGTTTTATTCCCATTTCGTACCGTCTCTTACCGAACACATAATTATCGTTCCCACTTCGTACCGCGTCTATCCGGGATTACTATTTCCAAAGGAAGTGATTTAATTTGGAGTTTCCAAATCTCTGTAAAATAGAAACTTTCCAACCTAATGAATTCATGTGCATAATTTAATTACTTTATGACAGGTAAGTCTGCATCCACAACAAATTACGAATTAACGTCGGTAAAATGTATTGTTTGATAATCTCTAGTTTCTAAGGGGGGGATTATGAATTTACTTCTCTAAAGATAAAGTGAAATATGTTAAATATGCTAATTTAAAGAGTACCTGAATTGAAAATTAAAGGGATTGAATACATAGTATAAATACCCTGTTAATCCTTTAATATGTATATATAATTGCTAGGGTGGGGTGGGTATTTTTAAAGCTTAATCAAAATGCGTTATAATTAAAGTCGGATAGAAATTTTTGATCAGTTTTCATTGCAAATTGTTTCAAATAGTATGGAAAAATTCATCGAAGGTGTCGCACGAAAGGCCGAGAAATTGCACTCTATTTGGGACATCAGCATTATCTCAAAGGGGTCAACAAAAATGGTTCCAAAAATTGGTTTTGTGTAAATAGAGGAAAATGTTCTGGTAGTGTGACTACAGTGGATTACAAAGTGATTACTCAAAATCAGCAACATACATGTGTCGCTGATGAAGCTAAATCAGAAGTGCTAAGTCAGTTGACAAGTACAAAAAACGACTTCGTAAAGACTTTACTTCTGTGCCTCAAATATTCAATGAAGAATTTATCCACAGTTAAAAATATGGGATTAGACTTTGTGACGACAGTGCCTTTATTTATAAGCAAAAAATCGTCGTTGTATAGAAATCGAAGGGATGCGCTGGGAGTGTCAAGTTTTTCTAGAAGAAAAGATGTAGTACTTCCTAACGAATTAGTGGATAATTTTCTGCTCATTGATGATGGAGAAGAAGATAGAATATTGGCATTTTCTTGCAAATTTGGTGTAGAAGTGATTCAAGAATCGGAACTTCTTTGCGGATGGAACCTTCAAAAGTTGTTGTCATTTGTTTGATCAACTGTACACAATTCATGCTGATAGAGGAAGTTCATGTGAGGCAACACAAATTATTTCCGTCATCTATGCGCTTTTGCCAGACAGGAAACAATCTACTTATCAAATATTATATTCTTTGATAAAATCCAGAATTCCTCAATGAAGACCAAAGAAATTCAAAACTAATTTAGAAATTGCGGCTACGAAGCTGTTCGGAAAAAAAAATTTTCCGGATGCAATAGTGAAAGGTTGTAATTTCCATTTCAACTAGAGTTTGTGGCGACAAATACAGGAGCTAGGTATGACGACACAATACAGACAAAAAGAAGAAGTACGCAATCATGTGCGAATGTGTGCGGTCTTGTCACATCTGCCATCTTACGCTACTGAAGAGGATTGGTTACAAATTATGGAAATTTGTCCAATTGATCCAAGAGTGCAATCTTTTAATGATTATTTCGTAGATCAGTGGTTACAAAATTGTACAATAGGAGACAGTTGGATTTGCTACAATGAAAAACATAGAACCACCAACCCTTTGGAAGTTTGGCATAGTAAATTAAATCGTATAATCGGCAAACATACACCAAATATTTTGGAACTTATAAAATCATTGAAAGAAGATTCTAAACATTACAGCTACATTAAACAACGGACAGACCTACACCTGACCCCTGCCAAAAGAAGAAAAATATATATGGACGTAGATATTGCGATAAATGAAACTGTGAAAGATCTGGTGGAAGGACGTAAGGACATCCGGTCGTGTTTAGAAAAATTACAGTATGTTGTAAAATTTGACTAAAGATTCTAAATCTGCTTTTAAATTTGAATAAAGTATATTTTACTGTTTTTATATTATCTTACATATACTATTATATTCAATTTTTATTAATTTCATTCATGCAATTATAACTATATTAAAATTCTAAATCTTAATATAGTATTTCAATGAAAGACACCTATACTTCTCTTTTAAAGTAAGGGATTATCAGTAATTATTTGTTCACCGTACGAGATGGGAATTAAGGTACGTATGTTTTCGAAGTGCGGTTCAAACTGGGAAATATTGTAGTCGTGGTTAGTGTTGCCGTCGAGACGAGAGATTCTCGTCAAGGCGATAATAAAACTAGTTTCGCCTTGATAATGACAGCATTGCTGTTGAAACGCGTCGGTGTTTTAGTTAAAACTTGTTTGGTGTTTAGTGGCTTAAAGTGTTTAGTGTTCAACTATTACTAAGGATAATGTTGAGCAGGTTTCTCCGCATAGTGTAGTACTTAGCGATTTAAAATATTTTAAAAATTGACATACTATGCCAATTAATTTCCATTGCTCTTCGTTTAAAAGTAAGTGATTAAAATCTTCGTTACTTTGAACTAAACTGTTTAGAGCCTTTTTTAAACGAATCGCTAGATTTAACATCTCCCACGTAGAATTCCATCTTGTGGACACATCAATATTTACTGACACATATTTTATGTTAGCAGCTTCACATAGCGTTTTTAACATGTTCTGAGATTGTTCAGATTTTTTAATTTATTTAAACAGAACTCTTACTTTCGTCAAAGGCGGTAATTCTAGCTCCTGGTTAATATCGGCGAAATCATCATCGTCGTCCTCTTGAATGGATTCATATTCCAATTTTAATAATTTTAACGTATCTTGCACATCCAAGTTTAAAATATGTGAAAAACACCTACACATAGTGCAAATCTTCTGTATTGAATGAGAGATTTGGATAATCTTTTTTAATTAATTTGCCCAGTTCTTTAAAAAAAGTTGTATTGGCTGCCGCGTTATCAACTGTGATTCCTTGCAATTTATCAATGATATCATAATCTTGTGCGCATTTATAAAATATTTCTGCAATATCGTTCCAGTATGATTACCATTAGATGGTACAAAATCTATGACTACTGAATTTAGATTCCAAAATTTATCAATAACATGTGCTGTTATTCCATAATACGACTTATACGAGGGAGCGTTTTTATATTCGCGGAATGAGCGGGTTGTAGGGGGATGATTAGGCGCATTGGGGCGTGGCCTGTGCAGCGACTCATAATTAGTATAAATACGAAGTTTCATTGTTATTAGACAGTTAGTCTTTGAGCTATCGTCAACCAAGTAACATAATCAGGAGTGAAAAGTGAAATATGGAAAAAAACGTTATAAAGTTCCTTACCAGGCAAGGAAAATCAGTCGCGACCATAATGAATGAGATGTCATTGGTTTACGGCGACTCTTGTCCAGGAAAAACCATGGTGTACAAGGGGTATAGTTTATTTAAACAAGGAAGGGAATCCCTTGAAGACGACCCGAGGCCGGGCAGGAGCATTGAGGCAACCACGCCAGCACTTATCCAAAAGGTTGAAAAAATTGTACTCGAAGATGCTCGACTAAAGAAGAAACAACTCGCAGAAATGGTTGGAGTATCCGATGCAACAACTTTTAAAATCCTACACGATCATCTCAGCATGTCTAAGGTCAGCGCAAGATGGGTGCCGAGAATGCTCACGCCGCCGCAAAAACAACAGCGTACATTTTTGGACCTCTGTAATGAAGACAAGAATGGTGTATTGAGTCGAATTGTTACTGGAGACGAAACTTGGGTTCATCATTATGAACCTGAGTCCAAACAAGACTCTATGCAGTGGCATAAAAAGGGACAGCACCTCCCAAGAAATTTAAAGTGTCACAATCAGCTGGGAAACTCATGGCAACGGTATTTTGGGGCTCGGAAGGAATATTGTTGATTAATATTTAATATTACGCTTCAATATTAGAGCGACTAAAAGAAGCCATTAAAGAGAAAAGACGGGGAAAATTGACGAAAGATGTGCTGCTTTTGCACGACAACGCGCCCGTCCACAAGAGCCGCGTTGCGTTAGCTGCCCTGCATAAGGTGGCCTTCGAAATTGTGAATCACCCACCCTACAGCCCAGACCTGGTCCCGAGTGATTATTACCTGTTTCCAAAAATGAAAAACGAGCTGCGGGGTAAAAAATGTACTGCCGATGATGAAGTCGAGGAGGTAGTTTCGGCGTATTTTGCAGATAAAGAGAAATCATTTTTTTATGAGGGTATAAATAAATTAATTGAAAGATGTGAAAAATGTATCCGTCTTGCAGGTGAATATATTGAAAAAGAAAAATAATTTGGTTTTTTTATTTCCACCCCTTATCCCCCATTCCGCGAATATAAAGACGCTCCCTCGTAGCTTATCGAAGTCCATCCATCGATTGTGAAAGCTATTTTCGATTTATTCTCTTTTAAAATTTCTAATACTCTTTTCTGAACAGAAGTAAAAGTTTTTATTACCTTTTCTCTAAGGGCTGTTCGTTCTGCGAGCACTGCACTGGGATTTCATTTTTTGAAGAAAGTCTGAGTATGTTCATCATCAAAAAAGCTAAAGGTACTTTAAAGCTACCCAACCGACGATATCTTCGTCTTTCACAGAAGAAACCTAAAATAAAGAGAAATGTTAAATAGAAAAAAATAATCAATAGCTAAACTAAATACTATACAGGATGTTTCAGACTTGGTGAATCAAACTTAAGACTGGATAGAACCTCAAAAGTAATTAAAAAAAAAGTCTTAATAACGGAGGGCAGCAAATGTTTTGTTTCGGAGATACAGGGTACATAATTTTCGGGGACCATATGCACTTTATCACCTCCAAACTTTTCCGTGTAACGCCTTTAACATTTGGAAATTAGAAACTCAGATTCCCCATTTAATGTACAAACTTTTTTGACTTACAGTTTTTCGCATTTACCCAAAAAACTGCGCATTTTCCGAAAAAAATGCAAGAGAGAAAAATGTTTCTAAATTGAATGGGGAATTCAAGCTTCTGATTGGCAGAGGTTACAGAACAGGAAAAGTTCGGGGGGGAAGGAAGGATAGGGGAGGCTCAATTGTATATGACGGTCGAGTGTCACTCCAAAACGGGTGGCACCCGCTGCGGGTCGCCCTCAATGCCGCCCAAGTTGCGCCACTGTGTTTTATTAACATAGATAAGCTTTTTCGCGTAAATCCATATCGAGAAAAAACAATAATTGACTGTACTTACCATTTTAGGTTTGGATTTGAATATGTCATCCACTGTAGGTTGAGCAGACGAAACTGTTAACTTCGACGGGAAAAGTAAATTCTTGGGGATGTTTTGCTTTTAAGTGCCATTTTAGCCCAGCAGTATTTGATTGGCTCATTTTTATATTATCGGTTTTAATATTGATTTTCTTACATAAATTACATGAACCCACTTTAGTATTTTTTGGCAATAAAGTAACAGTAAAGTATTGCGAATATTTTGATTTTGTTCGACTTGACGATTCACTGTCTGTTATATTGCTCCGTTTGGTCTCAGTTGTTTTAACGATTTTCGAACGTTTTGTTTTCTTCTCCCTTTTAGATTTATATGTCGAGGTTGAGGATCGATTAAATAAATAATAAAATAATAAAATAATAACTTTTTGTTGGTTGAAAAATAAATCTCTGGCTATGTCACTACTTATTAAATAAATCAGCTAATATGACAAAATATTTGTTTACTAGTACATAAAATAATTTATATGGTTCATCGTGTTGTTACCTTTTTCATATTTGATATTTGGTTTAAATCACGAGAGAGACGAGAGATGGCATCTCTCGAGTGAGAGAAGCGCCCTCTCTTCGAGACGAGAGACCAATTTTATCTGACGAGACGAGACGAGAGAAGGCCTTTTCTCGTCTCGTCTCGTCTCGTCTCGCGGCAACACTAGTCGCGGTACAAAATGGGACGGTACGAAGTGGCCATTAGCCCAAAGTATGTATTATACATATAATTATTTAGAAGATAACAGGTCAATAATTTCGGAATTTCCTCTTCTTTTCGCGCAGTCCAAAGGCGTTAAACCATTCTTATCTTTCATATTCACCTTCGCATTTTTTTCTAATAACTTGCTAACGATGTCTGTTCTATTCATTTCAACAGCATAGTGAAGAGATGTTCGGCCATGCTCGTCTACTTGATCGTAATTTGCTTTAAAGCCAAGCAGAATTTCTACTATGCAGTAATATCCCGCTTTTGTTGCCAAATGAAGCGGCGTTAAGCCGAATTCATAAACGGCATTTACATTCGCCAGATTGCGATAAATTTTCTGAATAACTTCATAATTTCCAAGAATAGGAGAATACTTTCCACGAAATAGTAGGAGTTGGACTATATTCGTATGTCCTAATTTTATCGCTTTATAAAGTAAGGTATTACCGCATGCTTCGATATTCGATTGCGGTCCGTACCTAAATAGAATATTAATTATCTCTGGATTTCCTTTAATTACAGCTGCATAAAGAGGTGTTAAAGCACTTTCGCCCGTAAAATTAACATCTGCACCATAATCTAAAAGAATCCGGACAATGTACGCATTGTCTTGATAAATTGCATTTAATAAGGGTGTATAACCATATTTATTTACACAATTGACTGTTGCATTGTATTTGAATAATACTTGAATAATATCTATATTTTTATAATATACCGCGCAAGTCAGTGGTGTGTCACCTTCTTTGTCGGCCAGGTTTACGTCTGCTTCATTTTCTAATAAAAATTCTACAACGGATTTATCCTTAGAACTTCTTATAGCAGATAGGAGAGCAGTATTACCGAATTCATTCATACTATTTACAGCTCGTCCATTTCTCGTCAATATTTCAATCATCGTCTTATTTCTATGCTGGGCAACATAAATAACAGGATTTTGGTAATTACTAGACTTATTGAAGTTTTTTAACAAAATCTGATCCATCTCTGGCTTGTTTAGTTCTAAAACGGCATTAAGATATTTCATTCCATTCGGGTTTGTAAGTTCTGCGGCGTATTGTAACAGCTCCTTAATAAATTCTACATTGTTCCCGTCGCGTGTTATATCGATTTCATTGGCTAAATGAATACTTTCCTGGTTTGTTACGGTTTGAAGAAGAGTCAGGACCACAGCTGGATAGGCTGGATCATAAATCGGACCAACAAAGCACATTTCGCTCAAATTCCATAGTAATGTGAAATCATCAATGTGTCCGTTCTGTTTGGCTTTCGCCAGTAATGTACGGGTGCATGTTATGATATCCGCATTCGCTCCATGTTCAAATAATAATCTAACCATATCTGCATGTCTTCTTCGGGCGGCCACGTAAAGAGGTGTTACACCAGACGCAGTTTTGTCATTTGGATCGGCACCATTCTTCAGTAGCAATTCGATAATTTTTATGTTTTGTGTTGGTAGAACAGCCAAAATATCTATAAAATGCCACTCTTTCAAATTATTGGGATTTCCTCCATATAATAACAGTAATTCAACTATCATCCAATTCCGGGTGTTTAAAGCCATATCTAGAGGGGACAAACCATTTTCAGCTATAAAATTCACATCAGCCCCATATCGCAATAAAACTTCAACGAGTTGTATGCGTCTGTCCAAAAATGCAGGTTTACTAAGTGACGAATCCAATCTACTAATAACACGTGAAACATCAATACGATGCTCATAATATAAACGCTTCCCGAATATACCTTCAATTCCCAGATAATGATTGTATTTATAATAATCCTTATTATGTATCACTTCGTTTTGACATATTGCTCTTATAAGAGGAAGCTGATCATTGTGCGGAGAGTAATTCACCTTAGCACCGTGTTGCAGTAGTAACTCAACCATGTCTATATTCCAGCTTTCTACAGCATAACAAAGAGGAGTGGTATACAAATTTTTGATACTGGCATAGCCATAATATTTGAACTCTTGGTCAATATTAAAACCTGTTTTCAACAAGAGATGCATGATATCGATTCTTCGAGTATCTACGGTTTTAATGAAAGGAAAATAACTGACTAAATTAGAATAACCATGGAAGCATGTAGATGATATTTCGTTTAACGAATTAGCAATTGATAAGTACTCATCAATAGGCATCTTACTTACGTCGCAATTATAATCACAGCATGTTCTAAGGGCTTTATGTGCATTCCTATAACTTACTTCCTTATTAAACCTTGAATATATATATTCCGTTCCTTTTACATTTGGAGTTATTTCAGCTTGTAATAGCAATGTTATCACTTCGGTATCTCCGAATTCTATAGCGTCGCAAAGCCAATCAGAACCAAAGTTCTTGGTGTCCATTCCTTCAATCAACATCTTCGTAATATCTTTATTTCCTATTAGTAAACTTAACTGGAAAGTACTAAAGTAACTATCTTCTTTCTGTTTTAATTTACCTTCGCCTTTCTTCAATAATAAATTGACAATTTCAATGTTCTGCTTTAAAACACTATAATACAACGGTGTATATCCGAACCAATCAATACCATGAACTTTATCGCCCCGTTTAATGCAAGCCCTTACGACATTGATGTTGGAATAAATCACAGCCAGATGAAGGGGCTTGAGCTTTAATTCGTCTAATTCAAAGTATTTTGGTAATTTTCCAATAATGACTTTTGAGCTTAAGCACAAATTACGAAATCTTATAAAGTCCTCATTATCGAAAAATCGAACAAAAAGCAAATCGGCCAGTATACTAGGAAGGAAGTCATGAACGGCTATTAGGTAAGAGCGCGAGACTATGGAGTTACTAATGTGGTTCGTGGATGGCAAAAACGTGTAATAATGCCAATACGCTTCATGAGTTGCATAAAATTTAGGAAAAACCTTTGTAACAAACGATTCTGAAAAGTGTTCGCAATATTCAATCCATGTCCAATTCAGCAAGTTATCGCGTGAATACAAATCGTAACCTTCTTCACGCATACAGCGAATGATTGTTTCTAAGCACTTGTCGATATCGTGACTATAACGGGTTCCAATTATATGGAGTACTGTCCGTCCGATGCCATCTGTTTGGAGTAAAATCTCCTTGTCATCTGCATATAACTTCTCTATCTGTTCAGACATTTCTACATTCCAATCGTCTACTTCTAAGAAGGCTTTATGTAAAGGGAGTTGTTCGGAATGTATATCTAATATATTGTGCCGTCTCTTCTCTATCATTAGTTTGTAAATGAATTTAGCATCCTCCTTATCGGTAGTTTCAATCAGCCATTGAGCAGCAAAAAATTCTGCAAACGTATGGTGAACAAACACTGGATCTTCGTTCTCATCATACCGTTTGATCATTCCCAACCTCATGGCATTGGTAAACTTCGCCCGGCCTTCTTGGACAAGTTTTTGAGTGACATGATTATTACCGAATATTGATTTCAAAGCTAATCCCCAATGGAACCTCAAAATATGTTTTTTCTCGAAATCATCAACATTATGCTTAATTCGTCGCGAGTAGCGTTCAATTTCTGAATCCACTATGCGATTATAAAGACTCCACCTGTTTAATTTCTGGAAATTTATTTCGGTATTTTGAGAAATTTTTTGTAACATGTCCAAATAAAGAGGATTTGTTGCAAATTCTGCTGGCATCCCCGCAGACTATCTTCATCAAGATTCCAGTTTCTTAGATAATGACCATTGGATTTATTGGTGAACGCGTCTATTTTTATAACTTTAATCGTCGCAAATTGATCGGTTAACAACTGAACAGTTAGTAATCGTGACCCGATAATTAATTTTTCTATGCAAGCTTCTTCATTCAGTCTTCTTATTAATTCCAATACTTGTTCTTTGCATGTCGATATCACTTCGTCGAACGAATCTAGAAGTATTAATCGTTTTTGATTTTTTCGTAATAAATTTAAAAAGTGGTCGTACAGAATAGGACCTTGTTTAGTCCATAAAAAACTTAATGGATCTTTTAGTAATCTTTGAAAATTGTCTCGCATATCGACTTGAAATTGAGCTAAATTACAGAACAGTAAGTAATATTGAGGATCACAGATTTGTGTTAACGCTTGCAGAAACGTCGTTTTTCCTATTCCAGCTTCACCAACTACCGCACACATTTTCCCTTCCACGTCTTTGAAGAAATCCTTATCCGCAAAAACTGTTACTGAGAATTTTATTGTTGAATCAGTAGTTTCGTCACTTCCATACCTTCTTTTGTCTATAGTTTCTTTGCGCAAATATCTCCGCAGATACTTCGAACAACTCAATTTTGTCACTTCTCCAATGATTGGTACCGCGTGGTCTCCGTTCCTGCTGTACACACTATCTCCATATTGATCGATTTGGAAACTTTCCAAACCTTGGAAATCCTCATCCAGTTTGTTTTCGTCAAATCGTCTTATCAACTTCAGTTTATCATTTTCCAGACGTAAGCCATAAATGTTATAATTCTTAAAGGCAATATTCCGTTTTACTTTTTCATAAACTTCGCTACTTTGATGAAAAGGGCAATATATGCAAAAATTATCCCCGTGTGGGTCATAGTTTTCATAATTACTCGCTTCTGGCTGCACCGTTTCGATTATAAACAGCGTGTAATTATAAGCTTCTAAGCCATCTTTACTTAGATAGACTTGTCTCGGTTCCATTAATTTAAGAATAACCGAACAGGTAAGAGTTTGCATTAATGTTTTGTCACCGTCAACAATTTCATATAAACAAATTGGTTGTCTTCCCTGCATTGAGACTAAGACCGATTGTATTAGCCGCTCAGCTGTTGTATCTCCTAAATTTTTAATGGCGGTCAAACTATAGCTTTCCATTTCGTCATATCTCCTGTCTGCATTTGAGTCGATTATAATATAATGCTGGTTTAAATTTAAGAAATCCTTTAATTGCGGAAGACTGTTATCACTTTTCAAAATGAGTGGTATTTTACGACATCTCCAGAGATACACAAGTAAATCCTTCAATGTTTCTGGTTTGTGGGATTTCGATGTAAATCTGGATTTCACCTCCTTAGTTAATTTTCCATCGTTATTCACACAGGTGTTCCATTGTTCAACGGTGATGATCTCGTCAATGTTTTGTAGAATACAACTAAACAAACCAGTTTCTATATCTAATTCATTCTTGACGATAGTAGCATTATATGATAACGTTAGGTCATTCCATGCAACAGCCGATTGCTTCTGATATGATACGATTTTCGTGGGCTTCACAATCGAATCCCACAGACGGATTCTTAACAATTCATGTTCGAAATCCGCCTTACTCAAACTTTCTCTTTTATTTTTAACAAAATATTTGTCGAGATAATCGATTGTTGGTGAGGTATGGTTTAATGCCCACATTCCTTTCAGTTTAATTGTGATAGTGTTCGTATCATCTTGGTCCAGGAATACATAAAAATCTTTGAAGAAATCTTGGTATTTTCTGGTTATCGCTTCATTTTTGAAAATAATTCGTAGACGTTCTTCTTCTTGATGATTAATTTTTCGTCTGTGAGTTCACGTTTTCTAATTTCTAGTTTACCTTCTCGAAAAGGAACGGGTTGAGGTGGAAATTTTTTACAAGCAAAATACCAGAATTGAATATCGTCTTCACTAATTTTGCTGACTCGATGTTTTAAACATCCCCAAAGTTTATTTTCCGTAATTCGATTATATGCGTTCAAATAAGTGTTTACGTCCAATTTCACTTTACCAGATTTAACTTGAACCAGATACAAACGAAAAGCTTCCGAATCATTGTATTGTACGGCTAATACTATATCGTCGAAGGGTTCAACTTCTTGTATTTCGTAGAAGATGTGGTAATCATGTACTGTTTCATCTTTCGATAAAGATGATGCGAGGTAAGCAGTAACGCTGAGCTGGTACTTATAGCCTTGACCGTAATCAGCCATTATGGTTTTGTTTGAGGTAATCTAAGTTTTATTTTCGGCTACAAATATTAAGAGAACTATGAAGCGCATTCATGCATGCATCCTATTGCATGTACTTACCTGAATATCTAAAGCGGAACATGGTAGCTAATTCTGATTTTCGTTTAAGGCAACTGCGTAATCAGACTTTGGGACACGTACCTCCTAAACAAAATCAAATAAGAGTAACTATTAGGTTGGATGAAAATGTGATTCAGTACTAAACTTGTTACTGAATATGCTAATTGTCGGTTCAAACATTCAGATCGCATTAATACCAGGCAGAAATAAATTAAGTTAGTAATATGTATGTACATATATGGTACGGATAAACTGACTGAAATTTCCCTACTATAGATTCTGCTGAATTACTTATGCATACTTTTCAAAATTAATTATAATCCTAATCTTGTCGATTAGTTCACATGATTTCGTGTGAAACTAAAGTATACAGGGTACCTCAAAAACCAGATATAACGTTACACACATCGTAATTAAAAAAAAATTTAATTCCCCAGTTTTTATTGCAACATTAAAAAGGGGTAAATAGGGCTGTTAATTACATCAGGAAATTTGGAAGAAAAATTATTGCAAATCTTTTTTTATGTATTGAATCTATTTTAAGTGGAAATCCTGGACCACGTCACAAGGGTTGACATTTTGTAGACTTATGCTAAGTATTGCATGTTTGTGTGTTCATAGATTTATCGAATACATAGTAACTACTATTGTGGAAAATGAGAAAATTAACGGAGCTTGAAGGAATTGTACATTATTGGTTCGATGCAAAATACACAATTATAAGACTTTATAAGAAGCTTTATTGATAAAATGACGAGAATTGTTAATAATGTGTACGATCTCCACGAACGACAATAAAGATTTGACATCTCGTCGGCATTGGCCGAATCAAGACATCAAAAAATTAATGTTGAATATTATTCCATTCCTCTATCAGACCATTTTGACGTTCCCGAATTCTACGCGGTGGCATATTTCTTTCTGAAATCCAGTTTCTGATCCAGTTGTCCACGACGTTTTGATTAGACGAGCATTGTCATCCATTAAAATGAATCTTCCACCCATAACGCGAGAGTACGGAAGAACAATGTGTCTCAAAATTTCATCCAGATACCTCTGAGCATTCAAGTTGCCGTTCTGTACATATAGTTCTGTATGACCTCTTAAACTACAATCGTCGTCCATAACGAACAAACATCCTGAAGAACTGCATTGAACAAGTGGGAATCAATAGGATGGATTAACCGGCAAATTGTCCTGATGGTAATCCCATCGGATGCTTTGGGAAGACGTGTTGCAGGAAGAAATATGCTACCACGTACAATTCGAGAAGTTCAAAATGCTCTGATAGAGGAGTGGAATAATTTTCAACAAGAATGTTTTGATGCCCTGATTCGATCAATGCCGATGAGATGTCAAACCTCGAAATCATACACAATTCAGTAAACATAGGCCAACGTCACATATTACTTAGTTGGTCACCCGGTACATTTATACAATGATTTTTCTGTGATTTAGAATGTTTAAAACCAACCAAAAATTTTAAAGATGCTGTAATCGTATTTAAGACAACATAATTTGACTTTATACAGTTTTTACGTAACACTTTGTATATTTACCAATATTTTAAACGTATACAGACAATATAATTTTACAACATTTATAGAAACTTATTTTCTCTATCATCGACTATGATTCATCTCTATTTATCCATTTGTATAGATTATATACTAGTTTTTTTTATGATGAACAGAAAAATCAAATATGCGTCTCAAATTATCGTTTTATTCTGGATCAATTAGAAATACGTTCATTTTCTAAATTAAAAAAATTATGGATTTATTTTTACGAATAGGACCATTATTTTCGATTTATTTTATGCTTAAAATTTAGTGTTACATTTTTGAAAAAGTCAAATATTGGTTCTAAACAATGTACTCAAAATAGGGAATTTTCTAGTCTATATTATTCTTGTCTCCGCGATGTCCGCAGATCGTCCCTTCTCACACATTAAGTTCGTAGCGACCTTATCATAATAATCATTGACCGTAGTAACTCAGAATATCAAACTACCAGAATTTGCACTCCCCTTAAAAAGTACGCGCATTTTTAGTGCGCAGCGTAATCCGCCATCTTCTCTGGAAGAAAAATACTTCACGATAGTTGATGTTTAGTATTCGAGATTCGAGAGTTGTTCATTGTTTACTAACTATCAGGTGTTATTGACGTTTGTGTCGAGATTAACTTTTGTTTTGTAACTATTTATTCGCAGTGTAGGACTTGTGTTTAATACATACATATTTCATATTTTATTATTATTATTTATTATTATTTTATTTTTATTATTTTATTATTATTATTATTATTATTATTGGCAGGGAAGTACTCGACCGTACAACATAGGAAATAGTGCCTCAAAAACTCAGGTATGCGGTCTGTGACTGGAGTCAATAAAACTCTATTTATTCAAATCTCAATATTTCGTTGTTTATTAACAACATCAAAATTCAAACAGTCATCACAATTATTAAAAGTAACACATTAAAAGCAATTAAAAACATCTGACTTTCAGACAATGGTAAAAATTTTTAAATAAATTATTTGCTGAGATAACGTTAGAACAAGAATGCGTACAAATGTGCAAATCAGACAAGAAGAAAAACTTCGGAAAGTAAAAACAAGATATATATACAGGTTGATAAGTGCTACCAACCTGTATGTATATATATTGTCAATATAATCTTGTTTTTACTTTCTGAAGTTTTTCTTCTTGTCTGATTTGTACATTGGTACGCATTCTTGTTCTAACGTTATCTCAGCAAATATATTTAAAAATTTTTACCATTGTCTGAAAGTCAGATGTTTTTTAATTGCTTTTAATGTGTTACTTTTAATAATTGTGATGACTGTTTAAATTTCGATGTTGTCCGCTAATTTTACACGACTCTTTGTTGTAAGTAGTTTGACTTTTCATTATTTTATTGCATTATTGACCATTGTTTTTCTTTTTGATCAATTGTAGTAAACTCCTGAAGAAGTTGTTAATAAACAACGAAATATTGAGATTTGAATAAATAGAGTTTTATTGACTCCAGTCACAGACCGCATACCTAAGTTTTTGAGGCACTATTTCCTACATTATTATTATTATTATTTTATTATTATTTTTAGGTATTTATTTTAACGGCTCCTAGTTTTCATTCAATACCCCCCTGTCAACGTATACAATTTTTTCTCAATCCGACCGTGCGTTTCTTCCGCACAAAATGGCGTGAATAGCCTGAAGGTCACTGAATCTGTCTTAAAAAGATCAAAAGCGCCGACAAGGAGTGCAAATTCTGATAGTTTGATATTCAGTGGTAGTAGTATGATTACGTTCGAATTCTTGGAACGAATTATGATACCTGTAGGAACTGCATATGATAAAGTAGCTTTACAATTATACTACAGCCCAGGTAGCACGATGACGACACTTTTACGTCATAATTTGGTCATCGGTTACGTCCTTATAACTTTAAATATGACGTCTAAATGACGGTAGGATCACGTGATTATGTCACAGACCAGTCACGTGAAAATTAGACGTCTTATAGATGTGTTCAGAATGACGTTATTTCGCCGTCAGCTTTAGATATACAGGATGGGCCACTTAAAATGATGCACTAGAATTACGGCCAAGCTAAATAAAAATTTAAAAATCCGACCAGGTAAACTTATAGTGTTCGACGACGAGCACATTTTAATAACAATGTAAATTTTATAACCTTCACGATGACGTCACGCCGAAATCAATTTGCGTTTTATTAAATAGCACATGTATGTTTTCTGTCACTGTATTTAAAAAAAAAATAGTATTTCTAACACATCACAATCACTTATTAAATATTTTATCCAACTGTATTTGTAATAACAAAGAATGAAATTTGATTATTTAAATTTCGCGGTTTCGAAGTTTCAAGCTTAGTTGACCGAAATTTTACGTAACGCATGTTAATGTGTATGACATTTGTTAGATTTGACTTAAATCACTACATAATTCTGCCATTTGCTTATCTTAAAGTGTAACTTGCTAAATTTAAAATATGAAGTGTAAACTACGAAATTTAATAATAACTATTTGAATATAATTCCCATACAAGTACTATTTGCGCAAAAAAATGACAAAAATATTATGTTTATAAAAGTCAGGGAAGTAGTACCGTGCAGTATACAAGCTCATACCGCCAGCGGCAAATGTTTTTTTTGCCGATGCAGATTTAATGCAAGTTGATCAATGAGTCAAACACTCAGCATCAAATTATTGTTTCTGCATAAGTTAAACATTAAAATTTCCATGCTATCAGTATTGCAGTAAGTTTGTAAAACTATCAATTCAATCAATTGTAATGTAATTATTAAGCCAATCTAACAAACATTTTAGCTGAAATAAGGTTTCTAATAGGACTAAAAAAAGAATATACCGTCAAACATAATAAGACACTAGACAGAAAAGATACAAAACGAATAATTAATTTTGAATGTTTGTCAGTTGCCAAGTGACAGCCCAATTCAAATTTTGCGTTTTACGCAAATATGCATCAGGTAAATAACAATATTTGCGCGCTTCAAAATTTGAAATATTGGCGGCAATTTCAAAAAGTTGTTGATTTCATTTGTTATTAAAATCTATCATATTTTATACAGTTATACGTTAAAAAATCAGCTGTTTCAGAAATTTACAATAAAAATGGTGATGGATGAAATATAATCCACGTTTTTATTAAAATGTGCTTCCCTTAGAACTCTATAACTTTACCTGGTCCGATTTTAAATTTCTTATTTAGTTTGGCCATAATTTCAATGCATCATTTTAAGTGGCCCACCCTGTATATTGTTTACACAGTAATTACAGTAATCAATAAAAAAACTCGAAATACTTTAAAATATTTATTAAAATTAAACAAATTACCATTTCCATATATGCACATATAGAGAACTTTTCGCCATTCCCAGCTGGGCACACAATCTTAAGCTACACAGACATAACCTACAATTTTACCCACAATGTTGCATATCTCATTTCTTAAATAACAATATTTAACCATAGGTACTCACCTCTACGTTGGTCTCGTTACGTGAAAATGGACCAAATACAACACGATAAAACAAATTTAATCACTATTTGTTAATTTAGGTAGTGTTGAGGTACCGTTATCATAAACGAAAAGGTTGTAGAACACTTCCACGCTACTTCGAAACAAGCTTTGTTACCAAGCCGTTATATGATTGGATGGTGATCGATGACGGCGGGTAAATCAAAATTTTGTAATAGGTGCATATTAACGAAAACACTAAAATGCAGTTACAATTACAGTTATTTTTTTTACTGTGGAGGTTTGCGTTTTTTATTTCAATAATTAAATTTAACTAAACATTAATTGCAAAAATCAAAAAATTATTATTTTCAAATTTGAGCTGCAATACACATTGATTTAACCTTCAAACTTCGTAAATCAACCAAATGTGTTATGACGTCAAAAAGACGACATTATTTCGTGTAAAAAGTTTCGGCATTTTTTCGTCGCCAAAGTGACGTCCTTATACCGTAACATTTTGGTGATCTGACATCTTTTGGGAAAAATGCCCAATTAATACCGTCGATGTGACGTGACCGTGCTACCTGGGAGTGTGTTTTAATGTAATTATAACAAGCAAATATAATACAACATAACATATGTAAGATACGGAATATTTACTTTGTAATTTATTTTCTACGAAACCACTGGAAACGCTAAAATTCTTTGACTGAATCTAGAGCCTTAAGTTAGCAAGTTGGTGGTATTTTTATGTTGATAATAGTGGAAATGAAAAAACATTTCATTATCTAGATATTCACAAAAATACAATATTTTCTAAATGGGACTATTTATTGATATTCTTAAAGAAAACGAAAAACTATTATGACAGTGCCTACTATTGTGAAATCTAAAACTAATCGAATAAAAAGCGTCTGTATTTTACGATAATTGTCTAGATAGCATGCAAGAGTTGTACAAAATACTTCTTACCTGCCATTAAGGAGCAAAACCATTTGTATCGTTGTTTATTTTTTTTTCAGACACTTGTGTGTTTTAAAATTTATTCTGGAACATGGTATCTTCGACACAAACCGATCGATGACTAAACACGCTAAAAACAGTCAAGAAGAATAGTTGATTGATGATTCTACTTCTGCTATATTACTTTTGTATATGTATTTTTTAACGAATGCAGCGTTAACATTATAACAAACATAAAATTAACTAAATATTTATTTTATCTGTGGTATTTTCCAAACCTAATTATACTGATTAATTTACAAGGTTATTAATCGTGTGAATCATGTTGAAATTTTCATAATATACACTATACTTTAAATTTTAAATCATTTTTTTTAATTTCTAAACGATATTCGGAACAGAGTAAATACGTTCTATTGCTAGTAATCAAACCTACAAGAAGCTTATTATCTATCTTTATCTAATTGATAAAAAAATAACTTAATAATATAACAAATTTTCACGGATGGATTATTGTTAAGAGAATTATTGTTGTTTTTTTTTTTGTATACAAAGAAAGGTTTGTTTTAATTCGTGAAAACATAGGAATCCCATAGAAATATAAAATAAACACTTCAGATTTTAAACATAGCTTTCGCGATAGTCCCCTTCTTCAGGCAATTGAAAGCTTCTTCATATTCGGATAAACCGAAGGTCTTTATTCCGAGATTGTCATAATTTAAATATGTATCTGCAAAATAAAAGATAAACGCTACGTACTACGATTACGATCAAACTAACTTTTCGCCTAACGCTTCCAACAATCTCAGAGCCTTTGGAAACGTGAACGAATTTATTTTTACCGAAACAGTAATTGTCAACCCTTTTAAATATATCTCGTAAGGTGAGATGCTAAAACAAGATTAGAGTAACGAGAGTAACCGGTATCGAGAAACGATTATTCTTAACATATTCGAATCAATTCCTGAATGAATGAATGTTCTACGGTCTATATTCTATATAAAATAAAAACGATAACTAAATTTCCATTATTTTCATTTGTGTTGCATTTTTAACAATTGACGAATGCATTCGCTCACTTTAGAAAATTTATTGGCAAATGTATGTATGTGAGTGAATAAGCAAAGAATAAGGAGATATATTATTAAGGCGACATTTCGGCTGGCAAATGCAAGCAGTAAACGACGTTGCTTCATAGACAAATTTCTCCTTTATTGATAGATATATTAATCTGATTTTTTTTGTAGTCACAAAGAAACAATTATTATTGAACTCTACAGACTCCTTTTCTATGTTTTTCATTAGGGGATTCTTATAAAAAATTGCAAATATTGTTGAAATTAGACAATTTCAACATATTATTATTCAGTCTGTGGTAAAAAATAAAGCAAAATATTTCTGTACAGTTCTAGAACTGACTTTCATTTATTTTATAAAAAATACCCATAGCTCTAAAAAATTCTGTAATTGAGTAATACGTCTAAGAAAACACCTTGTACCGAACAATTTGCAAGGATCGCCGCCTAGACTTGTGGGGGAATACGCTCCCACTTAGGTCCTTCTCATTGGATTAGGCCAATTGCGTCTCTCTTTCGCGGCTGGAAAACACGGTGCTTGCGCGGTGAATAGTGCGGTTTTTTATATAGTCTGTCTAGTATTGAATATTATACGATGTTTGTGACAATTATTGTGTGGTTTGTTTATCGTTTTTTGGAATAATTTTTCTAGACAATGGATAATTTTACAACAGAAACAAAGACATTCGATAATCAATTTTTTTTGTTTTATTTTAATTTCCAATATCCATTGTTTCTTAGAGAGAGTTAATTTTTGTTTCTTGTGAATTAGAAAATACTGTTATTTTTTTAAATTTATATGCCTATTAGAGATTAATGTTTTGTTTTGTTTTGTTACCATATTTATAGAGAATTTGTTTTTGGTTTTGTATACTTTTTATTTAACGGAAAATATACATGTATGTTTTATTTACTTATATCACCCTTTTACTTACTCACTTTCATTGAAAAGAAAAAAAAACAAAACGGAACGATACAAAAGATTATACGAACCTGGTGACGTTCAAGCGGCCGACTTCTGCCAAATATGTTCTTTTACAAAAGAATCAAAAAAGAAAAAAGTATGCTTCATCCTAAACATTTTCTGTTTTACTCATACCGTAATTGAATATATTTGTTTCATTTTCAAGAATAAATTTATTATTATTTTTGTAGGACCTAACTGCACTATCTACGTTCCAGAATAAGAACGAGTGATTCAAATAGCGCGCCGAAAAGCTACTTATTTTTGAGCTCTTGCGCTGGCAAGTTCAATATTGAAAATAATGTATGCGATATCGGTCATATTTGTTTACTTTTTAGTATGCAAGTATAACCTCTCAACGTTTTGTATTTTTGTTCCATTATTATAACATTTTCCCGTTATACTTAAAATATTATGATATAATTATATGAGGAACAAAATTATTATATACATAATTATTTATGCACCTAAATTATTTTAAACTGCGTAAACTGAGTTTTGGCGCGGTATTTGAATCACTCCTTATTCTGGAACGAAGTATAAATAACTTATTATTTATTTTTCCTGATTTTTGAATCCATTCATAATCACCATAGAAATAATACTCTACACAGTGTGACATATGTTTTAACTTGCATTGTTAGGAAAACTTTTAACAAAAAAAGTACAGATTTATCACTCAGCCTTTTGAAGACATAAACAAAAACTAAAAATGAAACCTCTCAATATAACTAACTCTTAGGTGCAAGAAATTAATCTCTCTCTAAATTTATTTTAAAACGTTTTTCCTGCGTTTTTCTTAAATGTACATAGAAAACATCTAAATTATTCAAATCGACAATAGAAATATATTCGTAAAACAAATCTCGTTTTACATATTCGCTCGTTGACAGTGTTCTGGTTTGCAAGGGGAAACACGTGATGCATCTGTACTCCCCTATTCTCCGTTCGAATCTGAACATGCGGTCGGTCGAAATCTCGCCTTAATATCGAATGCCAAAAATGTTTAAATTTATAATCTTGCTATTTATATAGAGAATTTATCA
The DNA here is from genome assembly GCA_023690525.1 of Holotrichia oblita. Classification (NCBI taxonomy): domain Eukaryota; kingdom Metazoa; phylum Arthropoda; class Insecta; order Coleoptera; family Scarabaeidae; genus Holotrichia; species Holotrichia oblita. The sequence goes on from CM043023.1 coordinate 41,970,599, forward strand.
ACGTAATGTATTGCCGATTAAAATCAAAAAAGGTTAAGAATTAGAACAAATTTGATTAATTTTCTAAATAGATTTATTATTTTTATTGTTTGGATACAAAGTATGTATTATACATATAATTATTTAGAAGACAACAGGGCAATAATTTCGGAATTTGCTCTTCTTTTCGCGTAGTCCAAAGGCGTTAAACCATTCTCATCTTTCATATTCACGTTCGCATCATGTTCTAATAACCCAAGAACGATATCTGTTCTATCTCCTTGAACAGCATAGTGAAGAGCTGTTCGGCCATGCTCGTCTACTTGATCACAATTTGCATTAAAGTGAAGCAGAATGTATACTACCGAGTAATGACCTACTGTAGTTGCCAAATGAAGCGGCGTTAAGCCGAATTCATAAACGGCATTTGCATTCGCCAGATTGCGATAAATTTTCTGGGTAACCTCATAATTTCCAAGAACAAGAGAATACTTTCCACGCAATAGGAGTTGGACTATAAACCAATGGCCTGATTTTATCGCTTTATAAAGTAAGGTATTACCGCATATTTCGATATTCGATTGCGCTCCATACCTAAGTAGAATATTAACTATCTCTGGATTTCCTATCATTACAGCTGCATAAAGAGGTGTAAGAGCACTTTCGACCGTAAAATTAACATCTGCACCATAATCTAAAAGAATGCGGACAATGTTCGCATTGTTTTTATCAATTGCATATAATAAGGGTGTACCACCATCTTTATTTACACAATTGACTGTTGCATTGTATTTGAATAATACTTCAATAATATCTATATTTTCACGATCTACCGCGCAAATCAGTGGTGTGTCACCTTCTTTGTCCGACAGGTTTACGTCCGCTTCATTTTCTAATAAAAATTCTACAACGGATTTACCCATAATACTTTTTATAGCAGACACAAGAGCAATATTACCAGATTCATCCATACTATTTACACCCTGTCCATTTCTCGTTAATATTTCAATCATCGTCTTATTCCTGTATTTGGCAGCAACAGCAACAAGACTTTCTCTGTACGCAAAATATCCGAACAATTTTCGATCGATTTCTGGTTTGTTTAGTTCTAAAACGACATTAAGATACTTCATTTCATACGGGTTTGTAAAATTTCTGGCGTATCGTACCAGCTCGTTAATAAATTTGACATCGTTGCCGTCGCGTGTTATATCGATCTCATTGACTAAATTAATACTTTCCTGGTTTGTTATGGTTTGAAGAAGAGTCAGGACCACAGTGGGATAGGCTGGATCATCAATCGGACCAACAAAGCACATTTCGCTCAAATTCCATAGTAATGTGACATCAGCAATGTGTCCGATCTGTTTGGCTTTAGCCAGTAATGTACGGGTGCATGTTATGATATCCGCATTCGCTCCATATTCGAATAATAATCTAACCATATCTGCATGTCTTCTTCGGGCGATCACGTAGAGAGGTGTTACACCACACGCAGTTTTGAAGTTTGGATTGGCACCATTCTTCAGTAGCAGTTCCATAATTTTTATGTTTTCTATTGGTAGAACGGCCAAAATGTCTGTAAAATGCCACTCTTTCAAATTATTTGGATTTGCCCCATATAATAACAGTATTTCAACTATCATCCAATTCCGGGTATTTAAAGCCATCTCTAAAGGAGACAAACCATTCTTAACTTTAAAATTCACATCAGCGCCATATTGCAATAAAACTTTAACCATTTGTATGCGTCTGTCCAAAAATGCGGGTTTACTTAGTGACGAATCCAATCTACTTATAACACGTGAAACATCAATACGAAGTTCATAATATAAACGCTTCCGAAATATACCTTCCAATCCCAGATAATGTTGATATACATTATAATCATAACTATGTATCACTTCGTTTTGACATATTGCTCTTATAAGAGGAAGCTGATCATTGTGCGGAGAGTAATTCACCTTAGCACCGTGTTGCAGTAGTAACTCAATCATGTCTATATTCCAGCTTTCTACAGCACAACAAAGAGGAGTGCTACACAAATAAATTTTCTCAATGACGTAGTCATAATATTCGATCTCTTGGTCAATATTAATACCCGTTTTCAACAAGAGATGTATGATATCGATTCTTCGAGTATCTACGGTTTTAATAAAAGGAAAATAACTAACTACATCAGGATTACCGCTCAAGTATATAGATGATATTTCTTTTAGCGAATTAGCAATTGATAAGTACTCATCAAGAGGCATCCTACTTACATCGGAATTATAATCACAGCATGTTCTAAGAGCATTAAGTACATTCCTATAACTTACTTCCTCATTAAACATTGTTTTTGCATATTTTATTTTTGTTATATTTAGGTGTATTTCAGCTTCCAACAGCAGTGTTATCACTTCGGTATCCCCGAATTCTATAGCGTCGCAAAGCCAATCAGGCCCAAACTTCTTCATGTCCATTCCTTCAATCAACATCTTCGTAATATCTTTATTTCCCATCAGTAAACTTAACTGGAAAGTACTAAACTTAGAGGATTCTCTCTGTTCTAATTTACCTCCACCTTTCTTCAGTAATAAATTAATAATTTCAGTGTTCTGCTTTAAAACACTATAATACAACGGTGTACATCCGAAATAATCAACAACAGTAAGTTTGTCGCCCCGGTTAATGCAAGCCCTTACGACATTGACGTTGGAATAAATCACAGCCAGATGAAGCGGCCTGAGGCGTAATTCGTCTAATTCAAAGTATTTTGGTAATTTTCCGATGATGGCTTCTGAACTTACGCATAAATTACGAAATCTTATAAAGTCCTCATTTTCGAAATATCGAACAAAAAGCAAATCGGCCAGTATACTAGGGAGAATGTCCTCAATGGCTAGTCGATAAGAGTCGTAAACTACAGAGGAGTCAATATATGTTGTGAATGGCAAGGACGCATAAAAGCTCCAATACGTTTCATGAGTCACATGAAATTTAGGATACACCTTTGTAATAAACGATTTTGAAAAGTATTCGCAATAGTCAATCCATGTCCAATTCAGCAAGTTATCTCGTGAATACAAATCGTAACCTTCTTCTAGCATATAACGGATGACTGTTTCTAAGCACCTGTCGATATGGTGACTATAACGAGTTCCAATTATGTGGAGTACTGTCCGTCCGATGCCATCCGTTTGGAGTAAAATCTCCTTGTCATCTGCATATAACTTCTCTATTTGTTCAAAGCTTTCAACATTCCAATCACCTGCGTTCAAAACGGCTTTATGTAAAGGATACTGTTCGGAATATATATCCAATATATTATGACGCCTCTCCTCTACCATTAGTTCGTAAATGAATTTAGCGTCCTCCTTATTTGTTTCGGTTATAGTTTGAGTCAACCATTGAGCAGCAAAGAATTCTGCAAACGTATGGTGAACAAACACGGGATCTTCGTTCTCATCATACCATTTGATCATTCCCAACCTCGTGGCGTTGGTAAACTTCGCCCGGTCTTCTTGGGCAAGTTTTTGAGTGATATGATTATTACCCAATACTGATTTCAAAGCTAATCCCCAATGGAACCTCAAAATTTGTTTTCTCTCGAAATCATCAATATTATACTTAATTCGTCGTGAGTAGCGTTCAATTTCTGAGTCCACTATGCGATTATACAGACTCCACCTGTTTAGTTTCTGGAAATCTATTTCGGAATTTTGAATAATTTTTCGTAACATGTCCAAATAGAGAGGATTTGTTGCAAATTCTGCTGGCATCCCCCGCAGACTATCTTCATCAAGATTCCAATTTCTTATATACTGACCATTGTGTTCATTGCTGAGCGTTTCTATTCTTATAACTTTAATTGTCGCAAATTCATCGGTTAACAACTGAACAGTTAGTAATCGTGACCCGATAATTATTTTTTCTATGCAAGCTTCTTCATTCAGTTTTCTTATTAATTCCAATACCTGTTCTTTGCATGTCGATATTACTTCGTCGAACGAATCCAGAAGTACTACCAATCGCTTTTGATTTTTTCGTAATAAATTTAAAAAGTGGTCGTACAGAATAGGACCTTGTTTAGTCCATAAAAAACTTGATGGATCTTTTAGTAATCTTTGAAAATTGTCTCGCATATCGACTTGAAATTGAGCTAAATTACAGAACAGTAAGTAATATTGAGGATCACAGATTTGTATTAACGCTTGCAAAAACGTCGTTTTTCCTATTCCAGCTTCACCAACTACCGCACACATTTTCCCTTCCACGTCTTTGAAGAAATCCTTATCCGCAAAAACTGTTACTGAGAATTTTATAGTTGAATCAGTAGTTTCGTCACTCCCATACCTTCTTTTGTCTATAGTTTCTTTGCGCAAATATCTCCGCAGATACTTCGAGCAACTCAATCTTGTCACTTCTCCAATGATTGGTACCGCGTGGTGTTCGTTCCTGATGTACACACTATTTCCATATTGATCGATTTGGAAACTTTCCAAACCTTGGAAACCCTCATCCACTTTGTTTTCGTCAAATCGTCTTATCAACTTCAGTTTATCATTTTCCAGACGTAAGCCATAAATGTTATAATTCTTAAAGGCAATATTCCGTTTTACTTTGCCATAAACTTCACTACTTTGATCAAAAGAGCAATATACGCAAAAATTATCCCCGTGTGGGTCATAGTCTTCATCATTGCTCGCTTCTGGTTGCACGGTTTCGATTATGAACAGCGTGTAATTATAAGCTTCTAAGCAATCGCTACTCATATAGGCTTCTCGTGGTTCCATTAATTTAAGAAGATCCGAACCCACCACCACCACCATTAACAACTTCATATAGACAAATTGGTTGTTTTCCTTGCATTGAAACTAAGACCGATTGTAATAGCCGCTCAGCTGTTGTATCTCCTAAATTTTTAATGACGGTCAATCTATATCGTTTCATTTCATCATATCTCCTATCTGGATCTGAGTCGATTATAATATAATGCTGGTTTAAATTTAAGAAATCCTTTAATTGCGGAAGACTGTTATCACTTTTCAAAATGAGTGGTACTTTGCGACATCTCCAGAGATACACAAGTAATTCCTTCAAAGTTTCCGGTTTGTGGGATTTCGATGTAAATTTGGACTTCACCTCCTTAGTTAATTTTCCGTCGCCTTCCACACAGGTGTTCCATTGTTCAACGGTGATGATCCCGTCAATGTTGTCTAAAAGACAACTAAATAAACAAGTTTTGATATTTAATTCATTTTTGACGATAGTAGCATTGTGTGATAACGTTAGGTTATTCCATGCAACAGCCGATTCTTTCTGATATGGTACGATTTTCGTGGGCCTCACAATCGAATCCCACAGACGGATTCTTAACAATTCATGTTCGAAATCTGTCTTACTCAAACTTTCTCTTTTATTTTTAGTAAAACATTTATCCAGATAATCAATTACTGGTGAGGCATCGTTTAATGCCCACATTCCTTTGAGTTTATTTGCGATAGTGTTCGTATCATCTTGATTCAGGAATACATAAAAATCTTTGAAGAAATCTTGGTATTTTCTGGTTATCGCTTCATCTTCTGAAAGTAATTCGTAAACGTTCTTCTTCTTGATGATTAATTTTTCGTCTGTGAGTTTACGTTTTCTAATTTCTAATTTACCTTCTCGAAAAGGAACGGGTTGAGGTGGAAATTTCTTACAAGCAAAATACCAGAATTGAATATCGTCTTCACTAATTTTGCTGACTCGATTTCTTAAACATTCCCAACGTTTATTTTCTGTAATTCGCTTATATGCGTTCAAATAAATGTTTACGTCTAATTTGACTTTACCAGATTTAACTTGAACGAAGTACAAACGAAAAGCTTCCGAATCGTTGTATTGTACGGCCAACACTATATCGTCGAAGGGTTTAACTTCTTGTATTTCATAGAAGATGTGGTAATCCTGTACTGTTTCATCTTTCGATAATAATGATGCGAGGTAGGCGGTGACGCTGAGTTGATATTTGTATCCTTGACCGTAATCGGCCATTATGGTTTTGTTTCAGGTAATCTTTTTTTAGTTTCGGCTGCAAATATTAAGAGAACTATAAAGCGCATTCATGCATGCGTCTTACTAAATGTACTTACCTGAATATGTTAAACGGAACATGATGGCGAATCGTGATTTTCGTTTAAAGGCAACTTCGTAATCAGCTTGTGGTACACGTACCTCCTAAACAAGGACAAAAGAGAGTAAATGTCAAAATTGATGAAAATGTGATGTAGTACCGATAAGATGTAAACTGAAATGTGCTCTTTTGGGTTATTATCATTTTTTATTAGTATTGATCTGACATTGCAGCTTTCTATTGTAGTAAGTTGCACGCGATCAAAAAAAAATCGTATTGTTAAGGAATATGTACAGGGTGCTCCACTAAGAGAGGTAAGCGGCTGTATCTCGAAAAGTATTTGTCCTAGGTTCTGCAGGAAAAAATGTTGATAGTTAAAGTAGCCAAGAGAAATTTCTGGAAATTATTTTCAAGTTCCAGATTTTACCGCTAGGTGGCGTAACTGCTATGTTCAAATCTAAAATTCCTATTATCTCAGAAAATCGCAGAATAAGCTATAACTTTGATATCATCAATTGAAAGCTCACTCAATACCAGATAATTTTCTTTAGTGACATTTTTTCGTATCTGTCATAATAAGGGAGGGGAAAGTTCCGCGTCTAACCACCAGAGGGCGCAATCGAAAGTCAAATATTAAAAAGTACAATTTCTCCGAAAATTTCCACATTGAGGTATAATTTTGGTAATATCATTAGAAAACTGATAGGATTCTGCATCAATTTGGTGCAAGGCTCATTAGTGTACCGACCTTGATAAGAGTGGGGGAAGTCATTGAAAGTGTAATCATTTAAATCGCTGTAACTTCTAAAGGACTTATCCGATTGTAGTGGGAAAAAGCTTGTTTGGAAGAGGAAGGTAAGTATTTTTAACTGACGTATTAAATTGTACCCTACAGTTCTTTAATAAATTTCGTAGAGGGCGCAATTTGTCACAATTACAGTTGTTTTGATTTTATTCCAGGAACTTAAACCATACGGTATATTTTTGACATCATAAGCAAAAAGTAAATTAAATTTGCTACAAAAAACGTAAATTACGCAATTCGATGTCTTTATTCGTTCCAGAGTTATGGCGAAAAGACGACTTTTTAACCGTCTAATTTAAGAATTGATTGTTACTATGGTTTCTTAAGGTGTGTAGGTTGAATTAGTAATAAGGAATCTGCATTTATCATAGTCTGCGTCTCCCTTCACCCCCTATCTAGACTTAGCACTAATCCAAACTACGCAAAAGCAAAATTGGGAGCATGTTTAGAGGCCAACGGGCTATAACAACAATATCAAAATAATGATTGAAAACATTTTAAGAAACTTTTTAATAGAACGGTAAAAAAATCATGAACAACTTTTAAAAAACAATTGAAAAACTGTAAATATTCAAATTGACGGCCGTATTGTAAAACACAACTATTTATTGTACTTCTCGTATTAGAAACGGCTGTTTCGATTTCGGCTCGTGGAATCGAATTTATTGCAATTTCAATTCGGTGAATCATGTCCTCTCGGGTAGTTGGTCTCGTTTTGTAAACAATATCTTTTATTTTTCCCCACAAGTAAAAATCTAATATAGTTAAATCCGGTGATCTAGGTGGCCACGGAAACAAATTACCCCTTTCGATCCAGCGATTTGGGTATCTAACATTTAAGAAATCACGGACCCTTTGGAATAGTGTGAAGGACAAATTCTGTCTCCTAAAACACCATATCACAAATTTACACTCTATCTGTTTTGGTGATCCACTTCGCGCATCCAATGAGGATTTTTTCGCGACCAATAATGCATATTGTGCAAATTAACTCTGCCGCAGCTAGTAAAAGTAGCCTCATCGGTCCATAAAACTTGAGAAAGGAATCCAAGATTTTCATTACACATATATCTCAGCCAATAGCAATAGTCGAGCCACATGTCAAAATCAGTATCTGATAAAGCTTGGTGTAAAACTAGATGATAAGGATGCAGCTTAAAATCCCTTAAAATTCTGAACACAGAAGCAACACATACACCTAGTTCTGTGGAAATTTCCCTAATGCTTACGTGAGGCTCCGCTTCTACGTAAGCGAGAACATTTATAATATTGTTTTCATTTCTTATGGGACATCTTCTCATAGGAACTGGAATAGGTCGTACACGTCCTGTTTGTCCTAAACGTGTTGTCATTCGCCGAAATACTTTCCTGGTGTAGTGTCTTCGATCAGGATATATGATAGCGTATTCTCGTTCCGCAATAGCTGCATTTTGAAAACATTCAAAATACACGGCAAGCATGTCGTAAGGTGCGGCATTGGTATACGACATTTTTGAAGGATAGCACTAATTTCTGAATAGGTAAAATGAAAACCAAAACTAAACAATGAAAAAACACAACATCTATCAAAATTGAGTAAGTTGACAATTATTTCAATTTATTTATCTCCATAGAAACGAGCCGACTTTGTTCCGCAGCTAACTAGATTATTATTTTAAAGCACATCACATTAACTCTGGAACGAATAAACCATAGTAACAATCAATTCTTAAATTAGACGGTTAAAAAGTCGTCTTTTCGCCATAACTCTGGAACTAATAAAGACATCGAATTGCGTAATTTACGTTTTTTGTAGCAAATTTAATTTACTTTTCGCTTATGATGTCAAAAATATACCGTATGATTTAAGTTTCTGGAATAAAATCAAAAAAACTGTAATTGTGACAAATTGCGCCCCTAGGAAATTTATTAGGAACTGTAGGGTACAATTTAATACGTCAGTTAAAAATACTTACCTTCCTCTTCCAAACAAGCGTTTTCCCACTAAAATCGGATAAGTCCTTTAGAAGTTACAGCGATTTAAATGATTACACTTTCGATGACTTCCCCCACTCTTATCAAGGTCGGTACACTAATGAGCCTTACACCAAATTGATGCGGAATCTTATCAGCTTTCTAATGATATTACCAAAACTATACCTCAATGTGGAAATTTTCGGAGAAATTGAACTTTTTAATATTTGATTTTCGATTGCGCCCTCTGGTGGTGAGACGCGGAACTTAAAATTAATTTCCAGGATTTTCTCATAGCCACTTTTATCATGAAATATTTTTTCCCAACTTTCTATGTCCACTAGTATCTGAGATATAGCCAGTGGCCAGCCTTAATGAAACACGCTGTATAAGCTGGACCAGTTATTGTTACTTAAACGGTATCTTATATATATATTCCTCACTTCGGCGAGGTGAGGAGAGGCGTGGTCACACTCGTCAGCTTGACCAAGATTAACGTCAAGAATCTGAGCTAAATGATCCCCCAAATTCGGCTCCAGACGCATTTGTGAAAATTCCCGTAGGTTTATCTATTAAATTAATCATTTTATACGCATCCCAGATATCTAACATCAAATACCATAATAAAAATGTCGAAGTGCGGTGCGTGCTCCAAGAAAGTATCGCGATACGATGACTCTGTAATGTGCAATAAAGGCTGTGGCGAAACATTCCATTCCGTCTGTGTTGATGTTTCGGAAGAACAACTAACAACTCTCAAAACTACTGGTAACATCAGACAATGGGCTTGTGATTCTTGTGAAACTAATCCTAACCTACAAGTTGTGTCAAGCAATAAAAACTTGGAACCACCAAACAGTGAAATATACCAAGCGGTGAGTCTCCAACAAATTAACGACTTAATTGCAACGAAAATAAAATATGCAATAAATCAAATAACTGAAGAAACTATCAACCTACTTAAGAATGAAATCAGTAAATTACACATAAACAATTGCAACTTCCAAAAAGAAATCTGCAATTTAAAGTCTGAAGTACAAAGCTTACGTACAGAAAATCACAATCTGAAAAGGGGAACTTCTAACATAAAATTTTCCAGTCCATATCACACGCCGAAAGAGGTCTCTTCTCCTCAAGTTATATCCAAAGCAGAAAATATCAAGTGCGACGCACAAAAAAGTAAAGATGCAAAAAATGTAAACAAACCAAAAACTGTACATAATAACACAAATAACGGCGACACTGACAAAAACAAAAAAAGAATATGCTGCTGTCATAAAAGAAGCTGGAGAAAAAAGCAGTAAGAAAAATAACTCGTCGGAATTTGATGGATTTCAGACTGTATTTAACCGAAGAAAAAATAAAAAACCTAGAACGACAATTATGGGATCAAGCACAAGTACCAACTTAAAAGCGGTAATGAAGTACTCTTATCTGTATATCTCCAAACTGGATAAGGACACCACCGTAGAGGAGATCATAAAATATCTGGAAGGGAAAGATTTCTCTGATATCAAATGTGATAAAATGAATTCTAAAAAGGCCGGACATCTATTCCTCGTTCAGGCTGGGCGTTCCCCAGAACCGTCTACCTGAACTTAAGGATCCGAATGTCTGGCCCCTGGGAACCTATGTTAATAATTTTTTCTGGAAGATGAAGCCTCCAGCAGAGACAACATAGATGGCGGCCCTGATACCGATTCCTTTTCATTATACCATCAAAACGTGCAATGTATAACAACTGCGTATATGGGACTACAAGTTGAATTGGGACTCTTAGAAAATTGTAAATTTTCTTGTATCACTGAACACTGGCAAACGGAGGAAAATCTAAAAACTGTACATTTTCCTGGTTTCGATCTCAAGTCATTTTACTGTCGCAAAAATGGTGCCCATGGTGGATCTGCAATTTACATTTCGAACGATGTAACCGCTAGCGCGAATGTAGAAATTAATGAGCTGGCACGCGATTTTTATTTCGAATGCTGTGGAGTTGATACTTATTATGACAATTTTCACCTTATTGTTGTATGCATTTACAGATCCCCACTTGGTTGTTTTGAGGATTTTTGTGCTGCTTTTGAGATCCTACTTGATAGGATAACTGGAAGAAAACGTCCAGCAGTAATTGCTGGCGATTTCAACGTAAACTTGTTGGAAAAGGACAGTAAATGTGACCGGATCAAGGAAATCTTAGACTCGTTTGGGGCGAAAATCTTAATCTCGGAGCCAACTCGGGTGTCAAAGACTACTGAATCATGCTTAGATAATATATTTCTACTTGAAGCAGAACGTAATCGCGAACTTCATGTAACGAGTGTTGTAGTAAATGTGACCGGTTTTTCAGATCATAAAAATCAAATAGTATCATTGCTCTTGAGGAATGTGAAAAAAGCGCAACAATATAAACTGATACGGTCATTTAGTGAAAGTAATATAAATGAATTTTTACGTGATATATCTGAAGAAGATTGGTCGGAAGTGTATAGGACCAATAGAGACACTAATGAAAAATTTAATATTTTTTTGTCTGGGTTTCTGAGATATTTCAATGCTCATTTTCCAGTAAGAAAAATTCCGTTCAAATCTAACGGCGGTTGGAAGCCTTCTAAGGAAATTTTAGATCTTAGGAATACAATTAGTTCCTTACAGTTAATAAGCACCCGTGATACAGATTATAAACAAACTTACATATTTTATAAGACTATATATGACCAGGCAATTGTTGACTCGAAGCGCACCTACTATGACCATCAGCTACTGGCAGCAACCAACCCAAGTAGAGACATTTGGCGTATAATTCGTTCCCAAACTGGTGGAAGTACTGGTTCTACCTATCCTACTTGTTCTGACCTGAGAAATCTTGCTAACCAGTTTAACGATATTTTTTTATCCTCAGATAAAGTCACATCTAAAACGCAAAATCCGCATTTTAATTTAAATACAAACAATAATCCTTCTTCTTTTTTTTCAACCAACAGATGTAAATGAATTATCAGCAATAGCTAAATCCTTAAAGAACGGGAGATCGTCGGGTGCTGATGGTATTCCTAGTTGTTTTATAAAAAAAGCTATCCCAGTTTTGTGGAACCGCTTGCACATATCATAAATGATTCTTTATCGACTGGAATTTTTCCGGACCTACTTAAACAAGCTGTGGTTGTTCCAATCTACAAATCTGGCGATGTAGACAATCTCAAAAACTACAGACCCATTAGTCTACTAACAAGTTTTTCTAAATTATTTGAAAGAGTAGCATACAGTCGTTTGTTGAAGTTTCTTGATAAGTTTAATATCATAAATAAAAGTCAGCATGGTTTTATTAAAGGAAAAAATACGGATACTGCACTTTTCGAACTAACAAGCGGAATATTAACCGCTTTGGAAAACAGACAAATAACCTATGCTTACTTACTGGATTTGTCTAAAGCATTTGATAGTATAGACCATTCAATACTCTTACGGAAACTTGAACACTATGGTATAAGGGGTAATGCTTTAGCTTGGTTTTCCTCATACCTAAAAGATCGCCAACAAAAGGTGCACGTTAGAATCAAAAATAAGGCTGCTCTTTCAGATAACCTGATTCTAACAAAAGGCGTACCACAGGGAAGTATATTAGGGCCGTTACTTTTTATTGTCTATTTTAATGATATTTATAATCTTAAGCCGACCTCTACCATAAGTAACCTCTCAACAACAAATTACGCGGACGATACTACTCTATTAATAACTGGAAGTACTCTAGATGAAGCTATCGAATTAGGTAGCACTTATATAAACACGATTGAAGAATGGTTAACCATAAACAATCTCAAAATTAACCATGACAAGTCTAATGTAATATTCTTCAAATGTAACAAATCTCAAACTTTCCCAGATGTGGTGAATATTAATAACCGCGACTATTCAGTCCGCACTTGTGTTAGGCTGTTGGGCCTTACAGTCGATGAAACCCTAAAATGGAAAGACCATGTCAATGTGCTTTGCAAAAAGCTAAGTAACTACTGCTTCGCGATTCGTCGACTTAGGGATATAGTGAGTCCGCATGTCCTTCGCATTATGTATTATGGTTGCTGCTACTCGAACATAAAATATGGGATCGTTGTTTGGGGCGGCGGTAGTGACCTGAATAGAGTTTTTTTGGTACAGAAAAAGATCTTGCGTGTAATTAATAAACTTGAGTTCAATCAGTCCTGCAGAGGATTCTTCAAAATGAATAATATTTTAACTGTATATGGTATTTACATATTTGAATTACTGATGTTCTTATGGAAAAACAAAAATTTATTCGAAGATAGTGAATTACAACACGAGTATTCTACAAGGTTTAAAGCCGGCTACCGTTACCCCAAACATCGACTCACCTTAAGTGAGAATAATTTAGAATATAATTGCCTGAGGTACTATAATAAATTGCCATCACATATTAAAACTGTTGCGAACTTGTCTGTATTTAGAAAACACGTATATAGTTTATTACTGGAAATTGAGCCATATAATATAGAGGAATTCTTAACTTGGAATGTATGTATTTAAGCTTTGTTTTTTTCATTTGACATTTGCACTTTTTCTTTCTTGTGAACTTGAAATATTGCAATAAACGAAATAAATAAAAAAAAAAAAAAATAAAAAAAATCTAGATTCACAGATTTTTTCAAAACATCAATATTAATATCTCCTACTAGTACTGTATAGTCATACTTTTCGTATAATTCATGTAATGCTAGTGAAACATTCGTTAAAAATACATGTAATCTCCACATCTATTTGCTTTTATAATAATTATTAGGAATATAAAACAAAATAAGTTTGTATATAGGTAATTTTTAAAGAAAAATATAAAAAATGAAAATTTGTTGTGCTGTGTTATTATTTTTCTTTTCTTTTGTTCACAAATATATTTTATCTAGTTGCGTGTGTGTATTAATGTAGATAGTATTCGAGGAAGCGAATGGCGAAGATAAGAAACTTCGCTTGCGGTTATCAACAACGAAAAAAGCGGAAATGTTTTTCATACTAAACAAAATATGAGCAATTAACAATGATTATTGATTTACTAAATAAACCATTTTAAGACTGAAAATTCAAATTCTGACGAAGCTATATCTCCTTTTATCATTTCAATTTTAACCTAATTATTACTACTTTTACGGAGCTGTATAGCGAGCTTCTATTTTATAATAATTATTTAGCATAGCAATCATAATGTTTAATTCATTTTTTAAATAATAACGTAGTGGAAGAGAACATTGTTGCAACCATAGATGCGGTGTTCTGCTGCTGTGATCAATCATATTTAATAATAATAATAATAACACCCTTGGAATAGAAAAACAAGAGTACATGCACATGCAAAAATCAGTCCTGCTCGACACGTGCGCCATGCTCCGACGAATAATGGGGATTACATAAAGTTGCAAAGCCAGCCATCTTGCTACGGCCGATGACTGACAGCTAGCCAGATATAAGATCAAAAAGTCTGTGAAATCGAAAATAATAATAATAATAATGATAATATAATTGATGGTGAATTAATTCCTCGGGTATGCGGTCAAAAGAAAGAGAGGTCAAACTATTGACTTATTTATTAATTTCTCAATATTTCGCAGAATATTCCTGCTTCATCAGGAGAACTACAACGTTAAAAAACAACAGTGAATTATCAAAATAGAATAACAAACAATTGTACTTACTTAATACAAAGTGTAAGTTAAAACGGCAACGGTATGTAATAACTAGCAATACATTAACTACAAGAAAAATCAAACGGAAAAATTTAAATTTTCAAAATTGATTGACAACACCCAAAAAACATTTATACAAATATGTTAACAAAATTAAACATTTTTCCATAGTGATAATATAAAATATCCTTTACAGTAAATGTATGAAAAATAGTGAATTCGGCAGAATTAAATAACAGTCAATTAAAAGGTAAGAACTAAACAAATAAGATGAAAGAATAAGAAAATATAAAAATCAGTCAAAAAGTTTGTTCTACAAAGGAAATTTAAAATTAGGCTATTAGTTTTTATTTGATAAAATATTGCAGTAAATGGTACTTAGTTGATCGGTGTTAGATTTGTAATTAACACAGTATTTATGTTTACTAATGTTTACCATTCCTACGAAAAGTCTATTTTTATCATTATTATCAATATTTAAAATGGTCGTATTGTCAAAATCAAACTTATGGTTTCGCTCTTTAGAATGATTCGCTAAAGCACACGCTCTTTTACCTAGACGGCAATCACTTTTATGTTGGCTAACACGATGCTTCAGCCATTGGCAAGTTTGGCCAATGTAGCATCTGTCGCAATCCAAACAAGAAACTTTGTATACCGAATTAATTTTAAACGGGAGGGGAGTCTCATCTTTGATATGAGTAAAAATTCTTTTTATTATGATTTGATTGTACTTAGCTATTTTTAAATTAGGTAAATGACTAAAGATTTTAATAATATTATCACTAAGATTGGTAACATAAGGTAACCTACGGTAAACCAATTCTGAAGGAACATCATCATCTAACTGACCATCGTAAAAACCAGTGTTAAACACCAATCTCTGAACTAAACTCCTAGGATAACCATTATTTGAGAATATGTCAACAAGTTTATTTAAATTGGACTGTAGAAAAATCTCGTTAGAGATATGAGTGACACGATTCTTCATAGCTGTAATTGTGTTAAATTTTTGGTTCTTGGGATGGTTAGAAAAATAATTAAGATATCTGCCAGACGCAGTAGGTTTTTGATACCAATCCAAAATGACACTATTATCGACACCGCGGATAACTCTGGTATCAAGAAAGGGAACAGAATTATCATTGTTATCCTCATTTTCTAAGGTAAATTGTATGTGACTATTAAAACAATTAAAGGTGTCTAAGACCAATTTTGTCGAATGGAATGGAACGGAGCAAATAATGTCATCTACGTATTTGTGTATGAAAGGCATAGTAAACGGTAACTGTGGCAGGACCATATCAAGTAAATGGTCTATTACCAACAAGGCTAAAATAGGACTAATAGGAGATACCATCGGTGTACCAAATAATTGTTGATAGTGTTTATTATTAAACGAAAAATAAGTATTATTAAAAGTAAATTCTAGTAACTTCAGAAACGATGTTATCGAAAGCTCAGTGTTCGGAGAGATCAATTCCCATTTTTCCCTAATAATATTCGATACTAAATTTAGTGGTATATTCGTAAAAAGGGATACAACATCTAAAGAAATTAAAACGTAACCTGGCGATAGAACAACACCATTCATATCATTAACAAAAGTAAACGTGTCTTTTACATTATAGTCCGTTCTATCTGCTAATGATAATGTTAAAATATTAGATAAGAATTTTGATAAGTTATATGTACAGGAATTAATGGAACTAATTATGGGTCGTAGGGGGACATCTGGTTTATGTATTTTAGGTAAGCCATAAAATTTAGAAAACATAGAGTTGTATATCATAAGTTGTTTTGCCTATTCATCTGATAGGTCATCTGTATTTTTGATTTTTTTGATCAATTCGTTGTATCTACGTTGTATGATCTCAGTCGGGTTGCCGCGTATTTTTTCATAAGTATTTTGATCATCTAGTAAAATATTACATTTGTTTATATAGTCTATCTTATTTAAAGCTACCGTACATCCCCCCTTGTCAGCTTGAACTATATAAATTTCCAGCCGATCAGCTAGAAAACGTATAGTTCGAAAAAACAAATTATGATAAACAGAAGGCTTATCTACAATAGAATGTTGTTGGAAGTAGTAACAACATTAGTGACTCTTGCTCGTAAAATGTCTTTATCTTCAACCGGACAGACATTTATGATGTTCTCAACGTCAGCTAAAAATTTAACTAAATCAAAAGTATTCGACACAGGAGAGACTCCAAACTTAGGACCTAACGATAAGAAATCAGCTATGTCCGTCGGTATTTCAGTATTCGATAAATTTTTGAACCATTTACTATTATTTATAAAAGGTTTCTGCATTGAATTTGGAAATATTAATTTATTGAATTTAATATTTAAATTTGTACCGACTTTGTGACTGATTTTTTTAAAAGTAGACTGTAAGCTACTATTAAACTCTTCTATGATATGACCAGGAAGTAATCTACTAATATTAAATTTAATTGATTTTAAATTAGACTGTATTTGAAAAATTGAATCGCATGTAATTTTTATCTCAAAATTTAAAGTCTTATTACCCCACCTTAATAAAAATTGTTCTATTTTAGTTGAAAGTATCCCATTTGTGGTGACTACTAGTTTCTGTAACCCAAGGGTTCCTTCCCTTATGTGACATGGTAAAATGCGATTACTTCTGCAGCGCAATAAGAAGATCCTTCTACATACCAATCTTGCCAATTTGCTATTTTGATTAGACCATTGTTTTAACGTTGAAGTAGCTTGGTGACCAAACCTACTGTAGATATCTTGATAGAAACCCATCTTTAATGACAATTGAAAGAAGTACTCGACCGTTTAATATAAAGATAATATAATTGATTATTGAGGTGAAAAAGAAAGAGAGGTTGACTTATTTATTAATTTCTCAATATTTCGCAGAATATTCCTGCTTCATCAGGAGAACTACGAGTACAACGTTAAAACACAACAGTGAATTATCAAAATAGAATAACAAGTGTTAGCCAACATAAAAGTGATTGCCGTCTAGGTAAAAGAGCGTGTGCTTTAGCGAATCATTCTAAAGAGCGAAACCATAAGATTGATTTTGACAATACGACCATTTTAAATATTGATAATAGTTATAAAAATAGACTTTTCTTAGAAATGGTAAACATTAGTAAACATAAATACTGTGTTAATTACAAATCTGACACCGATCAACTAAGTACCATTTACTGCAATATTTTATCAAATAAAAACTAATAGCCTAATTTTAAATTTCCTTTGTAGAACAAACTTTTTGACTGATTTTTATATTTTTATTTATAACATTTTTTGATTGGAAGCGAATTCAAGATGGCTGCCATAAGAGATGAAAAGAAGTAACGACATAATGACCAGGTTGTATAAAATTTTCGAAATCTCTTCAGCTCACAAAGTAGATCATGTAAATTGGAACAACTTTTATTTGAAACACGTTTTTATTGCGACTACAATAAAGGACTTACAGGGCTGTTGCGGACATTTTGGGCCACCGCGATAGATAATACATGCGAAAAATAAATATTCGACGATCGAGTTGAAATTTTGCATACGGCGGTATTTAATAATTCTGAACAACTTTTTCTTATAACATTTTTCGATTGGAAGCGAATTTAAGATGGCTGCCATAAGAGATGAAAATAATTAACGACATAATGACCAGGCTGTATAAAATTTTCGAAATCTCTTCAGCTCACAAAGTAGATCATGTAAATTGGAACAACTTTTATTTGAAACACGTTTTTATTGCGACTACAATAAAGGACTTACAGGGCTGTTGCGGACATTTTGGGCCACCGCGATAGATAATACATGGGAAAAATAAATATTCGACGATCGAGTTGAAATTTTGCATACGGCGGTATTTAATAATTCTGAACAACTTTTTCTTATAACATTTTTCGATTGGAAGCGAATTTAAGATGGCTGCCATAAGAGATGAAAAGAATTAACGACATAATGACCAGGCTGTATAAAATTTTCGAAATCTCTTCAGCTCACAAAGTAGATCATGTAAATTGGAACAACTTTTATTTGAAACACTTTTTTATTGCGACTACAATAAAGGACTTACAGGGCTATTGCGGACATTTTGGGACACACTGTTATAGTGATACCTAAATTTTTTATTGAATCGACTGGTAACAGTCTATGGTTATTAACATAAATATTTAAATTATCTAATACTCTACTACGATCATTTTTCCTGCCAAGTGCTGATTTGCTAGGGTTAAGAAAAAGTGAATGTTGCTCCGCTTGCTGTGAAAGAGAGCTCAAGTCATTGTTCATCTGCATACATATATTATTAATATCAGAAGGATAACCGGAAAGATAAATTTGCGCATCATCTGCATAAAAATAAAGACAGCATTTTTTTACGAACGAACAGAAACCTGATATGTATATGGAAAACAAAAGCGGCCCAAGTATAGAACCCTGTGGCACTCCACTTTCCACTACCAAAGGTGACGAGACCTGATTACGTATTTTGACAGACTGTGTGCGGTTTGCCAGATAACTTCCTATTAATAGGCATGCGCTATCACTTAATCCTATATAATGTAAAATACTTAGCATTGTTTCATGATCAATTGTGTCAAACGCCCTGGTAAAATCCAAGGCAACCAACACCGTAACCATACCCAAGTCATTAGCTCGAACAATATCGTCAGTAATTTTTAGTAGAGCAGTTTCGCAGCTATATCCTGGCCTGAAACCAGACTGGGTAGCAGGTAACAAATTATGACTCTCAATACGGCAAGAAAAAGCTAGAAAATGTGAAGTTTGAGTTTATTTGTACAATTATAGGAGTATTATTTTCGATTTATTTTATACTTGAAATATTAATCCATGCTTCTATGATGTTACATTTTTGAAAAAGTCACATATTGTTTCTAAACAATGCACTGAAAAATAGGGAATTTTCTAAAGTCTATATTATTATAAATAAATTTAATTTTAAAACAGTGGCTCGATAGAAGCATAGTACTATGCTCTAGAAAAGAATTGTCGAAAACCGCATTCAAATATGTAAGTACATATGTGGAATATTTATGTTGTAATTTATTTTCTACGAAACCGCTGGAAACACTAAAATTCCTTGACTGCATGTAGAGCCTTAAGTTAGCAAGTTGGTGGTATTTTTTATGTTGATGATAGTGGAAATGAAAAAACATTTCATTATCGAGATATTCACAAAAATATAATATTTTCTATTGGACTATTTTTTGATATTCTTAAAGAAAACAAAAAACTATTATGATGGCTACTATTGTCAAATCTAAAACTAATCGAATAAAAAGCGCCTGTATTTTACGATAATTGTCTAGATAGCATGCAAGAGTTGAACAAAATACTTCTTACCTGCCATTAACGAGCAAAACCATTTGTATCGTTGTTTATTTTCTTTTCAGTAGACACTTCGATCGATGACTAAACACAGCAAAAAGAGTCGAGAAGAATAGTTGACCGATGATTCTACTTCTGCTATATTACTTTTGTATATGTATTTTTTAACGAATACAGCGTTAACATTATAACAAACATAAAATTAACCAAATATTCATTTTATCTGCGGTATTTTTTAAACCAACCTAATCATACTGATTAATTCACATGGTTCCTAATTGTGTGAATAATGTTCGAATTTTCATAATTTTAAATTATGTGTTTAAAAACATTACGCGTATACATATACACTATACTTTAAATCATTTTTTCTTAAATTTCTAAACGATATCCGGAACAGTAAATACGTTCTATTGCTATTAATCAAACCTACAAGAAGCTTATTATCTATCTATCTTTATCTAATTGATAACAAAATAACTTAATAATATACCAAATTCTCACGGATGGATTATTGTTAAGAGAATTATTGTTTTTTTTTTGTATATATAAAGAAAGATGGCTTAAAATATATCTTATTAGATTAGAGAGAATTAAACAAGAAACATTTTATAATAAATTTATTTTCATTCGCCAAAACATAAGAATCCCGCAAAAAATAAAAAATAAACACAGATTTTAAACATAGCTTTCCCGATAGTTCCCTTCTTCAGGCTATCGAGAGCTTCCCCGTATTCGGATAAACCAAAGGTCTGTATTCCGAGATTGTCTTAATTTAAATATCTGCAGAATAAAAGATAAACGCTACGTATACATACTACGATTACGATCAAACTAACCTTTCGCCTAACGCTTCCAACAATCCCAGAGCCTTTGGAAACGTGAACGGATTTATTTTTACCGAAATAATTGTCAACTAATTTAAATATATCTCGTAAGCTGAGACGCTAAAACAAGATTATAATGAAGGACGTAATTATGCCATAACTAATAAAAAGAGATACTTTATTTTGACATGCGGTGATGCAACTCCAAATATACACAATTTCCCTCCATAATTCAACAGGCTCAAAGCGTTTTCGATTGCCGGACCGAATCCGCTACAATCTATGATCAGATCGTATAGGACGTCCTTCCCTTGCCTTTCCTTGAGTTCATCTGGTGTTATCGCGTCGTAACCGGTATCTAGAAACAATTAGTTTTAACATATTCGAATAAATTCCTGAATTAATGAATCAATCACTTAATTTAGCAAGTTGGCTTCTGCAATGCGGATTCGGTTCTGATATTGTAACCTTGCGATGCCCTCGTAGTGGAATATTTTTACCTATCGATATCAAAGAAATCCTATCCCAATAGGCCAAACAAGACAGCGGTTTACATAAAGCGGCTACCGTAAAGATAAAATACGACTTAGGGAGAACAGTGTCGGTGAGCGAGATCGTTCCTTTACCTTGTTCCAACTAGATATAATGAGTGAGCATGTGAAAGGTTACCTCCAGCTGTTCTAATCGTGTGTCTTAAGCTTCAATCTCATCATTGACACATACAGGGTGAGGCATTAGTGCGTCAAAGCTCAATATATCCCTTAATATTGAAGATATCAAAAAAATTTATGTACAAGAATCCTAGACAGTCTTAAGCTACACATTTTAAAATTAATTTCATATATACAGGGTGTTTCATATCGCTAGGGTGAACCAAACATACATTTTCTTAAATGGAACACACTATATATTATTTCAAATTTGGATTAAGCCCATCCTCCTCGTTCTTTCAATATAAGGTTTCATTGCGTTATACCGAGTATTTCAGAAGTTATGGTCAATTTGGTGTGAAAATCGTGACGTATTTAACGTCCTGTGTATTACATACGAAACAGCTTGAAATTATTTTTTTACTGGAGTAACTTTTTTATACTTCTACACTTTTATAACGAAGTGGTGATTTCCCAATATTACGAAAACTGTGTACAGGGCGATTCAGAACACAAATGCATTATTTTCTAATTTTTTTTTAATGGAACACCCTGTATTTTATATTAAGAAAGGGAAGAATACTTGGTATACTTTCATTTTCATTAACCATTCCCTATATCTAAAATGGTTAGTTTCTGAGATATTTAATGATTTTTAAAGAAATGTGAGCATTTTGGCAATAATTGGAATGTAATACATTAGCCATGATAAAGTGACATTAGGAAAATGCTAAATCATTAATTAAAATAATCTTATTAAATTTAACTACAAAATAAAAACCTTATACCGATAATTAATATTTTACCATTTTAGCTAAAGTTTAAATACAACAAGGTTCACAATGAATGCTCAAAATGTCCTCCAAAAACATCAATACAACACTGCAGCCGTCTTTCGAATGATCGACTTACATTTCTTAACATTTCTATATTAATGCTATGGAACGCTTGTCTTATTCTATTCTTCATATCATCTTGCGTAGTTGCCGGTGTATTATACACAAAGTCTTTTACATAACCCCACATGAAAAAGTCAATTTTAGTTAGCTCTGGGGATCGGGCTAGTTGGTCCTCCTCTTCCTATCCACCTTCCAGGAAAATGTGTATTTAAATAAATATGAATCGGTCTAGTGTGATGTGCCGGAGCCCCGACATGTAAATACCACATATTTTGACGAATATTGATGGGAACATTTTCCAGCAATAATGGTAAATGGTTTTCTAAGAAGTCTAAATAAACCTGACCATTCACTCGGCCTGTGAAAAAATGTGGTCCAATTACGTAGTCGCCAATTATTCCACCCCATACATTCAAAGACCACCTATTTTGACTATAATTTCCTAGAAAATAGGGATTACTTGCAGGATAATAATGAAAATTATGGCGATTTACATTTCCATTTTTATGAAATGTAGCTTCATCTCCAAAAAGAACAAAATCTCTTTGGTTGCGGGTTTGTTGTTGAGCCCATTCGCAAAAAGCAACTCTACGGGCCAAGTCATCGTCGAGTAACTCTTGATCCAATCGCATACGATATGGATGAAATTTATTTTTACAGAGTATTCTTCGGACAGCCTTTTGACTAATATCTTGTTGCCGCGAGATTTCTCTGGTACTAATATGTGGATTGTCCGTAACTGCAAGAACCACATTGAATTCCTTTTCCTCGGTAACAACAGTTTTCGCTCTTTCATGTTTTTCATATATTACAGAACCTGTCCGATTAAAGCGATCCATTAACATTTCCAGCGTTATTGTTTCAGATTGTCGTCGGGCAGGATATCTCTCCTGGTAAATTCGTTTAGCAAGTAGACAATTTTTCATGCACTTTCCTAGTACGCATATCATGTATTTGCAAAATCTAACATACTATATTAACAAATA
Source organism: Holotrichia oblita (assembly GCA_023690525.1). Taxonomy (NCBI): domain Eukaryota; kingdom Metazoa; phylum Arthropoda; class Insecta; order Coleoptera; family Scarabaeidae; genus Holotrichia; species Holotrichia oblita. The sequence continues at coordinate 41,993,834 of CM043023.1, forward strand.
AAACTAGTTGATTAACTGATAAATAATATGATTCAGACTTTTCTAATGTCACTTTTTCATGGCTAATGTATTATATTCCAATTATTGCCAAAATGATCACATTTCTTTAAAAATCATTAAATATCTCAGAAACTAAGCATTTTAGATATAGGGAATGGTTAATGAAAATGAAAGTATATCAAGTATTCTTCGCTTTCTTAATATAAAATACAGGGTGTTCCATTTAAAAAAAATTAGAAAATAATGCATTTGTGTTTTGAATCGCCCTGTACACAGATTTCGTAATATTGGGAAAGCACCACTTCGTTATAAAAGTGTAACAGTATAAAAAAGTTATTCCAGTAAAAAAATAATTTCAAGCTGTTTCGTATGGAATACACAGGACGTTAAATACGCAACGATTTTCACACAAAATTGACCATAACTTCTGAAATACTCGGTATAACTGAATAAAACCTGATATTGAAAGAACGGGGAAGATGGGCTTAATCCAAATTTGAAATAATATATAGTGTGTTCCATTTAAGAAAATGTATGTTTGGTTCACTCTAGCGATATGAAACATCCTGTATATATGAAATTAATTTTAAAATGTGTAGCTTAAGACTGTCTATGATTCTTGTACATAAAGTTTTTTGATATCTTCAATAATAAGGGATATTTTGAGCTTTGACGCACTAATGCCTCACCCTGTATATATGTACAGTGGTCAGCTTTTAAATCGACACCACCGCAAGCTATCGTCGACCTTATCTACTAGTAATAATATCTACTATAAATCCTACATTGCTATTAAGGTTTAGGAAATGCCGCCGTAACGGTATCGATTATGCTGCTGTCCACTGTACATTCATATTTAATTGTCTATTTGCGTTCCACAAAAATGCATGCTGTATGTTTAACTTTTCAGCTTTACGATATGGTAATGGATAAAGTGGAAAATCTAGCACTGAAGTTGGAGGATACAATTTATGTTCATATCGATCGAAGGATATGTAATTATTATCAAAAATATATCATTATGAAAATATAGGTACAGAAAAGTTAATAATGTTAAATCAAAAATTCAAACCTCCTGTAACCTCCATAATTTAAATGATATTATTGTAGCCGCAACTGATGTATTTCATATTTGGATTTGGACGACATAATATATACAGATCGTTGCATCGCAAGTGCCGTCGAAATATTAGCTTTGTTTTTGCAGCCATTTCCAACGGTTGGAAGTATCAGGAGCATGCCCATTACAATAAAAGCGTTCGGTTTTATTGTAATGCGCATGCTCCTGATACTTCCAACCACTTCCAACCGTTGGAAACGGCTGCAAAAACACAGCTATTATATCGATAGTTGAACGGTATGTCTTAGTTAAGTCCATATGCCGCGCCGGCGCCGATACATGTTGCAGATAATACGTATGAATATTTGGATATTTGCAGTCTCCAGTTAGGCATTGTAGAAGGTAGTTGTCTCATATGTTCTAGCGCTTTACGATATTTTATTACATTTTCATTTTTTTATTATTCTTGTTGAAACAATATTCTTTTCATTTGCATTTTCTTATTATATCCTAATCTGTTAATCGTCTCATTCTTCAAGCATTTTTGCTAAACATATTCGTTTAGTTAGTGTTTTGTCGTCGTTTCTATTATAAGTTTTCTGCAGAGTTTAGTGTAAGATACATACATAAGTATTTATTTAGTTTGTTATTTTGGTATTTATATGTTATAAAAATAATGGATGTTTATAATTTAGTTCAATGAAAACAAACTATTAAGTAGTATCATCAGGAAATACCCTGAAGGCAAATAATAGAGCGCTTTTATGAGAATTATCAATCACGACCCTCTCTAAAAACAATTCAGCGAATAATAAATAATTTTGAAAGATTGGGCTGTATTATGCCGAACAAGCACAAACGTAATAGGCAGCCATCTGTTCGCCAAGACAAAAGAAATCTTTTAATTTATGCCAGTGTCGAACAGAACCCGAAAATATCTTCACTGGGTATTAGTGAGCAGCTGGATATTTCTAAAAGCACAGTATGCCGTGTTTTAAAGAAAAATAAATACCATGCCTACAGATTACAGAAAACAAATGAAATATTTCCCGAAGATGAAGAACAGAGAATGGAATTTTGCGAAAATATGGTGCATATTTGCAATCAAAACGCAAATATATTATTTACGGATGAAAGTACTTTCCCGTTGCACGGAAGACATAATCCCGCTGTAACTCGACACTGGGCAAGAGAAAACCCGCACCTAACATACAATGCTAGAACTCAGTATCCCCAAAAATTAAACGTTTGGGCGGGATTACTTGGAGAGAGATCTTAACTTGCTCCAGAATCGAATTATCCCACGCCTCCACGAATTGGCGCTCAACTTGGATAACATATGGTTTCAACAGGATGGGTGTCCCGCTCGTAATAGTAGAGTTGTACGGGAATATCTTCATAATGTATTTCCAAACCGTGTTCTAAGTACCTGGGGAACTATTCGCTGGCCACCTAGATCACCGGATCTCTCCCCTAATGACTTTTTCTTATGGGGATACATGGAAACTAAGTGTTACGGTCCAATTGTTTTATTGAACCTAGCTGCTGGAGAAATACTACTAGTGTAAGGGTTTTTCACAATAAACGAGTGAGTTTATTTTAATACATATATTTTAATAAAGAAATAAAAATAAAACATAACTTCCAGTTCTTTGTACATGAAAGACACAAAATAATAATTCTCATATAATGTATAAGCATATAAAATAATATTTACAAATAATGTCTCTCTTTCCTGCGTGTTGAACGCTATTTGAAATGTGTACTTTATGTACTTGTTGTATTTAACGAGCCAAAAGGATATATTTATCGGAGCGATTCCTGAACTAGGGAGAAAGTGAATAATCAGTTCAATAGTTTATCACTACCGCGTAAAACACGATACAACTCAAAACTACGTCCAGGAATATCGAATTTCTCGTATATATTTTCATATGCGTCTATTTGCGCCTTTTACTATGCTCCATCCACTGACCCCTTATAATAGTGACGATTCCACGAACCACGGTTCGTGCGCTGAAAGCAATGAATCCGACGAGCACACACTCGTATGCGTATCGCGATCAGCGCAGGCAAGTCCGTGGGCGGCTATACCATTAACAAACCGCGCAAAGTCAAATAGCACGTCATCTCTGTAATACGGGTTGGCGCGCGCTTCTTTTCATCGCTACGACGTAGTTTCGGATTTACCTCCGAAGCTTAGCATTTTTGGAATTATATCCTATCGGTGGCTCTTGTTTCTATTAATTCGTTATCATGATTTTGCTTATTTATATTATATTACATTAAGCGTGAGATTTAGACATATTAATTTAATAAAATACGGAATATATAGCAAATATAGGTAAAATAAAAGAATGCTTGTTTTAAATGTCTTTGAGTCCTTAACATGCCGCCGCCCTTGAAGGCACCGGCTTCAACACAGGGAACACTCGCGCACTTATTACAGTCTTTGAACAGTCCATACATTACAAACGCGAACAAAACACTAAATTCTCTTCTTCACTCGTTGGTGTGGTGGGGCTGTAGCTGCTTGGTGACACGAAGTCAAGATGCTGATGTTGGGGTGTTGACATCAATCTGTATAGAAAGGTAATGGGCACAGCTTTGTAGCGGGCCGCTGCATTGTTCCCTTGGGTGTGTGTACAGTAGCAGTACGTATAACCTCGTCCTTTCCTGGAAAGACTTCGACAATGCGTCCCATGGTCCAGTAACTGGGGGCGATGTGGTCCTCACGTATGATGACAAGATTGCCGGGACTCAGGCCACTGTTCTGGTTCGATTTCCATTTGTTTCGCCTTTGAAGTTGATTCAAATATTCTCGTTGCCATCTCTTCCAAAAGTGTCCTCGGATGAATTGGATATGTTGCCATCAGTAAGGAAGTGAGAAGGTGTGAGAAATGTTAAATCATTGGGATCATTTGATATCGGAGTAATGGGTCGAGAATTAAGAATGCCTTCGATTTGTACCAATAAAGTGTACATTTCTTCGTAATTTAATGATGCTTTTCCAATTACTTTTGTTAAATGTAATTTGACAGATTTAACTGCTGCTTCCCAAAGGCCACCAAAATGTGGAGATCTAGGTGGAATAAAGTGCCATTGTATATCGTTGTCAGCCATATATGCTTTAACGCATTCAGAATCAGTTATCTGGCCTTTCAATTGTTTAATCAATTTCTTTAGTTCAGCGTTCGCACCAATGAATTGGGTGCCATTATCAGAGTATATATTAGAAATTTTGCCTCGTCTGGCTATAAATCTTTTTAATGCTGCCATAAATGCCTCTGTTGACAAATTTCCTACCAACTCTACGTGTACTGCTTTTGTAGTAAAGCATACAAAAATTGCACCATATGATTTTGCAAGATTATGCTTTCTTTTCATGCTATCTCTAATATAAATTGGGCCAAAATAGTCAATACCAACATTCTCAAAAGCCTTTGCTGAAGTGACTCTTTGTGCTGGTAAGTCACCCATCATATATTGTATATTGGTAGGTTTCGCTTTAAAGCATGTTATACATGTTCTTATTACTCCCTTAACGGAATTTCTTAAGGAAATGGGCCAATATTTTCCTCGTACAGCAGCTATAGTTTGTTGAGTGCCTGCATGCAACTGGTTAATATGTTCGCTTAGAATTATTAATTTTGTAAGAGCATGCTTGGCAGGAAGCAATATTTGATGCTTCTGTGAGTATGGTATGTTGGAATGCCTTAGTCGGCCCCCAACTCTCATTAGACCTTGTTCATCTATAAATGGAGCTAAGCATAGTAGATTGCTTTTAGCATCTAGATCGCATTTATTTTTCAGCTGCTTATACTCTTTATTAAAGCCTGTCCGCTGGGCTAATACAATCAAGGAAGTAAGTGCATGATTTAGCTCAGCTGAGGTGAGATAACCTGTCTCAACCTTTGTGGTTGTTTTCTTTATTCGAGCTTCTATATTATTTTTGAATCTTATGCAGTAAGCCACAACTCGTTTTAATCTATGCAGGTTTGAATATCTCTCAAATATGTCAAATGTGTTTTCGTTGCATGTGCTTACTGTCATTGTCTTGACTTCCGGTAGATTCTCTAATGTTATGCATTCGGCATGATGCCAAGTTATTTGAAGGACGTTTCAGGAATTCAGGTCCATGCCACCATAAGCTTGTCTGCATTAAAGTAGAAGGGGAACTTCCTCTGGAAACTAAGTCCGCAGGATTGTCTTTTGTATTGATATGATGCCAGTTGGAAACATCTGTCAGCTCTTGTATTTCAGCAACTCTGTTGGCTACGAACGTTTTGAAAGCCTTTCCTGATTGTATCCATGATAGGACGATTGACGAATCTGTCCAATAATATATTTTGCTAAAGTTCATTGACAAGCATGGAATTAATTTGGATATTAATTGTGCCAATAGCACCGCTCCGCATAGTTCCAACCTCGGTATCGTTACTGGTTTAATTGGAGCAATACGGGATTTGGCACAGAGCAAATTGCAGGAAATGTTACCATTTATATCTGTAGCTCTTATATAGATACAGGCTCCATATCCTTTCTCACTGGCATCAGAAAAGCCGTGTAATTCAAAATGTTTCGGTTGCTTTATTGAAATAATATTCCTCGGAATGTTTACATCATTTAGCTCATTTATTTCTTGTATATAAGATGACCATGTGGCTTGTATATTGAAGGGGAGTGACTCATCCCAATCGAGTTTTAGTTTCCAAATTTCTTGCATTAGCATTTTTGCTCGAACTGTGAATGGACTAACAAGACCCAGCGGATCGAATATTTTAGATATATGAGACAATACTTGTCTTTTAGTAATGGTCTTCAAAGTGGGCACTGGCGTTAATGCATACTGCAATGTATCCGTGGAAGTATTCCACTGTAATCCAAGAGTGTTAACACCCTCACCTTTGTCCAAGTCTAATACCGTAGAACCACTGCAAGAAATTGGTATGTGTTGTAATAACTCTGGTTTGTTTGATGCCCATTTTCTCAATTCAAATTTTCCCTTCGTTAGAATATCTGTAACTTCTGTAATTATTCGTTGTGCTTCAATTTTGCTGTTTGTGCCAGTTAAAAGATCATCTACGTAGAAGTCCCTTAATATTACTTGAACTCCAAGTGATTCCGACTTTTTCGTTGCAACTGCTGTTTGCTGCAGAGTTTTGATTGCCATATAAGAAGCGGAAGCTGTTCCGTAAGTTACTGTTGTCAACTCGAAAGTTTGGACTACGTCTTTGTCGGATTCCCGCCATAATATTCGTTGATAGGGCATGCAAGTTTCATGTATACGTACTTGACGATACATTTTAGCTATGTCAGCTGTTACAACATATTTGTGTGTTCTGAATCTGCACACTATATCAAATAAATCTGGTTGCAATTTAGGTCCTACCATTAAGGTGTCATTCAGAGATAATCCAGTTGTGGTTTTTGCAGACCCATCAAAAACTACTCGTACTTTTGTTGTTAGGCTATTTTCTTTAGTCACTGCGTGGTGTGGTAAATAAAAATGTCCCTTGTTATTATCAGGCTGCATGACTGGTCTCATGTGTCCCAAGTCTAAGTATTCTTTCATGAAAGATATATATTCTCCTCTTAGTTCAGTATTTTTGCTCAACTTTCTTTCTAAGGAATATAGTCTTTTCAAAGCTTGATTATAGGATTCTCCTAAACCATTTATATTATCTTTGAATGGCAAGGCTACTACGAATCGTCCATCATTGTCTCTTTGGACAGTATCGGAAAAATGTTTTTCGCAGTGTTTCTCTTCTTGGGAATATGTTAGCTTATTGGGCAAAGTTTCTATTTCCCAAAATTTGCATATGTTTTTATTTAGATTTTGCAATGTGCTAGAATTACATAAAGTAACATTCGTGGAAATCTGTGGTGCAATTGTTTTGCCAGAAACTACCCATCCAAGTAATGTCTTTTGTAAACATAGTCCACTTGCAGCAAGATTTATCTGACCTATGCATAGTAATTTGTAAAATAATTCAACTCCTAACAGCATGTCTACTTCCTTTGAAATATGGAATTCTGGATCAGCTAGTTTAAGGTTCTTCGGTATATGAATTTCCTTTTGTGATATCGAAATAGGTGGTAAACACTCTGATATTTTTTCCAGAATGAGACAATTTATATCGGCCTGAAAAGCAGTGCATCTAGATTTCATTGACACGTCTACTGAATGCGTGATATGAGTTTTGGCTTGGGTAATGCCTGTTAGAGCTAGATTGATTTGGTTTTGTTTTAAACCGAGATAATTGGCCATTTTGTATGTAATTAAATTGGACTGCGATCCACAGTCTAACAAAACTCTGCACTTTCTTTTGCGTCCATTTTTGTCCCTAATCTCTATTATTGCTGTAGATAGAAGGACAATTGAAGTGTTAATATTACAACTATGACTTGCTGTTGTAGACTGCGGCGTCCCAGTTGAACTGGACTTGCTCTCTTTGCTGATATGCAATAGCGAATGATGCCTTTTGTGACAAATGTTACAATTCCATTTGACTGTACATTGATTGGTGATATGATTGCCTTTCAAGCAATTTAAACAGAGTCGCTTCGTTTGAGCTTCACTGACTCTTTTGGGTATTTCGAATGCAAGAAATTTCCTGCAATCAAAAATCATATGGTTGCTCATATTGCAATAAGTACATGAAAGATTTCCAGATGCCTTATTATTTGTTACAACATTCGTTGCTGCACTTTGCTTGTATGTTTTGGCGACTTCTTTGGTTTGCATTTTTGCGATTTTGAATATGGTTTCTAACGTTTGGCATTTTTGGGTTAAGAAATCTATTAATTCTTGTAATGTCGGTATCTCCGTAGATTCTATCTTCGTTTCCCAATCTTTGATTGTCTGCGAATCAAGTTTCTTTGTGATAATTACCACTAATAAGTCGTCCCAATGATTGGTTGGACGTTTCAGAGCTGTTAAAGCTCTTATATGCTTTAGTGCACCGTCTAATATTTGACGTAGCGTGATTGCATTTTCTTTTGTTGCTATGGGCAGTTCGAATATTGCATTGATATGCTTTTGCACTATTATTCTCTGGTTACTATATCTTTCTGATAGCATTTTCCAAGCAGTGCCGTAATTGTCAGCAGATATTTCAAGAGAATCCAGTATATTCATTGCTTCTCCCTTTAAGCATGCCTTTAAATAATGAAATTTTTGTACAAGTGGTACATTGGTATTGCTATGTATAAGCGAATTGAATGTATCGTAAAATGACAGCCACTCCTCATATGCACCCGAAAACTTAGGCAATTCGATTCTAGGCAACTTAACAATTTCCGTGGAAATATCACCTTTTCCTGTGTATTGCACTTGTGGGACTGTCATAATTTTATTAAAACGGGATAGAAGGTCGAAGTATTTATCTTCAAACTCTTCCCGCTCATTTGTAAGCAAGTCAGATTCATCTACTCGCTCTAATTTGTCTTGAATTCTATTAAATTCATCCAACATGGGCACTAATTTTTCGCAACGATCCTTCAGTTGACCCGGCTGCGGGGCTGTGTCGTGCTTATCAAGAAATTTACTCACTCTTGTTAAGGAAGCCTTTATTTGACCCCTTTGTATTTTTAGCTCGGCTGCTTGAGCTTTTATTTCGGCTGCTTGCTCGGCCATTTTATCTTGGACAATATGTATATAAATATGCCCTATATGTACGTGTCGTACTTTACTTGGACTAATCTGTCCTGAACAAAATTTCTTTTTTGCTCTCGTGGTCTATTCTGACCGTTTAATTTATTCCTCTTAACACTAGCAGTAAGATCCGGCTCGAAGGACCAAATGTTACGGTCCAATTGTTTTATTGAACCTAGCTGCTGGAGAAATACTACTAGTGTAAGGGTTTTTCACAATAAACGAGTGAGTTTATTGTGAAAAACCCTTACACTAGTAGTATTTCTCCAGCAGCTAGGTTCAATAAAACAATTGGACCGTAACACTTAGTTTTGATTACGTATTTTGACAGACTGTGTGCGGTTTGCCAGATAACTTCCTATTAATAGGCATGCGCTATCACTTAATCCTATATAATGTAAAATACTTAGCATTGTTTCATGATCAATTGTGTCAAACGCCCTGGTAAAATCCAAGGCAACCAACACCGTAACCATACCCAAGTCATTAGCTCGAACAATATCGTCAGTAATTTTTAGTAGAGCAGTTTCGCAGCTATATCCTGGCCTGAAACCAGACTGGGTAGCAGGTAACAAATTATGACTCTCAATACGGCAAGAAAAAGCTAGAAAATGTGAAGTTTGAGTTTATTTGTACAATTATAGGAGTATTATTTTCGATTTATTTTATACTTGAAATATTAATCCATGCTTCTATGATGTTACATTTTTGAAAAAGTCACATATTGTTTCTAAACAATGCACTGAAAAATAGGGAATTTTCTAAAGTCTATATTATTATAAATAAATTTAATTTTAAAACAGTGGCTCGATAGAAGCATAGTACTATGCTCTAGAAAAGAATTGTCGAAAACCGCATTCAAATATGTAAGTACATATGTGGAATATTTATGTTGTAATTTATTTTCTACGAAACCGCTGGAAACACTAAAATTCCTTGACTGCATGTAGAGCCTTAAGTTAGCAAGTTGGTGGTATTTTTTATGTTGATGATAGTGGAAATGAAAAAACATTTCATTATCGAGATATTCACAAAAATATAATATTTTCTATTGGACTATTTTTTGATATTCTTAAAGAAAACAAAAAACTATTATGATGGCTACTATTGTCAAATCTAAAACTAATCGAATAAAAAGCGCCTGTATTTTACGATAATTGTCTAGATAGCATGCAAGAGTTGAACAAAATACTTCTTACCTGCCATTAACGAGCAAAACCATTTGTATCGTTGTTTATTTTCTTTTCAGTAGACACTTCGATCGATGACTAAACACAGCAAAAAGAGTCGAGAAGAATAGTTGACCGATGATTCTACTTCTGCTATATTACTTTTGTATATGTATTTTTTAACGAATACAGCGTTAACATTATAACAAACATAAAATTAACCAAATATTCATTTTATCTGCGGTATTTTTTAAACCAACCTAATCATACTGATTAATTCACATGGTTCCTAATTGTGTGAATAATGTTCGAATTTTCATAATTTTAAATTATGTGTTTAAAAACATTACGCGTATACATATACACTATACTTTAAATCATTTTTTCTTAAATTTCTAAACGATATCCGGAACAGTAAATACGTTCTATTGCTATTAATCAAACCTACAAGAAGCTTATTATCTATCTATCTTTATCTAATTGATAACAAAATAACTTAATAATATACCAAATTCTCACGGATGGATTATTGTTAAGAGAATTATTGTTTTTTTTTTGTATATATAAAGAAAGATGGCTTAAAATATATCTTATTAGATTAGAGAGAATTAAACAAGAAACATTTTATAATAAATTTATTTTCATTCGCCAAAACATAAGAATCCCGCAAAAAATAAAAAATAAACACAGATTTTAAACATAGCTTTCCCGATAGTTCCCTTCTTCAGGCTATCGAGAGCTTCCCCGTATTCGGATAAACCAAAGGTCTGTATTCCGAGATTGTCTTAATTTAAATATCTGCAGAATAAAAGATAAACGCTACGTATACATACTACGATTACGATCAAACTAACCTTTCGCCTAACGCTTCCAACAATCCCAGAGCCTTTGGAAACGTGAACGGATTTATTTTTACCGAAATAATTGTCAACTAATTTAAATATATCTCGTAAGCTGAGACGCTAAAACAAGATTATAATGAAGGACGTAATTATGCCATAACTAATAAAAAGAGATACTTTATTTTGACATGCGGTGATGCAACTCCAAATATACACAATTTCCCTCCATAATTCAACAGGCTCAAAGCGTTTTCGATTGCCGGACCGAATCCGCTACAATCTATGATCAGATCGTATAGGACGTCCTTCCCTTGCCTTTCCTTGAGTTCATCTGGTGTTATCGCGTCGTAACCGGTATCTAGAAACAATTAGTTTTAACATATTCGAATAAATTCCTGAATTAATGAATCAATCACTTAATTTAGCAAGTTGGCTTCTGCAATGCGGATTCGGTTCTGATATTGTAACCTTGCGATGCCCTCGTAGTGGAATATTTTTACCTATCGATATCAAAGAAATCCTATCCCAATAGGCCAAACAAGACAGCGGTTTACATAAAGCGGCTACCGCAAAGATAAAATACGACTTAGGGAGAACAGTGTCGGTGAGCGAGATCGTTCCTTTACCTTGTTCCAACTAGATATAATGAGTGAGCATGTGAAAGGTTACCTCCAGCTGTTCTAATCGTGTGTCTTAAGCTTCAATCTCATCATTGACACATACAGGGTGAGGCATTAGTGCGTCAAAGCTCAATATATCCCTTAATATTGAAGATATCAAAAAATTTATGTACAAGAATCCTAGACAGTCTTAAGCTACACATTTTAAAATTAATTTCATATATACAGGGTGTTTCATATCGCTAGGGTGAACCAAACATACATTTTCTTAAATGGAACACACTATATATTATTTCAAATTTGGATTAAGCCCATCCTCCTCGTTCTTTCAATATAAGGTTTCATTGCGTTATACCGAGTATTTCAGAAGTTATGGTCAATTTGGTGTGAAAATCGTGACGTATTTAACGTCCTGTGTATTACATACGAAACAGCTTGAAATTATTTTTTTACTGGAGTAACTTTTTTATACTTCTACACTTTTATAACGAAGTGGTGATTTCCCAATATTTCGAAAACTGTGTACAGGGCGATTCAGAACACAAATGCATTATTTTCTAAGAAACTAAGCATTTTAGATATAGGGAATGGTTAATGAAAATGAAAGTATATCAAGTATTCTTCGCTTTCTTAATATAAAATACAGGGTGTTCCATTTAAAAAAAATTAGAAAATAATGCATTTGTGTTTTGAATCGCCCTGTACACAGATTTCGTAATATTGGGAAAGCACCACTTCGTTATAAAAGTGTAACAGTATAAAAAAGTTATTCCAGTAAAAAAATAATTTCAAGCTGTTTCGTATGGAATACACAGGACGTTAAATACGCAACGATTTTCACACAAAATTGACCATAACTTCTGAAATACTCGGTATAACTGAATAAAACCTGATATTGAAAGAACGGGGAAGATGGGCTTAATCCAAATTTGAAATAATATATAGTGTGTTCCATTTAAGAAAATGTATGTTTGGTTCACTCTAGCGATATGAAACATCCTGTATATATGAAATTAATTTTAAAATGTGTAGCTTAAGACTGTCTATGATTCTTGTACATAAAGTTTTTTGATATCTTCAATAATAAGGGATATTTTGAGCTTTGACGCACTAATGCCTCACCCTGTATATATGTACAGTGGTCAGCTTTTAAATCGACACCACCGCAAGCTATCGTCGACCTTATCTACTAGTAATAATATCTACTATAAATCCTACATTGCTATTAAGGTTTAGGAAATGCCGTAACGGTATCGATTATGCTGCTGTCCACTGTACATTCATATTTAATTGTCTATTTGCGTTCCACAAAAATGCATGCTGTATGTTTAACTTTTCAGCTTTACGATATGGTAATGGATAAAGTGGAAAATCTAGCACTGAAGTTGGAGGATACAATTTATGTTCATATCGATCGAAGGATATGTAATTATTATCAAAAATATATCATTATGAAAATATAGGTACAGAAAAGTTAATAATGTTAAATCAAAAATTCAAACCTCCTGTAACCTCCATAATTTAAATGATATTATTGTAGCCGCAACTGATGTATTTCATATTTGGATTTGGACGACATAATATATACAGATCGTTGCATCGCAAGTGCCGTCGAAATATTAGCTTTGTTTTTGCAGCCATTTCCAACGGTTGGAAGTATCAGGAGCATGCCCATTACAATAAAAGCGTTCGGTTTTATTGTAATGCGCATGCTCCTGATACTTCCAACCACTTCCAACCGTTGGAAACGGCTGCAAAAACACAGCTATTATATCGATAGTTGAACGGTATGTCTTAGTTAAGTCCATATGCCGCGCCGGCGCCGATACATGTTGCAGATAATACGTATGAATATTTGGATATTTGCAGTCTCCAGTTAGGCATTGTAGAAGGTAGTTGTCTCATATGTTCTAGCGCTTTACGATATTTTATTACATTTTCATTTTTTTATTATTCTTGTTGAAACAATATTCTTTTCATTTGCATTTTCTTATTATATCCTAATCTGTTAATCGTCTCATTCTTCAAGCATTTTTGCTAAACATATTCGTTTAGTTAGTGTTTTGTCGTCGTTTCTATTATAAGTTTTCTGCAGAGTTTAGTGTAAGATACATACATAAGTATTTATTTAGTTTGTTATTTTGGTATTTATATGTTATAAAAATAATGGATGTTTATAATTTAGTTCAATGAAAACAAACTATTAAGTAGTATCATCAGGAAATACCCTGAAGGCAAATAATAGAGCGCTTTTATGAGAATTATCAATCACGACCCTCTCTAAAAACAATTCAGCGAATAATAAATAATTTTGAAAGATTGGGCTGTATTATGCCGAACAAGCACAAACGTAATAGGCAGCCATCTGTTCGCCAAGACAAAAGAAATCTTTTAATTTATGCCAGTGTCGAACAGAACCCGAAAATATCTTCACTGGGTATTAGTGAGCAGCTGGATATTTCTAAAAGCACAGTATGCCGTGTTTTAAAGAAAAATAAATACCATGCCTACAGATTACAGAAAACAAATGAAATATTTCCCGAAGATGAAGAACAGAGAATGGAATTTTGCGAAAATATGGTGCATATTTGCAATCAAAACGCAAATATATTATTTACGGATGAAAGTACTTTCCCGTTGCACGGAAGACATAATCCCGCTGTAACTCGACACTGGGCAAGAGAAAACCCGCACCTAACATACAATGCTAGAACTCAGTATCCCCAAAAATTAAACGTTTGGGCGGGATTACTTGGAGAGAGATCTTAACTTGCTCCAGAATCGAATTATCCCACGCCTCCACGAATTGGCGCTCAACTTGGATAACATATGGTTTCAACAGGATGGGTGTCCCGCTCGTAATAGTAGAGTTGTACGGGAATATCTTCATAATGTATTTCCAAACCGTGTTCTAAGTACCTGGGGAACTATTCGCTGGCCACCTAGATCACCGGATCTCTCTCCCCTAATGACTTTTTCTTATGGGGATACATGGAAACTAAGTGTTACGGTCCAATTGTTTTATTGAACCTAGCTGCTGGAGAAATACTACTAGTGTAAGGGTTTTTCACAATAAACGAGTGAGTTTATTTTAATACATATATTTTAATAAAGAAATAAAAATAAAACATAACTTCCAGTTCTTTGTACATGAAAGACACAAAATAATAATTCTCATATAATGTATAAGCATATAAAATAATATTTACAAATAATGTCTCTTTCCTGCGTGTTGAACGCTATTTGAAATGTGTACTTTATGTACTTGTTGTATTTAACGAGCCAAAAGGATATATTTATCGGAGCGATTCCTGAACTAGGGAGAAAGTGAATAATCAGTTCAATAGTTTATCACTACCGCGTAAAACACGATACAACTCAAAACTACGTCCAGGAATATCGAATTTCTCGTATATATTTTCATATGCGTCTATTTGCGCCTTTTACTATGCTCCATCCACTGACCCCTTATAATAGTGACGATTCCACGAACCACGGTTCGTGCGCTGAAAGCAATGAATCCGACGAGCACACACTCGTATGCGTATCGCGATCAGCGCAGGCAAGTCCGTGGGCGGCTATACCATTAACAAACCGCGCAAAGTCAAATAGCACGTCATCTCTGTAATACGGGTTGGCGCGCGCTTCTTTTCATCGCTACGACGTAGTTTCGGATTTACCTCCGAAGCTTAGCATTTTTGGAATTATATCCTATCGGTGGCTCTTGTTTCTATTAATTCGTTATCATGATTTTGCTTATTTATATTATATTACATTAAGCGTGAGATTTAGACATATTAATTTAATAAAATACGGAATATATAGCAAATATAGGTAAAATAAAAGAATGCTTGTTTTAAATGTCTTTGAGTCCTTAACATGCCGCCGCCCTTGAAGGCACCGGCTTCAACACAGGGAACACTCGCGCACTTATTACAGTCTTTGAACAGTCCATACATTACAAACGCGAACAAAACACTAAATTCTCTTCTTCACTCGTTGGTGTGGTGGGGCTGTAGCTGCTTGGTGACACGAAGTCAAGATGCTGATGTTGGGGTGTTGACATCAATCTGTATAGAAAGGTAATGGGCACAGCTTTGTAGCGGGCCGCTGCATTGTTCCCTTGGGTGTGTGTACAGTAGCAGTACGTATAACCTCGTCCTTTCCTGGAAAGACTTCGACAATGCGTCCCATGGTCCAGTAACTGGGGCGATGTGGTCCTCACGTATGATGACAAGATTGCCGGGACTCAGGCCACTGTTCTGGTTCGATTTCCATTTGTTTCGCCTTTGAAGTTGATTCAAATATTCTCGTTGCCATCTCTTCCAAAAGTGTCCTCGGATGAATTGGATATGTTGCCATCAGTAAGGAAGTGAGAAGGTGTGAGAAATGTTAAATCATTGGGATCATTTGATATCGGAGTAATGGGTCGAGAATTAAGAATGCCTTCGATTTGTACCAATAAAGTGTACATTTCTTCGTAATTTAATGATGCTTTTCCAATTACTTTTGTTAAATGTAATTTGACAGATTTAACTGCTGCTTCCCAAAGGCCACCAAAATGTGGAGATCTAGGTGGAATAAAGTGCCATTGTATATCGTTGTCAGCCATATATGCTTTAACGCATTCAGAATCAGTTATCTGGCCTTTCAATTGTTTAATCAATTTCTTTAGTTCAGCGTTCGCACCAATGAATTGGGTGCCATTATCAGAGTATATATTAGAAATTTTGCCTCGTCTGGCTATAAATCTTTTTAATGCTGCCATAAATGCCTCTGTTGACAAATTTCCTACCAACTCTACGTGTACTGCTTTTGTAGTAAAGCATACAAAAATTGCACCATATGATTTTGCAAGATTATGCTTTCTTTTCATGCTATCTCTAATATAAATTGGGCCAAAATAGTCAATACCAACATTCTCAAAAGCCTTTGCTGAAGTGACTCTTTGTGCTGGTAAGTCACCCATCATATATTGTATATTGGTAGGTTTCGCTTTAAAGCATGTTATACATGTTCTTATTACTCCCTTAACGGAATTTCTTAAGGAAATGGGCCAATATTTTCCTCGTACAGCAGCTATAGTTTGTTGAGTGCCTGCATGCAACTGGTTAATATGTTCGCTTAGAATTATTAATTTTGTAAGAGCATGCTTGGCAGGAAGCAATATTTGATGCTTCTGTGAGTATGGTATGTTGGAATGCCTTAGTCGGCCCCCAACTCTCATTAGACCTTGTTCATCTATAAATGGAGCTAAGCATAGTAGATTGCTTTTAGCATCTAGATCGCATTTATTTTTCAGCTGCTTATACTCTTTATTAAAGCCTGTCCGCTGGGCTAATACAATCAAGGAAGTAAGTGCATGATTTAGCTCAGCTGAGGTGAGATAACCTGTCTCAACCTTTGTGGTTGTTTTCTTTATTCGAGCTTCTATATTATTTTTGAATCTTATGCAGTAAGCCACAACTCGTTTTAATCTATGCAGGTTTGAATATCTCTCAAATATGTCAAATGTGTTTTCGTTGCATGTGCTTACTGTCATTGTCTTGACTTCCGGTAGATTCTCTAATGTTATGCATTCGGCATGATGCCAAGTTATTTGAAGGACGTTTCAGGAATTCAGGTCCATGCCACCATAAGCTTGTCTGCATTAAAGTAGAAGGGGAACTTCCTCTGGAAACTAAGTCCGCAGGATTGTCTTTTGTATTGATATGATGCCAGTTGGAAACATCTGTCAGCTCTTGTATTTCAGCAACTCTGTTGGCTACGAACGTTTTGAAAGCCTTTCCTGATTGTATCCATGATAGGACGATTGACGAATCTGTCCAATAATATATTTTGCTAAAGTTCATTGACAAGCATGGAATTAATTTGGATATTAATTGTGCCAATAGCACCGCTCCGCATAGTTCCAACCTCGGTATCGTTACTGGTTTAATTGGAGCAATACGGGATTTGGCACAGAGCAAATTGCAGGAAATGTTACCATTTATATCTGTAGCTCTTATATAGATACAGGCTCCATATCCTTTCTCACTGGCATCAGAAAAGCCGTGTAATTCAAAATGTTTCGGTTGCTTTATTGAAATAATATTCCTCGGAATGTTTACATCATTTAGCTCATTTATTTCTTGTATATAAGATGACCATGTGGCTTGTATATTGAAGGGGAGTGACTCATCCCAATCGAGTTTTAGTTTCCAAATTTCTTGCATTAGCATTTTTGCTCGAACTGTGAATGGACTAACAAGACCCAGCGGATCGAATATTTTAGATATATGAGACAATACTTGTCTTTTAGTAATGGTCTTCAAAGTGGGCACTGGCGTTAATGCATACTGCAATGTATCCGTGGAAGTATTCCACTGTAATCCAAGAGTGTTAACACCCTCACCTTTGTCCAAGTCTAATACCGTAGAACCACTGCAAGAAATTGGTATGTGTTGTAATAACTCTGGTTTGTTTGATGCCCATTTTCTCAATTCAAATTTTCCTTCGTTAGAATATCTGTAACTTCTGTAATTATTCGTTGTGCTTCAATTTTGCTGTTTGTGCCAGTTAAAAGATCATCTACGTAGAAGTCCCTTAATATTACTTGAACTCCAAGTGATTCCGACTTTTTCGTTGCAACTGCTGTTTGCTGCAGAGTTTTGATTGCCATATAAGAAGCGGAAGCTGTTCCGTAAGTTACTGTTGTCAACTCGAAAGTTTGGACTACGTCTTTGTCGGATTCCCGCCATAATATTCGTTGATAGGGCATGCAAGTTTCATGTATACGTACTTGACGATACATTTTAGCTATGTCAGCTGTTACAACATATTTGTGTGTTCTGAATCTGCACACTATATCAAATAAATCTGGTTGCAATTTAGGTCCTACCATTAAGGTGTCATTCAGAGATAATCCAGTTGTGGTTTTTGCAGACCCATCAAAAACTACTCGTACTTTTGTTGTTAGGCTATTTTCTTTAGTCACTGCGTGGTGTGGTAAATAAAAATGTCCCTTGTTATTATCAGGCTGCATGACTGGTCTCATGTGTCCCAAGTCTAAGTATTCTTTCATGAAAGATATATATTCTCCTCTTAGTTCAGTATTTTTGCTCAACTTTCTTTCTAAGGAATATAGTCTTTTCAAAGCTTGATTATAGGATTCTCCTAAACCATTTATATTATCTTTGAATGGCAAGGCTACTACGAATCGTCCATCATTGTCTCTTTGGACAGTATCGGAAAAATGTTTTTCGCAGTGTTTCTCTTCTTGGGAATATGTTAGCTTATTGGGCAAAGTTTCTATTTCCCAAAATTTGCATATGTTTTTATTTAGATTTTGCAATGTGCTAGAATTACATAAAGTAACATTCGTGGAAATCTGTGGTGCAATTGTTTTGCCAGAAACTACCCATCCAAGTAATGTCTTTTGTAAACATAGTCCACTTGCAGC
The DNA here is from genome assembly GCA_023690525.1 of Holotrichia oblita. NCBI lineage: Eukaryota > Metazoa > Arthropoda > Insecta > Coleoptera > Scarabaeidae > Holotrichia > Holotrichia oblita. The sequence continues at coordinate 42,012,623 of CM043023.1, forward strand.
AAGATTTATCTGACCTATGCATAGTAATTTGTAAAATAATTCAACTCCTAACAGCATGTCTACTTCCTTTGAAATATGGAATTCTGGATCAGCTAGTTTAAGGTTCTTCGGTATATGAATTTCCTTTTGTGATATCGAAATAGGTGGTAAACACTCTGATATTTTTTCCAGAATGAGACAATTTATATCGGCCTGAAAAGCAGTGCATCTAGATTTCATTGACACGTCTACTGAATGCGTGATATGAGTTTTGGCTTGGGTAATGCCTGTTAGAGCTAGATTGATTTGGTTTTGTTTTAAACCGAGATAATTGGCCATTTTGTATGTAATTAAATTGGACTGCGATCCACAGTCTAACAAAACTCTGCACTTTCTTTTGCGTCCATTTTTGTCCCTAATCTCTATTATTGCTGTAGATAGAAGGACAATTGAAGTGTTAATATTACAACTATGACTTGCTGTTGTAGACTGCGGCGTCCCAGTTGAACTGGACTTGCTCTCTTTGCTGATATGCAATAGCGAATGATGCCTTTTGTGACAAATGTTACAATTCCATTTGACTGTACATTGATTGGTGATATGATTGCCTTTCAAGCAATTTAAACAGAGTCGCTTCGTTTGAGCTTCACTGACTCTTTTGGGTATTTCGAATGCAAGAAATTTCCTGCAATCAAAAATCATATGGTTGCTCATATTGCAATAAGTACATGAAAGATTTCCAGATGCCTTATTATTTGTTACAACATTCGTTGCTGCACTTTGCTTGTATGTTTTGGCGACTTCTTTGGTTTGCATTTTTGCGATTTTGAATATGGTTTCTAACGTTTGGCATTTTTGGGTTAAGAAATCTATTAATTCTTGTAATGTCGGTATCTCCGTAGATTCTATCTTCGTTTCCCAATCTTTGATTGTCTGCGAATCAAGTTTCTTTGTGATAATTACCACTAATAAGTCGTCCCAATGATTGGTTGGACGTTTCAGAGCTGTTAAAGCTCTTATATGCTTTAGTGCACCGTCTAATATTTGACGTAGCGTGATTGCATTTTCTTTTGTTGCTATGGGCAGTTCGAATATTGCATTGATATGCTTTTGCACTATTATTCTCTGGTTACTATATCTTTCTGATAGCATTTTCCAAGCAGTGCCGTAATTGTCAGCAGATATTTCAAGAGAATCCAGTATATTCATTGCTTCTCCCTTTAAGCATGCCTTTAAATAATGAAATTTTTGTACAAGTGGTACATTGGTATTGCTATGTATAAGCGAATTGAATGTATCGTAAAATGACAGCCACTCCTCATATGCACCCGAAAACTTAGGCAATTCGATTCTAGGCAACTTAACAATTTCCGTGGAAATATCACCTTTTCCTGTGTATTGCACTTGTGGGACTGTCATAATTTTATTAAAACGGGATAGAAGGTCGAAGTATTTATCTTCAAACTCTTCCCGCTCATTTGTAAGCAAGTCAGATTCATCTACTCGCTCTAATTTGTCTTGAATTCTATTAAATTCATCCAACATGGGCACTAATTTTTCGCAACGATCCTTCAGTTGACCCGGCTGCGGGGCTGTGTCGTGCTTATCAAGAAATTTACTCACTCTTGTTAAGGAAGCCTTTATTTGACCCCTTTGTATTTTTAGCTCGGCTGCTTGAGCTTTTATTTCGGCTGCTTGCTCGGCCATTTTATCTTGGACAATATGTATATAAATATGCCCTATATGTACGTGTCGTACTTTACTTGGACTAATCTGTCCTGAACAAAATTTCTTTTTTGCTCTCGTGGTCTATTCTGACCGTTTAATTTATTCCTCTTAACACTAGCAGTAAGATCCGGCTCGAAGGACCAAATGTTACGGTCCAATTGTTTTATTGAACCTAGCTGCTGGAGAAATACTACTAGTGTAAGGGTTTTTCACAATAAACGAGTGAGTTTATTGTGAAAAACCCTTACACTAGTAGTATTTCTCCAGCAGCTAGGTTCAATAAAACAATTGGACCGTAACACTTAGTTTTGATTACGTATTTTGACAGACTGTGTGCGGTTTGCCAGATAACTTCCTATTAATAGGCATGCGCTATCACTTAATCCTATATAATGTAAAATACTTAGCATTGTTTCATGATCAATTGTGTCAAACGCCCTGGTAAAATCCAAGGCAACCAACACCGTAACCATACCCAAGTCATTAGCTCGAACAATATCGTCAGTAATTTTTAGTAGAGCAGTTTCGCAGCTATATCCTGGCCTGAAACCAGACTGGGTAGCAGGTAACAAATTATGACTCTCAATACGGCAAGAAAAAGCTAGAAAATGTGAAGTTTGAGTTTATTTGTACAATTATAGGAGTATTATTTTCGATTTATTTTATACTTGAAATATTAATCCATGCTTCTATGATGTTACATTTTTGAAAAAGTCACATATTGTTTCTAAACAATGCACTGAAAAATAGGGAATTTTCTAAAGTCTATATTATTATAAATAAATTTAATTTTAAAACAGTGGCTCGATAGAAGCATAGTACTATGCTCTAGAAAAGAATTGTCGAAAACCGCATTCAAATATGTAAGTACATATGTGGAATATTTATGTTGTAATTTATTTTCTACGAAACCGCTGGAAACACTAAAATTCCTTGACTGCATGTAGAGCCTTAAGTTAGCAAGTTGGTGGTATTTTTTATGTTGATGATAGTGGAAATGAAAAAACATTTCATTATCGAGATATTCACAAAAATATAATATTTTCTATTGGACTATTTTTTGATATTCTTAAAGAAAACAAAAAACTATTATGATGGCTACTATTGTCAAATCTAAAACTAATCGAATAAAAAGCGCCTGTATTTTACGATAATTGTCTAGATAGCATGCAAGAGTTGAACAAAATACTTCTTACCTGCCATTAACGAGCAAAACCATTTGTATCGTTGTTTATTTTCTTTTCAGTAGACACTTCGATCGATGACTAAACACAGCAAAAAGAGTCGAGAAGAATAGTTGACCGATGATTCTACTTCTGCTATATTACTTTTGTATATGTATTTTTTAACGAATACAGCGTTAACATTATAACAAACATAAAATTAACCAAATATTCATTTTATCTGCGGTATTTTTTAAACCAACCTAATCATACTGATTAATTCACATGGTTCCTAATTGTGTGAATAATGTTCGAATTTTCATAATTTTAAATTATGTGTTTAAAAACATTACGCGTATACATATACACTATACTTTAAATCATTTTTTCTTAAATTTCTAAACGATATCCGGAACAGTAAATACGTTCTATTGCTATTAATCAAACCTACAAGAAGCTTATTATCTATCTATCTTTATCTAATTGATAACAAAATAACTTAATAATATACCAAATTCTCACGGATGGATTATTGTTAAGAGAATTATTGTTTTTTTTTTGTATATATAAAGAAAGATGGCTTAAAATATATCTTATTAGATTAGAGAGAATTAAACAAGAAACATTTTATAATAAATTTATTTTCATTCGCCAAAACATAAGAATCCCGCAAAAAATAAAAAATAAACACAGATTTTAAACATAGCTTTCCCGATAGTTCCCTTCTTCAGGCTATCGAGAGCTTCCCCGTATTCGGATAAACCAAAGGTCTGTATTCCGAGATTGTCTTAATTTAAATATCTGCAGAATAAAAGATAAACGCTACGTATACATACTACGATTACGATCAAACTAACCTTTCGCCTAACGCTTCCAACAATCCCAGAGCCTTTGGAAACGTGAACGGATTTATTTTTACCGAAATAATTGTCAACTAATTTAAATATATCTCGTAAGCTGAGACGCTAAAACAAGATTATAATGAAGGACGTAATTATGCCATAACTAATAAAAAGAGATACTTTATTTTGACATGCGGTGATGCAACTCCAAATATACACAATTTCCCTCCATAATTCAACAGGCTCAAAGCGTTTTCGATTGCCGGACCGAATCCGCTACAATCTATGATCAGATCGTATAGGACGTCCTTCCCTTGCCTTTCCTTGAGTTCATCTGGTGTTATCGCGTCGTAACCGGTATCTAGAAACAATTAGTTTTAACATATTCGAATAAATTCCTGAATTAATGAATCAATCACTTAATTTAGCAAGTTGGCTTCTGCAATGCGGATTCGGTTCTGATATTGTAACCTTGCGATGCCCTCGTAGTGGAATATTTTTACCTATCGATATCAAAGAAATCCTATCCCAATAGGCCAAACAAGACAGCGGTTTACATAAAGCGGCTACCGCAAAGATAAAATACGACTTAGGGAGAACAGTGTCGGTGAGCGAGATCGTTCCTTTACCTTGTTCCAACTAGATATAATGAGTGAGCATGTGAAAGGTTACCTCCAGCTGTTCTAATCGTGTGTCTTAAGCTTCAATCTCATCATTGACACATACAGGGTGAGGCATTAGTGCGTCAAAGCTCAATATATCCCTTAATATTGAAGATATCAAAAAAATTTATGTACAAGAATCCTAGACAGTCTTAAGCTACACATTTTAAAATTAATTTCATATATACAGGGTGTTTCATATCGCTAGGGTGAACCAAACATACATTTTCTTAAATGGAACACACTATATATTATTTCAAATTTGGATTAAGCCCATCCTCCTCGTTCTTTCAATATAAGGTTTCATTGCGTTATACCGAGTATTTCAGAAGTTATGGTCAATTTGGTGTGAAAATCGTGACGTATTTAACGTCCTGTGTATTACATACGAAACAGCTTGAAATTATTTTTTTACTGGAGTAACTTTTTTATACTTCTACACTTTTATAACGAAGTGGTGATTTCCCAATATTACGAAAACTGTGTACAGGGCGATTCAGAACACAAATGCATTATTTTCTAATTTTTTTTTAATGGAACACCCTGTATTTTATATTAAGAAAGGGAAGAATACTTGGTATACTTTCATTTTCATTAACCATTCCCTATATCTAAAATGGTTAGTTTCTGAGATATTTAATGATTTTTAAAGAAATGTGAGCATTTTGGCAATAATTGGAATGTAATACATTAGCCATGATAAAGTGACATTAGGAAAATGCTAAATCATTAATTAAAATAATCTTATTAAATTTAACTACAAAATAAAAACCTTATACCGATAATTAATATTTTACCATTTTAGCTAAAGTTTAAATACAACAAGGTTCACAATGAATGCTCAAAATGTCCTCCAAAAACATCAATACAACACTGCAGCCGTCTTTCGAATGATCGACTTACATTTCTTAACATTTCTATATTAATGCTATGGAACGCTTGTCTTATTCTATTCTTCATATCATCTTGCGTAGTTGCCGGTGTATTATACACAAAGTCTTTTACATAACCCCACATGAAAAAGTCAATTTTAGTTAGCTCTGGGGATCGGGCTAGTTGGTCCTCCTCTTCCTATCCACCTTCCAGGAAAATGTGTATTTAAATAAATATGAATCGGTCTAGTGTGATGTGCCGGAGCCCCGACATGTAAATACCACATATTTTGACGAATATTGATGGGAACATTTTCCAGCAATAATGGTAAATGGTTTTCTAAGAAGTCTAAATAAACCTGACCATTCACTCGGCCTGTGAAAAAATGTGGTCCAATTACGTAGTCGCCAATTATTCCACCCCATACATTCAAAGACCACCTATTTTGACTATAATTTCCTAGAAAATAGGGATTACTTGCAGGATAATAATGAAAATTATGGCGATTTACATTTCCATTTTTATGAAATGTAGCTTCATCTCCAAAAAGAACAAAATCTCTTTGGTTGCGGGTTTGTTGTTGAGCCCATTCGCAAAAAGCAACTCTACGGGCCAAGTCATCGTCGAGTAACTCTTGATCCAATCGCATACGATATGGATGAAATTTATTTTTACAGAGTATTCTTCGGACAGCCTTTTGACTAATATCTTGTTGCCGCGAGATTTCTCTGGTACTAATATGTGGATTGTCCGTAACTGCAAGAACCACATTGAATTCCTTTTCCTCGGTAACAACAGTTTTCGCTCTTTCATGTTTTTCATATATTACAGAACCTGTCCGATTAAAGCGATCCATTAACATTTCCAGCGTTATTGTTTCAGATTGTCGTCGGGCAGGATATCTCTCCTGGTAAATTCGTTTAGCAAGTAGACAATTTTTCATGCACTTTCCTAGTACGCATATCATGTATTTGCAAAATCTAACATACTATATTAACAAATAAAACTAGTTGATTAACTGATAAATAATATGATTCAGACTTTTCTAATGTCACTTTTTCATGGCTAATGTATTATATTCCAATTATTGCCAAAATGATCACATTTCTTTAAAAATCATTAAATATCTCAGAAACTAAGCATTTTAGATATAGGGAATGGTTAATGAAAATGAAAGTATATCAAGTATTCTTCGCTTTCTTAATATAAAATACAGGGTGTTCCATTTAAAAAAAATTAGAAAATAATGCATTTGTGTTTGGAATCGCCCTGTACACAGATTTCGTAATATTGGGAAAGCACCACTTCGTTATAAAAGTGTAACAGTATAAAAAAGTTATTCCAGTAAAAAAATAATTTCAAGCTGTTTCGTATGGAATACACAGGACGTTAAATACGCAACGATTTTCACACAAAATTGACCATAACTTCTGAAATACTCGGTATAACTGAATAAAACCTGATATTGAAAGAACGGGGAAGATGGGCTTAATCCAAATTTGAAATAATATATAGTGTGTTCCATTTAAGAAAATGTATGTTTGGTTCACTCTAGCGATATGAAACATCCTGTATATATGAAATTAATTTTAAAATGTGTAGCTTAAGACTGTCTATGATTCTTGTACATAAAGTTTTTTGATATCTTCAATAATAAGGGATATTTTGAGCTTTGACGCACTAATGCCTCACCCTGTATATATGTACAGTGGTCAGCTTTTAAATCGACACCACCGCAAGCTATCGTCGACCTTATCTACTAGTAATAATATCTACTATAAATCCTACATTGCTATTAAGGTTTAGGAAATGCCGTAACGGTATCGATTATGCTGCTGTCCACTGTACATTCATATTTAATTGTCTATTTGCGTTCCACAAAAATGCATGCTGTATGTTTAACTTTTCAGCTTTACGATATGGTAATGGATAAAGTGGAAAATCTAGCACTGAAGTTGGAGGATACAATTTATGTTCATATCGATCGAAGGATATGTAATTATTATCAAAAATATATCATTATGAAAATATAGGTACAGAAAAGTTAATAATGTTAAATCAAAAATTCAAACCTCCTGTAACCTCCATAATTTAAATGATATTATTGTAGCCGCAACTGATGTATTTCATATTTGGATTTGGACGACATAATATATACAGATCGTTGCATCGCAAGTGCCGTCGAAATATTAGCTTTGTTTTTGCAGCCATTTCCAACGGTTGGAAGTAGCAGGAGCATGCCCATTACAATAAAAGCGTTCGGTTTTATTGTAATGCGCATGCTCCTGATACTTCAACCACTTCCAACCGTTGGAAACGGCTGCAAAAACACAGCTATTATATCGATAGTTGAACGGTATGTCTTAGTTAAGTCCATATGCCGCGCCGGCGCCGATACATGTTGCAGATAATACGTATGAATATTTGGATATTTGCAGTCTCCAGTTAGGCATTGTAGAAGGTAGTTGTCTCATATGTTCTAGCGCTTTACGATATTTTATTACATTTTCATTTTTTTATTATTCTTGTTGAAACAATATTCTTTTCATTTGCATTTTCTTATTATATCCTAATCTGTTAATCGTCTCATTCTTCAAGCATTTTTGCTAAACATATTCGTTTAGTTAGTGTTTTGTCGTCGTTTCTATTATAAGTTTTCTGCAGAGTTTAGTGTAAGATACATACATAAGTATTTATTTAGTTTGTTATTTTGGTATTTATATGTTATAAAAATAATGGATGTTTATAATTTAGTTCAATGAAAACAAACTATTAAGTAGTATCATCAGGAAATACCCTGAAGGCAAATAATAGAGCGCTTTTATGAGAATTATCAATCACGACCCTCTCTAAAAACAATTCAGCGAATAATAAATAATTTTGAAAGATTGGGCTGTATTATGCCGAACAAGCACAAACGTAATAGGCAGCCATCTGTTCGCCAAGACAAAAGAAATCTTTTAATTTATGCCAGTGTCGAACAGAACCCGAAAATATCTTCACTGGGTATTAGTGAGCAGCTGGATATTTCTAAAAGCACAGTATGCTGTGTTTTAAAGAAAAATAAATACCATGCCTACAGATTACAGAAAACAAATGAAATATTTCCCGAAGATGAAGAACAGAGAATGGAATTTTGCGAAAATATGGTGCATATTTGCAATCAAAACGCAAATATATTATTTACGGATGAAAGTACTTTCCCGTTGCACGGAAGACATAATCCCGCTGTAACTCGACACTGGGCAAGAGAAAACCCGCACCTAACATACAATGCTAGAACTCAGTATCCCCAAAAATTAAACGTTTGGGCGGGATTACTTGGAGAGAGATCTTAACTTGCTCCAGAATCGAATTATCCCACGCCTCCACGAATTGGCGCTCAACTTGGATAACATATGGTTTCAACAGGATGGGTGTCCCGCTCGTAATAGTAGAGTTGTACGGGAATATCTTCATAATGTATTTCCAAACCGTGTTCTAAGTACCTGGGGAACTATTCGCTGGCCACCTAGATCACCGGATCTCTCCCCTAATGACTTTTTCTTATGGGGATACATGGAAACTAAGATCTATACATTTGAAAACGATAGACCAAACAATTTGGCAGAATTGCAACAAAAAATTTAAAACACCTTTGATGACATTCCTCCAGCAATTTTACAGAATGCGCAACGAGGCTTCTACGATCGTTTAGCATATTGCTTTGAGGCGACCGGAAGACCTTTCGAGCAATTAATGCATTAGAAAAGTGGTCGCTTTTATGTTATCTTATAAAATAATAATTTATGACTAATAATAGATTCCTTCTGTTGTAACATATGCATGTTTTTTAACGTTTATTCCTATATAATATTCATTTTTTATTTAGCTACTAATTACAGAATTTAAATTTCATTATTTTATTGTGAATTGTTGTGATAATACATAGTATTACTATTCTCCACATTGCTTTAATATTTTACATTTTTCATTCGTCATAAGCATCTTCTTACAATACATATTCTGTGCACAAGTTTGCTATTCTTGTTATAACTACATATTTAGTTTTTATGAGGATAAAAACAGCGGGCACATTGTGCACGTTAAAGAAAATTTTATCATATGAGTCTACCTACATTACGTATAATTCATACCACCGGCGCAGCTATGCACGTATGTACAGTGTACAGCAGCATAATCGATACCGTTACGGAATTTCCTAAACCTTAATAGCAATGTAGAGGGGGTTACGTTGTGCGACCTTCAGTTAGGATTTATAGTAGATATTATTATTAGTAGATAAGGTCGACGTTAGCTTGCGGTGGTGTCGATTTAAAAGCTGGCCACTGTACATACATACTACAACGCTAAGACCTGCTCAACGAAGTAACACGTCAATCGGAGCGAGCGTTTGACGGCACTTGCGATGCAACGATCTGTATATATATTCCAATAACAACGAGACGTACATGGAAATATAAGAATTCTGAAGGTAGAGATGCGGCTCGAAACGAAAGATGAAATGAAAACAGTGAACACATAGGTATACCTATAGGGTGATTGATAGGCACCGGCCTTTAGAAAGATTGGACTTCCTAATCATACAAGGTAATTAAATCTATTCGCTATATTTGCAAGATGGTGGCACTTCCGGAAGTTCCGGAAATTAACATCAAATTTCTTATTTAAAATGATGATATAGTGTTCTTTGCATTTTGGATATTCTAAGAGTTATTTTAGAGGGACTTTTATTAATATTTCCTATACCTAGATGTAGTCGTTTTTTTTAATTCTTTGACTTTTTCGACAGTTTTTGAATTTATATCGTGATGCCTAATATTACATACCGCCGTTATGTTTTGATGAAAATTCTGAAATTGAGATTATTGATAGAAGAAATGTTGACGTTGTTGTACTTAAAAAATACAAAACAATTAAATTTTGAACAGTCTGTACATAATGCACTAATTCTCAGAACCGTCCCTCTAAAATAATGCTTATATGTGTTTCGAAAATGCAAAGAAAACTAAATAATTCAAATTTAAATAAGAAAATTGACGATAATTTCCGGTAATTCAATTACGTTCTACGTACATACAACTTTGAAGGATTTTTTAATCATGAGGAGCCGAATCTTTCAAATTACCGATCTCAATCTATCACCCCGTATACTAGTTATGCAGTACCAATCATAGACTATTATACAGTGGGTGCTCTGTTTAATCTTAAACTTAAATTTCCTTTTTATTGGCGAGAGTACTATTCCAACTGTTCTAGTTTTCTGTTGTACTAATTAGAACAATACAACAAAGATTTAATTTTGTTTGTGCAACGACCATAGTTCTACGGTCTATATTAATTAAAAGCGATACCGTAAACCGGGGCTACTTTGCTCCACTTTTCGGTATTTTTTAAACAAAATCATAATTTTTACGAAAGTTGACGGAGAGAAAATCGGGATTGGTTCTGATCTACAAAAAACTATCCAAAGAACACATTTAAGTATTTAAATGACCAATTTACCATGTTTTTCGATTTTTTTAACTAGTTTGAAATGTGGAGCAAAGTTACCCAGGGGTTCGAGTAACTTTGCCCCACTTGGTAAAATACATGATTTCTCATAGTAAAAATGAACTGGAGCAAAGTAACAGACTTGACATGAGCAGTATAACTTTCATAAGTGTCTGACACGAACAGAAGTTTAAAAAAAAGCTGAGGAATCAACTGCTTTTTGACCTATTCTCTCTAACAGGGGTTGTATGTCACATGGATATTTCCCCGTTTTTCTAAATCCACTAGCAAGATTTTTTTTCATATTGGGCACCCAGTCTTCCAGAAGTTTCTTAAGCAATGAGGGGAAGACATGTTTAGGCATGACACCTGCATTCATACCGTTTATATATGGGTACCTGTATACAACAAAGGGTGGTAATATTTCATCAGTCGCGCTGTCACAAATCATTACAGAGGTGCTTGATTTGGAAAAATTACATAGTTTTTCAGGATATTTTGTCCCACGACGACAAATAACTTTCTTCTTTGAAGGATCATCTGCCAAATTGGTTTCGTCTAGATTCCAAATATTTTCAGGTGGTACGTCTTTGATAACTTCTTGCAAGTTATATAATCATTTATTTCACACTTCAGTAGGTAAAAACTCATCTTCACATACACGCACAGACTTGTAAGAGATATGCCTACATACATTTTTTTAGTCATATCATAAAAAAATAAACTAATATTGATTCAAATAAGCGATATTTTATGACGACATTATCAACAGAAATATAACCTATAAAACTAAAAAATTTATACGTCGTGAACAACACTTAACGTGATGTATTTAACGATGTAATTTTGTTAACAAATACAACCTTGGCCATATGTGTTAGACACCCCTGCAAATTTCAAATAGTTCACAAAAGGTTGGGATTATCTCGGCGGGATATATTTTAAGTGTTTATATATTTGTTTGTATAATACCGTAACAGAGATAAGAAATTTATTTCTTGCATAGGTAGACCGAAATACGATGCTTTTAAAGGTTTGTAAATAATCAGTTTCATTCGAACTATCGTAGTTTGTGCGTAAATAAGTGCGGATCCCCTTTCATATTTATTTTATAAATAAATATTGTATTCTGTAAACCACCTAGTATAATAAGATGCCGAGAGAATATGAACTAAGCGTGCTAGAGCGCAGTAAGATAATTTTATTGCATAAACAGGATGTATCGTTAAAAAACATTGTCAAACAAACGCAAAGATCCCGTTGCGTTGTGTGACATACTATACAACGCTTTCAAGAAACTGGTACGTATGTAAATCGGCCAAAAAGTGGTCGCAAACGCACTACAACCCCAAGAGAAGATCGTTATTTTGAACGGTTAGCTTTACGTGACCGCAGAAAAAGCTCTAAAGATTTAGCCACCGAACTTTGGCAACAGCAAAATATTTCTATTTCAACAAGAACTATTAGAAGACGGCTTGTGGAAGTTAATTTGCATGGCCGTAAAGCCCTACGTAAGCCGCTTTTGAATGAAAGGCATAAGAAGGCTAGATTGTTTTGGGCGAAAAAACGCCTGAACAGTGGTCCGATGAATCAAATATAGAGGTATGGATAGTTACATCTTTATCTATTTTTTCTTTGTGTAATACCAACGGTAATACCAACCAAACAAGTTTGTGGATATATTGATAAATAATTAAAATTCTGTACTAATTTTTTTGGTATTTAATGTAGCTTTTCGGTCAACCTGGAGCACAATTCGTACGGCGAACACGAGGAGAAGCGTTTAATCCAGAATGTATTGTGCCTACCATCAAATACGGTGGTGATAGCATCATGGTTTGGGGATGCATGTCCGCTGCCGGAGTAGGGAAAGCGTTTATATGCGAAGGTCGCACGAACAGTGGCCGCTACATTTCGATGTTAAACGAAGTGTTGGAGCCGTCAGTCTTGAAACTTTGTGATAATCATGAACCTGAATACTTTTACCAACAGGACAATGCACCATGTCACACCGCAAAAGAAAGTAAGAAGTGGTTTAGTGACAACAACATACCGGTGCTTGAATGGCCTACGCAATCGCTAGACTTATCGCCTATTGAACACTTATGGCATATTTTAAAAACTAAAATGATACAACATAAGTGCACTTCAAAAGAAACCTTAAAACAAAAAGTGCTAGCAGAATGGAATCCAATTTCGCCCGAGATCTGCAAGAAGTTGGCAGATAGAATGCCAAATCGCATTAAAGTCGTTATAAAAGCACATGTTGGTGTAACGAAATATTTTTTTCATTTAATCATTATTTATAATAGTTTTACACAATAAATTTTATATTGTGATCGTTTCATTTTGACTAATTGCACAAACCCCAGGATGTCTAACACATATGGCCAAGGTTGTAGTTGTCCTCTATAAATAAACACCTTTGCTTACCTTTAAATGTCTACCAATGGGTTGAAAACACCACTTTTTTGAACTAAAAGAGAAGCAAAATTTTAAACAACTGTTCCAAACTATACAAATCAACGCCAAAATGGCGGAATGGCCTGAAAATGATGTGTGGGACTCCTAGTAATGTTATCTAGCGGATAAGCACAAAACAACACGGTTGCAGTTCATTAATTCCTCGCCAGGTTGCACAGCATCTTTTTCGTCGCTGGAGCAAAGTAACCACCTGGGTGGCAAAGTAGCCCCGGTTTACGATAACTAAATTTCCATTGTTTTCATGTGTTGCATTTTTAGTAATTAGCGGATTTGTAAGAGTAATCTCCATATATTTCGAAATGCATTTGCTCAATTCAGAAAATTGTATGTGAGTGAATAAGCAACGAATAAGGAGATGTATGAATATCGAATGCAAAAATGTTTAAATTTATAATCTTGCTATTTATAGAGTGAAGAATTTATCAACGTAATGTATTGCCGATTAAAATCAAAAAAGGTTAAGAATTAGAACAAATTTTCTAAATAGATTTATTATTTTCATTGTTTGGATACAAAGTATGTTTTATACATATAATTATTTAGAAGACAACAGGCGAATAATTTCAGAATTTACTCTTCTTTTCGCGTAGTCCAAAGGCGTTAAATCATTTTCATCTTTGATATTCACGTTCGCATTTCGTTTTAATAACTGACGAACGATATCTTTTCTATTCATTTCAACAGCATAGTGAAGGGCTGTTCGGCCATGCTCATCTACTTGATTGGGATCTGCATTAAATTTAAGCAGAGTCAATACCATCCTGTTACATCCGCTTTTGTCGCCAAATGAAGCGGCGTTAACCCGAATTCATAAACGGCATTTACATTTGCCCGATTGTGATAAATTCTCTGGATAACTTCATAATTTCCAAAAATAGGAGAATACTTTGCGCTCAAGAGTAGCTGTACTATAATCATACAATCTGATTGTATCGCCTTATAAAGTAACGTATTACCAGATGTTTCGATATTCGATTTCGGTCCGTACCTAAATAGAGTTTTAATTATCTCTGGATCTCCTTTCATTGCAGCTGCATAAAGAGGTGTAATACCATAATCACCCGTAAAATTAACATCTGCACCATAGTCTAAAAGAATCCGGATGATTGTCACGTTGTTTTTATAAATTCCGTGTAGTAAGGGTGTAAAACCGTCTTGCTCTACATAATTGATTTTTGCATTGCATTTCAAAAATAATTCAATAATATCTATTCTTTGATGAGCTATCGCATATCTTAGTGATGAGATACCATATTTATCGGCTAAGTTTACGTCCGCTTCATTTTCTAATAAAAATTTAACAACGGATTTATCCATACAATTTCTTATTGTAGATACAAGAGCAATATCACCACATTCATCCCTATTATTTACACCTCGTCCATTTCTTGTCAATATTTCAATCATCGTCTTATTTTTATGTTGGGCAGCATAAAACGCAGTGCATTCGGCATAATGATCCCAAAAATAGTTTAACAAAATCTGATCGACCTCTTGCTTGTTTAGTTCTAGAACAGCATTAAGATATTTGATTCCATTCGGGTTTGTGAGATCTGCAGCGTATCGTAGGAGCTCCTTAATAAGTTTCGTATTATTAACGTCGCATGTTATATCGATTTCATTGGCGAAATTAATACTGTCCTGGTTTGTTACAGTGTGAAGAAGAGTCAGGACCTCAATGGGATAGTCTGCATCGTAAATCGGACCAACAAAGCACATTTCGGTCACATCCAACAACAATCTAACATCATTGACTTCTCCGTTCTCTTTGGCTCTAGTAAGTAACGTACGGGTACATGTTGTAATATCCGCACTAGCTGTATTCTCGAATAATATTCTAACCATATCTGGCTGTCTTCTTCGAGCGGTCACGTAAAGCGGTGTTACCGCACACGTACTTTCAAAGTTTGGATCGGCACCGTTCTTCAGTAGTAGTTGAATAATGTTTATATTTTCTATTGGTAGAACGGCTAAAATATCTGTAAAACGCCACTCCTTCAACTCGTTCGGATGTGCTCCGTGTAATAATAGCATTTCAACTATCATCCAATTCTGGGTGTTTAAAGCCTTCTCTAGAGGCGCCAAACCATTCTCATCTTTAAAGTTGACATCAGCACCATATCGCAATAAAATTTCAACGATTTGCAAACGTCTATTCAAAAATGCAGGTCTACTTAGTGACCAATCTAATTTATTTACGACTCGTAGAACATCAGTCCCAAATTCATTATATAAACGTTTCCGGAAGTAATCTCCCGTTCTCTGATAATAAAAGTAATCATTATTAACCTTCACTATATTTTGACATATGGCAGTTATAAGAGGAGCCAAATCATTGCTCGATATGTAATTTACGATAGCACCGTGTTGCAATAATAACTCAATCGTGTCTATATTCCAGCTTCTTATAGCACAACAGAGAGGACTGCATTCTTGCTTAGAAGTATGAACATAATCATAACATATTACTTTTGTGTTAACGTTAACACCTTTATTCAACAAGAGACGTACAATATCAGTTCTCCTAGCATGTATGGCCATATTAAGTGGTAAATTACTAACCAGAGTAAAACCTCGTGACATTTTTTGGAACGCATCAGTAATTGATAAATAATCATCAAGAGGTATGGTACTTACTTCATAATTGTAATCACAGCATTTTCTAACGGCTGTAAGTGCATCCCTATAATATATCTCATTGAGAAAATGTCGATATTCACCTTCACTTCTTCGAATATTTGGATTTATTTTAGTTTTTAGCAGCAATGCTATCACATCTATGTCTCCAAAGCGTATAGCGTCGCAAAGCCAATCAGAACCAAACTGTTTGATGTCCATTCGTTCAGTCAACATCTTCGTAATATCTTCATTTCCAATCATTAAACTTAACTGAAAAGTATTAATGCGACTACTTTCTCTCTTTTTTAATTTACCACTACCTTTCTTTAATAATAACTTTACGATTTCACTGTTCTGCTTCAAAACAGCGTGATACAACGGTGTACATCCGAAACGATCAACAACAGTAAGTTTATCGCCCCGTCTAATGCAAGCCCTAACGACATTGATATTGGAATAAATCACAGCCAAATGAAGCGGCTTAAGCTGTAATTTGTCTGATTCAAAGTATTCTGGCAATTTTTCGTCGAGAACATCTGAACTTAAGCACAAATTACGAAATCTTATAAAGTCCTCATTATCGAAATATCGAATAAAAACTAAATCGGCCAGTATACCAGGGAGAAAGTAATTAACGGCTATTTGGTAAGAATTGTAGACTATGGAAGAGTCAATACATTTCGTGGATGACAAAGACGCGTAATAACGCCAATACGCTTCATGAATTGCATAAAATTTAGAAGAAACTTTTGTGATAAACGATTTTGAAAAGTGTTCGGAATATTCAATCCATGTCCAATTCAGTAACTTATCGAGTGAATACAAATCGTAACCTTCTTCAAGCATATAATGGATTACTGTGTCTAAGCACTTGTCGATATGGTGACTATAACGGGTGCCAATTATATGGAGTGCCGACCGTCCGATGCCATCTGTTTGAAGCAAAACCTCTTTGTTGTCCGTTAGCAATTTCTCTATTTGCTCAAAGCTTTCAACATTCCAATTATCTGCATTCAAAACGGCTTTATGTAAAGGATACTGTTCGGAATATATATCCAATATATTATGACGCCTCTCGTCTACCATTAGTTTGTAAATTAATTTAGCATCCTCTTTATCCGTAGTTTCAATCAGCCATTGCGCAGTAAAGAATTCTGCAAACGTATGGTGAACAAACACTGGATCTTCATTCTCATCATAAAATTTGATCATTCCCAACCTCGTGGCGTTGGTGAACTTCATCAGTCTTTCTTGATTAAATTTTTGAGTGACTTGATTATTGCCGAATATTGATTTCAAAGCTAATTCTCGATGGATTCTTAAGAGATGTTCTCTCTCATATTCATCGATAAGGTTCCTTCGTCGCGAATAACGTTCAATTTCTGAATCCACTATACAGTTATACAGCGTCCACCTGCTAAGTCTCTGGAAATCTATTCCTGAATTTTGAGAAATTTTTTGTAACATGTCCAAATATAAAGGATTTGTTGTAAATTCTGTCGGCATTCCCTGCAACCGGTGTTCATCAAGATTCCAATTTTCAAAATACTGACCGTTGTTTTTCTTACTAAATTCTTCTACCTTTGTAATTTTAATCGTCGCAAATTGATCGGCTAACAGTTGAACAGTTAGTAATCGAGAACCGATAATTAATTTTTTTATGCAAGCTTCTTCATTGAGTTTTCTTATTAATGCTAATACTTGTTCCTTACAAGTCGATATCACTTCGTCGAATGAATCCAAGAGTAGTATTAACCGTTTCCTATCTTTTCGTAATGTATTTAAAAAATGATCGTACAACAATAGCCTCTGCTTACTCCATAAGAAACTTAATGGATCTTTTAGTAATCTCTGAAAATTGTCTCGCATATCGACTTGAAATTGAGGTAAATTGCAGAACAACAAGTAATATTGAGGGTCACAGGTTTGTGTTAACGCTTGCAGAAATGTGGTTTTTCCTATTCCAGCTTCACCAACTACTACACAAATTTTCCCGTCCATCTCTTTGAAGAAATTTTTATCCGAAAAAATTGTTTCTGAAAACTTTATAGTTGAATCAGTAGTTTCGTCATCTCCATATCTTTTGTTGTCCCTTGTTTCTTTGCACAAATATCTCCGTAGATACTTCGAGCAACTCATTCTTGTTACTTCTCCAATGATTGGTACCGCGTGGCTCCCGTTGATGTTGTACACACTATTTCCATATTGATCGATTTGAAAAGTTTCCAAACCTTGGAAACCCTCATGCAGTTTGTTTTCGTCAAATCGTCTTATTAACTTCAGTTTATCATTTTCCAGACGTAAGCCATAAATGTTATAATTCTTAAAGGCAATATTCCGTTTTACTTTTTCATAAACTTCATTACTTTGATCAAAAGGGCAATATATGCAAAAATTATCCCCGTGTGGGTCATAGTCTTCATAATTGCTCGCTTCTGGCTGCACCGTTTCGATTATGAACAGCGTGTAATTATAAGCTTCTAAGCAATCTTTACTTAGATAGACTTGCCGCGGTTCGATTAATTTAAAAATATCCAAACAGGTAAGAGTTTGCATTAATCTTTTATCGCTGTTTATAACTGTATGTAATGGAACTGGTTGCCTTCCTTGCATAGAGACTAATACCGACTGTAATAACGGCTCAGCTGTTGTATCTTCTAAATCTTTAATGGCGGTCAAACTATATCGTTTCATTTCATCATATCTCTTATCAGGATCGGAGTCGATTATAATATAATGTTGGTTTAAATTTAAGAAATCCTTTAATTGCGGAAGAGTGTTATCACTTTTCAAAATGAGCGGTATTTTTCCACATCGCCAGAGATACACAAGTAAATCCTTTAAAGTTTCTGGTTTGTAGAATCTCGATGCAAATTTAGACTTCACCTCCTTACTTAATGTCCCGTCGTTATCCACACAGGTGTTCCATTGTTCAACGGTGATGATCCCGTCAATGCTTCGTAAAATGCAACTAAACAAACCAATTTCGATGTCTAATTCATTCTTGACGATAGTAGCATTATATGATAACGTTAGGTCATTCCATGCAACAGCCGATTGCTTCTGATATGATACGATTTTCGTGGGCTTCACAATCGAATCCCACAGACGGATTCTTAACAATTCATGTTCGAAATCCGCCTTCCCCAAACTTTCTCTTTTATTTTTAATAAAATATTTGTCGAGATAATCGATTATTGGTGAGGTATCGTTTAATGCCCACATTCCTTTGAGTTTATTTGCGATAGTGTTCGTATCATCTTGGTCTAAGAATATATAAAAATCTTTGAAGAAATCTTGGTATTTTCTGGCTATCGCTTCATCTTTTGAGAGTAATTCGTAGACGTTCTTCTTCTTAATGATTAACTTTTCGTCAGTGAGTTCACGTTTTCTAATTTCTAGTTTACCTTCTAGAAAAGGAATGGGTTGAGGTGGTAATCTTTTACAGGCAAAATACCAGAATTGAATATCGCCTTCACTAATTTTACTGACTCGATTTCTTAAACATTCCCAACGTTTATTTTCTGTAATTCGCTTATATGCGTTCAAATAAGTGTTTACGTCTAATTTGACTTTACCAGATTTAACTTGAACGAAGTACAAACGAAAAGCTTCCGAATCGTTGTATTGTACGGCCAACACTATATCGTCGAAGGGTTTAACTTCTTGTATTTCGTAGAAGATGTGGTAATCCTGTACTATTTCATCTTTTGACAATAATGATGCGAGATAGGCGGGAACGCTGAGTTGATACTTGTAGCCTTGAGCGCGATCAGCCATTATGGTTTTGTTTGAGGTAATCTAAGTTTTATTTTTGCCTACAAATGTTAAGAGAACTATGAAGTGCATTCATGCATGCATCCTATTGCATTGTACTTACCTGAATATCTTAAGCGGAACATGGTAGCTAATTTTGATTTTCGTTTAAGGCAACTGCGTGATCAGATTTTGGGACACCAACTCCTAAACAAAATCAAAAAAGAGTAGCTGTTAGGATGAGTGAAAATGTGATTCAGTACTAAACTTATAACTATTAACTATTACTGAATATTATGCTAATTGTTCAGATCGCATTAATACTAGTGCAGAAATAAATTAAGTTAGTAATGGGTATAAAAATGACATACCTACTAATTTTTGTTACTAGAGTGACAGACTATAGAGCTATAAGCACGTTATAGGTGTCAATAGAATCACAAGACATTTTATTATATTTATTTAATTTTATTATTATAATAGAAAAGATCCTAGTGTATTGTGTTTGTTATAATTTTGTATAATTTCTTCTACTATGTGATATTAATAAAATTTTCTTTTAAGGAGCAAATCGGTCTATAATTAATACAACATCAGAGATAAGATTTTACTTATATAAATCGATTTTTTGTCTACACTGAAGATGACACTGGTAAAAGTACGACTCCGCTTCGAATTTGGTGAGGAGAAGGACATTTGAAGGTTAATCAGAGTAATACCAATTCGATTAATATCAGAGGAAACCATATACTTTTTTCCAATACAATATCAATGTTCAGAACATCATAATGAACTATTTAGTATTAGTACGGTAAGAAATGCATGCAAAGCATTAACGAAAAAAGGCCAGTACTGAAATATAACTGTTACGTTACCAACTGAAATAGTTCCTATATATCTAGATGATGAACTAAACTTAATCATAAGAATAGTTATTTAGAGGAACTAGTTGGAAATTCAAAATTAATACAGAACGAAGAAAAACCAGTCATTGCAACTGAAAATCAAGTAGTTAATAAAATTAATCGAAAAGTTGACTGAAGAACTGGATGCTAAAGAGAAAGTAAGCCTTCTAAAGTTTCTTCACTGGATCTCTTGGTGCAGAAGTAGAACACTAAACACTTTAACCCACTGAACACCAAACAAGTTTTAACTAAAACACCGACGCGTTTCAACAGCAATGCTGTCATTATCAAGGCGATAATAAAACTAAATTCAATTTAGGTGTTTTAGTTAAAACTTGTTTGGTGTTCAGTGGGTTAAAGTGTTTGATGTTCTCCTTCTAAAGTGATAAATACAAATTTAGCAGTATTTGCTAAACACAAATATGATATTGGGCAAGTAGAAAATCCAGAAGCACGTATTAAACTGATGGAAAATCAATATATATAAAAAAAACTTTATAGATGCTCGATTCCAGATCAACAAGAAATAGAGAGCCAAATAATCAGAATCTCCTTTTGTTGCACTAGTAACTTTGGCGTATAAGAAAGAAGATGGTAGACGTTCACGGTTGTGCATTGATTTTCGTGAGTTGAACAAAATTTTAGTACCAGAATCACAACCATTTCCACGGATTGAGGCTATTATAGTAAAAACACGAAATTGTAAATGGTATTCGATTTTTGATATCAATTCCGCTTTCTGGTGTATACCAATTAGGCCGAAAGATCATCATAAGACTACTTTTCTTACACAGAATGAAAGAGGCTACCATTTGGTCTGAAAATTTCACCACCAATTTTCAACGAGCTTTGGCTTCCGCAATTCTTGGTATTTTCTACGAGCTTTGAAGAGCACTTATGTCACATAAATAAATTAGGTAATTAAATTAGAAGGATTCCGGTTAAAATGATCAAAATGCAATTTTCCACAGTTCTTAGTAAATTATTTGGGACATGCACTGGGATATAATTCCGTCAGACCACATCATGATAATTTAAAATCAATAAAAGATTTTTCAAATCCACAAAAGAAGAAAAATACTTGTCCATTCTTAGGGAAAATACATTTTTCTCATAAATATATTCCAAATTATACGAGAATACTTGAACCAATTCACATTCTAGTGCGCAATAATACAGACTTTCTATAAGACTAATACTTATGTCAGAGTCCAATTTTGTCAATTTTTGATCCAAAAAAGGGGACATTTCTTTTTACAGATGCGAGTAACCTTGGTGTTGGAGCAGTGTTAAAGCAGATCCAAGATAATGGGAATTACATCCAGTGGCGTACTTCTCGAAGAAATTTATCCTAACGCAAGCAAAGAAGAAAGCTATTTTTCTGGAGTGTCTTGGAATAAAGCAATACGTTATTGACAACACTGACTATTAGGGCACAAGTTCCAAGTAGTTTCAGATCATAGACCTTTAGAAAATTTGAAAGTGAAGACTAGAACTGATGAGGAGCCGGGGATTTGGTGTATTATCTGTCTCAATATGATTTCACAATAAGATGTTCACCAGGCAAGACAAATCAAGAAGCTAATGCCCTTTCCAGGAATCCTGTTTTGGAATCTTTTGCGAATACAGATATACTTGAAATTGTAAATTTGGTCACAATAGAAGACTTAAAGCGGGATCAAGAAAACAATCTAAATGAACTTTCAATCGACAAGCAAACATATAAAAAAGGTGATGAAAGATTTTGGTTTAAAATTAATAAAAAAATACGTTACCAGTATGGTCACACTGAAGTAGGTCATATAACAGCTAAGATACGACCGAAATTCTGCAACCAGTGTGATACTTTTGTAAAAAGAACAAATCCAGAAGAAGCCGAGACATTGGTCATTTATCACAATTAGGTTCAGCAAAGGAACCATTTGAGATTATGTCATTAGATGGTTGTTTTGGTTGTTGATTGTTTAGATGGTGGTTTTGCAGGGAATCGATCGCCTAAACGTTATCATTCATCACTTTACTCCGTTTGCATACACTTTTCCATCCAAAGCCCAATAAGCTAAAGACCTAATTAAATTTTTATGACCAATTTTTGATAAGAATAATGTAAAAGTTCTGCTTGCAGATCAGTATACCGGCATTAATTCAAAAGAATTTAAAACTTTCCTACGTGCTATGGCTTAACGTTGATTTTCACATCGGTAGGTTGCCCATTCTCAAATGGTCTGAATGAACGTTTAAATCAGACTCTAGCAAATCATATCCGCTGCAAGATTACTGCACATACCTAACGTCCTTGGTCAAAGCTTGATGTAGAATGTACAAATTAATACATCCGTACTATTCACAGTGCGACTAAAATCTCTCCGTTATATTTACTTATTGGCAATCAATCATCAACTCTCAGACAAGCTTTCGAAAATTCACAAAGATATAATTTAAATAAATCCAGGATTTATCGGAAGGAAAACAACATGTTTTTTCAAGTTGGGAACTTGATTTATGTAGAAATGAGTAGTCGTTTGAGCCGATACAAATTAGATCCTATAAGGTTAGGACCATTTGAAATATTACGACGAGTGTCTTCAACAATTTATGTTAGAATATCTTGATCTACATTTGAGAATATTTGATTTTTTTCTTCTTCAATCGTTTTTTAGTTACGCCTGTCCGCGCAGTTTTTTTTAATGGAAACTAGTAAATTTTACTCTACCATTCGAGAGAGAATTTTTTTCTCTTTACAATAATATTTTTGTTTTTTTTTTAATTCCTCTTAATAACTTTTTATAAGAAAAATTAAACAAATTAATAACAAAGTAAATTAAAGTAAGTGTTCAAATTGTCGTCGATTAGGAATTTGACAATGACCCAATCGATTTACAAAACCCCGAACAGAGTTCTGTAAAAAATCTCGGGGAATTTCTTGCATCGTTCTGGTAATTTGGAATTGTAAATCTTCGACGTTATCGGGCTTATCTTTGTAAACTTTTTTACTATCTCCAAAGAAAAAAATCTAAAGAACTTAAATCTGACGATCGGGCTGGCCATTCAATGGTTCCTCGTCTTCCAATCCATCTGTGGGAAAAACGTCTACATATTGACGAACATTTACACCATAATGTGGTGGGGCGCCATCTTGCTGGAACCAGCTACTGCCATTGGGCAGGTGTTCACAAAATTGTCATTATTATTAATAATTAGGTGTATACACAAGAAGAAATCATTGTGGTCGAAAGAAATCTACTAGTGAGCGAGATAATCGCTTTATAACGTTAAATGTTTTGAGGGACAGAAAAGTTACTTCTGTGCAAATGAAAAACAGATTAGAGGACGTAAGGCAAGTTCAAGTAAGTGATAGAACAATAAGAAGGCGGCTGTTTGATATTGGACTGTGTTCTAGGAGACCTGCAACTGGTCTAGAGTTATTGAGACACCATCGAGTTCAACGTCTTAGATTTGCTAGGGAACATGTAAATTGGGGTAACGAAGAATGGAGCAACAGCCTATTCACGGATGAGTCCAGATTTTGTCTTAGAACACCAGATGGACGTGAAAGAATTTACCGGAGAACTGGTGAACGTTTCTTTCAAAACCATTATGGAGGCGGTTCGATAATGGTGTGGGGTGGCATAAATTTTGAAGCTCAGACGGACTTGTTTATAATTAACGGGGGAGCCATGACAGCCGATAGATACATAAGAGAAGTTTTAGAGCCACATATTGCACCGTTCATCGGAGATGATTTCATGCTGATGCATGATAATGCCCGACCGCATGTTGCCAGAATTGTACGTGAGTATTTAGCCGAGGTTGCAATCTCAGTAGTAAATTGGCCTGCTCTAAGCCCAGACCTAAACCCAATTGAGCATGTTTGGGATGCACTTGGGAGGAAAATACGGTCTCGTATACCAACGCCTGCAAATTTATAACAGTTTAGTGACGTTCTAACTGAAAATTGGAATCAAATCAACCAGGCTTACATTCAAAACTTAATTGAGAGCATGCCAAGACGAATTGCAGCTGTTATCCGTGCACGTGGAGGAAACACTTCGTATTAAGTCTTTTATGTTTTTCATTTTCTTTTCAATTCCTTTTCATTAAATTCGGTGTTAAGTTAAATTCGTAAACTTATTCCATAAAGATGTATCTTTCGGGTATTGCCGTGGTTGTTGTAACAAACTTGACGTTTCGCTGATCATACTGTCAGCTTCTTCAGAAGTTCTCTAAAGACTGATGTTGATGTCTTCTGCTCCTCGTTATATACCCAGTCCCTGTTCCGCTCCAGTGATGCATATCCGTTCCAGTCCGCTGAACCGTATCGGCTATCGTTCTCTGATCCGTGTCCGATGCTTCTCCTCGATTCGTGTTAGATGATCACGGATGCGGCCTCGTTGGTCCTTGCTGCTTAGGGCTCTCCAGCGCTAACTTCCATACTTTACTCAATCTGTATCCGTCTTCTCGGTTGAAGTTGTTCGGATTCTTCATTATTTTCAGGGATTCTCTCACTATCCGTGGGTAGTAGTGATTGCTTTTGGCTAGTATCTTCACGTCATTGTAGTCGATTACGTGACTGCTTCCTGTGTGGTAGTGTTCAGCTACTGCAGATTTTCCAGTATTTCCCTGTTCGACATCTCTGCGATGCTCTTTCACTCTGCACTGTATATTGCACCCGGTTTGTCCAATATACGATTTCCCCGCACTGGCATTGAAGTTCGTAGATGCCTTTAGCTTGTAGTCTCGGTATGGAGTCTGGATGGAAGCAGTTCTTTTATTTTCTTGACTGTGCTGAACCTGACGTTGACGTTCTTCTTCTCCAAGGTTTTCTTCAGCCTGTCCGTGACTCCAGCAATATATGACAGGTGTGCGTATCCTGCTGGCTTTAGTTCTGAGTCATCCTTCTGTTTCTTTTTGGCTCCGGCTAATCTCCGAATCTCCTGTGGTTTGTAGCCGTTCTTCTGGAGTGGAGTTCTTTGACATGTTGAATGTCCTCGGTTTTGTTGGTAGCATCACTAATCATCTCCGCTCTATGTAGTAGTGTAGTGACCAGGGACGTTTTCTGTTGTGGATGATGATGTGAGGTTGCGTGTGGATATCGATCCGTATGCGTCTTCTTGCGGTATACTCCATGTCACAATTTTCCACTGTCGTTGCGTTTTACCAATACATCCAGAAAAGGTAAGCAGCCATTCTCCTCTAACTCCATCGTAATGTTGATGTTGGCATGTTGTCTCTTGATGTGCTCCTTGAATGCGTGTAGATTGTGAGGGCATATCACGAATGTGTCGTCCACCTAGCGGTACCAGCATTTCGGTTTCTTGTCACTAGAGCTGATGGCTTGTTCTTAAAAGGTTTCCATAAAAATATTAGCGATGACTGGTGAGAGTGGTGATCCCATGGCTGCGCCGTCTTTCTGCTCGTAGAAATCTCCATTCCATAGAAAATAGGTGGTGTTTAAACATAGTCTTGAGAGGTCAATTATATCCTCTTGTAGTCCTTGTGGGATAAACCGTTGTCTGATGAGTTCTAGGGTTTCTTCCACTGGCACGTAAAGAGCGATTCCACGTCGAAACTCACTAGTATGTCTTCACTGGTTACTTCATGTTCATGTAGAATCTCTACAAAATGTTCAGAGTTCTTTATAAAACTGCTTGTCAATCCCACATACTGTTGTAGTTCCAATCTTTCCAACATGAAACAGTACGTAGTGGGCGCCAGTGAAATTTGAAGGACTTTTCGTTACTACGGTAAGTAATGCTTCATTCCCTTATTGCCATATCTCGTATAATTAATAGATATTATGAATATTAAATCGCTTCACTTGCTGCCCATGAAAATTATTTTTAATAGATATATCAAATACCTACGATGTCGAACCAACATACAGGATTATTGTATCAAGGTCAAGTAAAGGTCATCTCTCTTCAGAAAACCAACAAATAGATTGGAATTATATAAAATCTATTTTAGATCCTAAATCTACTTAAATTTGCATTCATGCGCCATCTGTATTTACATCGCGACAGTAAAATTTTATTTCATTAATTTCATGTTAAACAAGGGGGGCGCTACAAAGCAAACGTGACCTTAAGGTGAAGCTCCATAAAGTTAGCCCCTCACTATAAGCAATTATAATAAATCTTACTTTTATTCGTTTGTATGTCGTTTGTAGGTGTTTGATAGCGAATTTCCAACGTTTGATAGTCAATAGCTCATTAGCAAACAATAAAACAAATTCTTCGGAAAATCCTATGTGATGTTAGCCCCTCATGTCGTCATTTTGACATCAAATTCAATTTTATTTTAGCAGAATCGTTTGTAGGTCGTTTGTAGGTGCCTGATAGCAAATTTCCAAATCTTGATAGTTGATAGTTTATTAATAAATAATAAAACAAATCTAGTAGGATATTAGGCAGACAACCAAAATTACATCAGAAAAGCGTCTTATGGGGAACATATGTAATTGTAACTCATCCCTGCCACATTTGCCATCGAATTTAAATTCCTTTGAGAAAAATCGTTTATGCGTCGTTTATAGGTGCTTGATAACAAATTCCCAACGTTTGATATTTGATCATTTATTAATAAGCAATGAAAGAAGTTTTGCAGAATATTGTGTAGGCAACCAAAAAAACATGCGAAAATCATACAACATAAAAAAACATACCTATATTAAAGTTATTTATTTTATAAAATTATTATAATAAAAAAACAAAGAAAAGAGGAAGTACTGGATTCAAATTGGATTTGAAAAAGTTAATAAAGAAAACTGAAATTATCAGTAGCACATATCAAATAGCACACACCAAATATACCTATAACATAACCACAACTGTCAATATATGCAGTTTTATATTGTTTTCAGTCATTTTCGTACACCAAAACTTAACGTTGAATTAACTTTTAGCGTACTGACTTTGAAACTCTAAAATTTTGGAAATCTAAAATCCTATTGGTTGTTTGTTGTCCGCTAAAAAAAAGCTTGCATGTGAAGCCACTTTTACATAATTTGTCCGATAGGACGCTTTTCTGATGTAATTTTGGTTGCCTGCCTAATATCCTACTAGATTTGTTTTATTATCTATTAATAAACTATCAACTATCAAGCTTTGGAAATTTGCTATCAGGCACCTACAAACGACCTACAAACGATTCTGCTAAAATAAAATTGAATTTGATGTCAAAATGACGACATGAGGGGCTAATATCACAGAGGTCTCTTATTGTGTTTTGTTTATGTTGTTTATCTTGCAATCGATAGATGACGTTACCATTTACACATGTGATCTCTGTAATCATTCGGAGAACGTCTAGAGATCTGCCCTTGTCGATGTCCAGTTATCGCCTGATAGAGGTCATGGAGTTTATCTTCTTATTTTCTTTCGGGTAATTTCAGGATATAACGGGTACGGGGAATACATTTGTTGGTTCATATTCTTCTATCACGCACTGATGAGAACTAATAAGTTCGAAACACTTGTCTGTGTGTCAGGAGAGAACTTTCAAAACGTTTCCTTTTACGGCGTGTGGTTAACGTCAAACTCATGTGGTTGAATTAGGTTTTCCTTTTTCATTGGAGCATGTTTGTATAATAAGATATGTTTTTGTAAAGATTTCTTTATGAAGTTTGACACATGTGCTTCTATTTAACTACTATTTAACATAATGAGAATTTTACGATTTCAAACTTCGATTAAATTCATTACACATACAAAAATAATTATAAAATAATATACTAACATAACATTTTAATCCAGACGTACAGTTCTGTTCATAAATAAGTAGGACAGCGATTGTTTGCTGTAAACCTGGCTGTATGTTCCATATTTCAAAAGAAAGTAGTACATGTTTTTATTGAATTTGTTCCTCAAACTTTCTATAACATAGAAAAAGAAAAAAAATAATACATGCAAAATTCGTAACATCTGACGGTGATAACAATTTTAATAAAACGTTTATTATATATGTACATATATTAGAAGAATTAGCAAACAATAGTTATAATTAAATCTTCGTTAATATTTAGTAATAGCTCCATTTTGCCGTAAAATTTCAGTAAGTCTGTTGGGTATCGATAAATACAGGTTTCTTACTAAAGCAGGATTATCACTGAGTTCATTCCACGCATCTTCTATGAAGGTAATTAATTGATCTCTGTTAATAGGACGAAGGTTTACGTTATAAATTTTCTTTGTCATTAAACCCCACAAATTTTCCATTATATTAATGTCTGGGCTTTTCGAAGGCCACAGCGAAGTTTCCACATTATTTTGTTGCAACCATTCTGTAATTATAGCCGCATTGTGCACCGGACAATTATCTTGCTGATAAATGAAATTTCGATCAGGAAAATGTTCCGAAACACTTGGTAACATAACATTTCCCAAAATATTCCGGTAAGTGTTTGCAGAAAATCTTTCATTAATCACCCAACATACTCCCAGCCCATAGTAACTTAACCATCCCCATACATTTACCGAAAACCGTCCAGATCTTTCAGAATTGCTGACGAAATTTTCATTAAACCTTGTTCTACGTGGTCTATAAACCTTGATCTGCCCGTTGTTAGTGGATTGAAAAACCTTTTCGTCCGTAAAGATTACTGTAAAATATTATTTAAAGCGAAAATGATTCTTGCTTGTTTACGTTCATTTCCTAAAATCATTTTTTTGGTTGCAACATAATTTTTTAAATGGGACTCTTTTATTCTGCGACAAGCAGTAGGTCCCGACCCCGGAAAATCGGTTCGCTGAATGGCAGCTCCCATTACATGAAAAGGATTTTGTTCTAAATATTGCACAAGAGCGTTATCTTCCGCTACTGTTGTAATTTTGGGTCTTCCAGTTGGCTTTCTTTTATCTACAGTTCCGTCAGTCTCCCATTTATTTTTTATTCTCTGTACAGTACTTTTGTTTACATGCATAATATGAGCCACATTTCTTATTGATAAACCTTCATGTAGATAAATAATTATTTGTACTTTTTCGAATTGATTGAGTTGAGGCATTATGCTTTATTTCTATAATTACTATCGGTATCAATCAATATTTACTTGTAGACGCTATTTTGAAGTGTATCAAGTAGACATGTGACAGTTCTTTAAAAGGCTTAATTACATTAAGCGAGAATCTATGTACTATCGATTTCATAATGATCCAGGACAATATGCATTTCCCATTATAAATTGCACTGAAGTCACTAATACAATTTTGACTTATCACAGTATCATGTGATCTGCACCTGCGATGTTTGAGCAAAACGGGACCACTATTTAATGTGTATGGAAGAATTCGGCAAGTCGTCCTCGTGTCGTGTTTAGCATCCTCCTAAAAGTAGGTATGCTGATAGAAGATTTAACAGTATGTATGATTTCTCAGATCTAAAGTATATCATCTAAGGTATGTATAAATGCTGATAGAAGATTTAACAGTAAGTATGATTTCTTAGATCTAAGGTATATCAGCTAAGGTATGTATAAATAATATTGAATAAATAATCTACAACGATTATACGTAATAATAAATAGAGCTGACCATGTTTTCAGATTACAGTTGGAATTCCTGGTTCACATTGCAATATGCACACTGCAACAAATGCTTTTTAGAACGCATAATACATAATACAATTTGCTACTTTTCACGAAAGAAACGTACCTGTAATATATCACAACTCTGCAATGTTGTTTATTATTAGAGCTGGCTCCCAACTGAGCAATTTTTTTAAATCTGTAAGTATTAAAAACAATGGCTGTATTCACCATAAAGCAGTGAGTTTGACGACACCATAATATTTACTTCAATTTATGATAAATTGTATGTAATTATTAAAAAGCAAGCAAATTGAAGTAAATATTATGGTGTCGTCAAACTCACTGCTTCATGGTGAATACAGCCATTGTTTTTAATACTTCCAGATTTAAAAAAATTGCTCATTTGGGAGCCAGCTCTAATAATAAACAAGTTCTATAAAATAATGGATATACTTTATGAAATCAATGAAATTGTACATAATTTCTATAAATACATTTAATAGAATATGTAACTATTGATTATCACGTTTATAATTTCATTCATTAATGTTACGTACCTACCTATGCATACTTTTCAGTAACAATGTACGATTTTTACATTAATAACCGAAATGATTAATGCGATGTACATACATTGAAAAGTTAATAAAGTTGATTATTAAGGTTATGAACGAATTCGCGTACGTTATTATAATGTATACGGGGTTTCATTGGCACAATAAATTTCTACATCGGCTCAATTTTAATGTTTAAGTTATTACATTAACGAACGTTTTTATTGTACTTACGCTATTTTTTGGCTCTGTGTATAGAACTTTTTAAGAAACTTGTCAAAACTTATTTACTTAATAATTGTTTTTATTCTGCTGTTGAGTATATGGATACATCCCCGCATCGTTATCACTCTATATGTAATCAGTGTAATTATATCAATTTTTTGTATACTTAATCTGCAAATTTGATAAATGTTTAATTTTGTATATTTTCAAATACTGTGAAGATTGTAAATGCCGTTTGGCATAACACATGGATAAACTATCTATCTACCTATGAATAGTCTGCGACCAAGGCTAGAATATTCAAGACAAAATCCACAGCTAATAAAATTGTAAGAACTACGTTTGTGTTTTATTCGTGTTTTTACGAAAAAGGTTGCGTCTTAAAACTTGCTGTTAGTTTAGAAAACAAGTGGTCTAGTTATTTCCATCAAATATGAAGAGATGTCAGATAATTATATAGAGCCAGGTTTTTGAGAAGAAATACCGTGCAATATTGAATGGAGTTCATTTTATTATCAATGATCAATAAACAATCAACTTGTAAAGATATCATATGTTCACTTCATGTATCACTTATCTTTCGTTCGTTCTAGTATTCCAATTTATGATTGTCAGGTATGATTGGTCACTGCCTATGCTCGGGGATTCCATTACATTACGTTAAAAAGATGTAGTGAACATTTCGACCTATAGAAGGCCGAGGACTCAATGTACCCTATTATAAGCCAGCGGGGCTATTCAGAACTCTCTCATTCCCCACATATCTCGTAGAAGTTAGTTTTGATAGCCACCGCTTTTAATATGAAAACGGGAATTCACATGCACTGCACACATCTAATGCTTCGTTATCATAATTTATTCTACCTACACAATGTTTTAGTATGTAAATTATTTAATGGAATAAGCCATGAGTTAAATAGTAATTTATTTAGAAAATAATATGTAACAGATAAAAATTTTGATTTGCAAATAATCAGTATGATGAATGGCAATTTATAATGAGTGAAAATCTCAAAATGAATATTAGGGTATGTAAATGAAGAAAAACACATCAATTCACCAAATTGTATGAGACCTTAATATAAACCGCGAGTCTGTGATTAAAATTTTAATTAAACATTTATATCAAACAAATCATGAACAACTTTTGTGCTTGGTTACTAAACCATAAAATTGAAAATGAAAATTTTATTCGCGGAGTTATCATTTCGAATAAATCAAATACTAACTTAGTTTGATGCATTCAACCTAAAACAACCAATAGTTAGTAAAAAAGGCCCATATGAAAAATGGTTGCAGCTAGTGTTGCTAGCTGTTGTAAGCAACTAACTATTGCTTACAACACAACCGAAAGCGATGAGAATATGGGTATCTCCAACGAGATGGAACTTCACATCAATGCGTAAACAATAGTAGATTATACTAATTGTAAGTTTACAAGTTGAAAAAAATATTCTGCAAACTCTTTCTTATGTACACTAGGAATACTTTCTGATTGGACGACCTCCCGCTGCACATACGTAGGATGGATAGTAGACAGTATTGCATTCACTCACTTCAGACTATATTGCATTCATTGCGCACGTCGAAATATGTAAACACAGCTGCGATTTCTGGGACTATTTTAAAAACGCTGTAGCTGCATTTATAAATGTGGAAAAAAAGCATCTATTATTTGACGTAGTTGACTAGGAAGAAATTTGTTTGATGTTTCATTTATTTCGAATAAAATAATACTGTAGTCTTATTAAATTGTTTTGAAAAGTAATTTCATTACTTTTGCGGTTTGTCGTTGAACTAGGGTAAGATCTAAACCGAAAGCATGTTTATTATACAATAAATAATATCAAATGTTTAGTACTATTATTTATTTAAAACATAACGAAATAATTATAAGTATACATTTATGCTGAAATGATGATGCTTATCAATGAATGAATGTGCGGTTTCAGTGTCTATTTTACACTGTAGGTAGTTGCATTTATGAATTTACAAGGCCGATTGCATCTATTTATTGTGGTCTTTGCGTAGACATAGACAGGTAGGCAAAAAAACATATTCTGTATTTCTGGAATATTTATTTATGTGAATATAACACAGGCTTATTGATAAGTACTCATAAACAAGCAATCCAGATAAATGTCGAAAGTAGTCTTTCTCGAAAAATGAGTAATATTAGACACTGACCTATATAAAAGCAAGCAGACACGACAATAATATTCAGTTCTTTATACAGCATTAGGAACAGTTAAATGCATACACGTGTCGCACAATACGCGTGTTTTCTGGTGACGTCTGGGGTAGATCATGATCTCATATCCAGACAACGGCCATCTATGATTTTTCCCTGTGTATTTCATATGGCGTTAAAATTAGTGTTCGTATTTTAAGTAGTTTTTCATGATTATTTAAGTGATTATTTAATAACCTTTTTTGTATTAATTTGTACGTATTTTCATAATTATAGACGATTATTCATTGTCACTGTGCGTGTTATTTAAGAAAATGTAGTGCTCTATTCTGTATTTTTATTTTTGCACGTAAAAATGTATATTTTTCGTTATTTATTAAAGAAACGTTTCTTTTCTCACAGATCTCACAGATGCACAATCTATAGGAAGAGATTACGAATCTAAAACATTTATTTGTTGAGTCTTGTCTACTAGATATCAGTGAAGCTCCTATTACATAAACAATAGTGTATGTATAAAAAGTTAACAAGTGCTGATAATTTAATGATATGCTTAAATTAGTAATATTTCCTTAATCTTTATGATTTGCTACCTATTATTGCAACTGTATATTTGGAGAAACAGTTTCCCGATGGAAGTAGACAAAGAATTCTGTAAAACATACTCTTCCTATTGAGTCTGCAGATGTTGCGAAGAAAAAAATCTGCTTTTAATAAACAACGGAAAATGTAATTTTTTTTACTTACAAAAATAAAAATACATAATAACACACTATAGTAAACGTATACGTATTGCTAACTGAATATGACCACTCAATAATGGTCCATAATTCTGAAAATACGTAAAACCTACACTTAAGATTATGTTGAATGATTCACTACAATTTGCAGAACCTACCTAACACAAAAGAGGTCCTTAAATAATCACAATTATATGAAAAACTACTTAAAATACGAACACTAAATTTAACACCATCTAAAATACAGGGAGAAAAATCAAAAGTGGCCTTTGTTTGGCTATGAGGTCATGATCTACCCCAGTCTCTGACGTCACCAGAAAACACGCGTATTGTGGTGTCTGCTTGCTTTCATATAGTAGGTCAGTGTCTACTATGACTCATTATTGTCTTGTGTATGAATACTTATCAATAAGCCTGTTATATTCGCATAACTAAAGATTCCAGAAATACAGAATATGCTTTTTTGCCTACCTGTCTATGTCTACGCAAAGACCACAATAAACAGATGCAATCGGCCTTGTAAATTCATAAATGCACTACAGCGTTTTTAAAATAGACACAGAAACCGCACATTCATTCATTGGACGCATTCAGTTATTACATCGGTAAGTCACCGGTAAGTAATGATGAGTGCAGTACTGCACTCAATATCTATATACTAGGAGTACAGTACCTAAAGTGCAGGTATTCAGTTCATGGTTTCATTAATCTGGATTTACCAATGTGGTAACTGAACACGACCATTGATAAGCATCATCATGCATTTCAACATAAGTGTATACTTATAATTATTTCGTTGTTTTAAATAGATAGAAGTACTAAACCTTTGATATTGTTATTTATTGTATGTAACATGCTTTTGGTTTAGATCTTACGCTAGTTCAACTACAAAAAAGTTCACAGCAAAAAGTAATGAAATTATTTTTTAAAACAATTTAAACAGACTACAGTATTATTTTATTCCAAATACTTGAAACATCAAACAAATTTCTTCCTACTCAAATACGTCAAATAATAGATGCTTTTTTCTACATTTATAAATGCAGCTACAGCGTTTTTAAAATAGACACAGAAATCGCATCTGTGTTTACATATTTCGACGCAGGCAATGTATGCAATAAGCTGTCTACTATTCATCCTACGAATGTTGAGCAACATGGTGTACAAATACAAAGTGTTCCTAGTGTACCTAGATTCACTAAACTCGAAAGTTGCATTATTTTTTATGGATATATTTTCGAGTTGGTAACAACCCATCAGGTATCAAATTGAAGACAATCAAATCCTCAACAAATATTAATAACTAGACTTGGCAAAGCGGGGCAATTTCCAATGCAGTGCGGTGAGCAACGTACAGGGAAACTCGAGCGACTGTATCAAAGTACACTTGTTCAGTATTATTCCAGTGGTTGTTGTGAGTGCTTATCAGTACACATATACTTAGAAAATGTAGCATTCAGGTACGTTTCGGAAACGGTGTATTTCGAAGAAACTAGAACATGTCACAACGAGTATGCCGGATTTAGAATAAGGAGGTGATAGTATTAAATGTGTAAGATGCGACAATCATTTAACATGTATCAGTAGATGGAAGTGTGAACGTCACCGACAAAGTATTAAACAGTGTTCTGCAATCCGTGGCAAACGATACAGTGAAAAATTAACATTTGGTATAGGTGTTTGTTTTATTCTATATAATCTACTGTTCACTTTACTAGACCAAGAAGCATTTGTTTCCTTCTGGGACAAGTATTCGGATTATACGTTACCAAGTCGGATATCCATAAGAAATATTATGCCATCTGCTCCTGATGATGTTGAGAGAAGAATTAAAGCAGAATTGAAAGATAAAAAATTCTGGTTATGCGGTATTTCAAAATGTTATTGATAAGGAGTCAGATTTTCTCATACTCAGACAAATATGTGAAGGTGCGTCGAGGAGATCCATTAAGTTCGATTAAATCACAAGGATTAGGTACTTTAAATTTGCAATTATAACGTCACTCGATGTAGAATGTACTATTTGACTGAAACAAGTGTGAAAGCATATTTAATAATTCAAATATTTAATAGATGTCACATAGTTTGTGATTTCATGGACGCTTCTTAAAACAGTAAGTATTTCAGCACGTTATATAATATACTTTTCGTCATTATTTTATGCGATATAATGAATTTTCCCGCATTATTATTGAAACAGCTGATATTTTTTGCTCATCTTTAGAGTTACAAGGCAATAGGCTTGTTATCAATGACGATTTTTCTCGATTTTTTTACGTTATTATGTAAAACTAATTCATCAAAATAATTAGTAAAATTTTTAGCTCTTAAACTTGACCCACTGTTTAGATATTAAAGGTTAAAAACCGAATTCCGATAAAAGCGCGGGATCCGCCTGTGACGTCATACCACACGTCGTAGTACGGTGTTCAGTAGCAAACCATTGCATTTCTTATAAAGACGGTGCTTCGCGCTATAATATCTTTAATTTTAAAAGTATTAGTGGTCCTCTACCTACAACAAGTTTTTTGTGTTAAACGCTAGAGGTTGTAGTTATCACTATTTTTGCAAAGTATACAAATTTTGTTATTCAAACTGTGAGATAAAATAGAAAAATATGTATACACATTGTTTTTCAATTTAATTTATTTTAGATACAATCAAAATTTTTATAAATTCACGTTTATTTAAATTTATTCCAAACATTACAAAGTTCAGTATGATTTCGTAAACTAGTTTCTACACTCTCAAGCTATTCAAAATACAAATCAGTAAAAGCTGAAAAAAATTACGTGCGTATCCTAAGTTTTTAGATTAAGTTTTAGAGATATTATTTGTGAAAATAATACAAAAATGTCATACAATGATGCAGCGGCGGATCCAGAAAACCATTTGGAGGGGGGGGGGCATAACCACGGGGTATGAAATACCGTCCCGGGTAGAGGGGTGTCCGCGGAAAAATTTTTAAATTTAAAACCCACGGTGGTGGTTTTTGAAGTATTTAACTAACTAAAATATAGGCGTAAGTTTAATTCCAAATTTGAGTGTAAGAAATGTTTCAAAATGGTTACTCGGTAGTAAATCTATTGTTTTTATTTCATTAAACATTAGGGTTTAAATGCGATAAGTATTTAAAAATGTTTTTCTGTTAGAAATAGTATGTTTTATCTAGTATACAGTCGGGTCGTTTGGATCCGCCACTGCAATGATGTCATTATTTAGTCTGAAGGGTGCACTCTGTTCAATAACATAAAGAAAACATAATTTAAGTCGTACGTGACTGACTGTATCGACACATAGAAGAGCTAGCGGGTACTTTGTGTATAAGATTCGATAATACGATTGAAAATTTAAGCCAGTCGTCACTATACGCTCCCATTCTAAATAGACGAAATAAAAATTAAAAATAAAATAAAAAGGTGTTCAAATAAGTGTCTTGTATTTTTCACAAATCCCCCATATACCAACATTATCTTCTATATATATAAAAGAGAAAGCCGTTAGTTACCTACCGCACGTTACTACGCTTAGAGAGAACGCCTGGACCGATTTCGATGATTCGCACCAATGCGTACTGGTCTCCGGCCAAACAAGAAAATTCCCGAAATATCCCCGAAAAGAAAAATTATCAAGAAAATTCATTTTGTAGGGAGTGATTTTACGACGCCATCTTTATCGTTATCTTTTTATGGGCGGTACAAGGGGGTGGTACGGGACGGGCGGGACAAGGGGGCGGTACGGGACGGGCGGGACACGGGTGGTGGTACGGCACGGGCGGGGCTGGTACCCGTAACAATACATTAAACATTAAATGTCTAAATCAATACTTTTCTAGGCAGAACGAAGTCTGCTGGGCCAGCTAGTTAATATATAAAATGATCTTATTAGATAAATACACTATAACTTACTTTAAAATGATCTTGGCAGCAATACACAGTGGATTTGTCAGATACAAAAACTTTACGACGCATTGCTTTCTGCCAAACTTTTCTAGTTTTAATGTCAGAGGGTACATTAATAAACAATTTCTCTGGAGCATTTTTGGATGTATTAGGACAGTTAGGAACCAAACAATATTTATATGCCACTTTCTTCTTACTCATTATGAAATAAAGTAAAACGTAACAGTCAAGCGTTTTGTCTCTTACACGACAACACAGTAAGTATAATACACAGTCCGCTCGCAGTGCTCGAATAACTTATAGTACAGACGTGTGGTGTGACGTCACAAGTAACCACGCCCCGTTTTCGTTCAGTCCAATTTCTTTAATTAATTTGAGGGTTTCAACGTCGACGGAAAAATCTAAAATTTTGAGAATCAGTTTAAAATGAGTTTTGGTTTCGATTATTAAAATAAATTTTTTTTGCTGAACAAGCCCATTGACAGAAAACTAATCATTTAATATTATTATTATATCATATTATTCTACACTTCTCAGAAACATGACATGATCATTTAAAAAATCTAGTTCTAAATGCATTATGTAATGTATGTACGTACCACATATGTATACTTCAAGACACTACACCTAACATAAAGTGAAACTAAGATAATGCACTACGTGAAAATCATGTTCGTATTGGTTTAAAACTTATTATTATCTGAAATTTTTCCCGTAACTGCATTTATCATGTTGAGGAAGTAAAGCAAACACATGCGGAGTAGTATTTACATGAATGAATCACCAACAAACTGGTATTTTAACAAGTTCCAAGATATCATTTATTATTTATCAATTCTGCTACATTATGCAAATTATAAATATGTTTCCCGTCGTGCTGTTCTATTTAAACAACAACACAGTTGCAAAAGGAATGTTCAAAATCTAAAATATAACAATTTTATTTGATGTATACATACAGGGTGAGGCATTAGTGCGTAGTAGTTACACAACATTTGAAGTTCTTCTTTGTAACATGATACAGGGTGTTTAAAAACTTAGTTGCTTATAAATAAATTCAATCTGCAAAAAGTAGATTTTTTTTAATATATGTGTATATATATGTATATATTTTATTAGATATTCTGATTCTACAAAAGATTCTGTTTTAATCGTTGTTATTTTATAGCATGCTATTTAAAACATCGAAGTTGATGCTCACTAAGTGATATTGATTCAAAAATATTTTCACGTGATAGTTCATATTCAACCATATCCAACTGCAAAATGTTGTTTTAAAATTCCGCTCCATTTGTATAATACCTTTAAAGATCATTCTCACCAATCACTCTGTATATACAGGCTGTTTCATATTGCCAGGGTGAACCAAACATATATTTTCTTAAGTGGGACACACTATGAATGTTCGCAGTGTCCACCAAAAACATCAATACAACATTGTAACCGTTTTTCGCATAATCGATTTACATTTCTTGACATTTCTACATACATTCTTTAAGTTATGGACAATCAAACGGCTGTTCAAAAAATATTGTGTAAAAATAAATTCCATCCATACTATACGCGGTTGCATGAAGAGTTAGTCGACAATGACTTGCCCTATAGAGTGTTTTTTTTTGTGAATGAGCTTAATAACAAATCCATAATTAAGAAGATTTCTTTAATTTTGTTCGTTTTGAAAACGAACCTACGTTTTACAAAAGTGGAAATGTGAATCCACATAATTTTCATTATTATTCCGCAAGTAACCCCTATTTTGTAGCAACCCATAATCAAAATAGGTAGTCTTTGAATGTTTGGTGTGGTATAACTGGAGATTACGTAATTAGACAACATTAGTAGGTGGAGTAAATGGTCAGATTTAGTTAGGGTCATATTTATATTTCCTGCTTGAGGTTGTGTTGATGCTTGAGCACGTGGCAGTTGCACCAACAAAAGATGAATACGGATTACTTACCACAACGCCATATTGATGATGTCACTAAATTTTGTGACGTTATATTCTGTGATTGATTGTGAAGTGTGAAGCTTGTGTTTTTGTAGTAGCGGGTTAAATTTGTTGTGTGCTGTTTAATTTGGAAACTTGTAGCTTGCGTGAAGTTAGCACCCATTTTCCGAAATTCAA
Source organism: Holotrichia oblita (assembly GCA_023690525.1). Taxonomy (NCBI): domain Eukaryota; kingdom Metazoa; phylum Arthropoda; class Insecta; order Coleoptera; family Scarabaeidae; genus Holotrichia; species Holotrichia oblita. The sequence goes on from CM043023.1 coordinate 42,052,390, forward strand.
AATTTTGAAAGTTGTTCGAGGTTGTTCTGGGTTTGTTCCAAATTGTTCCAGAATTTTGCAGAAAAATATTAAAAAATTGTTCAAAAAAATCGAAAAAATCTTTTTTCTGGTCAGCCCTTTTTTTCAAAATTCGAAATTTTAAGTGTTGTTCCAGGTTGTTCTGAATATTGTTCCAAAATTTGAACTTCCTCGCATTAGTAGTTTATAAAATAATTCATAAAAATTAAATTTCGCTAGCCTCTCCTTTTTCGAAATTCAAAATTTTGAGAGTTGTTCAAATTTGTTCTAGTTGTTCAGAACATTGTTCCAAAAATTTGAGGCCTTCTATCATCTGTAGTTTATGAAATAATTGAGAGAAAGAAAATTACAGTAACGCCTCTTTTTCGAAATTCAAAATGTTGTTCTAGGTTTGTTCTATATTGTTCCAAGATTTTAGCTTTCTATCATGTATACTAAGAATAATATTTTTCCAGGCATCTACAATATAACAGGAATTTATGAATGTAATTAAGGTTAATACAGCAAATTAAACAGCTTATTCAATTTAGGTTTATTACAGCAAGCAGTACTTACTCACATACATTACTAACAATACAAACATGTTATTAAACAAAATTAAAACTATACAGAAAAGAAAAAACATATATTCTACTAATGGAAATAAAATATTTAGACCACCGAGGAACCAAAATATATGTGATAATAATTTTAATACCTCGTTATACCAGTATGATACAACTTAACAGTTCAAATATTTTAAACACTTTGCCGGTATCCGACTTGTCATCGACTGTATACACTACGTACTATACATGTTACATACGTACCATACATCATATCATTTCTCTGGCTATCTTTATTAACAAATGACTTACCAATGCAACAACCTGGAAAAACCTCTTGTATGTTCGGTTTTAAAAAAATGGGGGGACAACATAATTCCATTTCTACCAATTGTTTCGCAAATTATGCTTAGAAGAAGTCCGACATTTTGAAACAATGTCCAAACTTCTCTCACAACTTCGATGTTCAAAAAACGGACTACTAAATACTTCGAAAACCGTTCGGTGAGCTTCGATAGGGGATCCGTGAAAAGCACCATCAGGTCTTGTGAGACAACCAGTTCATTAGATGTCGCATATTTATACAATTGCGGGAAGGAACCTTGACCGCCGCCTTCATTCACTTTTTTTAATCCACAAATGCAGTTTCTTTCTAAACGCCGCAATCCTGGTGTCAAAGGTGTGAATTTCTTCGTGCAATTCGAACACACAAAATCAGACATTTCCACGTGAAAGCCATCGTGAATTGCAGTAATACAGCTGTATGTTCATCTCCCATATCTGTGCATAGTTTTTTTTTAAGTCTGGTCTTTAGCGGCCTACTTTTAATGTAGTTTACTGCACCAATGACACATTCTAGTACTTGGTTCAATTCAGAGTTTATCGACTTTGATGCAAGAGCTGCCCTGTGGATGATGCAATGGGTCCACATAGCATTCGGTGCCTTTTTACGAATACGCGCGTGTAAGTATTCTTAACAAAAAATTATTCTATACAAAATAAATATCAAGTATATTAACGAAAATAAATATTCTTAATAATAAAACAAAAAATATTCGTACATTACAAAACATAACCTATATCACATTGCCTTGGTTAAGTACTGTTAACAATGTTAAAACAAAAAATTATGCTATACAAAATAAATATCAAGTATATTAACGAAAATAAATATTCTTAACAATAAAAAATATTCTTATGTTACAAAACTTAAGCTTCATCCCATTTCTTTTTTTTTATCTGTATATGTTCCTTCAGAGCATTAATCTTTCTTTCCTCCAGCTTTAATTTTCTCTTTAAGGTGGCGTACTTGGCCCTCTATTTCAATAACTTGAATTTGATAAGCAAATGTTGCATTTTTATCGAATATATTCAAAATTAGATGGCGCAAGGCTTACGAATCTCTAGAAAAGTAAAAAGTAATGAAATACTTAAACATGTGTAACATTTTGGATGAAATAACATAGGAAAAGTGAAGATTAGAATATTGGTTGTAATACAAAATATATTATATAATATAAATATAAACTTCTCGGAAAAATAAAATATAACATTATATAGAAGAAAGGTATGCAGGGATTCTTGGAACGAGTTTTACTGGTTGCATCTTATGTAGTTTAGAACTGAATGTATTGAGCAGGTATATTTCAATATAATCTTTTCGGTATAAATGCGATAGCCTAAGGCAATAACACCCTAATATTATATTTAGAAAACATATTTTAGAATCTTTTAGTTCTGCACTTATTGTCTAGCGACTAGCTTGATGTAATAAAGTAATACTGTTTTTCATCGTCTTCGTTAGTTTTGGATTATTTTTTCGTTGTATATAGTTATTTTAGTGAATAAGGAGAATATTTTTGTATATTTGTTTCTGTATATAATTGTACATAGTTCTAGTGGTAAACCGTCCTTGAAGAGAAACCATAATTATTATTTTCAGGTAAATACTCATTTGGAAGATTGCGATATCACGTCTCAACAGTCGCAAATTGCATGTAATAATAATCACTTATTGAAAAATATTATAGATTCAAGGCCAACTAAATATCAGGAAAAGGAAGCTGTACTACTTTGTGGTTTTCATTGATGGAACCCAATCACTTTTTATAGAATGGTTCCAAAATTAAGGCAATTTTTCCTTGGGTGTTTTTTGCCTGAGAGGATTCAGCAGCTTATGTAGTTAAAGCTGCACACACGCAGCTATAGTAGATTACTAGGATTAGAGAGGAAACCTTTCTCCGCACAAGTTACGCTTATGAAGTATATTCTATAATGGATATGACTACATGTTATATAGATAATTATTATTAAAATTTCCGTTATAACCATCACAGTGTATGTATGTGAAATACTAAATGTAAATATAATAAAGGACAGTAAATTTTATTGTGGAATGAATTGTTATCTGTATTATTTATCAATAAAAGGAAGATAGATATTTGGGTATTATTTGTCTTTCTTTCTCTACATCCACACCAAGTAATGATTCATCAATGTGTATTTACTTATGCATGTGTAGTTGTAAGAATATGTCTCGAAAGTATTGAAATTAATTTATTACTTGAATAAAAATAATTTAGGAAGACCTTTCTATAAAAAAGTATATTTGTGCATACAATCAAGTTTTGCAATTCTTGTAATACTAAACTGATTAAATCCAATAATCGCGATGCGCACTATTTTGAAAGCAATATATGTATGTATAACAATAATCCTGTATACTGTTCAAGTTATGTTATAAAGAAGTATGATGTTCTATGACTATCTTTCACAGTTACGGAAAAAGAAACGAGTCGTATGTACGACTCTAAATTGTTTCTTCTTCATTTACATTTTTTAATAAAACATTTAATTTAATGTTTTTCTGAATATCAAAGCAGTCAATTTTGGTGTTAAACTGATTGCCTATACATAGTTATAGTAGTAGTTATCTAATGCTAGTGACATCTAATATAAAACTGGCAAACTGTTTGGACAGATATGGGGCTGTTGTTGAAACTCAGCCCCTAAACTTACTTCCTGAAAAAAATACTGCAGATTTTGAAATTATTTCAATACAGATCGTATCAGTATATTTTTCTACATATTCTAAAGGTAATATTATCAAAATTTAATATTTTTCTCATTTTTCTCGCAATCAAAGAATATTTAATTTAAAAAAAGATATTTAGATTTACAACAAAGATAATATCTACAATGTAACAACACGAAAATACATTTTTAATGTCTAGTTTTTCCGAATACTCCGTTTCTAATAATTATTGTCGAACAGCGCCCCCTACTTTACCGAAACGCCACCTTAATAAGTTTTTTGTTTCCACTTTATTCCTTTCTTGCTCCTTGTAATATTGTGTTTTACTTTTGAAAGATTCTGCACGATAATTTGTCCTGGACTTTTTGGTAGAAATATGTATATCTACTCACATTGTTGTCGGAGGTAGACGTTGCATTGCTTATAACCGATGATAAAGCTGAAGAATTTGCTGCTTCATCTTTTGTAACAGTAGTTATGTTTATTGTTTAAGACGATATAATATTTGGTTTTTCTCCAAGGATTTCATCTAATCTATCAAAGAAAGAAAACTTGGATGGACCTCTGCCGGTTTTGTGTCTATTGTCTATGCAGCTTTTATATGTTCTTACCAAGTTGTTACATTTATTTCGGCATACTGATGCATTCACATGGAAAATTAATTTAGTGTTATAATTGTAAATTGCTAGAAATAAATTCTAAATAAAAAAATTAACATACAACAATGTTGTTGCCTTGCAAATCTTCAGCAGCATGCTCCCATAAATGTTTCCGTTTCACAGCATGATGCATTTCATCATATGTACTTTCTATGCTTGAAATTAATGCCAAAATAGCAACTTTAGACCAAGTTTTATTTAGGTATTGCTTCTCAATTTCTTCCATGTTATTTTCAGTATGTTCTTATGAGCTGCAAATAAACATTCTATTACTATAACCGAGTATTGACTCTATGTCTCGATGTTTATCAATCTCGTGCAATTTACAGTACTTCGGGCCGAAGGCCCTCGATTTGTAAGCTGTTGCACTGAAATGTAAACATCCTCATTATACCCTAGCTACGTAAATAACTATAATACACCTTGTCATAATATACTTGACAGTGAATCGTTCTTTTTTGCGTTATTCCAGAAAAAAATAGTACCGACATAAATATGTTGTTCATTAATAAAATTGTTACAATTTTGCTCGTTACAAAAAATATTGTATAAACCATAGACCATTTCCAGCATTCGTGCTAATGCTGGAAAATTGTCTTCCCAAACTTGGTATGTAAATAACTATTTCATTAAGATTTGTCATATTACAAAATTTTACTTCACAAAACAAAACAAAAAAATACCACCGCTAATTTATATGTTAACCTATTTGTTTTATATTTTATAGGTTTAAAGTTTTATATTAATACTATTTCATGTAATAAGTTTTCAATTTCAGAACATTTACACAATGATTCACTGTATGTGATAATTTTAATTTAGAAAGCTGGCCATAATGGAAAATATTCTACTTCATACGGGCTTACATTATAGATAAGTTTACTGTAATTAATATTCATATATTATTCAGTCAATGGTCGCAGTGGTAGAGTGATCGTCTCTAGTTGTGAGAGAACTGGGAGATTCGGGGACAAATTAATAGCTCAATATTACTTACTGCGAGGTAATAGGTTTGTTCGATTTGGACATTTGCGTCTTACAGCAAGCAACAAATATTTTGCAGAGCTGCAGGCATTTCAATGAGTTCGTAGAAAGAAAGTAATATATGTATATATAGAAGTTAAAATATAACAAAAACTATAATTCCGCAAAAGAACTTTGGTGCATTAAAAGAAAAGAAATACACAAATATACATACATCTCGTAAGGAAAACAATACATGCATTATATTATAGATATATTCCCGCTTATTTATGACTCCGCTTCATGCTGTATAAATAAATGTAAAATATATCTATCTATCTTTTAAACAAACAGATATTTGTCGGTATTTACGAACAACCTATTTACATATGTATTATCCTTAATATTTTGCCAATAAACTTCCGTTCGCACTTGTCGCAGCCGACTACACTGTTAACGTTGAAAATATATTAATTTTCGATTTCAGGTCGGAAAGTTGTATCTGGCCGTGAGTGTGCAATGTGCGCAAACTTTTCAATGGAATCGCTATCTATAAAAAGTGGAAGTTATAATAGTTACAACAAATTGTATACGAATAAGAACTTACTGACTTAGGCATGATCCATAAAGTATATAGGTGTTGTTTTGTCTTCATTAGATTTGGTAGACCCTATAAAGATGTAGAGATATCTATTTTAATTTCATCCACTGTTGTTGTTAAAATTTGGAAGCCGACACATTTATCGTGAATTTTAAGATATTCAATTAAAAATCGTCTTCGATGATAGCTCCTTCCTCATCCGCAAGTGTTATCAATGGACTGATTTATGTTTATAATTGTCTAACTGAAATATAAAAAATCTTGATATCTAAATGGAGATGTTGGGTAATATTGATCTGCTTAAACCATCGATGGACTTGAGTATGTATAGGATCTAAAATATTGCGTCAAATGGAAAAAAATATGTTATAAATTTTCGAGAAAACATTTACGTCAATAATTTGTGCTTAGCTGAAATATTCTGTGGCCTATATCGGATATATCGAGTGATATTTATTTAGAGAATTACATTTTTTGAAGTTTCAGAAATTCGTCAAAATTTTTAAATTGCGTACTAGATTATTAAATATTTTCCGTTTCCGTAAAATCTGAAATTTCATATTTCCAAATTGTTGTAAGAATTTCTACACTTTGAAAACTCAAATTGCTTTGTGCGAAAATTTTTAAGGTTTATAGTTCGAAAAGTAAAAGACATTATTATATCAATCTGTGACGAAAGTACAAGTTTTTCAGCTTATAATTGTATATTTCGTCTTTTATGTGAGTTAGTAATTTATTGAAAACTGAAGTTTGTGAAACTCCACGTTCATTTTATGATTATTTAGGAAGCTAAAATTATTACGCCATAAAAAAGTGTAATTTTACTAAATTTCCAAAAAATTGTATATACTTATTATAACTGACAATGAGTATATTTAATAGCGGCTGCTATTTCAGACCATTATTATCGTAAACGCTTGTTGTGAAAAGAGAAGACGTTCTTGTCAATTTTTAATAAATAAATTAATTAATAAAGAAGAGTCTTCTAATGGGCTCCTACGCTGTCCTGGTACCTGTAATCACACAGAAAAAGGTGTTAGTATTCGGGTATGTATAATTACACCGGTTCACGCTAGCCGGAGAGTCTCCGTGGTGGTCCGGTGTTTGGTTTTCCCCATGAACTTTCTCGCCTTAGCGTTACTCATCGATGGGTTGCTGCTAGCCAGGGTCTTTCTGAAGAAATCTCGGTTGAGTTTTCTCAGGAAGTCTGACAGGTCTGGGACGTGCGCTTCTGTGAGTCGTCGGAGGACTACCAGCGAGGTGCGTCTAGGAAGGCGGAATACAATTCGCATTACACGATTTTGTACTCGCGCCAGGTTGGTAAAATAGATAGGAGCTGCCGTTGCCCAAGCTGGGCTGGCATAGGTAAGGATTGGGCGGATGTGTGTTTTATACAGCATCGCGCCCATTTTTGGAGAGAGTTTGTGGTTACCTAGGAGAGGGAACAGCTGGCACATCCATCCGATGGCTCTGTTCCTGGCTCTACCTAGATGCTCCGAGAAGGTCAGTTTCCTGTCCAGGAGCACTCCCAAGTACTCGATCTTCCCTCTCCAGTCAATCTCCGTCCTGGAGACGGTGATTTTCCTGGGCGGGGGACGTCTCCCCCGAGTAAACGCAATCGCTTGCGTCTTCCTCGGGTTAATAGACAGGCCACATGTTTCGAAGAACCCTTCTATCCGTTGCAACTGTGCCTGAGCAAGCTGGACGGCGATTTCGGGGTTCGTCGATGTGGCCACCACAGCGGTGTCATCGGCGTAAATCGCGTTGAGCACTCGGTGGTCTGTTGGCTTGGGAATGTCCGCGACGTAGATACTGAACAACGTCGGGCCTAGTGCCGAGCCTTGCGGAACTCCAGAACGCATCTGTCTTTCGCAATAGGAACTGATGCGTGAGCCAGATATATATTGCTAGCCCCACTCCATTCTACCACTACCGATACCCGATTGAGACGATGATAGGTGGTTACCAATAAAAATGATTCAAATAAAAAAAAACAAAAGGATAACATTTAATCTGCATAATAATTGAAGTTTGATATTAAATAAGTTTTGATAGGAACTTTTATATATTTATATTTTTTTTTACTAATTATATTATACTTATTAGAAACTATTTACTTAAAAATGGTTTCGAGACAATTGTGGCCTATGCTTTTGGATCTATTTAACGAAACTTGTACGTTCTACTTTTAGAAACAATAGATTCTTTAATGATACCAAAAAAATATTATTAGGTCGCAATTAATTTCAGAACAAAATGCGACGTAATCTAAATTTTGTTTTTTTTTTATGAGAAACATTTACAATGATTAGGTAGTAAAGAGATAATTTTAACAAAATGTATTAAATATATTTTCAATATATGTATATATTAGTCAAATCAAGTGTTTTGTAATTATGACCCGGCAGCAATGATTTAATATCATTAATTATTTTTACTTTTAGTTACGTACCTATAAGTGATAAGCAGTTTTTATAAAACGACAACGATGTAGAGATACATAAATCGTTATGTTTTTATCCTGAAATAAACTCGCATTTGAAAAATTATCACAGCCAAGAAATATTTAAAAAAAGTAGATCTAAAGTACACGTCTACGTTAATGTTTTCATCTAAAAAAAAAAAAACAAAAATAATATCAACTTCAGAGCTACATTAATTTTATTTTTCAATGATTCAGACTTAGTGATTAGATGTAGACCAAGTGCTACGTTACTATTCTTTATTGTTTGCTTATATTTTATTTAAAATCTAAAACTTCAGTTAAAAGATAATAAACATACATAGTTAAAAAAAATTGTATATATGCATTTACTTTAGGAATTTCGGATGTACATACATACTTACAAATTTCAAAAAGTCCTACGTGTACTTAGTTTAATTAAAATGAATGTATGTATTTATTTTTCTTTGATCACAATATTTTTTTAATTTTTAAGAAGGAAATAGAAAAACAGAAATGATTTATTTTTATTTATTCTCGTTTCTTTAAGATAACAGCATGACTATATTATACATACATTTTACTTATTAATAATTTATTATTTAATAATAACTTATGTAAAAGCTATCCAAACGCTTAATTTGAAAACATAATTGAATCTATGAATGAAACGAATTCACTTCGTTGTACGGGACAAAATGATGATATGGAACCAAAAAATTCACCTAAGTACATACGTAATCTTTAATTAGTATAGTCCGTCCATTGCATATTATATATCAAAAAGCTCTTGATTACGTTACCGTCGATTTTAAATTTATCGCCGAATGCGAAAACAATTTTATACAAAAAAATAACATAAAATAAAATTATCAATCAACAATATAATCGAGTATGTGCTTAGTACCTTTTGCAACTGTAAATGCGAATTCGTTGCGTTTTCAATAAAAATGATGGCTCTCTAACGCATCGAACTAATTCATTCAATCTCGGATAAAAAAATATGTTCTCCAGGAACGGAGAATTTTTAAATAGGAATACTGTGTAATAGAAACAAGTGATACTCGTTATACTTACAACGACCTTTTTCTCTCTCTCTCTCGTGGTGTATGATTTTGTTTCGAGTAGAGAATGTTTATACGAGAGCAAGTCATAGTTGCAAAATGTATACATAATAACAGTATCGATAATATACATACATCTAATGTCTATAGCAAGATAAAAATAAAAATATATATCTTCTGGTTTGGTACCACAACAGAATTGAAGTATATCAAATATTAACAGGTTTTTATATTTATATTACACAAATTAAACTAATTAGATATTAACAAAAAAATTAAAACACTAAAATTTAAATAATTAAAAAATAAAATTGGATTCTATAATAATACTAAGAAATGTTAAATATATGCAAAGCCTGCAGCGGTTTTTCTGATTCAACCACATTTGAAGCAGAGGTCTGATTCGATGGTCGGCTAGTTAAAGCGTCCTCAGAATTTAGATATCCTCACGCGGCATTTAGCGTTGAAAGCGAGATCGATTTCCAACGAGTTCTGCATCGACCTGATTATTCGAAGTAAGTATTTTCGAAGAGAATTAATTGTTGGTCTTCCAACTCTATTTACTGTTCGTAACAAATTTTGTAAATCCTCAAAAGGCATTTTTGTTCAAACTAGAACGATATTCCGGTACGTGAGTGATGTTACAGGGAAAGACTGAGTATGAGGAATCCCTTAACGCCCGTCTGTTTTTATAGGCGATAAGAGCGATAAAGATCTGAGAACTGTAAGGGGGATCTCTTATCCTGAAAATAGACGCTTGAACTCTTACAGAATTTATACTTTAATTAATCCTGTTGTGGAACTGTAATGTTTGCCGCAATTATTGAATTACATTAGAGGTCCAATTGTAAATCTCCAAAAAACATTTTAATTCGGTGAAGAAGAAATCACGCGAATGAAGTTTAAAATTAGAATTATCCGCTATTATTATTATTTTATTAGTGTGGTATTTTTCAAACAAGTAAGACGCCATTTTCAAAAATTCAAAAACAAATATTTAAATCGAAATAGACGCCGAAATACATATTATTAATCAAAAGCCTACTGACTCTATACTTATAAAAAAAATTATCAATCAATAAATATACCTTAAAGATTATGTTTCTGAGACTTCACATATGAATCTTTTGCGTTAATGACGGCAAGTCTAGCGCGGAGAATTAATTTTATTTATTCATTTTTCAGTTAGATATAGATCGGAGAATACTTGTTCATATACAGATTATAGATCATACAGGTTTATATGTACCGAGCGTATTACACAGTCTAGCGCACGCATATTCTACATATATGTATTATCTGTAGGCGTAGCAAGGTTACGATAGTGGGGATACATTCGTAGGTGTTTTCGACTTTCAATCGTATTAGTACGGCAGGAGTGGCGTAAGTATCTTTTACAGTAAGTAGTAAGTATCTCTCGTAGTAGGTACTCTATAAAAATTGGCAACTGAAATAAAATTCTTATATTCAAAACGAAACAAAAGTCTATGATGAAATTTACAAAAGCGACCATACCTCCTACAACATGCATGTGTGTGTATTTGAAGTTGAATGGGAACTGTTCGCTACGCCAATATATATATAATGTTCAAGTAGAGATAATGTATAACTAAGGCAACCGATACACGTTTATTTTACGTTAAAATTTCTGGCATCTTGATTGTCTAACTAATTTATTTTTCTATTAAATCTTTAATACAAAAAATCTTATCAAAATATACGTACATATTATGTTTTTAAGCAATTCGTTATATTAGATTTGATATTCTAATTTTTTTCTGTACTCTCCAACATGTTTTTATTTGTCATATCAATATATAGGATACTCGATTAATAAATTTTGTCACGATTATCTATTTAACGTACAACCTTATCTGTGTTTTTCATAAAAATAAACGAAATATATATTTATCCCGTCATTAATATCCCCTAAATTTTTTTTTTAATTTTATTAAAAGTTCTAGTATATTTCTTGATCCTTAGTTAAGTAATTAATGCTATAAAGAGGCAGACGTCAAGACAACGTATTCATATATGCAGTTTCAAAAGACACTGAACGAAAACTGTACACACATATAATTAAAAAGTACATTAATTCAATAATTTTTTTTATCAAAATTCGTCCAACGAACCCAGTTATCAATACAACGTATATGCGTTTATTGTATTAATAAAGTGAAATGATTACAAACAATCAATACTTTAATAATTTTAATAAACACATTTATTAAAAGAATTAACTTGTTATAAGGAAATTGAAAGAAATAGAAACTAATAAAATATTTTATTAAATTAATAACCTGCTGCATTATATTAACCCATTAATTTATAATTTCTTATTTGAGTAAGTAATAAACGTCATTTTATTAATATGATATACTGATTTATTAAGCAGTATAACTAATAAATAACGTTGTCAATATAATAAATAAATTTATCCACACTATAATTTTTTTTGTAGTATTAATGAACCCAACTCAATAAGTGATGTGTATTAACTTTGTTTTTTCAGCGGACAATCTTTAAAATAAAGACAATTTTTTTTTAGGTGATTAAATTTTGTTTTTATATCTATTGATAAATTTTTAAGTTGGTGATGAGAAAGCTAGTAGCCTAATATTGATTAATAATATGTATTTTAAGGTCTATTTTTTAACTACTTTCGCATGATTTCTTTTCCAAATTAAAATGTTTTTTGAAGGAGATTCACAATTTAACCTCTAATGTAATTCAATAGTTGCGGCAAATATTACAATTCCGCAATAGGATTAATCAAAGTATAAATTCTGTAAGAGTTCAAGCCTCTATTTTCAGGATAAGAGATCCCCATTACAGTTCTCAGTTCTTGATCGCTCTTATCGCCTATAAAAACAGACGGGCGTTAAGGGATTCCTCATACTCAGTCTTTCCCTGTAACATCACTCACGTACCGGAATATCGTTCTAGTTTGAACAAAAATGCCTTTTGAGGATTTACAAAATTTGTTACGAACAGTAAATAGAGTTGGAAGACCAACAATTAAATTTCTTCGAAAGTACTTCAGGTCGAGAAAGAACTCGTTAAGCATCCATATCAATGCCAACGTCGAATGGCGCGTGAGGCTACCTAAAGTCTGTGGACTCTTCAACTAGCGAACCATCGGATCAGACCTCTGCTTCAAATGTTTTTAAATCAGAAGAACCGCTGTAGGCGTTGCATACATTTAATATTACTTGATGTTAGATATTATTTATTAATGTTGTTATAGAAACCAATTATTTTATAAAACATTTAAATTTTATTTTTTAATTATTTTTTTGTTAATATCTAATTAGTTTAATTTGTCTAAGATGAATATAAAAACCTGTTAATATTTGAAGTAATTCTATTCTGCGGTGGTACTTATAAACTAATCTGGAAAATATATACATATATATATTTTTATCACTTGTTTCTATTACACATTATCTCTATTTAAAAGTTCTCCGTTCCTGGACAAAAATTGTTTGTATCCGAAACTGAATGAATTAGATCCTCGCGTTAGAGAGCGATAATTTTTATCGAAAACGCAACGGATTCGCATTTATAGTTTCGAAAGATACTAAGTAGCTACTTAATTGTATTGTTGATTGATAATCTTTTTTTTTGTATAAAATTGTTTGTGCATTCGGCGATAAATTTAAATTCGACGGTAACGTAGTCAAGAGCTTTTTGATACATAATATATGATAGACGGACTATACTAATTAAAGATTACCGATGTACACAGGTGAATTTTTTGTTTGTCCGGTACAGCGAAGTGAATTCGATTCATTCATAGATTCAATTATATTTTCGAACTAAGCGTTTGGATAGCTTTTAAGTTATTATTAAATAATAAATTATTTATATGCAAAATATATGTATAATACAGTCCTGCTGTTTTCTTGAAGAAACAAGAATAAATAAAAATAAATCATTTCTGTTTTTCTATTTCCTTCTTAAAAATTAAAAAAAATGTGATTAAAGAAAAATGAATGCATTCTTTTTAATTAAGCAAAATGCACGTAGGACTTTTTGAAATTTGTAAGTACGCACATTCGAAATTCCTAAAGTAAATACATATATCTATACAATTTTTTTGAATTAAGTATATTTATTATCTTTAACTCAAGTTTTAGATTTTAAATAAAATATAGTGACATAAGTAAACAATAAGGAATAGTAACACAGCACTTGGTCTACATCTAATCATTAAGTATGAATCATTGAAAAATAAAATTAATGTAACTTTAAAATTGATATTATTGTTTTGGTTTTTCTTTAGATGAAAACATTAACGTAAAAACTTTAGATCTATTTTTTTTTAATATTTCTTGGCTGTGATAATTTTTCAAATACGAATTTATTTCGCTACAAAGACAAAATGATTTATATACCTATCAGATGTACATCGTTATCGTTTTATAAAAACTGCTTATCACTTATAGGTAGGTACGTGACTAAAAGTAAAAATAATTAATAATATTAAATCATTGCTGCCGGGTCATAATTACAAAACATTTGACTAATATACATATGTATATTGAAAATATATTTATTACATTTTGTTAAAATTATCTGTTTACTACCTCATCTTAAGTAAATGTTTCTCATAAAAAAAACAAAATTTCGATTACGTCGGATTTTGTTCTGAAATTAATTGCGAGCTAACAATATTTTTTTAGTATCAGTAAAAAAAATATGTAAATATATAAAACGTTCCTACCAACAATTACATATTTAATATCAAACTTCAATATTATGCAGATTAAACGTTTTCTTGTTGTTTTTTTAATTCGAGTCATTGTTATTGATAACCACGTATCATCGCCTCAATCAGGTATCGGTGGTGGTAGAATGGAGTTGGGCTAGCAATATATATCTGGCTCACACATCAGTTCCTATTGCAGTTCGATGTCGCTACTCGGAATAAAGCCCAAGTGTTAGTTCGGAATTAGTTTCAACATGGTCATATTAAAATGGAAAATCGGATCGTGCGTTGTGCTGAGCTTGTATGAAACGACGGTTACGTTACTCTTGTCGAGATTGCATCAGACCTGATCTCAAGTTTGGAATTGTTCATATGTAAATATCTTCTCTCCGAGTGGCGGTAGGATGAGCGGAAAAACATCTACCGACGATTTGTCAATCAACTTGAAAAAGACGCGACGACTTATACGCCCATCATCTATAGGTATGTACCTATAGTGACGTGCGACGAATCATACATCGAAGAGGGCGCATATGGACCGAATGAAGGTTGGACTACACCAGCTAGTTTCCTACGGTCCTTACGGTCCACTTCTATAGATTAGACTATAGACTATAGATTAAATTCTACATTATTGTACAGTAAATTAGGATAAGGATCTATAGACACATATTTTTGTTTAAGTTCATTATTTAGCAAACATTTTTTAGAAATTTATTTAAAAAATATCTTTAAAAACTGTTTTAGAAACAATACTAAAAAAATTTCAGAACAAAATGTGACATAATCTGAACTCTGATTGTTTTTTCATGAGAAGCACTTCTACATATAAGATCAGGTTGTAAACACCTAATTTTAACGAAGTTTATTAATTAGAATAACAAATTAGTTTGCTATTTCAATAAAAAATTTTGTTAAAATAGCCACTTGATGTTTTGCAATTACGACACAGCAACTTTAGTATTAAATTAAATTTAATATTAATTTAATACTAAACCAATAAAAATGATTCGAATAAAAAAAACAATAAGATAACGTTTAATCTGCATAATATTGAAGTTTGATATTAAATAAGTGTCAGTAGGAACTTTTATATATGTATTTATAAATTTTTCTACTAATTATATTATACTTATTAGAAACTACTGACTTAAAAATGGTTTCGAGACAATTGTGGCCTATGCTTTTGGATCTATTTAACGAAACTTGTACGTTCTACTTTTAGAAACAATAGATTTACAATGATGAGGCAGTAAAGAGATAATTTTACCAAAATGTATTAAATATATTTTCAATATATGTATATTAGTCAAATTAAGTGTTTTGTTATTATGACCCGGTAGCAATGATTTAATATCATTAATTATTTTTACTTTTAGTCACGTACCTATAAGTGATAAGCAGTTTTTATAAAACGACAACGATGTAGAGATACATAAATCGTTTTGTCTTTATCCTGAAATAAATTCGCATTTGAAAAGGTATCACAGCCAAGAAATATTTAAAAAAAGTAGATCTAAAGTTTTTACGTTAATGTTTTCATCTGAAGAAAAAACAAAACAATAATATCAACTTTAAAGCTACATTAATTTTATTTTTCAATGATTTATACTTAATGATTAGATGTAGACCAAGTGCTACGTTACTATTCTTTATTGTTTGCTTATATTTTATTTAAAATCTAAAACTTCAGTTAAAAGATAATAAATATAAATAGTTCAAAAAATTGTATATATGTATGTAGGTACTTACTTAAATTTCACATGTGCATACTTGCAAATTTCAAAAAGTTCTACGTGTATTTAGTTTAATTAAAAAGAATGTATTTATTTTTCTTTGATCACAATTTTTTTTTTGATTTTGAAGAAGGAAATAGAAAAACAGAAATGATTTATTTTTATTTATTCTGGCTTCTTTGAGAAAACAGCGTGACTACATTATACATATATTTTACTTATAAATAATTTGTTATTTAATAATAACTTATGTAAAAGCTATCCAAACGCTTAGTTTGAAAACATAATTGAATCTATGAATGAAACGAATTCACTTCGTTGTACGGGACAAAAATACTACATTACGATATGAAACCAAAAAATTCAAGTTCATACGTAATCTCTAATTACTTAGTATAGTCCCTCCGTTGCATATTATACATCAGAAAGCTCTTGATTATTATACCGTCGATTTTAAATTTATCGCCGAATGCGAAAACAATTTTATACAAAAAAATAACATAATAAAATAATATTATCAATCAACAATATGATCGAGTATCTACTTAGTACCTTTTGAAACTGTAAATGCGAATCCGTTGCGTTTTCAATAAAAATTATGGCTCTCTAACGCATCGAACTAATTCATTCAGTCTCGGATATAAAAAAATTGTGGGGACGGAGAATTTTTAAAAAGGAATACTGTGTAATAGAAACAAGTGATACTCGTTATACTTACAACGACCTTTCTCTCTCTCTCTCTCTCGTGATGTATGATTTTGTTTCGAGTAGAGAATGTTTATACGAGAACAAGTCATAGTTGCAAAATTTATACATAATAACAGTATTGATAATATACATCTAATGGGTCTATAACAAGATAAAAAATAAAAATATATATAATTTCCAAAATGTATACACATTTAGTTTAGTTATGTACATATATACCTCTCTGTATTCTCTATTGTAAGTTTAAATTAAATCATTTAAAATAATATCCAAATGAATTTTATTTCTAAAAGATAAATAATAGCAATCATGTGAAAATATTTACTTAGAATTTGGCGTGAGTAATATCCATCACCTGTCTTTTGCGGCCACCTTAGAATAACGGCCAACAATTTTGATTTTTTTAGTGGCCGCTATTCACACGTTTTACTGTATATAATAACACAAAAGACCCAGCCTTATATGTCACTAAATAAATAAAAAATGCGTCGAATAAATGAATAACAAATATATTAAATGAAACGAATAAATATCCATCTATGTACCTACAATGTTAGAGAATACGGGACAAAACCTTAAAACTAAATGCACCTTTGTTTAACTAAAGTGAATACGCAATTAAATAAATAAATAACCAACAGAGCTCAATATACACGTAGGTTCAGCTCGCAATGCACCATAGGAAGTTACAATATACGTATGGAACGCAGTGCGATGTGACAACGCGCTAGTCATGCGCCACAAGTTCGATCGTCGATTCGCACAGAACGAATATGCCAACGACTGCATCCTCCCTCGGTTTTAATTCAACTGAATTGTGAATGCCGTGTGTCTCGCTAGACACAAGCTATAACGTCAAGAGAGGGATACGCTGTTGCAATTTATACTGCCTATGGTGCATTGTGAGCTGAACCTACGTGCATACAAATTTCAGAGTTACAACGAGAGCAAACTTTATACAGTGAGGTTTTTATAATACCGTACAGTTGAAACACCCAAAAAGTCAACACCTTTAACGGTGGAGGAAATGTGGATGGACCCATTATAAATGTAAGCCGGGCGTAAAATACAAGCTAGCACATTTATGCATTAAGATAATATTGTGTAGAAAATATATCGTCTATATGCATGAATGGTCTATTCATGGCAGAAGTATTGTCTTGGTTTGAAAGTTTTTATTTTGTTTCTGGCGATATAACAGTCTCGTGTTTAACTCGTCATGTATCGATACAAATCATATTCCTTAAGAGGGTCGTCTACCAACTGATTATTTTACAGCGGTGCCATATATACATTTAAATACGTCTACACATGTGTATATGAAGCCCGATTTTAAAATACGTTTTAAATAAATTATAAAAACATTATATTATGAAAAATTTAACTGTGGCAACATCGCCAACTGTCAAACGGTAGTCGGGCCTCTCAAACCTATAAATGTTAAGGATACAATCAAAAGTAGATGTGTTTGTAAGTTAAAGCACGCAATACAATACATTTTATTTAAATATAGGATTTTTAATACGTAGACATTTGAATACAAAAGAGTATGTACATATGTATTATTGTCGTATAAGCCAGCTGCATACGCGACGGTCAATTAACCCTGCATTGCGCGCGTGGTACAGAGTGACGCGATTGGGCGCGTGGGGGACAGATGTCACCTATTTTTAAATTGCCATATTTTTGCAAAAGAAAGCGTTTGTAAATAAAATAGAAGCAAAAATAAACACCTCAAAGTTAGATAAGTAAACTTTAATTCATAAAGTAAAACAAGTAAATTATTTACATCCCAAAAATTGCAAATCTCGAAAATACAGAAAATTATAAATTTTTTAAGCAATCGCCACAAATATCTTTTAAATGGTCACCGCATGCCCACTTATTGCACTTTACACACCATCTCCGGATTGTTTTGTCGCGTTCCTGTCCACATTGTGAGCACGTGAGGATGTCTTAGGCGCTTCCTGGAGCTCAGGTTCCGAGCCATTCACCAACAATTTTGCGCGCTTACGGATTTCTCTTGGGAGTGTCTCAATTGTATCGGCGTAAAATTTGGTGTTTTATGAGCTTCCAGCTGATCTTTTTTATAAAATCAACCCTTCTCGTATTTTTATTTAAAGCTGCAGTATGGTATTTATAAATACATAGGAAATTGATGGCTGCTATATTCAAAATATCGTAAAAAAGCACCATTGGCCATCTTCTAGCATTACGAGCGACGTTGTTTTTTTCGCAAAGCTGATCAACAAGATCAACGCCTACATTTGGCCTGTTATAGAAAGTCACGATTTCCGGTTTCTGTTTCTCTTCTGTTGAAATGTCTATTGCGTCATCAAAATGCATGCTAGATAATAATATCACCACTGCTGACGGCTTAGTACAGTATGACAGTACTGTACAGTCATTTTGAAACCCAAATATAGACGTCTGTGGCTTTCTATCTTTTCTTGGTAATAACTCTTTGGGTAATTCTCTTCTGTTTTTGCGTATTGTTCCAACATACGTTAGCTTATTCTCCTTCAAATTGTTTACTAAAGATAAGCTGGAGAACCAATTATCACCGGTAATGTTCCTGTTTGCATTTTGTACCGGTTCTACCATACGTAAAACAATGTCTTCTGCGGAATTGTTTACACGGAAAGGCCCATTGGGCTGTGTTCCAACATATGGTTCCAGATTGACCGTATACGCTGTATGGCTAACAACTAATGCAAAAACCTTCAAGCCATACCTAGCAGGTTTGCTAGGAATATACTGGCGAAATGAACATCTCCCTCTAAAAGTTAGTAATTGTTCATCGACCGTTAGATATTCCCCAGATGTATAATATTTTTGACAATTGTTTATGAATATGGCCATTACTTCTCTGATAGGGGCTAATTTATCAACATTTCTCCTCTGGTTTCTGTCATTTATGTTATCAGTAGGTAAACTAAGCGACCACGGACGCAGTCACTCGATGTGGACACGCTGTATAAGCTGTAGTTTTGACAGCTAAAATCTGTGTAAAACCACCAAATTGTCATAATTATGACAGTTTGACAGGTTTTAGCTGTCAAAACTACAGCTTATACAGCGTGTCCACGTCGAGTGACTGCGTCCGTGGTCGCTTAGTTTACCTACTGTTAGCGAACCTAATACAGCGCAACAAAAATTTAAACCGTTTTTCGCTCATGGATAAATAACACGATTCTAGGCCATTTCCTGTCGAATTATCCCACAAATCACAAAGATTTTTTCCTAGAACACCGCAATGAGCCTATTAGAAGAAGTAATCCTATAAAAGCTTTCATCTCAACAATATCCGTATATCTGGCATCTCTTTCACGAGAAAAGTTTTCTTTTGCTTTGTTTATGAAGACGTTTGTACAAGTTACTATAATTCCAAGAATAGCGTCGTCAAAAAGTAAGTCGAAAATTTCTATTTCATTTCTTGCTTCACGGGCCTTATTTTTTGGCCCAGGTAAATGAATAATAATATTACAAGATCTGGTTCTAACATTGGATGGTAGTCGGGGATGTTTTTGCCATTTTGTTATACCATCTTTAGCGACCAAACAAAGTCTATCTAATTGCTCATTTTCAGTGTCATCTTCAGACTGAGAATCAGCGACTTCCTGTTCAAATATTGACTCGTATGCATTTTCTTCAACATGATCTTCCTCGTCATGGTCACTATTATCTTCAGGTGATTCATTACCGCTTTCATCGCTGAGGAGGTTATAGCATTCCAACCATTTGTTTGGATCCTTGCTATACTCAATTTTTCGTTTCTTCTCTTCAGACATTTTGGAATACCTTCTCTAGAACCCTAATATATAACGCAAAAATGTAAAAAATATCAAAAAAATAATATATACCTTGTGCGTGTACCTAGTGATATAAATTTAATTCTACTTTCACCACAAAAGAGAAGTGAATTTTTCCTCGCGTATTTCAGTGCTTGTTACTTTCTGCATGATTAACTTATTAGAGAAATACTCCACATGTAAGCTGTTCTTGTCGTTAATGATCGACTTGTGGCGAAAGAAATCGTTTTTCATCTTCTATTTGTAAAGCAAGCGATTTTTTTACCTGGATGAATACTTATTGATTCTGCTGCATATTTACAGATGCAATAACCAGTTCTTTTACGAAATGTTATTGAACGAATAAACGTACTTTTTTTAAATGGAACCTGTACATAGCGTATGTTCGATTTTATTTGTCCCATATCACCGCATGGGCAGTTATGCAACTAATATTACTCCTATATATTATTGGTTTGTACATAAGCATCTTATCGATAACTGTTAAAGTCGTGACAAGATAAAATAATCCAGAAAATGTATTCTAGATAAAAAGATGAAAGAATTAAAATTATAAATTGGTATCAAGCCGGAAACAATATTAGAAATATACGAGATCAGTTTGCTGCAAAATATCCCGATAGATCAATACCAATATGTCAGTACGCTTCATTAGATATAATGTTGTTGTTTTTTTTATTCACTGTTTGATAAGATCTTTTAATTTTATTTAATAAATAGAACGTGATTTATTTACGAGGTTATGTTTATTACGTAGTATCAATGAGGTTACTATAAAGTCACTAGATGTATAAAGTATCGCAATCTATTGACCCCTTGAAGAGAGAAAGTAATCCATTGGACCCGTGTACTAAAGAGCGAGAGAGTATTATTTTTGCCCGTAAATGGCGGCATTTGTAGTTAGTGGACAACAACATAAACGTACTTTCTTGTAAATTCGCATTTTGAATTTAGCGGGTTATTTTGCCCGAAAATAGCAGATTGCGGTACTTTATACATCTAGTCACTTTAGTTACTATGTATGTATACGACCTCTGTTAGTCAAGTATTTAACATGTAAAACCGCATGTTTGCAATAGAAGTAATGTTGGTTGCATAACTGCCCATGCGGGACAAATAAAAGCGAACATAGGGGCTATGTGCGGTGTTATAGAACCCTCACTGTATAAAAAACAATAATTTACCTTTATTCTTTACGAGCTCGGATTTATACAATGTAATAGTTTTGTGGCCAAATGCCTTCAAAACTTCTTTCACCGCGTACGCCCCTTGATGCTAATCCTTCCCGCTGAGTGTCCGCTTCTTTCGGTGGTTTGTCTTGGTGGTCGGGCGTGTTCTTTCTTGTAATTTCTTGCACCAGTATTTTAACTTATTAGCTATGTGTTGGCTCTTCAACAGTAAACACGTCTTTATTATTTTACTGATTATTTAAAGAAATATATTAAACACAAAATCACTAACTTGACCCTAACTTGACAAACTTTTACCACAAATTGCGGAGCGGACTAGACTCTTTGGCGTTTTAGCGGGAAGTGTTCTATATATTCGGAGTCGAGCCGATCTGCCTCACCCCACGCTTCGCTGCATTTCCATATAAGGCGATATGTTCATATTGGCCCGAAGAATACAATAGAGCTCTGATAGAGGCCACCTGTTCAATCGTTTTCGGTTAAACTGTTACATTTTTTACCTGTTAAGAATACATAAAATTTTAACATAAGAAAATGATATACCATATGGCCGCGTTTAACTGCACTATAGCGACACCTGTATTCTTCTTTATATATAACGGGTTATTGTACAGTGCTGCCCTCAAACCTGTAAATTTGCTATTAGGGGTTATGAATGAAAATGGGCCTAGCTTTCTATCATATAATTTTTATTTCCAGGCTCATTTTTAGCTTTCTTTCGATATTAAAGTTTTATAGGTTATGTTTACTGTCTTAAATACAAACGACTACAATAGGTTATGTAGTTACAATATGTATTTCACAATTAATTTAATCTAAGCCCTTCTTCCAGGTGCTAATTTAAATTAAATTAAAAGAAGCCTTCACAAAAATATACTATTTCATTGTACAACTGTTTTCGTCATTCTATCTTAGATTACAACCAAGTCAGAATATATTTATTTTATATCATAAACAGCCTGGAATATTATTTTTAAGATATATCGTGTGTTAAAAAGTGATTTTACAGAATAATAAACATCACCAATGTATTGCTGAGAGATATTTACAAATTATGTGCACTCATATTTACTCCACAGCGAGTAGAAAGTTATAAATTTTCATATTATGAAAAATAGTAAGGAGTCATAGGCGTTAAAAATTAAAATAACGAGGGTATAGAGCGAAAACACGATAAGTGCCAAAAAATCTCAAATTCTGGTTTTGACTCTACTGTACATAAATTTTCAGTCTCCTTCAGTAGTAAAAGCATATAAGTGATTTTTGAATTCAAAATGCCTGAAATAAGTCTTAGTTAAATCCAATATCTTCGTACTACACTTATTTGAGCACTTCGAAAAAGTTATAAGTAGTATTGACTAATATATTCTTGATTCGTTTGAAAACTTCAGTATCTTTATTGCGGCAAATTCCGATATGCGTACTTCAATGATTTTTTTTCTGCAGAGTTCAATATAAATACTAACATTATTCTGAGTTAAAAACTATTAAGTTATGTTAACCGATACTCGAAATTAAAAATTTTTAGTGTACAAAAAGATATTCAGTTAAAATCGGTTAACAGCTTTTCCATTAACATAATAAATTTAGTTTGTAATATCGAACAATCTGATAATCATATAAATAGTATTAGAGTATTTTCATTCTATATTGCTGATTCCCAACGTTGACGGGTATAGTGTGCGAAAACCCCATAAGTGCACTTTGTTTGACATCACGTTCAGCCATGTTTGATTTCGTCGCCTTAAAACTAGTTTCACGTTAAAGATGCCAACTGTTTTCTTTTATTCGTGTAGTTAATTTTGTTAGTGTATTTGTTTCTTATTTTGTACAGGATGAGTAAAAGAACCAGAACTATGTTAGAAATGGCTATTGCGAACCCGTTAATAATTATAGGTAAGTAGGGGAGACCGGAGATGGTTGGCGCATGGGTCGGTTGGCGCATTGTAGATTATCTTCGTTTTACGGGGTTGGTAGCGCTAGAACTTTAGGCAACTGTCATCCTACGCAACTAGAAGCAGTGAACGTGGTTTCGTCAAGTTTCGTTGTGTTTTTGTTTACTTTGTGAAAATTATTCGATTTTTCGTAGGTAAGTAAATTTTTACTCGGTCACCTCAAGTCTTTTCTAGACTTTAATAATAACGGAACAAAATAGTCGTATACATACGCCGATTCATCATGATTGGTACAATAAGACTGTATGTTATTTGAAGTCTTTCGGTAACAGTTAGAGGACGCCTAACTGTAAAAATGGCAAGCTGGGGCAGATTGGCGAATACAGCACGGGGCAGCTTGGCGGACACGCCAACCTGCCCCGTCGTATGTTAATCTGAACATGTCACCCATTTTTAGCATTTTTATTTATTTGCTTGTTTAGTGATAGAATTATTACTGTTCTAGGCAATGCATAATTACAAAAGGAAGACAGAGACGGGTATGACACCGCCAGATATAATGCTGCGAGCAGCAAAAGAAGTAAAATTAAATAATAGAACAATAAGAAGTGTCGCTAGACAATTCAACATACCTGATAGAACACTAACTAGATTTTGCTCCAAGGTTTCACAGCAGGAAATTGAGGGAAATAACCTAGTACCTGCAACAATTGTCAGCTACATTCCCAACCGGAAGGTACACTTAACTATTTAATAATAGGTCCATATAAGGAAACTTTGCCTCAAAAAGATTTTTTTAAATAAAAGTATAACAAAATTGAAATATCAGAAACTTTAGCTTAAGATAAATTCGTTAGTACACAGAATGTTTGTAGTTTTATCTTTGAATTATATTCATTTTAACCTACTGTAGCTACAGGTTATTGAATAAAATAAAAGTGAAACTAACTTTTTTAGAAGTCAAAAGACCGTAAAATATTATTTAAAAGGCCCTAATTGCATTTGGGGTTTTTTAGGTTTTTTCCGATGAACATGAAGAACTTTTGAAGGGCTACTGAAAGCTGCCGATATATATTATGGCCTTTCGCGGCGAGAGGCGAGGAAACTTGCTTATGACTACGCTAGGAAGCTGAATTTAAAAGTTCCCGAATCATGGACAGGAAGACAGATGGCAGGTGCGGATTGATTTTCTTCTTTTATGAAACGCCACTCTGCATTATCAATCAGAACTCCTAGAGCCTTGCGAGGGCAACGGCTTTCAATAAGACCAATGTTGATTTGTTTTTTAAGAATTTACGAACTGTTATGGATCGACTCAAACCTGCTGCTGGAGACATTTGGAACGTAGACGAAACGGGGATCACTACAGTGCATAAACCCGATCGTGTAGTTGCCAGGAGAGGTTTCAAACAAGTAGGACGTCTAACATCTCAAGAAAGAGGCTCCTTAGTTACCGTAACCTTAGCTGTTTCTGCTACAGGGAACTGTGTCCCCCCTTTCCTAGTATTTCCACGAGTCAAGTTTAAAGACTACTTTATTGCTCATGGTCCGCCTGGAACTGCTGGAGGAGCAAATGCAAGTGGATGGATGTCATCTGTTTAATGACTTTTTAAAACATTTTATCAAAAATACTCGGTGCTCAAGGGAAAAGCCCATAATTTTGTTATTGGATAACCACGACTCCCACCGTTCAATTGAAAACTTGGATTTTTGTAAAGCCAACGGGATCACGGTCTTGTCATTTCCACCACATTGTAGCCACAAGCTATAACCGTTAGACAAAAGTATCTACGGGCCTCTTAAGAAACATGTAAACACGGCAAGCGATTCACGGATGGTCAATAATCCAGGAAAAACTATGACTATCTATGACATCCCCGGTATTCTGAAGCATGCAGTGCCACTTGCTGCTAACCCCAACAACATAATTAATGGCTTTAAGGGCACTGGTGTTTATCCTTTTAATCCCGAAGTATTTAAAGATAGTGACTTCCTATCTTCTTATCTAACGGATCGCCCGAACCCAAACAATGTCACGGACAACACTAACACTGAACAAAAAAATGCAGAACATGTGGATGATCCTGTTTCATTGGTATCCGAAGAACCGTCGACACCAAAGAAAAACTATAAGAATGTGAATCCAGCATCAGCTTTTGGTATTGCAATTCCGGGGCCTTCAACTGCACCTGACGGCATTCTAACTATCCCAAAGCTGGAGAGCGGAAGCAAAATACTAATAGAGGGAGAAGAAAGGGATCGACCGCAATCTTGACTGATACCCCCTGTGAAAAAAACTCTCGAAGCAGAACAAGCTGCAACTAAAAAGTTGAAAAAGTCACAACTAACAAAATGGGGGAAAAATAAAAAGATAAAAAAAAGAAAAATAAAAATGCCTTGGATACAGAAAGTGATAATGAAGATGTGTTTTGTCTCTACTGCATGTCATCCTACAAAGGAAGCAAACCAGGGGAACCTTGGATACAGTGCACGGAATGCCACATGTGGGCCCATGAAGAATGTGCCGGGGAACCAGATTTATTTTTTAGATGTGTTAATTGTAATGACATTGATTAAAAACATTAAGATGTTGTGCTATACCTACCTATGTACCATTAACATAAACGCTAAGTTCAGTTAGAAAAAATAGCTACCTACATTTATAACAGTTTTAAAATGTTTAGGCTTAAGATAAATTCGTTAAGTTCTAAGAGAGTAAATTTAAACGCTTAATGACGGACATGAGCACTGATGTCAGACTTTCAAAATATAGTTAAGTACTTAATTCCACTTTATATAATCTATTTAATGTGTTACAAATAAATTGTTTACAAACACTGTAAATATTTGCTACCCCAAGTAGTGCGCCAACCTACCCCAAGTAGTTCGCCAACCTTCCCCACTAGTGGGGCAAATTGGCGCACTTGAAGAATAATTTATAAGTATATATATATAATAAGATCTTGAACAGATATTGCAAAATAAAACTTTATGGATGTGCCTAAGATATTAATACATGTTACAATAATTTTTGGTACTTAAAATTCTGTATATATTTCATATGAAAAATTCAAACTTAAAAAGTGCGCCAACCATCCCCGGTCTCCCCTACATATGACATAAATTTGTGATAACCTATAAAAACTTACATTAACTGTGAAGAAATTAGATGGAGTTTTACCTTTATTTTCAAATTTCTATATTTTTTCATTGTTGTACTCTTAGTATTGTGCATTCAATTTATTTTATAACTATCTAGAATGTCCATTTTTAATTTTAGATGAAAATAACTCTCATCTTTGAATGTAGGACTTCAACATAATAACACTATTCAAGCTGAAACCTCTGCGATGGTAGCAACACTATTATTAGATACTATATTAGATAAAGCTTGGCGAATAGTTTGCAAACCTAAAAGATTAAAAAGACGCAATCCATCTGATTGGAAAGTAAATATTGCCAAGAAGCGACGTGCTGAAGGAAGCACATACATAACTAAAAACAAAGTCAGAGCCGCAAAAATACCAAAATATGTCGACTGCAGCAAATGTAAATTCAGGTGCACTAAAAATATTTCAAACGACTACAGACACAAATTATGTAGAAAGTACTGGAACCTAGAGTTTAAAGCAAGGAAGAATTTTATTTTACATAATACAGTCGTTCAGCCTATAAAAACACGATTATTAGTCAGAAAATCACAGAAAAGTGAAAGAAACTTTAGCAAGAAGTGTTTCTTTCCTCAAAATAATGATGAAAGAATTCAAATATGTCAAAAATTATTTACAGCTACATTGTGTTTATCGTCGGATGTATTACTTGATGCTGTAGTTCAAAGTGATTCTGTTGGTTGCTATTCAAAAGAGGATAATCGCGGCAGAAGAGAACTAGCAAACAAAACAAAAGCTTGCGATGTCGTATTTGTAGAAGCGCACATAGCATCTTTTCCAGTTATGGAATCGCATTATACACGTAAAGACATTACCAGAAAATATTTGGAATCAACATTAAATATCAAGAAAATGTATTTACTGTATCTCGAAAAATGTCATGAACATAATAAAAAGCCTGTGTCCGAGTATAAATATCGAAATATTTTTGGCGAGAACTACAATCTAGGGTTTTTTACTCCAAAAAAAGCTTTGTGTCTTATTTGTGAAAATTATGCAAAAGGTACAGTGGACAAACGACTTCAGCTGCAGAAATCTTATGACGAGCATAGACGAATGAACCAAGTCTGCCAAGAGGCGAAAAAACAAGATAAAGCTAAAGCAAATAAAGACGACATTTATGTCAGTAACTTTAGATTTGCAAGCTATTTTGGAAATTCCAAAAGGAACAGTAGGCCAACTGTATTATCTACAAAAGTTAGTAGTATACACCAGGACACACTGGAATCAGAGGCAACGAAGAAGCTAATTCACTAGCAAGGAAGGCCGCTACAACTCCGTTTGTGGGACCTGAACCGTTCTGTGGTATAGGGACGAGCACCTACAAAAAAGAACTTAAAGATCGGGAAGAGAGGCTCAGAGCATCCCTCTGGGAGAATCTTCCTGGTCTGAGACACTCCAAGATCTTCCTTGGAAGTTACAATAAGCATAGAGCAAAAACTTTGCTGGAACTTAGCAGGAATAGATTGCGCATCCTCACAGGGTTCCTTACAGGGCACTGTCACCTTGGTGAACACATGGCAAGGATATGTCTAAAACAGAATAGCGACTGCAGGTTCTGCGGGGCTGAGGATGAAAATCCGGAACACCTGACATCTTACTGCACCGCCATCACAGAAACCCGAGCCAGTCATCTCGGTAAAGACGTTATAGACGAAGAAGATATACCTTCTCTGAAACCATCACAGCTAATGCAGTTTATCAAAGCTCTTGGACTGGATGGGGAGCTTTAGGAGCGGGTATACCCCCAGTAGCCTACAGCTCACGCAAGGGGGCCCAATAGATCAACAGGTCGCAGTGCAATATCACCCTCTTTTTAAATCTAAATCTAGTAGTATACAACCTCACTATTTATGAATCCCCGTTACCCAATAATGCATACTGTTTATGTTGGAATGAAATTCATGGTAAGAAAGGCAGTAGCGAAATCGGCACGTGCATTTACTATTATTTAAACAACTATTTGTCCCCTGAAATTAAGCACCTTACCATATTTTCAGACACTTGTGGCGGACAAAATCGTAATCAGTTCATTGCTGTTTTGTATTGTGGGCTGTTCAAAACTGTCATGTAAATGTTATTGAGCAAAAGTTCTTAGAATCGGGGCACACGTACATGGAAGCTGACTCTATGCATTCAGCAATAGAATATGCAAGTAA
The DNA here is from genome assembly GCA_023690525.1 of Holotrichia oblita. Taxonomy (NCBI): domain Eukaryota; kingdom Metazoa; phylum Arthropoda; class Insecta; order Coleoptera; family Scarabaeidae; genus Holotrichia; species Holotrichia oblita. The sequence continues at coordinate 42,081,098 of CM043023.1, forward strand.
ATACATGAACATCACAAGCATGAATGATTGGAAAAATGTTTTTAGAAAAGCACGGAAATCGAAAGTTAAGAAACTAGATAATGAAAAATTTACTGTAAAACCGTATGAAGTAAAAGAAATGAAGTATAGTGAAGTATTGGATCTAAAAAAGCTGGCTGAGAAACTTATAATAAATAGGACAGTGGACAGGGATGGTAATACAGTGAAATGGTTGAAAATTAAAAGAATAAAATATATAAAAGGAGATAGAGAAAATATTTATTTCAATTACGACGTCTCGGAAAATTTTAAGTGTTTGAAAATATGCCAAAAAAGTTTACCTCAAACTCCTTCCACTAGGTCAAGAAGAAATAGAAAGACTTTACCAATACGAATACTAAATGACGAATGGCCTGTTATTTTGCCAAAATTATGTCGTAACATTCTTCCCATAAGTGAAGCAAAGAAGAAAAACCTTATCACAATGTGCAAGGATGATGTCTTTCCAGAAGAACTGCATGAATGGGTGAATAATTTACGTACCGATAGTAAATTAGTTGACCGCGTAGCCGATGCTACACTAGAAGATAGGTCGGATGATGAAGAAGAGGTCCTATAATTATAAATCTAAATACTTGCAAATACTTACCTCTACTTGTAATAATAAAGTTATAAAAGATCTTACTTGTATTTTCCATTTAATAATAGCAATACCATTAAATAAAATTAAAAATAAAACAATAAATATAAAACTTGAAATCCTGCCTAAAGCGAAAACCCAATAAATAACCAGATTTTGTTTTTCTTATTAACAATACTTTTGTTTACAAAACCAAAATATTTTACAAAGAAGCAGTATTAAATTGTGATTATTTTGTCCCCTATACATTCACCAAAATCTTCCATTTATTGCCATTAAATGATTGTGAAAGTCGGTCAAATCTTTAATCGCATTTATCTCAAAACTCACTTTTTGTCACTTTTCTGGTTTTCACCCTATACCCTCGATTTATATCTATTTCAGTAGAGTAACAAAAATTATTCTAAATAAAACTGAAATGTTGAGAAAAAAATGTATACAATAACTATCATATATATTTGTATACATATTCACGTTAATCCTGTTTCTTAGGGAATAGACATAAAATAAGAAAGCAAGACAATTTGGAAATTACTATATTGTGAAATACAGAAAGAAACATATATATCAGAAAATATATCATAATTAAATGGAAAAGCAACTACAAGTACGCTTTCGAATCAACAAAGTTGCATTGTAATAATACTTATAATTTTCTTTTATCTGCCAACTCACGGTAACTGTTATCTCCTCACCTCTATATGCTATATTGAAGACATTTAGCGTCATATTTATAGTTGGTGCTTGAGGTTGTGTCGGTGCTTGAGCACGCGATTTTGACACATTTGCAATGACATTTACGTCAAAATCGCGTACTCAAGCATCGAGACAACCTCAAGCACGAACTATAAATATGACCCTTAGTTTATATAAAATAAACAATTAATAATTAATGATTTGTTAAAAAATACTGCAAAATATAAACGATTATCTTTTTTATATTCCTGACGTTTCAAAATTGCCGCTTAATATTTCATAATTCTTATTGATATAGTATTATTGCCAACTGAAAATCCTTAGGGAAATGTCAAAGCACTCGTAAACATAACCTAGAAATAGCACTTTTTAGATCATTTTTTAGGTATCTTAGACTGATCTCCGCACAAACAACTACTTTCCATTAAGTTACATATGAATAGGTACTCAATTCGGTGGTCTACATACGGAAGTCTGAAGAATACAAGCTTGTGTAATGCTTAATACTTTTATCATTTTAACCTAACCAGTTCTAGTGGAATAGTAAATAAGATTATTGTCGCTAACAGTACGTATTTAAAATAATTTTAATTAAAAACGGCAACGGCAATAAGTTCAACAACTTGTATTCCCTGATTTGAATCCAACAAAGATACTTCCATTACTACACAAGACACTATAGGTATACATCTGCATCAATCTGCATACAAACGTGGTGTAAATATGGATCGTGTGCGATTTTCAATTTTTATATATTATTTGATTATTATAGACAATTCATCGTTGCGGTGTCTAGGCAACTCAGTAAACACTTACTTGCGGTGTTGCCATGTAAGTCAGTACTTCATTTTCATATATTTTTCCGGGTCAGTCAAGTTGGAGTATCACATGACTTAAAATGAAATTGAACTAAATGTAAGTTTTGTATACCCAATTTTAGGTGTTGTATACCACCTCTTATATAAGAACCAATACATCATAAAGGGGATACTCCAACTTCATAGTTTTTTATACGAAACAGAAAATCTGAAATTGGAATAAACCATGTGGTATAACCAAATGGTATACTCTAACTTGACGTAAAAAAATGCATTTTTTATAGATAAAAAATATGATTCGTAAAGTAAAAGTTATGTATAGTGTTGTATAGCACAAATAAAGTTTTGTATACCTTTCTGTAAGGCCTAAACAAATATAGAAAATGGTATACTCTAACTTAACGTAAAAAAATGCATTTTTTATAGATAAAAAATATGATTCGTAAAGTAAAAGTTATGTATAGTGTTGTATAGCACAAATAAAGTTTTGTATAATATATATAATATAGGTCAAATAGTACGACTTGAAGTTTTGTATAGGTCAAATAATACGATTTAGAGTTTTGTATAGGTCAAATAGTAGGACTTGGAGTTTTGTATAGGTCAAATAATACGATTTAGAGTATTGTATAGGTCAAATAATGCGGTTTAGGGTTTTGTATAAGTCAAATAGTACGACTTGGAGTTTTGTATAGGTCAAATAACACGATTTAGAGTTTCGTAACCATATTATTTGACCTATACAAAACTCTAAACCGCATTATTTGACCTATAATAATATCAGACTATATATGATCAATATGAGTAAGAGAGCTTCGTTTTGATCATATATTTCAAAAAGACAATAAGTTCGGAGTAAATGCAGCCATAGCTTTCGCACGAATATATTTTTGTTGCATTAATATGCAATGTTAAACCAAGTGTATGCAGTCAAATATATTAATATACTAGACTTGTACTAAGAAGAGATTTTTTTGTGTGTATAAATTTTCGAGAAAACATTTACGTCATTAATTTGTGCTTAGCTGAAACATTCTGTGGCCTATATCAGATATATCGAGTGATATTTGTTTAGAGAATTACAATTTTTTGAAGTTTCAGAAATTAGTCAACATTTTTAAATCGCGTACTAGATTAAATATTTTCCGTTTCCGTAAAATCTTAAATTTCCTATTTCCAAATTGTTGTAAGAATTTCTACACTTTGAAAACTCAAATTGCTTTGTGCGAAAATTTTTAAGGTTTATAGTTCAAAAAGTAAAAGACATTATTATATCAATCTATCAATCTGTGACGAAAGTACAAGTTTTTTAGCTTATAATTGTATATTTTGTCTTTTATGTGAGTTAGTAATTTATTGAAAACTGAAGTTTGTGAAACTCCACGTTGATTTTATGATTATTTAGGAAGCTAAAATTATTACGCCATAAAAAGTGCAATTTTACTAAATTTCCAAAAAATTGTATATACTTATTATAACTGACAATGAGTATATTTAATAGTGGCTATTATTTCAGACCATTATTATCGTAAACGCTTGTTGAGAAAAGAGTGTCAATTTTTAATAAATTAATAAAGAATAAGTAATGTAGTCCTTCCACAAAACTGAACAAGTAGTACCTACGATTACATGACTGCGCCTATACAGTATTCCCGGTAGTCTGTCATAAAATGCTGGCAGAAAATTAATTGATTTTATTGATTGATTCAAGACTGTCATTTGTGTTTCAAAGATGCACGTATATGGTTAAGTTGAAATACAAATTACATAGCTATATGTTGTAGGTAATGAAATTATGAACTGCATAATCAAGAAAGCAAAGTTGGTCCATAAAAACACTGTCGTCCCTCTACCGGATCTCTAGAACAACGAAACTAACAACGAATTAATCGTGAATTCGTTTTAAACAAATAAACTACACCGAAACAATTAAATTTAGCTCATACATGACCTACAAATGCTTATTACATACATATGTGCACCAAAGTGTTTCAGAATACAAGCAATAGATCACTCTTATATGCATAACTCTGGTATGTTTAATGAAACTGATGAATTTATATATATTTCATTTAAACAACAAATACTTCAAAACAAGATTACTCTTTCTTGATTTAACGTATTTGCAAAAATATAAATATCTTAGTAGAAATAAACCAAAACTTTTTGGAATAGGCGTATATAGGTTCAAGAAATTAAATTTAATTGTAAAAACCCTTTTTCTGTGAGTATATTAGTCAGTCAAATTAATATTTTGTAATTAATGACCCGGCAACAATGATTTAATATGAAATCATTTTTATTTTTAACCACATACCTATACCTAGTGATAAGCAGTTTTTATAAAACGATAAGGATGTACAGATACATAAATCGTTTTATCTTTGTCGTGAAATAAATTGTAAAATAAAGTTCTTTATTGGTGCTCCATCTCCTCTACAAAATGCATAGTACAAGTAAAAAACGAAAAGTTCATCTATACAGTATAATTCTGTGGTGCATTATAAAATACACAGTTCTCTGGCATTCCTTAATTTCCTACAGTTATAAATAAAAAAGTAATAGTAACATAACAAATACGAATTTATTTCATGACAAAGATAAAACGATTTATGCTGTATCTAGGTATACATCTTTTTCATTTATAAAAACTGTTTTACAGATATGTGGCTAAGCATAAAAATGATTTGACATTAAATCATTGTTGCTGTGTCGTAATTACAAAGCATCAATTGGCTATTTTAATAACATTTTTTATTAATATAGCAAATTAATTTGTTGCTCTAATTAATAGACTTCGTTAAATTTTGCTATTTACAACCTGATCTTATGTAGAAAAACAAACAGAATTAAGATTATTTCACATTTTGTTCTGAAATTAATTTCGTTCTAGCATCTTTTTTAGTATTATTTCTAAAACGTTTTGTAAAGATATTTTTTAAATAAGTTTCTATAAAACGTTCGCTAAAAAGATCCTTATCCTACTTTACTGTACAATAATGTATACAATTTAATCTATATCTAATCTTGTTTTGGTAAATCGAAATTAGCTTTAGTGGTAATGCACAAAAATACAAAAGCAGTGATTTCAACGCAACTACATTGTCTCTATCGGAAACGGAGCAAACAGTATTCAATCGTAACGTTGTCTTCAGCCAAATCGTGCACCGCAAGGACCGTAGGAAACCAGCCGGTGCAGTCCAACCTTCATCCGGTCCATATTCTCCATCTTCCATGTACGATTCGTCGCACGTCACTAGATGAGCAATCAAATCTTCGTTTCTTTTTCAAGATGATTAAAATATCGTCGGTAGATGTTTTTCCGCCCATCCTAGCGCGACTTGGAGAGAAGACGTTGCCGATATTTATATATGTACAATTCCAAACTTGTGATCAGGTCTGATGCAATGTCGACAAGAGTAATGCAACCGTCGTTTCATACAAGCTCAGCACAACGCACGATCCGATTTTCCATTTTAATATGACCATGTGAAACTAATACCGAACTAACACTTGGACTTTATTCCTAGTAGCGACACCAAACTGCAATAGCAACTGATGCGTGAGCCAGATATACATAGATTGCTAGCCCCACTCCATTCTACCACTACCGATACCCGACCGATTGAGACGATGATATGTGGTTACCAATAAAAATGATTCGAATAAAAAAAACAACAGGATAATATTTAATCTTCATAATAATTGAAGTTTGATATTAAATAAGTTTTGGTAGGAACTTTTATATATTTATAATTTTTTTTACTAATTATATTAGACTTATTAGAAACTACTTACTTAAAAATGGTTTCGAGACAATTGTGGCCTATGCTTTTGGATCTATTTAACGAAACTTGTATGTTCTACTTTTAGAAACAATAGATTTTTAATGATACCAAATAAATATTATTAGCTCGCAATTAATTTCAGAACAAAATGCAACGTAATCTAAGTTTTATTTTTTTTTTTAATGAGAAACATTTACAATGATGAGGTAGTAAAGAGATAATTTTAACAAAACGTATTAATATTTTCAAAATATGTATATTAGTCAAATTAAGTGTTTTGTAATTATGACCCGGCAGCGATGATTTAATATCATTAATTATTTTTACTTTTAGTCACGTACCTATAAGTGATAAGCAGTTTTTATAAAACGACAACGATGTAGAGATACATAAATCGTTTTGTTTTTATCCTGAAATAAACTCGCATTTGAAAAATTATCACAGCCAAGAAATATTTAAAAAAAGTAGATCTAAAGTTTTTACGTTAATGTTTTCAGCTACATTAATTTTATTTTTCAATGATTCATACTTAATGATTAGATGTAGACCAAGTGCTACGTTACTATTCTTTATTGTTTGTTTATATTTTATTTAAAATCTAAAACTTCAGTTAAAAGATAATAAACATACATAGTTTAAAAAAAATGTATATATGCATTTACTTTACGAATTTCGGATGTACATACATATTTACAAATTCCAAAAAGTCCTACTAGTCTACTTAGTTTAATTTAAAAAAATGTATTTATTTTTCACACTTTTTCACAATTTTTTTTTAATTTTTAAGAAGGAAATAGAAAAACAAAAATGATTTATTTTTATTTATTCTCGTTTCTTTAAGAAAACAGCATGGCAATATTATACATATATTTTACTTATAAATAATTTATTATTTAATATAACTTATGTAAAAGCTATCCAAACGCTTAGTTTAAAAACATAATTGAATCTATGAATGAAACGAATTCACTTCGTTGTACGGGACAAAAATACTACATTACGATATGAAACAAAAAAATTCAAGTTCATATGTAATCTCTAATTAGTATAGTCCCTCCGTTGCATATTATACATCAGAAAGCTCTTGATTATTATACCGTCGATTTTAAATTTATCGCCGAATGCGAAAACAATTTTATACAAAAAAATAACAATAAAATAATATTATCAATCAACAATATGATCGAGTATCTACTTAGTACCTTTTGAAACTGTAAATGCGAATCCGTTGCGTTTTCAATAAAAATTATGGCTCTCTAACGCATCGAACTAATTCATTCAGTCTCGGATATAAAAATTTTTCTCCAGGAACGGAGAATTTTTAAATAGGAATACTGTGTAATAGAAATAAGTGATACTCGTTATACTTACAACGACCATTTTCTCTCTCTCTTTCTCGTCATGTATGATTTTGTTTCGAGTAGAGAATGTTTATACGAGAGCATGTCACAGTTGCAAAATTTATACATAATAACAGTATCTATAGTATACATCTAATGGGTCTATAACAAGATAAAAAATAAAAATATATATCTTCCAGTTTGGTTTATAAGTACCACAACAGAATTGAATTATATCAAATATTAACAAGTTTCTATATTTATATTACACAAATTAAACTAATTAGATATTAACAAAAAAAATTAAAAAAATAAAAATTAAATAATTAAAAAATAAAATTGGATTCTATAATAATATTAAGAAATATTAAATATATGCAAAGCCTGCAGCGGTTTTTCTTATTCAACCACATTTGAAGCAGAAGTTTGATTCGATGATCGGCTAGTTAAAGCGTCCACAGAACTTAACGTTGACAGCGAGATCGATTTCCAACGAATTCTGCATCGACCTGATTATTCGAAGTAAGTATTTTCGAATAAAGTTAGCTATTGGTCTTCCAACGTTATTTAATGTTCGTAACAAAATTAGTAAATTCTCAAAAGGCATTTTTGTTCAAACTAGAACGATATTCTGGTACGGGAGTGATGTTACAGGGAAAGACTGAGTATGAGGAATCCCTTAACGCCCGTCTGTTTTTATAGGCGATAAGAGCGATAAAGATCTGAGAACTGTAAGGGGGATCTCTTATCCTGAAAATAGACGCTTGAACTCTTACAGAATTTATACTTTAATTAATCCTGTTGTGGAACTGTAATGTTTGCCGCAATTATTGAATTACATTAGAGGTCCAATTGTAAATCTCCAAAAAACATTTTAATTCGGTGAAGAAGAAATCACGCGAATGAAGTTTAAAATTAGAATTATCCGCTATTATTATTATTTTATTAGTGTGGTATTTTTCAAACAAGTAAGACGCCATTTTCAAAAATTCAAAAACAAATATTTGAATCGAAATAGACGCCGAAATACATATTATTAATCAAAAGCCTACTGACTCTATACTTATAAAAAAAATTATCAATCAATAAATATACCTTAAAGATTATGTTTTTGAGACTTCACATATGAATCTTTTGCGTTAATGACGGCAAGTCTAGCGCGGAGAATTAATTTTATTTATTCATTTTTCAGTTAGATATAGAACGGAGAATACTTGTTCATATACAGATTATAGATCATACAGGTTTATATGTACCGAGCGTATTACACAGTCTAGCGCACGCATATTCTACATGTATGTATTATCTGTAGGCGTAGCAAGGTTACGATAGTGGGGATACATTCGTAGGGGTTTTCGACTTTCAATCGTATTAGTACGGCAGGAGTGGTGTAAGTATCTTTTACAGTAAGTAGTAAGTATCTCTCATAGTAGGCATTCTATAAAAATTGTAACTAAAATAAAATTCTTATATTCAAAACGAAACAAAAGTCTATGATGAAATTTACAAAAGCGACCATACCTCCTACAACATGCATGTGTGTGTATTTGAAGTCGAATGGGAACTGTTCGCTACGCCAATATATATAATGTTCAAGTAGAGATAATGTATAACTAAGGCAACCGATACACGTTTATTTTACGTTAAAATTTCTGGCATCTCGATTGTCTAATTAATTTATTTTTTTATTAAATCTTTAATACAAAAAATCTTATTAAAGTATACGTACATATTATGTTTTTAATCAATTCGTTATATTAGATTTGATATTCTAATTTTTTTTCTGTACTCTCCAACATGTTTTTATTTGTTATATCAATATATAGGATCCTCGATTCATAAATTTTGTTACGATTATCTATTTAACGTACAACCTTATCTAAGTGTTTTTCATCAAAATAAACGAAATATAGATTTATCCGGTCATTAATATCCGCTAAAATTTTTTTTTTAATTTTATTAAAAGTTCTAGTATATTTCTTGATCCTTAGTTAAGTAATTAATGCTCTAGAAAGGCAGATTTTTCGTCGTCGAGACAATGTATTCATATATGCAGTTTCAAAAGACACTGAACGAAAACTGTACACAGATATAATTGAAAGTACATTAATTCAATAATTTTTTTTATCAAAATTCGTCCAACAATCCTAATCATCAATACAACGTATATGCGTTTATTGTATTAATAAAGTGAAATGATTGCAAACAATCAATACTTCTATAATTTTAATAAACATATTTATTAAAAGAATTAACTTCTTATAAGTAAACTGCAAGAAATAGAAACTAATCAAATATTTTATTAAATTAATAACCTGCTGCATTGTATTAACCCACTAATTTATAATTTCTTGTTTGAGTAAGTAATAAACGTCATTTCGTTAATATGCTATACTGATTTATTAAGAAGTATAACTAATAAATAAGGTTGTTCAATATAATAAATAAATTTATCCACACTATAATTTTTTTTGTAGTATTAATGAACCCAACTCAATAAATGATGTGTATTAACTTTGTTTTATTCAGCGGAAATTCTTTAAAATACGTTATTGATGACAATTTTTTTTAGTTGATTAAATTTTGTTTTTATATCTATTGATAAATTTTTAAGTCGGTGATGAGAAAGCTAGTAGCCTAATATTGATGAATAATATGTATTTTAAGGTCTAATTTTTTAACTACTTTCGCATGATTTCTTTTCCAAATTAAAATGTTTTTTGAAGGAGATTCACAATTTAACTTTTAATGTAATTCAATAATTTCGGCAAATATTACAATTCCACAATAGGATTAATTAAAGCATAAATTCTGTAAGAGTTGAAGCCTCTATTTTCAGGATAAGAGATCCCCATTACAGTTCTCAGATCTTTATCGCTCTTATCGCCTATAAAAACAGACGGGAGTTGAGCGATTCTTCATACACAGTCTTTCCCTGTAATATCACTCACGTACCAGAATATCGTTCTAGTTTGAACAAAAATGCCTTTTGACGATTTACAAAATTTGTTACGAACAGTAAATAGAGTTGGAAGACCAACAATTAATTTTCTTCGAAAATACTTCAGGTCGAGAAAGAACTCGTTAAGAATCCATGTCAATGCCAACGTCGAATGGCGCGTGAGGCTACCTAAAGTCTGTGGACTCTTCAACTAGCGAACCATCGGATCAGACCTCTGCTTCAAATGTTGTTAAATCAGAAAAACCGCTGCAAGCGTTGCATAGATTTAATATTTCTTAATGTTAGATATTATTTATTAATGTTGTCATAGAAACCAATTATTTTAAAAAACATTCAAATTTTATTTTTTTAATTATTTTTTATTAATATCTAATTAGTTTAATTCGTCTGATATGAATATAAAAACCTGTTAATATTTGAAGTAATTCTATTCTGCGGTGGTACTTATAAACTAATCTGGAAAAATATATATATTTTTTTTATCACTTGTTTCTGTTACACAGTATCTCTATTTAAAAATTCTCCGTTCCTGGAGAAAAATATTTTGTATCCGAAACTGAATGAATTAAGCTAGTTCGTCGCGTTAGAGAGCGATAATTTTATCGAAAACGCAACGGATTCGCATTTACAGTTTCGAAAGATACTGACTTATTTATTATATTTTTGATTGATAATCTTTTTTTTTGTATAAAATTGTTTGTGCATTCCGCGATAAATTTAAAATCGACGGTAACGTAGTCAAAAGCTTTTTGATACATAATATACAATAGACGAACTATATTAATTAAAGATTACGTATATACACAGGTGAATTTTTTGTTTGTCTGGTACAGCGAAGTGAATTCGATTCATTCATAGATTCAATTATGTTCTCAAACTAAGCGTTTGGATAGCTTTTACCTAAGTTATTATTAAATAATATATTATTTATATGTAAAATATATGTGTAATATAGTTATGCTATTTTCTTAAAGAAAAGAAAATAAATAAAAATAAATCATTTCTGTTTTTCTAATTCCTTGTTAAAAATTAAAAAAAAATTGTGATCAAAGAAAAATAAATTCATTCTTTTTAATTATACTAAATACACCCAGAACTTTTTGAAATTTCCAAGTATATACATACATCCGAAATTCCTAAAGTAAATACATAGGTATATACAATTTTTTTGAACTATGTAAGTATATTTATTATCTTTTAACTGAAGTTTTAGATTTTAAATAAAATTAAGGTAGCACTTGGTCTAGATCTAATCGTTAAATATGAATCATTGAAAAATAAAATTTATGTTGCTTTAAAGTTGATATTATTGTTTTGGTTTTTTTTCATATTAAAGCATTAGGGTAAAAACTTTAGATCTACTTTTTTATAATATTTCTTAACTGTGATAATTTTTCAAATACGAATTTATTTCACCGCAATGACAAAATGATTTATGTATGTGTACATCGTTATCGTTTGATAAAAACTTCTTATCGCTTATAGGTACGTGACTAAAAGTAAAAATGATTTGATATTAAATCATTGCTGCCGGGTCATAATTACAAAACACTTAATTTGACTAATAAAGATATATTGGAAATATATTTAATACATTTTGTTAAAATTATCTGTTTACTACCTCATCTTATGTAAATATTTCTCATAAAAAAAATTAGATTACGTCTCATTTTGTTCTGAAATTAATTGCGAGCTAATAATATTTTTTAGTATCATTAAAAAATCTATTGTTTCTAAAGTAGAACTTATGAGTTTCGTTAAACAGATCCAAAAGCATAAGCCACAATTATCTCGAACACATTTTTAAGTAGTTTCTAATACACTCAGAAAAATGCGTCGATTAAACTGTTTATCTGACATAAATATTTTTTTAACAATTACAGTAACACTGTATATTTATCAAAGTTAAAAGCTGTTTTCTGAGTTCACATAGTCTAAGACAAATAACAGAGCAACTTACCGTAAGTATACCTTTTCTTATTTCATGGCAAAAATACTGAGCACAAATAAAGAAGATATTTGAATTCAGGTTTATTTATTACAAATATTATTAGTGACAACTACTTTGAGTTAGAAACATCGATTTATCAGCACATGTTTAGGTTATCTGTACCGTATTTAACTATAGTTTTTACTTGCACGAATTAAATTTTTATTTGTCGTTACTATTTTTTTTCTCAGTGTAAGTAATAAAATTAGTAAAAAAAAATGTAAATATATAAAAGGTTCATACCAACAATTATTTAATATCAAACTTCAATATTATGCAGATTAAACGTTATCTTGTTGTTTCTTTATTCGAATCATTTTTATTAGTAACCACGTATCATCGTCTCAATCAGGTATCGGTAGTGGTAGAATGGAGTTGGGCTAGCAGTATATATCTGGCTCAGGCATCAGTTCGTATTGCAGTTGGCTGTCGCTAGTCGGAATAAAGCCCATGTGTCAGTTCGGTATTAGTTTCAACATGGTCATATTAAAATGGAAAATCGGATCGTGCGTTGTGCTGAGATTCTATGAAACGACGGTTGCATTACTCTTGTCGAGATTGCATCGCACCTGATCACAAGTTTGGAATTGTTCAGATGTAAATATTATCTGCAATGTCTTCTCTCTGAGTGGCGGTAGGATGAGCGGGAAAACATTTACCGACGATTTTTTAATCATCTTGAAGAAGATACGAAGACTTGTTTGCCCATCTGTATAGTGACCTGCAACGAATCATACATCGAAGAGAGCGAATATGGACCGGATGAAGGTTGGACTGCACCAGCTGGTTTCGTACGGTCCTTGCGATCCACTTCCGATAGACATAATGTAGTTGGATTGAAATCCCTGCTTTTATATTTTTGTGCATCACCACTAAAGCTAATTTCGATTTACCAAAACAAGATTAGATATATAGATTAAATTCTACATTATTGTACAGTAAATTAGGATAACTATCTATAGACACATATTTTTGTTTAAGTTGAATATTTAGCAAACGTTTTTTAGAAACTTATTTAAAAAATATCTTTAAAAAATGTTTTAGAAACAATACTAAAAAAAAAAATGTTAGAACAAAATGTGACATAATCTGAATTCTGATTTTTTTTTTCATGAGAAGCACTTCTACATATAAGATCAGGTTCTAAACACCTAATTTTAATGAAGTTTATTAATTAGAATAACAAATTAGTTTGTTATTTCAATAAAAAATGTTGTTGAAACAGCCACTTGATGTTTTGTAATTACGACACAGCAACTTTAATATTAAATTAAATTTAATATTAAACCAATAAAAATGATTCGAATAAAAAAAACAACAAGATAACGTTTAATCTGCATTGAAGTTTGATATTAAATAAGTGTTGGTAGGAATTTTTATATATTTATAAATTTTTTTACTAATTATATTATACTTATTACAATTGTGGCCTATGCTTTTGGATCTACATATTTAACGAAACTTGTACGTTCTACTTTTAGAAACAATAGATTTTTTAATGATACTAAAAAAATATTATTACCTCGCAATTAATTTCATAACAAAATGCGAGGTAATCTAAATCTTGGTTTTTTTATGAGAAACATTTATATAAGATGAGGTAGTAAAGAGATAATTTTAACAAAATGTAATAAATATATTTTCAATATATGTATATTAGTCAAATTAAGTGTTTTGTTATTAAGACCCGGCAGCAATAATTTAATATCCTTAATTGTTTTTACTTTTAGTCACGTACCCATAAGTGATATAAGCAGTTTTTTTATGAAACGACACGATGTAGAGATACATGAAGCGTTTTGTCTGTATCCTGAAATAAATTCGCATTTGAAAAATTATCACAGCCAAGAAATATTTAAAAAAGGTAGATCTAAAGTTTTGACGTTAGTTTTCATCTAAAAAAAAAACAAAAATAATATCAACTTTAAAGCTACATTAATTTTATTTTTCAATGATTCATACTTAATGATTAGATGTAGACCAAGTGCTACGTTACTATTCTTTATTGTTTGCTTATATTTTATTTAAAATCTAAAACTTCAGTTAAAAGATAATAAATATAAATAGTTTAAAAGATTGTATATATGTATGTAGGGACTTACTTAAATTTCACATGTGCATACTTGCAAATTTCAAAAAGTTCTACGTGTATTTAGTTTAATTAAAAAGAATGTATTTATTTTTCTTTGATCACAATTTTTTTGGATTTTGAAGAAGGAAATAGAAAAACAGAAATGATTTATTTTTATTTATTCTTTGAGAAAACAGCGTGACTACATTATACATATATTTTAACTTATGTAAAAGCTATCCAAACGCTTAATTTGAAAACATAATTGAATCTATGACTGAATCGAATTCACTTCGTTGTACGGGACAAAAATACGATATGAAACCAAAAAATTCACCTAAGTACATACGTACTTACAACGACCATTTTCTCTCTCTCTTTCTCGTCATGTATGATTTTGTTTCGAGTAGAGAATGTTTATACGAGAGCATGTCACAGTTGCAAAATTTATACATAATAACAGTATCTATAGTATACAGTAGTACCCCCATATCCGCGGGGGTTTGGTTCTGTGGGCCTCCGCGGATACTGAAAACCGCGGATAGTAGCGAACGCTTTATTTTCGAGTACAACATGAAATATGAAGCAAAGTTAAAACAATGAAACACGAAGAAATAAGTTATATAATATTTATTTAAAATAAATAAACAATAAATAAATAAATAAATATTCTTGTGCTGTGGCACAAATAGAATTTAAGTTTAATAAATATGTACATTTATTTAAATTTGTACATACATTTTTAGTACATATAGTACGTATGCATTTACATACACAACAAGAAAGTATACAACAAGAAAAACTTTATCATCGTTAGCTACATATTCATTCATCTTCCTCTAATTCCAAGTTAGCAGTCGATTGTTTACTTAGATCCGAAGCAAACGATGGTGATGGCTGTGCATTATCGATAGTTTTGTTGACCTTTTCAAAGAACATTGTTATTGGTAGTTGTCGTTTTTGTCTTTTCATTTCAATAAACAAATCCTCCAAAGGTTTCAAAGCTTCTGTTATAGTGCGAGTAATTTTTATACTGCGTTCCATTATTGGATCATATTCTACTATCTGTTCTTTTAATGTTTGAGCAGTTCGAAATATCGCAGACAATTTTTCAAGCGTCAATGCTGGCGGTTCTTGTTGACCCTCATCCTCATCGTCACTCACTTCTGGAGAAGATTTCACAAGGTCTTTCAATTCCTCGTTGGTGAATACTTGATCCTCTTCGTTTATGTAATCACTGAGTTCCTCTTTGGTTATATCATTAAATCCTTCTCCATCTATTTTCTGCGCTATGTTAAATATTGTTGTTAGCTGTGAATTAATATTATGTGTGTCTTCAGAACTAAGAACGATGTCATTCCACAGATTTTTCCAACATGCTATTATCATTTCTGACTTTAATTCCTCTATCGCTCCTTTGATAAATAGAATTGCGTCAGCAATTGTAAACGCCTTCCAGCATTCCATGAGCCCGATATCAGAGCATTCGTTAGCCATTGTGTACAGCATTTCGAAAACCTGTCGAATATATATGGCTTTAAAGCATCTAATGACACCTTGATCAAGCGGCTGAAGCAATGAGGTCGTGTTAGGTGGTAGAAAAACCACTTCAACATTTTTATCTTCTGTGCTTAGTGAGACAGGATGCCCAGGAGCATTGTCTAGTATCAGCAGCACTTTAAATGGTAATTCTTCCTTTTCCAAATATCTTTTCACTTCCGGAATAAAGCATTGATGAAACCATTGTGTAAATAGAACAGCCGTAACCCACGCCTTTCGATTAGATTGCCAAAACACAGGCAGGCAAGCTTTATCCTTGTTTTTAAGAGCACGTGGATTCTGCGATCGGTAAACAAGTCCAGGTTTAATCATATGACCAGCTGCATTTGTACAAAATATCAAGGTAAGTCTATCCTTAATTGCTTTAAAGCCTGGTGCACTCTTTGCAGTTTTATGAATGTAAGTCCGTTGAGGCATTTTTTTCCACATAAGACCAGTCTCATCGCAGTTAAAAACTTGCTTAGGATGATAATTCCTTTCTGCAATAATTTGTTTAAATTTTTCTGGAAACGAGGCAGCAGCTACATGATCAGCAGACGCAGATTCCCCCGTCATTTTTATATTTTTTAGATTAAACCGAGTTTTAAATCTATGCAGCCACCCCTACTTGCGGTGAATGATTTTCCTTTCTCTTCAGTATAATCTTGGGTCTGCATATCTTCATATAAAACCAACGCCTTTTTTTTGTAGCACTTTGCCATCGATAGGAATGTGTTTTCTCGTCATATCTTCCACCCATAAATTTAAGGCATTTTCTACCTTAAGTAACACTTTATTGCGTATTGTGGTTGCAACTTTTGCAGTTTCGGGTGCACTAGAAAAACTTGCTCGAATCTTATCTTTGTTTTTTAACACTTCTCGTATCGAAGATTCGTTTTTATTGTATATTTTAGCAACAGTTGCAACAGGTTTTTTTTCTATTTCAATCATATTAATGATTTTTATTTTTTCACTAATAGTGAGCATTTCACGTTTTCTTTTTGGTTTAGAAGCCATTTTAAAATGATTTTCAAATTTACTTGCTTTATTTAAAAGCTATTGCAAGCACTGTCTTGTCTGACAATTCGAATAGTACTAAACTCATAGTTAACAGAAGCGTTTATACAAGTAATAGCGAGTGGCACCTTAAGCCCGTTCCAACTTGTTTAACACATCATGAGAGCGCTGAATTGGGGGATGACGCATATATACGACGATATATCGACAAATGCTCTTATAATTTTTAATAAGGCTCGAATGTCTCTATTCGTTTCTATACTTATTGATATAACGCATTTTCTGCACATGATAGGTAAATCGCGGATGACTGAAACCGCGGATACGGATTCAGCGGATAACGGGGTACTACTGTACATCTAATGGGTCTATAACAAGATAGAAAATAAAAATATATATCGTCCGGTTTGGTACCACAACAGAATTGAAGTATATCAAATATTAACAGGTTTTTATATTTATATTAGACAAATTAAACTAATTAGATATTAACAAAAAAATTAAAAAACTAAAATTTAAATAATTAAAAAATAAAATTGGATTCTATAATAATATTAAGAAATATTAAATATATGCAAAGCCTGCAGTTGTTTTTCTGATTCAACCACATTTGAAGCAGAGGTCTGATTCGATGGTCGGCTAGTTAAAGCGTCCACAGAATTTAGGTAGCCTCACGTGTCATTTGTCGTTGACAGCGAGATCGATTATCAACGAGTTCTGCATCGACCTAATTATTCGAAGTAAGTATTTTCGAAGAAAGTTAACTATTGGTCTTCCAACGTTATGGGCTGCCATGAATTCGTTTACATTCGTTATCTCTCTAACAGTGGCCAGTAAATATTCAAATATTTTAGAACCTGTTGCAAATATACTCTACAAGGTGTTTCAATAACTTTTTCAGATGTTCACAATCACATAAATTTAATTACCAACACATGTCAGACACACCGCTTAGAAGCTGATGCAACTTTCGCGGACGTTTTTTCTAATGCATTATCTAGTTGTGAGGCTCTTAACATAGAGGTGGGTAAACCACGGATTTGCGGTCGGCAAATTCATAGATCGAATTATGAATCTGATTCAGTTGAAGATTATTTTAGAAAATCTATATTTATCCCATATTTAGATCACTTGATTCTTGCCTTAAAAACAAAGTTTTCAAAAGAACATGAAATTGCCTTCTCTCTGTTTGATATATTGCCAAAAAATATAAAATCATTAGATGTTAAATCTTTCGCAGTTAAGATCGGGAATCTGTACAGCATTGAAAATTTGGATAGCGAATTAAATATTTGAAAAGAGTATTTAACTCAATCTCAAATAGCTGAAAACATAACCATTGAAGATCTTATTGGACACTGTAAATTTTTTCCTGCTGTAAAAGATATCTGCATACTTCTACTTACTTTGCCGTGTACCACTTGCACTATAGAGCGCAGTTTTAGCACCTTACGCAGGATTAAGACCTGGAAAAGAAATACAATGGGGCAAGACAGACTTGCTGGGTTAGCGTTGTTGAGTATCAATCGAAACCGTACAGTAGATATTTTTAATTTTTCCGTTAAAGTACTAGACCAGTTTTGTCAAAGTAACAGAAGACTGGTTTTTAGTTTAGAGTAAAACATACTTGCTTTTCTATATTTAGTACTATTTAGTGTCATTGTTGTGATTTTTTGGTATTGACAACATTTATTGTGTATGTTGTTCTGTATATTTTAATACATGTGTGTTCTTGTGTTCACAAATATGGTTTTGTGAGAAAAATATGTTTGGTTTTGTTCCTTAAAGAAGCTAGTATTATGTTTCGTTAACTTATTATAAAAATAAATGTTACATAACATAACGTGCACCAATATTTTTCAATCCCCCCCTCCTCTCCCCCCCCCCTCCCGTCCCTCTGAAGAAAAAATCTGCGGGCGCCCATGAACTGCAGCTACTACTAATCACTTTAAAATGTGCTGTTTTCCACTGCTTTATAGGCTGCATCGGCGATATCGAGGCATCGATAGTCTGTATTTTAAACGGGGAAGATGCTGTGTCTGTAGTAGATAGTGTAATTTGTAAAGCTCTACTTCGATAGTAAAGCTTTATGTTTGTTTGCACTGCCACATCTAATGAACTGAAACCGGATTTACTAGTTTCAACCTGTCTTCAAATTGCTCTTCTGTTAATACCGGCATTTCAGTAGGTATAACTGTCGAAGCTAATGCTGCTGCTTTTTCAGCATCCTCTAAAAGAGTTAATCGCTGACGTTTTAAAAATACTGGGCGTGCTTCTGGTGGTGAAGTTGCTCTTTTTCGATTTCCTGGTATTTAAATTTATGTGGTACTACTTTCTTTTTCATGATTTTTTTTTGTTTGACGGCCTAAAAGATTAAATTTCACCCAGTTGTCCATATCATTTTGCAGCTAAAATAAAATTACTAGTATAAAATGTCAAGTACAGATTTAAATATTCTTGCAATGCATAAACAGGTGTAAGTAGTTATATGTATACAAGTAGTTTCTAAGGAAATGTAGACGTAGATTGTTGAATAATTGGAAGTGCTTGTAAATATGTGTTATAATTTAATAAATATATTTAAAACTGTATTGTTCTGTTTTCATTAATAAAGTTTACTTATTGTTTTGTTTATTAATCTTTATTTCTATTATCTATCAGTACACAAAACTTACATACATGTTACATATGCGTCATTATTATTAACAAATATTACATTTGTAATTGAAAAATTCATCAAAGTGTAAAGCAATCGTATATGGACTCACATCGAAGTGATCTTCACAACAATAAAGGGATGGTGTCGCAGATACTTCTTTAGGGTCACGTCTTACAGCCCTTAGCGACAGCTTCCTTTCTTTTGGCTGTTTAGGAACATGTATAAACACTTTTACTGGTGTTTTATAGATGTATTTGTACACATCGGTACAATGCACCAAAAATAAGGGCTTTTCGCGTCCATTTTCGTATTGTAATTTGCCGTAGGGGAACTCGGGGCGGAACAGTATAGTGGGGCAGGACGGAATAGAACTCTTTTCTCAGCTGGAAAGCACTAGCGCTCGGTGGAGATACGTTGAACTATGCCTACAGCTGGCTGGAAAGACGCAGCAGCCATCTTGGAGCGAATCGGGACGGGGCAGAATGGCCTAGTATCCCGTTCTGTCCCGTTACACTTTCGTTGGAATTAGAACTTTGCTTGGTAATTAATTTTTTATTTTATTACAGATGGTTTGAACTTATGTTAGGAAGAGTGAGAGACAAAAATGGGATTCAAATGCAATGCAAATGGCAGTTGAAGCGGTTTTATCATCTAAAATGGGGTTTTTGAAGGTAGCTAACCAATATAACGTACCTACCGAAAACACGTCTTGAAAGATATGTAATAAAGGTAAAGAACAATCCTGACTACAAAGTAGATAAATCAGATGGAAATATATAAAAACGTTTTCACATCAGAACAGGAAGAAGAACTCGTTTCGTATCTTTAAACGATGGAGTGTAGACTTTTTCGCTTCACAATGAAAAATCTGAGATCGCTTCCCTATGAATTGGCAGAGAATAATGGTTTGGCGCACAGATTTAACAAAGACACGTGTCTAGCAGCGCAAGATTGGGTTAAAGGTTTCCTTTCTAGGTATCCTACCTTGTCGATTCGTACTCCAAAAAATACTAGTGGCGCACGTGCTATGGGGTTTAATAAAGTTTCAGTTGCACAATTCAATTCTCTTCTAAACAAAGTTATTGCTGAGCACAAGCTGACTGCTGACAAAATATTTAACAGCGGTGAAACTGGTGTTTCGATCAACCCAAAAAGTCAGTCTAAGATAATAGCACTTACAGGAAAAAGGAAAGTTGGATCTATAACATCTGCAGAACGCGGAGAGACAGTGACAGGGGAGGTATGCATTTCGGCATCTGGATTGTACATGCCTCCAGTGCTTATCTTCCCAAGAAAGAAGAAACAGCAAGAGTTCGAATTGGGGCTGCCTCCAGGAGGTTGGTGTGAGGTTCACCCTTCGGGTTGGATGAATGCAGAATTATTTCTGGTTTGGTTTCGCAAGTTTATTTGGCTCTCAAAAGCCACAAAAGAATCACCAGTGCTTTTTATTTTGGATGGGCATTCTACCTACACAAAAAACTTGCAGCTGCTTGAAATGGCAAGAGAAAATGGAGTAACCCTTCTGTGTCTTCCATCTCACACATCGCATAAACTGCAACTGTTAGATGTCTCATTTTTCAAATCCCTTAGTCTCTACTACAGTGAAGAACTCAGAAAATGGTTAAGAAGTAACACAGGAAAAGTAGTGACTCTTTTCCAAATATCATTAATCTTTGGTGCAGCATTTGTCCATGCTGCAACAATGTCAACTGCTATCAATGGTTTCAGAAAAACCGGAATATGGCCTCCTGATCTGAACGCTTTTCAAGACGGAGACTACCACCCGCAACAACCGACATTCAGCTGGATGACACAGAATGCTCCTCTAAAAAGTCTACTGACGGTCAAGTTCACAATAATTTGGCGGCTAACTCTATAACGCCTAATGAGCCACCACACAAGAAGAAAAAACCCAAGGAATTTGCTCTAGGCCTAATGAACCGCAACCTGGGTGTTAATGGATGCAAGATTCCCCAAGCACATTTGCGAGCTCTCAGCTAAAGTCAGCAGCTTTTCAAACCTCACCTGAAGCGATCATACCAATTCCTATAACAAAGCAAACTAAAAAACGGAGTTCAAGGAAGAAAGGGAAAACTGTTATAATGTCAGAGTCTCCATACAAAAACGAACTGGCAGATGCTATTGCTCTGAAAGCTTCAAAAGAACAAGAAAGAGAAAGGAAAAAGAAGAGTTTACAAGGCAAATGTAACAAAAAGACTGCCAAGAAAAGCCTCTTTACTGAATCAAAGTGTTCAAACAAATCAAAGATGATGGTGAAAAAGGTGAGCGATAGCGAGTCAGAAGATGATAACGAAGAATGTCTTTGCTGTGAGGAATTTTATTCAGTGTCAAATGAAGGATGGATCGCTTGCCAGAAATGTTTGAAGTGGGTGCACGACAAATGTGCTGGTGTAGACTGCGAAGACGATGATGACATTTTAGTTAGTGAATTTTGCCAGCAGGACAAATAGACTAGAGTGGTTTTGAAGGATAAAACAATTTTTAAATGACCTTTCCCTTTCAAAATGGCAAGAGATTACATTTTTCTCTGGAAATAATCTAATGTATTTTAGTTTTTTTACAGTAACTGTTGTTAAATCAACTTGTTTTATTGAGTTTAAATTTTTTTTGTTACATATTTTTTGAAGTATAAAAAATTGACTAAGCATTTTTTTAAACTCTCTCCCATTCTACCCCGTGTGTGGGGCAGAACGGGAAATTTGCTGACTCTTTTAAAATAATACAAATTAAAACTAAAAGGATTTTATAGTCTCACCTGTACTGCATATGTTACTTATGTAAATAAAGCATTATTTTATAACGTTGCCATGTTCTTATTTTTATTACCAAATTGTTTAAAAATAGTTAAATGTTGAGTATCCCGTTCCGCCCCGAGTTCCCCTACTTACACTATACTCGACTGGATTTTTGTATAAGATAAATAAGCGTAACCATGGCAACTAACGTAAACAAGGTTATGACGTCACAGCGCCGGACATATTTAAAACTTCGTTTTAGCGCGAACGAAGAAAGTTTTTTCTTTTTGTTGTAAAAATAATTTTATTTGGAAAGGAATGCATACACGTAATATTATGTGTAAAGGGAATTAATGGGATAGCAGCTATTGGCGTTAGAATTAAGAAGACGTGAACCTTTTTTCGTATCTAAGCTTTCGCTAATTCTTTATTAGCTTCTTCAGAGAACAAAACTACAAATAAAAACAACAAAAGTTGTGAATTAAAATTCGGCTATTCTTAAGACGAAGTAAATTATTTAACTTACATGGTGATAATTAAAGTACGGCAACATC
This sequence comes from Holotrichia oblita, assembly GCA_023690525.1. NCBI lineage: Eukaryota > Metazoa > Arthropoda > Insecta > Coleoptera > Scarabaeidae > Holotrichia > Holotrichia oblita. Next base: position 42,103,907 of record CM043023.1, read on the forward strand.
ACGAGACTCATATGCAGTTAATATCAGGTAACATCAATATCAAACATCAAACAACATATTTAAAAAATATTAACAACGCTAATTAACCTCGAAAGTGTAACGTTTCACGAGGACTAACAGTACTGATCAAACTGGTATACTAAACCAACCTTCTCTGGAAGATATATGAACTTTAATTCTAATCATTCGACTAATATGAAGTTGAACAATGTCATAGCCCTCAAAAATAAAGTTATCAAAATTTCACACCCCTCCTTTAGGGAAAAGAACTTATCCCGACTAAACAGCATTTTTTCAAATAATGGGTACCCAAAAAAACTGTTGAATTCCTTATTACACAACACACCACTTATGGCCTCTAATAACAACATCAATAACGGGTCGATGGCCGAGTGGTTAGGCGGCTGACTATTGTTGTGAGAGAACGATAGGTGCCGGGGTTCAATTCTCTGGAGGGACGGTGACATTTTTTCAGAGAGTTTAATCCCGGATCGACTTGCCATTCGCTGTTGGGAGCAAAGTGATTAACAGCGCGGCATCATAAAAGGCGATATGATGCTGTCACAAAGCCACTTAAACACAACTTACACACACTAAAACTACACCGCAAGAGTTGCAGTGATAGCCAGACAAGTAATACAGCTTACGGAGTCACTGCAACTAAGCACCCACCACACATCAAAAAAAAAAAAAAAAAAAAATGAGGAGTCTACTGACGATGTCTTGACCTCCTTAAACAGTCCCCCTCTCAACAACATCCCCAACAACAATGTCATCACGTATTGTAAGTTTCCCTTTATCGATGGTTTAACTCAAAAAATATCTTCCCTCTTTAAGGATTTACCAATCAAATTAGGTTATTACAACATCAAAACGTTAAATATCTTATTTTCCAACGGGAAATCACCCACCCCAAAACCATTACAATCTGGTCTGGTTTATTGTATTCCTTGTCAAGATTGCAACTCCGTATACATCGGACAAACCTCCCAATATCTGGACAGAAGAATGAGACAACATCGTTTGGATTGTCAACACTCATCCACGAAGACAGCATTGTGTGAACATAGCACATCGTTGAAACATACGTTTGACTTTGACAACGTTATTATTTTGGAAAAAGAAAACAAATGGTCGACTCGTACCTCGAAATGTTTCACATTCAAAGGACAGATATTACTGTTAATTATAAAACAGACATCCAGAACCTTAGTGCGATTTACTCCTACATATTGTCCATAGACAAACAGCATTACAATAAAACTAAAAATAAATAACTTAGGGCCAAATTCATAATTGTACCTCAAGTAGCCCTCATCCTTACCTCATCTAAGAAACAACTATCACTCATTGGAGGAAACCTTATTCTCATCTCAATTTTATGATTCATAAACATGAGTAAGCGTCTTACTAAGTTGAGGTACAGATGAGAAACGACGAACGTGCGTCGAACTATACCTCAGGGGTGCGTTCGTAAATGTTACTCGCGTTATCTAAAAAGTATCCATACATTACCCTTAGCGTTCGTAAAGTCAAATTGTTCCGCCTTATTCAGTGTTTACGAACGAACAAGATAATACCCCGGAATAACACTCTTAACCCGGTCCAAGACTGCGGTAAATAGGGTAACACATGCGCAGATGACAAGAACATATTTATCAGACATACTTTTATCAGGTTATGTGTGGTTTGTATTTGTATATACATAAATTACGTCTATATTTTATAATCGTTCAAGAAAAACGTTGGTTTTCAATTGACCAGCGTTTTCCATAACAAAAAAAATGAGCAATATAACTATCTGTTCTCACGAAATAGTGCGTGATGCAAATAATGACATTATCACTATGGGAAACAATATTTTAGTAAGAAATAAAACGAGTAAGTTTTTTGTTACATATTTAAATGTGTAATCTTTTAAATACATGTACATTGTTTTTGTTAGCAAATGAAGTAAATGCACTGCGTAACAATGCAATCTGTGAGATATTTGGGTTTCAAATTGAAGAAGAAATTAACCGAACCATTTTATATGAACACGAACAAACCAATGACCAAACTCACAATCGTAAATGGGGAAAAACAAACATTAACATTACTAGAATTGTACAAACATTTTTATACTGATTTACAATGTACTACAAAACGCAATGATGTTGTGTATCAGCAAATTTCAGATGAATTGAAAAATAAAAATTATAATTTTTCTCGACAATATATTACACTACAAATAATGCCTTTTTTTCTACTGTCCATTTTTACTATACGTTTTTGGGATTATGTTTCATTATACAATATACAACATTCTACACACCACAGTTCGTAAACACTAGACAGAGGTAATGGTAACATGGAATTCCTTTACCGTACCTCACTCTATCATTCACCTATAAATACGAACGCACCCCAGGGATTGTGATGACATGTTTATGACGTTCTCTTTGTTGAACCAATAACAGGACGGTATCTGAAGCGCACATGGGACCAGATATTTGAATATTTTATTGCAATTATCCCAATTAAAAACACATTTTTACCAGAAATGAAAAATGGTCATTTAATTCTTAGTAACATCCGTGTAGAGACCTAACTTAATCACAACTAAATTCTACCTATATCCTACCCGTAATGGACTCGAAACGATCGTATTTTACTGGCATTTAAGGGTACGTAACGAATGGTGGGGGACAGATAAGTTAATATTGTTCCGGCATGTGCTGCCATCTATAATGTAAGATATATAACAAGTTTTGATCTTCACATATAGAGGACTCTGATGGATGGACTATGACTATATGCATATCGTGGGCTTCAAATAAATTCTTATTAGTTTTGTATGTGCAACATTTTTTATCTCGTTTTTATAGGTACATGCGTATTTCAGAACGCGCACGTTCTGTACAATACTGTTGTTAGCTCGAGATGAATCGGATAAGTATAGAGAAAATCTATTCTATTAGTACACAATACACACAAAGAATTTTTTGTTTATACTTTATCATACATGTGTTTGTGTAATCCTACACGCTGGACACGTAAGAACTAAATAGAAAAATATAAATAAATAAGAAAGTGATAGTATACTATTTATTTATGCATATATTGTAGCATTTTATGGAGTTTTTTACACGTTACACAGTTGTGCGGGAAGTTTAAATTTTCCTCATTCTTAGAGTACCGTAGATTTCTAAACGTGCAAGAATATCGAAATTATTATAATTTCTATAAAACTATAACTGCATTAGGCAGTTGCTGATTAACAAAAGAAAATTGGAAGACCTGTAATAAAAAAATTAGTAAAAATTACTTGACGAAGTAAGGCTTTTTTAACGATATCTCTTAATCATAACCTAGATATATACATGTAGTTCCATAAAAAAGACACAGTAGCTAGAAATATAGTGTAATTAAAAAATGTATGGTATTTTTTTAGTAAAAGCGCAATAATTTGATGCCGAAGGCAAATGTACATGCATGAAGTTCAGCGATTGTGCAACAGATGACACTCATTAAATGTCAATAGGTTTGTTCCTTTTAGACGTTTACAACACGACGCATGCAGTGATATTCGAAACTCGCTCTTACGACAATGCAAATGGAATAGGGAATTTTTATGGCGCATGATAATGCCTTTTACTATATAAAGCAGGAGACCAAATCGAACAAAGCTAATAAAATTTTCAATTGCCATAACAAAATTTAAAACCTTATGAGAAATTATTAATTATTTTCTAAATATTTTAAATTTCTAAATATTGAGGTTTACTATTAATCTAAGACCTATTTACGTATTTTTTTTTGTTTTATGTCAAATTGAAATTATTTTTACCAAATTATCGTTTTATACTATACTTGCAATTTAAACAGTTTAAGAAATTAGAGGAAACAAAAAAGTATTTTTGTTATTAAATTATATTTTTAATATGTTTCACCGGTATGCAACAGATTACTACAGAAAGTAATAAGTTAATAAGGATACTTAAAAACTTAAGAAGTTAAATAAAAATACCTTAATTTTTACATAAAAGGCTAGTTATGGGTAACAAATAACACAACTTGCTTTTTTATTAATTATTTCTGGAAATATAAAAGTCAGATAAAATGTTTCTAATTTAGGAACTATTTCATTATTGATATAATAATAAATTGAATTGTTTGTTCTACAAACGTTTTATTGATATATAAACTGGTACAGGTAGGTACTTTTTTAATTTGAATTAATCCATTATTAGCTATAAAATCTAGAAAAAGTTAAATATATTAGACCGAAATTTCAAAAAATTTATATATAGGACTGAATATCATATTTTACTTTTTGCCCGTCGTTCCTGCATTTTCAAAAGTCTAGGGTTTTTATAAAGAATACATTGGCAAAATGATGTATTTCTTGCTCTTCTATCCATTCTGCAAATCCTGAAAAAAATACTCTACACTACTCTATGCATGTACCTAATTCTTATGCTAGCAAAACCTTTAGTAAATTGATAAGCTATCGCAGCATAAAATATTTATATAAGTATATAACACCGCTATATACACAAACCTGGAATTACTACTGTATATACGGTATTTTTATTTACACTAATAACAATAATAGTAAAAAATGATAAAAATGCTAACAAATAAATCTCTTGCGAATTCTTGCAGGACTAGAAAAACCAACTAGCGAACAGTAGAAATACAATTAGGTACAATACTGATTGATACCACATTGATACTGATGCACAACTACTCAACTACATCAGATGAAGTTGTGGAGTAAGGAAACTTTCGAGAAAACGAATATGTAATTTTTACCCCAATGTATTCATTGCTCGCTCTACCCTTTCCTAATCCAATACAACTGACAAAGATAAACCGAGAGTATGATTATTCAGGTAAATCCAAATACAAAGCAAATAAACTTATAGTACGGAATTAAATCAAGGTCATTAAATTGAAACGGAAATTTGTGATGTGTATAGAAATATAGTACTCTCCGAGCCATCTATGTTTCAGTTGCGACATAAAATACAGTTTGAACGATATGATGAAAATTTAGGCGCGGAAACGTCCCCTTAAAGGCATTTATTTAAAAGAATTAGTTAATAAATATAAAGACGTAATTGAATGCAAAAGAACTGATTGCATCAGTGTGGCAGACAAGAAAAGAACGTGGTGTTTATTAACAAAGGAATTTAATGCTATATCAGAACATAATAGTGTAAGTATCCATATACAAATAATTAGTATGGGAAAAATAAACGCGCTACAACTCTTTATGATGCGCATTTCCAATAACCGATTTTGAAGTTCCTTATATTATACTTATATAATCATGTAACACTTATCCCTACAACAGCGAACTACTGAACAGTTAAAGAAATGCTGGGACAATATGAAAAATAGAAGAAAGAAGGAGTTGGCTCCTTCAGATGATAGATTAAGTAATATTGATATAGAAATAACTGATACTGTAGATAGTGATGCTATTGCATTAGTAGAGGGCATCCCTCAACAAAGTATTGCTTGCGCCGATAAAAACCTGGAAACAGAAGAAGGTAAAATAAATATAAAATATGTAGATTTGCAGGAAATTGTGGGACTATATTGTGTTCTATTTTTTAGAAATACATATAGTTGTCGAAAAAGGGTACTCCTTCAAGAAGTCGAAGTGAAGGTATTGTATAAGTATAATGTATATGTATATATATATTTATAAGGTGTACACATCCAATATTTTACAGTAACTAATGAACATCTAACCCCAGGGAGTTTTTTGCCAACAAGGAAACGAATAGCACCTTCGTATACTTCCAGGGGTACTGCTATCGAGAGAGAATTGGAGGTGCGATTACAACGTAATCATGAAATGCAACGGAATGAGCAGGAACTTCATGCTCTTCGGATCCAGGAACAACAATTACGAATTGAAGAACAACAATTAAAGATTGCAGAGCAAAAACTTAGAAATAAGATAGCAATGTATGAATTAGAGATTATTAAGAAAAAATTTGAAAATGAAGATTAAATAAATTGAACAGCAGCTTCTTTTTCTTATTTTATACATCACTATGAAATATTAACCAATTAAAAACTTTTACCTGTTCAAATAATGTTTTATTCAAATAATAGATATATACAAATTCTGGTTTAAATATTAAAAAGTTTTACTGAAATTGACTTTTAAATATTAAAGTGTCGCTGAATAAATGCAGCTCGAATAGCATTTCCTCTTGCTGGTATAACAGCTACAGGTGGACCATCTACTACTCTATCAACAAAGTCTTCCTGTACATTGTTCTCCTCTCAATATTGCAATATTATGTAAAACTGCAGTCGCAGCTATTATGCGAACAACATTCCTTAATTTGTATTGCAAGCATGTTGCCAAACATCGAAATCTTGATTTCCATATCCCAAAAGTTCTTTCTACAACAATTCTTGTTCGAATATGAGCATTGTTATATAAGTTCTGCGCTCTTGTGGCTGGATTTAATACAGGTGTAAACAGGTAATGTGTTTCTTGATATGCGCTATCTCCAAGCAACAACCCTGTTAATAACTCCTGTTCAAATCTTAACCTTACTGCGCTATTATTAAAAATCCTACTGTCATGTGCAGAACCTGGCCAGCGTATCACTATGTCCAATATCTCACAGCGAGGACCAGCGATTACTTGTATATTAAGCGACATCCAACCTTTCCTGTTTCTAAACACTTCTGCATTTTCTCCCCCAGGGTTTTTTATTTCTATGTGTGTCCCATCAACACATCCGCTTACTCCTGGAAATCCTCCAATTTCAAAAAATAAATTTCTATTATTATTCATACCATTACGGTCAGGAAATTTAACATATTGTCTTAAATTTCTTGCAAGATTTTCAGAAACTTTCTGGATAATACGATGTACTGTTGTTTGACTCATACTACCAGTATCTCCAATAACTCTCTGTAATTATTGCTATGAATATTGTATAAGTAAAAAAAAACAGTATATGGTTACCTGAATTGAACCGCTAGCATAAAAACGTAATGCTACACATAATTTGGTAATTGGGCATATGGGTAACCCACGCTGGTCTATGAATGGCTCAGCAGGATATACTAAATTCAACAAAATATGTTGAATAGTTTCTCTCGAAAAACGATATCGCTTTAATAATTCATTGTTGTTATACATATTTCTCTAAGGGGTTTTCCATATCTCGTATTATATTTCTACAATTAATTTACAGTTACATATTAATCAATGTACAAATTGCAATTTTTTACCTTGGCATACGTATATATCCTTCATTTTCTACATAATCCATAAATTCGTAAAAATCATCCATATTATAAAATATAATCGAAAACAATAAACAACTCAGGAAAAAGTTTTGAGAAATAGATAAGGGAGTTATCGGCGCACCTCAAGTGTCACTCACTTTCGACTCAATTGTGAGTTGCATGTGAGGAACAGATGAGTTGCTAATTGTTTATGAATTCGAAAAAGTGAGAATCTCACGCTTTGAGGATGAGGTGAGAATGAGGAAGCCTCAAGGAGCGTTTATGAATTTGACCCTTAGTTCATTAACTAATTTTAATTTAGATTAATGATTTTCACTCTTAATCTTTGTATATTCTACTATATATTATAACTTGATCAATATTGATCGTTTTATTAACAATTTAGAATTCTCAGAAATGTTTATAAATAATTCAAGTAACTTTAGGTCAATTTCTACTGTAATACTTTTGTACATTATATATACGCTTCAATTGTCCACTAAGATTTTCACCTGTCTCTATCTTGATAACATCAATTCCCCAACTTTTCTTGGGAAATTTGCGATTACTATAACCTCACTTACTGTTAGTCCTCGTGAAACGTTACACTTTCGAGTTTAATTAGCATTGTTAATATTTTTTAAATATGTTGTCTGATGTTTGATATTGATGTTACCTGATATTAACTGCAGATGAGTCTCGTGATGTTGCCGTACTTTAATTGTCATCATGTAAGTTAAATAATTTACGTCGTCTTAAGAATAGCCGAATTTTAATTCACAACTTTTGTTGTTTTTATTTGTAGTTTTGTTCTCTGAAGAAGCTAATAAAGAATTAGCGAAAGCTTAGATACGAAAAAAGGTTCACGTCTTCTTAATTCTAACGCCAATAGCTCCTATCCCATTAATTCCCTTTACACCTAACGTTGTACAGCTAGTACTCCTTTTCAACTTCAACATAATATTATGTGTCTTAATCTCTTTAAAAAATAGATTCTAAAGAATGGGATTATTCCCTATTGCTTGTCTGTCTTTCTTGGTTATCCGCATTATGCACAGATCGTGGCCGACCGGTTAGTTTTATGTTCCGAATTGAACATGTGTTTCTCCATTTTTTAACCCATTTATTATTAATGGGTTAAAAAGTGAAGGGCTTTCTCTTACATTGAATTGTGTCCTAAACCTTCTTTGCACGGCAGTAATTGAATTTAATATTCAAAATTATTCCACACAGAAGACACGTTGAGGCACTGTCCACTGCATTGTTGACAACTGTCAACTTATGAAACAAATTTTCAAAGGCTACTATTTGTATTGAAAAAGAAAACGTTGCTGTAACTTATGTTGTTTCTCTTTAAGCAATCGTTTAAAGTGTAAAATCCTTTCTGCCGCACCCTGTATATGGAATATTTACGTTGTAATTTATTTTCTACAAAACCGCTGGAAACGCTAAAATTCCTTGACTGCATCTAGAGCCTTAAGTTAGCAAGTTGGTGGTATTTTTTATGTTGATGATAGTGGAAATGAAAAAACATTTCATTATCGATATATTCACAAAAATACAATATTTTCTATTGGACTATTTTTTGATATTCTTAAAGAAACCAAAAAACTATTATGACAGTGCCTACTATTGTGAAATCTAAAACTAATCGAATAAAAAGCGCCTGTATTTTACGATAATTGTCTAGATAGCATGCAGGAGTTGAACAAAATACTTCTTACCTGCCATTAACGAGCAAAACCATTTGTATCGTTGTTTATTTTCTTTTCAGTAGACACTTGTGTGTTTTAGAATTTATTCTGGAACACGGTATCTTCGACACAAACCGATCGATGACTAGACACAGTAAAAACAGTCAAGAAGAATAGTTGACCGATGATTCTACTTCTGCTATATTACTTTTGTATATGTATTTTTTTACGAATGCAGCGTTAACATTATAACAAACATAAAATTATTCATTTTATCTGCGGTATTTTCTAAACCAACCTAATCATACTGATTTATTCACAAGGTTACTAATCGTGCGAATCATGTCGGAATTTTCATAATTTTAAATTTCGTGTTTCAAAACATTAGGCGTATACATATACATATACTACCCAGTAAACACAAAAATATATACTATATGTAGATATGAGGTAACAATCGTTACCTGTTATGTAAACTATTACGTGAATGTATATATGAAATCAGCGTCAAATGTCCGCATCATTGTATACAGATTTTATATACCAAGAATATCACTGTAACAACGTATGTTACTTTAATGTTATAAAGATGCAATGTATATGCTACGTATGTACCTGTTGTTCAGTTGTACATATATATATTAGGTATTTAATACAGAAGATTTATGTAGTGAAACCTCCTAGTGTTACATAAGTTGTACATATTTGCTACTTGGCGTACATACATGTGCAATATATGTAGCTAAATATACCTGTATACAGGAAGTCTTAGGAGGAAAGGAAAGCATTTAGGGCATAGACTTAATGTCTACAGAGGAGTAAAAGCGTTTTAAGAGCGAATAAATTTATTCTCAAAACAATATAACTTAAATCTTACAACAGATTTTAACATACAAAAATTTTGAAAAGAATACATCGTGTTTGTTATGTAACTTCCACGACCCTACGTATATGAATTTAAATATATAGTAAATACACTTAAACTAATATTTATATTATTTTTTCTCTGCCTAATCGCTGCTTTGATAACCTGAACCACTCTGAACAGACTTTTTCATATTCACTTAGTTGCAAATGATTGTAATGGCAGACCATTATATCTACAGTAGAAAAAATATGTTTAAAGAAAAATATATAAAAATGTAAGGAAGAAAATAATCGTTCATTTGTACTTGTAAAACTAACCTTGGATTATCTTCATAACTTTTAAATTGTTAAGTCTAAAATTGTTTCGTTGTCCTAACCAAGAACATTTAGTACCAAGTTCATTGGTAAAAAGAGTTCTTAGAATTCTGGAAATATTATCTTTCACATCTCTGCCCCCAATGGATTTGATATAGGATATCTAAAAATTAACAAAATACATTGTTTGTGCAAATATTTATTAAATGGAATTTAGGTAAACTACGAAGTAATTAATAGGATATTTTATAACAGTAATTGAAATTAAGGTAACGCCTGTTTTGTTGCGTTGCAATAATAAGTACATGTACCATCTTTCAAAAGAACTTACAAAGCTTATTTTGAAGTCCGTATCCAAAAGTTTTTCAATTTCGCTAATGTCCTCCAGAGCTTTCATAGGAAATTTCTCAGTTACCATACTCAATTTAACAATATCTTCTCTGCCAATTTGGGTATTATTTTTGTCGAGTATGGTTGTTGTCAAACTTTGAACATGTTTGTTCATACTAATACATAGTGTGGTTAAAGCATCTAAAAATATTCATTATAAGACTCACCCTCAAATATTACATATGTAGTTTGATATGCTGACATCAACGTTTTCGGTACATAGCAATCTAACTTCGGATATTATTTAAAATTAAGTAATTTTAATCATTCTTCAGAACATCAAGAACATTTTTATAGTTGTTTTAAAATTATATACAAATAAACACAATTTAAAATAATAATTCAAATAAAATTTCGGCTTTTTATTTTGAAATGTTATTTCTTTAAAACACTACCTCTTTAACACTAAACATGAATCAATGTGAAATATATGTGAAACAAAATAAAACAATGGTCAGACATACCTATTTTCTTAATTAACGTGGAAACTGATACTGCACCAAGTGTGTTATCGACACATAGATCTTCTCTGTGTTCAGCAGCATACGCTGAATATGTATTATTCACAGAGCCGTTTTCTATAAAAAAAATCTTATGAAACGAGGTTTAAAGCTAAAACATCAATCAAATGTTAATAGAAATAATATTATGTTTGTTCATTCTTATTCATCCTATCATCATAGTCTTTTCAATTTCACGACAGTTTTAAGGAAAGAAAAACGTTGAAATAATGTTAGCTAAATTTATAGATAAATTTATGGACCTTGTTTCATTTTAAGTTTACCACCCAATCTCTAAACTTGCAACGCCTGTGAAATTGAAAATATATATGTAGGTATATAATTCAGCATATTATTGTATAGTGAGTGTTCAATTTACCTTCAACAAACATAATTGGCATCGTTTCCAAATCTAGTGGAGAGGAAATATTGTTGTCTTCATTACTTGTTTTCGTCATATTTTTTGGAGAAGGCGGTGGTGTTATGCTATCTGTGCTTGTCCCATCATCACTTGACTCTTTCCTTAAAAGAAACTTTGTTCGCTTTCCTCTTCCAAGTTCATTTTCATCGCAAGAAGTAATATAATCCGAGTTTTCAGCCTTTTTGCGTGCGCTTTCTAATGATGCTACAAAAATGTTTGCAGTTTTCATGTAATACCAAACGGATCATCCTATTACTACTGTTACTACTAATTATATTTGTCCATTAAAAAAAACTTACTACAAAACGATTCAATACGTATATCGTATTTGTTCCACGTATCTACATCTGGTAGAACATTTCTAGCCATTAAATTGTAGGCTTTTTTAGTACTATTTGGCCACCAACATAAAGAATCACTTTGTATCCAATTTACAGGTATTTCTGAGTAAGTTTTATCACTGGGAAAATATACCACTGCATATTTTCTAACGCCCGCTTTCTCCATTGTGCTTCGCCAGACAAAAAACGACTAATTTTGTACAGAATGTAAAACCTTTGGCCTTCATACATAAAATATTTTTCAAATTAACAAAAAAATTTATGTGAATATAGATTATAAAACTTTAAATAGTGCTGAATATAATGAGCAATAGAAAAATTAATTAATGTAATAATGGAACTACAATAAAAATAACATCTCCGCCACTAGCAATTGGAATTTTGATACATTTTTTGAAAATATTTTTAATTTCGAAAGAAATTCCTTCTATTTCTAAATTTTTTTCAGATACTTTGAATATATTCAGTAATGACGAGTTGCAAGGACTTGTGAAAACCTCTTCAGTAATTTTATAATAATTTGCAAAACAATAAATATCTTCATTATTTTTGGAAAACGACTTAACAATTACCACTTTTTTGTCGTTTAATAAGTAGCAATTATCATTGGATTTATTTGAAATGCACATACACGCTAACTCTACTTTGGTAATAGTTCCTTTGCTGTAAGTAATAATTGGAAATGTTTTTTTGTTATATTTCGTATTTAAGCTTTGTTCTTCAAAGATTCTGTTACAAAGCTGCTCCATAGGAAACCTAGATTGTTTTAATTTGCGTTTAATTTTATACATGCAATTTTCAAAATCAAATGCACTAAAAGAATCCAACGGACCATGAAATCTTACTTCATTCGCTAAATGCAACAAATTGTGCACGTTGTAACTAATATACTCATATCCATAAAAATTTGCAAACTTTTTCACAAAATACTGAAGAAGTTGCTCCGCATAAGTAATACTATCGTTACACTGATCATTATCACATAGAATTCGAATAGAAATAGATAAACACAAGAAATGTTTAAAAACTTCTTTTCGGATATACTTTTTTATTACAAATGGTCCAAGATATAATAGAAATAAACGAAACTCTGTGGCTTTCCATCTCTCGAAATCATAAATACTTCTAGGTTTCCTAGAAAAATTATTTCCTACGCAATTAGCTAAATTAATATAAATTTTATCTAATTCACAAATATGTTCTTTTTTTAAACGTACGCTCATGTTACCATGTATCCAAAACGATAATAAACGTTTAACTACACCCAGGCAAACTAGGTGCATGTAATCTAAAGGAAATTGATTAATCATGTCAATATCTAGTTTTTCTAAAATTGTTGGTATGCGATGATGTTCTGGTTGAATTCTATTGCGAAATGAATCGTTTGTCCTAAGAGTAGAATTTTGAGAAAGAAGCACTACTCTGTTCTCTATATATTCACCTTCGCATGTGCACTTTGAACAACCGAAGTATGCAGTATGGCCTTTAATACCCGTAATAAAGGCTTTGGCAGGCGCATCACATACTATGGCATCTATTTTTAACTGATAGCGTCTATTATTGGTAAATATTCCATGTTCTTGCAAATTTAAAAGTTCATCAACAAAAAGTTTTAAAAAGTCATCAACATTATTTGGTTTTTGGTGGCCATGGAAAACAGCTATTACAAAAGGATTTACCTTTTCATGAATGATTTTTTTCCGATAATGATCGTAAGAAACTTGACCCAAAATAGGCCAAAATTGACTAATTGACGATTTCGTAAGTGGTAAGCCATCAATGCCAAATTTTAATTTAATTTCTGATTCTTTCCAATTATATTGATTTATAAATGAAATGATATATTCCTTAATGCCAATATACACTAATTTACCAGAACTAAGATGTAAATATATGCCAGGCGTATGCCTGGGTGTCTCCATTAAGGTTCTAGAGTCTTTTGGTAACTGGTGTTCATGGCCATGTTGTCGTAAAATACTTAGTAGGTCATTTATTAATCCTTGTGAGGCATGATGTTTTACAAAACTTTCCCTAAGAGAATTTCTTAAATTACCTTTTGAAAAAGTATTATATCCACATAGGTCATTGAAATGGGAAGTAAATATACTGTCTCTAGTAACAACGTCATCATTGCAGCTAACACTAGTGTCGCTAGGATTTGATAAACTTTTTCCGTTACTAATAACATCAATGGCAACCTTATCATAGCTAGTACCTTTAGCACTGGTTTTAGATTCGCTATAGTCAGCTTCTGGTAAACTATTAAGTCTATTTATACTATCATTATTAACATTAGTTATACGAAAGTGATCTGAGCAATTACTTCGTGAATATCTTTTTTTGTCTAATATGTGAGATTCTTGAAAGATTGCTGCATAGCAGACATTTTTTTGGATGTTTACTTCTTTCCGAAGAATTCTACGTTTTTGGCGGTTTGAAAGATTAACGAAATTCCGTGGCATGATAAAAATTTAACTTAAGAGGCCCGACTACCAGCTGATCGTTCGAACCGTCGACAGAGACAAAATTTTAGAATGAGATAGAGAATTCGCAAACGTATACATTTGTTGGTGTTGGTTGCCGATATGCAAGGCGTATATATTGTAGTTTGAAACGAAGCTGCCATCTGTTGATTGACCTGGGAATGTTTGAATTAAATCATAAAATACCTATGAAGATATTTTGGAAAAGTTATAAAATCCCATAATTAAATTGAAGAAAAATGAAAACCAAAAATACAAATTTTATAAATTAAGTACATTTTACTACACAACAAGTAATAGAAAGACATAAGCAACTAATTATTTATCTTTTTTCTTATTCTATGCAAGAATATAACAAAGTAAAAAACTCTTATTTGTATGTATTTTTACTAATAAAATGTGACAAAGAATTGTACGATGTAAGAAGTAAATTTAAAAAAGTTTCTGATACAGTTGAAAACTAAAGTTTAGCAAGTCAACTCATATGTGAGGCATAATAAAGAATGGAATAAAAACACGAAATTGTAAATAAGAATATGTTTATTGAATACATCTTTTATTGCTTTTACAAGCGACCTATTTTGTAATTACTCTAGCATTTATTGCAAAAACAGGAAAAGGTGGCTGCTCTGATCAAAGTAGAAATTGAAATATATAAACATAAGTCTCCATTACGACTTTGACTTAAAAAGCTGTCAAAAGCAATTATTATGAATTACTAAATACTTGTGGGGCGAGCATAGTCTAAGAAAACAGAAATATAAATATCTGCTGTACAAATGAAGTAAATCATGCAAAAGAACATTATTACTTAAATGATTAATGAAGAAAACGTGCATTATCATAGCACAAATTTGTTTATGATCAGCAGATGACATCGAAGTATTTATCATAATAATTAGAATAGGCAAACACAAGTTTATGTCATCGACAGATTGCTATAATTTAAGTTCCATTTGGTTATTTCATATGTTATCAGAAATATTTTTTTCCATCCCCAGAAATTTTCCAAAATAGTTCACTATGTATGTAAAATTCCTTGCAGTTTATGATGATGTTTGTTGGATCTGTATTTCTTCAGATTTTCTGAAAGAAAGATACATATAACAAAAAATATCAAAATATTACTTTTCAAAAGAAGTAATACGCTTAAGTTTTTCTTAACAATTCCTCACCATTTATACGAATTGTGTTTTCTGTTTGCTATTCCAACGGGCAGCTAATATCAAAACTATATTAAAATTTACCTATGGTTTTGTAGCAGATCCCTTGTATATTTGCTGAAAATAAATAAAATATGATTTTCACACATCAAAAAGGTAAACTAACTTACTATTTTGACGTAAAAGAAAACTACATTGGTATGTATAGCAATGTGGACCTTTTTCTCCTCTACCTTCTCCACAACCGTCGTCCACAACCTTCACAGATAAACACTAATATACAGATTCACACGTTCACAAGAACAACTGTTACATTTCACATTTTTTAGTTACATTGGTTACATACATATTTTATGTTTTGTTACCAACTTAAATGTTAAAGCCAATCAAGGCGGTACATTTAAACTAAAATAAACCTGCAATGACCACCTTCGTGCATATTGAAGGTGGTCACTTCATAACACTTTACTTCTGTTATTAATCTATTTAATCAACCTTACTTTACATAACTTCATAAATAAAATACATGTATGTAATCATGGCACAATTGCCCCATAATTATCATACATAAAATATAATGTGTGATACTTGTAGCCGACTCTAAAACCCTAAAACAGCATAAGCGCGGGAGATTCAAAAATCTGAACTACATATTTAAAAATAAATTAAAAACTGTTCAAAATAGAATAAAATAAATAATTGTTTAAAACAAATTTTCATAAAAAAATAATACCGTCACGTAAATACAACTACAATGAATATGTATACTTGTAAGTACCAACACTCACAAACAAGGAGCATACGAATTGCAAATATCAAAACGAGAACATCAAATTATACGTTGATATGTTGATATAGATTATAGCCGGAAGGCTAGAAAGAAAAACTATGACAATATTGGGGAATTCCAAGAAATGTAGACTGCAAGTATATAGTGCAACTTGAATTTCAAATACAACGAATATCTATGAATTTATTAATTAACACGCTATAGGCAACTTATCAAGCTTTCGTGTTTAGTAATAAAACAATAATTTTTCCTTCAGGCGCCTCTAACTATTGAAGAATTTTTTTTTCCTCTTGAGGGCGCCACCCATCAACGACTATTATCCTATTCATTAAAATTGCCTATATCTTTCTAATTTATGTGATTTAATAATATTTTCATGCCTAAATGTATCTAACAATTCATCCTATACCGTTTTAAGCTGCAACTTTCATTATTTTTCCATTATTTCTCAAAACTGATTTTAAACTTCTTGTTTTACAGCATTGCCATATCTACATAATTCTATAGATAATTTGCTTATTTTTTTTAGACTGTAATTTTAAAATTGGGCTTCATAGCCACATTTCTACAGATATTTTATAACTAGATATACAATTTTGTCTTTTAATATTCAATATTAACTTCACAGTTTCTTTTCCCGTTTGCCTTGATACGGGAATCGAGATTACGCCATTAATTTTTAGATTTAATTGCTGAAGTTTACTATGAGCATTCAAAATACGTCTACACATGTGGCTATGAAGCCCGATTTTAAAATACGTTTTAAATAAATTATAAAAACATAATATTATGAAAAAATTTAACTGTGGCAACATCGCCAACTGTCAAACGGTAGTCGGGCCTCTTAAGGTGCCGTTAAGATATAGTAGAGTGCTCAGTCGGTAACCGAATTAAACTTTTATAGCTTTTGGCCGATTTAGAAAGAATTAATTGTATATTTTGTATTAAACATGAAGATATGATGCCTCCGGAGGGACTAAGCTATTTTTTTTGTAAAAATAACGTCAAAATTTATTTCAAACAACGAGTAAATAGCAATGAATTGAAATAATTTTGTATTTAGAATATAAGGAAAAAATCGTAGATGAATGACAAATTGCGAAAATTGTAAATAAAGCATTAGTTTTTGCAAAAGCTATGTCAGTAGCTATAACAACATATATGATTAATATCTGTCAAATTAACTTTGGCACTTGTCTGTAAGATGTCGATAATTGATTGTGCGTATTAGGTTGCCTAATTTGAGAAATTTAAGAAATAAGACGAAAATATTTTAGAAATCGCTGTCGAAAACATAATGTTTATAAGAATAAGTTGAAAAAAATCATAACTATGTAACGTTATTGTAGATATGGAGATATAGACGAGGATTACAACAAATGTTTTCCGAATACATAGGTGTTTCAATGTTTGTAAGTTATCAAATTGTACGTTTTCTATTTAGTGCAAACAAATAAAATCTTATGAGAAAACACGAAAAAATTAAATTCAAAATTGTTTACATAATTTTATGCAAGCTTGTGTATGTATGTATTTGAAAGTTTACCTATACTAAAAATAATTTATTTCGTTCTGCATAAATTATACATATAGTAAGAAATAAATATCAAATACAACAAACTTTTAAATGTATTATGGATGAAATAGAAAATTTGTTCATTTTTTAAAAATTTATATACGTCTACATAAAACAAAAGTTACAAAGAAATCAAAATGTTTGTGCATTTCATTAAAAAATATATAGGAAAATAAGATAAGTTTGATATACCTACACTGTTACGTTTATGCAGGAAATATGCTGCAGGATGTTAAGCAGTGTGAGGTAGCCCCGCTACACCGAAGAATTGTATTATTATATACACATTTTATGGGTACTTGATTTTCACAATATCCGAAATCAAACCGTGATAGCATTATATGCAGCTGCATATCTCTATCTTCGAGTGTACCAAGGCCACAATGCGCACGCGTCATCTTTGTTTCCAGATTTCTTGTTTACAAAAATGGCTTTTGACATGATTTCACCATAATTTTTGAGAGTTTTAGAATAAATATGTGAAGACGGGTGTATTTATTTTTTATAAAATACCTTGGCTAAACTTCCGTATGTCGACCACTGAATTGACAATTTATATGCAGTTTAACGGAAAGTACACGTTTTACTGAGTTCAAAACGACCCCCCTTTTTTGCGGAGATCAGTCTAGGATACCTAAAAATCGATCTCAAAAGTGCTATTTCTAGGTTATGTTTTACTAGTGTTTTGACATTTCTGCGAGGATTTTCAGTTGATCCAGTCAGAACTACGAAATATCGAGCGGCAATTTAAAACGTCGTTCGGGAATGAAAAAATAGTCATTTATATTTTATAGTATCTTTTAATACTGAAAGATTTCAGCAACTAAAAAACATATCTCCTTTTGTATTTTATTAAATTCAGTGCAAATGCATTATATAAAATAGCACGTATCTAAAGAATTGGTTTAGTTTTAATTGCAATTAATATCATTTAGAGAGGTTTGACAAAATGTTAAATCTAATATTAAAAATATCTTCAAATTTAGCCAAAATAGTATCTAAATATTCATAATTTTTTTCTTAATATTAACTTACACATTTAATTATTGTGTATGGCACGTAAATACCTAATTAGTTTAAAAATAAATTTTATGCCTTAACATCAAATTTCACTGTGTAAATTTAATAAAACACAAAAGAAGAAATGTTTTTTAGTCACTGAAATATACTTATTAATTGTAGTAAAAGATACTGCAAAATAAAAAATGATTGTTATTTTTATATTCCTGAACAAAGTTTTTTAAAATTGCCGCCCGATATTTCGCAATTCTGACTGGTATCAACTGAAAATCCTCGCAGAAATGTCGAAATAATAGTGAAACATAACCTAGAAATAACACTTTTTAGAACGATTTTTAGGTGTCTTAGACTAATCTCCGCAAGAAAAGGAGGGCTGTTTTGGACTCAGTAGAACCTGTACTTTCCGTTAAACTGCATCTAAATTGCCAATTCAGTGGTCGACATACGGAAGTTAAGTAATCGTCTCTCTTTAAAAAGTACGACTGTGCCTTCACTCAAGATATCAAAGAAAAGTACGTTGAGAGTAGATTATTTTACATACATATGTGTTAGTCATTGTATGCCAGACATACATACGTATATCCAATGTATGCTATTTAAATATAAAATAATAAATAAAATTTAATTTGGCGGAGTTATTTATTTTGTTCCTAATAAAAAAAAGTTTGTATTTACCGCGAATATCATACCCGTCTGCCCGTATCTGCGCACATTTGCTTTAGTACATTGAGAGAAAGACAGTACAGAATGTTGTATTTTCCCTCCTTTGATGCTTTCGATAAATTTTAACATAGGTGAAATATAACATTATCCATTAGTAGTAGTATTAGATATGTACAGTCGAATTTTTGGATCTTGTTCGTTACGTCATGAGTAATATCAGTATGAATGGTATGAATCGACTTGTATATGTCATGTTGACATTTCTCTCTATAATGTACGTTAAATGGCGGTGATGAATATTTTACGTATATCTGTGTTTAATTACGCTGTTAATGACGCAACGGACAAGATCCAAAAACTCGACTATACATAGTATATGCATAATACACATTTCTTGTAAAACGTAGTCTAAACCAGATATTCTTTTGCATTCTTTTGCTGGAAGTACAAAACCGGTCATTTCTTACAGCTTGATATCAATAGTTTATATTCTACACTGACGTTAGATCCATGTAATGAAAATGTGAAGTACAAATATTGTAAAATAAAAGAAATAATATTTACTTTGTTAAACTACTTAATTAAATTAAATTAAGTGATTTAACAAAATACAGTATCAAAAAAACGGCTAAAACCATCGATTATATTGTAGATATTTATAATTGAAACAAGTTTACGGTATCTATAGGTAATACGCGAAGGCCATACACATCGTACGTTTACATTCTCAACAATATTTTCTATGGTATTGTGCCCACCTTAAGGTGGGCACAATACCATAGACGATTCGTAACAGATGATCACGTAAGAAAATGGCCGATTTAAAACATCTAGCAGTATATAGAGGACTCTACTAATATCAATCTCAACAAATATATTAAATTAGCTAAAATCAGTTTCGAAATATACATCTCCGCTTCCACGGTTGCGTACCTACCTATCAGGTAATAGAAAATGTTGAGAATGTAATCGTACGATGTGTATAGCCTTCGCGTATTATAGATACCATAAACTTGTTGCAATTAATTATAAATATCTACAATATAATCGACGGTTTTAGCCGTTTCTTTGATACTGTAAATACTGTTAAACCATTTAATTTAATTAAATTAACAAAGCAAAGTATTATTTCTTTTATTTTACAATATTTGTATTTCAGATTTTCATTACATGGATCTATAACGTAAGTGTAGAATATAAACTATTCTCAAGCTGTAAGAAATGATCGGTTTTGTACTTCTAGCAAAAAAATGCAAATATCTCGTTTAGACTACGTTTTACAAGAAATGTGTATTATGCATATACTATGTATGTAAGTACATAAAGTACTACTAAATAGGTATATGAATAATTTTATATTTCACCCATGTTAAAATTTACCGAAAGTATCAAAGGAAGGAAAATACAACATTCTGTATTGTCTTTCTCTCAATGGACCTACTAAAGCAAATGTACGCGGATACGGGCAGACGGGTATGATATTCGCGATAAATACAAACTTTTTTATTAGGAACAAAATAAATAACTCTGCCAAATTAAATTTTATTTATTATTTTATATTTAAATAGCATACATTGGATATACATATGTCAGTCTGGCATACAATGACGAACACATATATATGTAAAATAAACTTTCAACGTATTTTTCTTTGATATCTTGAGTGATGGCACAGCCCTGCTTTGAAGAGAGAGGATTACTTAACTTCCGTATGTGGACCATTGAATTGGCAATTTATATGTTGCGGAAATCAGTCTAAGATACCTAAAAATCGATCTAAAAAGTGCTATTTCTAGGTTTTGTTTCGCTAGTGTTTTGACATTTCTGTGAGGATTTTCAGTTGATCCAGTCAGAATTACGAAATATCGAGCGGCAATTTTAAAAAACGTCGTTGAGGAATATAAAAATAATAATCATTTTTGATTTTGCAGTATCTTTTAATACAATTAATAAGTATATTTCAGTGACTAAAAAGCATTTCTTCTTTTGTGTTTTATTAAATTTAAACAGCGAAATTTGATGTTAAGGCATAAAATTTATTTTTAAAATAATTATTTACGTGTCATATACACAATTAAATGTGTAAGTTAATATTAAGAAAAAAATTATGAATATTTACATACTATTTTGGCTAAATTTGAAGATATTTTTAATATTAGATTTAACATTTTGTCAAATGTCTCTTAATTGTTATTAATTGCAATGCATCGATTTCATTTATAAAAAATGTTCTTTGCTTATGCCCGGTAACCATGGTGACTGTGACTGTTATGCACCTAGATTATTTGAAGTTACAATGTTGGTAGCAGTCTGGACGCGGACGATGTGAATCAAATGTGAATATCGCATGCGGTTGTTGGAACTTGTCATCATCTTCGAACGTTTCTCTTATTAAAAATGTGGACGAAAGATTTGAGGAAGTTAAAAAACTTTTTAACAAGTTATCAACGTATTGGGAACAACGCGGACATGGGGAACTTTCGTAGTTCATGCACTGGATAAGCCACTAAATATTTGAAAAAATGGGCGTGATTTAGTTCGCGCCGCGCATGTCGATTAGCGTTTTTTTCCCTAATTGCAACCGGTCCATTAAAACTAAACTAATTCTTTAGATACGTTCCTATTTTATATAATACTACTATTATATAATAATACACTAAATTTAATAGAATACACGAGGAGATATGTTTTTTAGTTGCTGAAATCTTTTAGTATTAAAAGATACTACAAAATATAAATGACTATTTTTTCATTCCCAAACGACGTTTTAAATTACCGCTCGATCTTTCATAATTCTGACTGGATGAGCTGAAAATCCTCGCAGAAATGTCAAAACACCAGTGAAACATAACTTAGAAATAGCACTTTTTACATCGCTTTTTCCTAGACTGATCTCCGCAAAAAAGGGGGGTCATTTTGAACTCAGTAAAACGTGTACTTTCCGTTAAACTGCATATAAATTGTCAATTCAGTGGTCGACATACGGAAGTTTAGCCAAGGTAAAAAATAAATACACACGTTTTCACATATTTATTCTAAAACTGTAAAAAATCAAGGTGGATTCATGTCAAAAACCATTTTTGTAAACAAGAAATCTGGAAAGAAAGGTGACGCGTGCGTATTGAAGCCTTGGTATACTCGAAGATATAGATATGCAGCTGCATACCAGTGCTTATCACGGTTTGATTTCGGATATTGTGAAGATCAAGTACCCATATAATAATACAATTCTTCGGTGTAGCGGGTGTAAGGTATTTTGAACGCTACCTCACTGCTTAACATCTGCAGCATATTTCCTGGTTTCAATAAACATAATAGTGTATATCAAACTTGTCTTATTTTCCTACAAAAAAATATATTTTTCAACGAAATACACAAACATTTTAATTTCTTTGTAACGTTTGTTTTTTAAAAATGAACAAATTTTCTATTTCATCCATAATACATTTAAAAGTTTGTTGTATTTGATATTTATTTCTTACTATATGTATAATTTATGCAGAACGAAATAAATTATTTTTAGTATAGGTAAACTTTCAAATACATACATACACAACCTTGCATAAAATTATGTAAACAATTTTGGATTTAATGTTTTTGTGTTTTCTCATAAGATTTTGTTTGCACTAAATAGAAAACGTACAATTTGATAACTTGAGTTATGATTTTTTTCAACTTACCCTTATAAACATTGTTTTTGGCAGCGATTACTAAAATATTTTCTAAATTAGGCAACCTAATACGCACAATCAATTATCGACATCTTACAGACAAGTGCATAGCTTTTGCAAAAACGAATGCTTTATTTACAATTTTCGCAATTTGGCATTCATCTACGATTTTTTCCTTATATTCTAAATGCAAAATTATTTCAATTCATTGCTATTTACTCGTTGTTTGAAATAAATTTTGACGTTATTTTTACAAACAAAATAGCTTAGTCCCTCCGGAGGCATCATATCGTCATGTTTAATACAAAATATACAATTAATTCTTTCTAAATCGGCCAAAAGCTATAAAAGTTTAATTCAGTTACCGACTGAGGAATCTACAAAAATAATAATAAACCAAAAGAGTATAGTTTAGTTTACATCTTATCAGTACTACTAAATCACATTTTCACCCATACTAACTGTGGTGTACTTTGGGTTCGAATTAAATATTTCAACAGAATGAATTTATTCTTCAAATATACAATACGACAGCGCTTACATCTACCAACCGTCGGTTACAATATTTACGACATGCGTGTCCGGTAGACACGTTATGCGCATAGTAACAGAATTGTCGGTTTACATAAATACCGCAAATTTCAAATAATATATACAGAACATAACACTAATATTTATTCTCTTTTGGTTTTGATTAGAAGCTACGTGTCCCACAATCTGATTACGCAGTTTCCTTTAAACGCAAATCAGAATTAGCTACCACGTTCCGCTTAAAATATTCAGGTAAGTACATACAATAAGATGCATCCATGAATGCGCTCCATAGTTTTCTTAATATTTATAGCCGAAAATAAAACTTAGATTATCTCAAACAAAACCATAATGGCTGATTACGGTCAAGGATACAAGTATCAACTCAGCGTCACTGCCTACCTAGCATCATTATTGTCGAAAGATGAAACAGTACAGGATTACCACATCTTCTATGAATTACAAGAAGTTGAGCCGTTCGACGATATAGTGTTGGTGGTACAATACAATGATTCGGAACATTTTCGTTTGTACCTCGTTCAAGTTAAATCTGGTAAAGTGAAATTGGACGTAAACACTTATTTGAACGCATATAATCGAATTACGGAAAATACACGTTGGGAATGTTTAAAAAATCGAGTCGGCGAAATTAGTGAAGGCGATATTCAATTCTGGTATTTTGCTTGTAAAAAATTTCCACCTCAACCCATTCCTTTTCGAGAAGGTAAACAACTAGAAATTAGAAAACGTGAACTCATTAACGAAACATTAATCATCAATAAGAAGAACGTCTACGAATTACTTTCAGAAGATGAAGCGATAACCAGAAAATACCAAGATTTCTTCAAAGATTTTTATGTATTGCTAGATCAAGCTGATACGGACAAAATCGCAATTAAACTCAAAGGAATGTGGGCATTAAACGATCCCTCACCAATAATTGATTATCTCGACAAATATTTTATTAAAAATAAAAGAGAAAGTTTGAGTAAGGCGGATTTCGAACACGAATTGTTAAGAATCCAGCTGTGGGATTCGATTGTCAAGCCCACGAAAATCGTACCATATCAGAAACAATCGGCTCTTGCATGGAATGACCTAACGTTAACACACAATGCTACTATCGTCAAAAATGAATTAAATATCGAAACTGGTTTATTTAGTTGCATATTACGCAACATTGATGACATTACCCTTGAACAATGGAACATCTGTGTGAATAACGATGGAAAATTAACTAAGGAGGTGAAGTCCAAATTTACATCGAAATCCCACAAACCAGAAACCTTGAAGGAATTACTTGTGTATCTCTGGAGCTGTCGCAAAATTCCACTCGTTTTGAAAAGTGATAACAGTCTTCCGCAATTAAAGGATTTCTTAAATTTAAACCAGCATTATATTATAATCGACTCAGATCCAGGCAGGAGATACGACGAAATGGAAAGCTATAGTTTGACCGCCATTAAAAATTTAGGAGATACAAGAGCTGAGCGGCTATTACAATCGGTCTTAGTCTCAATGCAAGGAAAACAACCAGTTCCTTTACATACAGTTATAAACGGCGATAAAAGCTTAATGCAAACTCTTACATGTTCGGATATTCTTAAATTAATGGAACCGAGGCAAGTCTATCTAAGTAAAGACTGCTTAGAAGTTTATAATTACACGCTGTTCATAATCGAAACAGTGCAGCGAGCGCCCAGCAATTATGAAGACTATGATCCATACGGGGACAATTTTTGCATATATTGCCCTTTTGATCAAAGTAGTGAAGTTTATGAAAAAATAAAACGGAATATTGCCTTTAAGAATTATAACATTTATGGCTTACGTCTAGAAAATGATAAACTGAAGTTGATAATACGATTTGACGAAATCAAATTGGATGAGGGTTTCCAAGGTTTGAATAGTTTCCAAATCGATCAATATGGAAATAGTGTGTACTGCATGAACGAAAACCACGCAGTACCAATCATTGGAGAAGTAACAAGAATGAGTTGCGCGAAGTATCTACGAAGATATTTGCGCAAAGAAACTATAGACAAAAAAAGGTATGGTAGTAATGAAACTACTAATTCAACTATAAAGTTCTCAGAAACAGTTTTTCCGGATAAGAATTTCTTCAAAGACGTGGAAGGGAAAATGTGTGCGGTAGTTGGTGAAGCTGGAATAGGAAAAACCACGTTTCTGCAAACATTAACACAAACCTGTGATCCTCAATATTACTTGCTGTTCTGTAATTTGGCTCAATTTCAGGTCGATATACGAGACAATTTTCAAAGATTACTAAAAGATCCATTAAGTTTTTTATGGAGTAAACAAGGTCCTATTCTGTACGACCACTTTTTAAATTTATTACGAAAAAATCAAAAACGATTGATAGTACTCCTAGATTCGTTCGACGAAATGATATCGACTTGCAAGGAACAAGTATTGGAATTAATAAGAAAACTGAATGAAGAAGCTTGCATAGTAAAAATAATTATCAGTTCACGTTTACTAACTGTTCAGTTGTTAACCGATGAATTTGCGACAATTAAAGTTATAAGAATAGAAACGCTCAGCAATGAACACAATGGTCAGTATATAAGAAATTGGAATCTTGATGAAGATAGTCTGCGGGGGATGCCAGCAGAATTTGTAACAAATCCTCTCTATTTGGACATGTTACGAAAAATTATTCAAAATTCCGAAATAGATTTCCATAAACTAAACAGGTGGAGTCTGTATAACCGCATAGTGGACTCAGAAATTGAACGCTACTCACGACGAATTAAGTATAACATTGATGATTTCGAGAGAAAACATATTTTGAGGTTCCATTGGGGATTAGCTTTGAAATCAGTATTGGGTAATAATCATATCACTCAAAAACTTGCCCAAGAAGGCCGGGTGAAGTTTACCAACGCCACGAGGTTGGGAATGATCAAATGGTATGATGAGAACGAAGATCCCGTGTTTGTTCACCATACGTTTGCAGAATTCTTTGCTGCCCAATGGTTGACTCAAACTATAACCGAAACAAATAAGGAGGACGCTAAATTCATTTACGAACTAATGGTAAAGGAGAGGCGTCATAATATATTGGATATATATTCCGAACAGTATCCTTTACATAAAGCCGTTTTGAACGCAGGCGATTGGAATGTTGAAAGCTTTGAACAAATAGAGAAGTTATATGCAGATGACAAGGAGATTTTACTCCAAACGGATGGCATCGGACGGACAGTACTCCACATAATTGGAACTCGTTATAGTCACCATATCGACAGGTGCTTAGAAACAGTCATCCGTTATATGCTAGAAGAAGGTTACGATTTGTATTCACGAGATAACTTGCTAAATTGGACATGGATTGACTATTGCGAATACTTTTCAAAATCGTTTAATACTTTGAATTAGACGAATTACGCCTCAGGCCGCTTCATCTGGCTGTGATTTATTCCAACGTCAATGTCGTAAGGGCTTGCATTAACCGGGGCGACAAACTTACTGTTGTTGATTATTTCGGATGTACACCGTTGTATTATAGTGTTTTAAAGCAGAACACTGAAATTATTAATTTATTACTGAAGAAAGGTGGAGGTAAATTAGATCAGAGAGAATCCTCTAAGTTTAGTACTTTCCAGTTAAGTTTACTGATGGGAAATAAAGATATTACGAAGATGTTGATTGAAGGAATGGACATGAAGAAGTTTGGGCCTGATTGGCTTTGCGACGCTATAGAATTCGGGGATACCGAAGTGATAACACTGCTGTTGGAAGCTGAAATACACCTAAATATAACAAAAATAAAATATGCAAAAACAATGTTTAATGAGGAAGTAAGTTATAGGAATGTACTTAATGCTCTTAGAACATGCTGTGATTATAATTCCGATGTAAGTAGGATGCCTCTTGATGAGTACTTATCAATTGCTAATTCGTTAAAAGAAATATCATCTATATACTTGCGCGGTAATCCTGATGTAGTTAGTTATTTTCCTTTCATTAAAGCCGTAGATACTCGAAGAATCGATATCGTACATCTCTTGTTGAAAACAGGTTTTAATATTGACCAAGAGATCGAATATTATGACTGCGTCATTGAGAAAATTTATTTGTGTAGCACTCCTCTTTGTTGTGCTGTAGAAAGCTGGAATATAGACATGGTTGAGTTACTACTGCAACACGGGGCTAAGGTGAATTACTCTCCGCACAATGATCAGCTTCCTCTTATAAGAGCAATATGTCAAAACGAAGTGATACATAGTTATGATTATAATGTATATCAACATTATCTGGGATTGGAAGGTATATTTCGGAAGCGTTTATATTATGAACTTCGTATTGATGTTTCACGTGTTATAAGTAGATTGGATTCGTCACTAAGTAAACCCGCATTTTTGGACAGACGCATACAAATGGTTAAAGTTTTATTGCAATATGGTGCTGATGTGAATTTTAAAGTTAAGAATGGTTTGTCTCCTTTAGAGATGGCTTTAAATACCCGGAATTGGATGATAGTTGAAATACTGTTATTATATGGGGCAAATCCAAATAATTTGAAAGAATGGCATTTTACAGACATTTTGGCCGTTCTACCAATAGAAAACATAAAAATTATCGAACTGCTACTGAAGAATGGTGCCAATCCAAACTTCAAAACTGCGTGTGGTGTAACACCTCTCTACGTGATCGCCCGAAGAAGACATGCAGATATGGTTAGATTATTATTCGAATATGGAGCGAATGCGGATATCATAACATGCACCCGTACATTACTGGCTAAAGCCAAACAGATCGGACACATTGCTGATGTCACATTACTATGGAATTTGAGCGAAATGTGCTTTGTTGGTCCGATTGATGATCCAGCCTATCCCACTGTGGTCCTGACTCTTCTTCAAACCATAACAAACCAGGAAAGTATTAATTTAGTCAATGAGATCGATATAACACGCGACGGCAACGATGTCAAATTTATTAACGAGCTGGTACGATACGCCAGAAATTTTACAAACCCGTATGAAATGAAGTATCTTAATGTCGTTTTAGAACTAAACAAACCAGAAATCGATCGAAAATTGTTCGGATATTTTGCGTACAGAGAAAGTCTTGTTGCTGTTGCTGCCAAATACAGGAATAAGACGATGATTGAAATATTAACGAGAAATGGACAGGGTGTAAATAGTATGGATGAATCTGGTAATATTGCTCTTGTGTCTGCTATAAAAAGTATTATGGGTAAATCCGTTGTAGAATTTTTATTAGAAAATGAAGCGGACGTAAACCTGTCGGACAAAGAAGGTGACACACCACTGATTTGCGCGGTAGATCGTGAAAATATAGATATTATTGAAGTATTATTCAAATACAATGCAACAGTCAATTGTGTAAATAAATATGGTGGTACACCCTTATTATACGCAATTGATAAAAACAATGCGAACATTGTCCACATTCTTTTAGATTATGGTGCAGATGTTAATTTTACGGTCGAAAGTGCTCTTACACCTCTTTATGCAGCTGTAATAATAGGAAATCCAGAGATAGTTAATATTCTACTTAGGTACGGAGCGCAATCGAATATCGAAACATGCGGTAATACCTTACTTTATAAAGCGATAAAATCAGGCCATTGGTTTATAGTCCAACTCCTATTGCGTGGAAAGTATTCTCTTATTCTTGGAAATTATGAGGTTACCCAGAAAATTTATCGCAATCTGGCGAATGCAAATGCCGTTTATGAATTCGGCTTAACGCCGCTTCATTTGGCAACTACAGCGGGTCATTACTCGGTAGTATACATTCTGCTTCACTTTAATGCAGATTGTGATCAAGTAGACGAGCATGGCCGAACAGCTCTTCACTATGCTGTTCAAGGAGATAGAACAGATATCGTTCTTGGGTTATTAGAACATGATGCGAACGTGAATATGAAAGATGAGAATGGTTTAACGCCTTTGGACTACGCGAAAAGAAGAGCAAATTCCGAAATTATTGCCCTGTTGTCTTCTAAATAATTATATGTAGGTATAATACATACTTTGTATCCAAACAATGAAAATAATAAATCTATTTAGAAAATTAATCAAGTTTGTTCTAATTCTTAACTATATGATAAATTCTTCTCTATATAAGTAGCAAGATTATAAATTTAAACATTTTTGGCATTCGATATTCATATATGACCTTATTCTATGCTTATTCACTCACACACATTTTCCAAACAATTTGCATTCCGAAATATATGGAGATTACTCTTACAAATCCGCTAATTAACCGTCAATTGCTAAAAATGCGACACAAAGGAAAATAATGGAAATTTAGTTATCGCTTTTATTTAGTATAGACCGTAGAACTATGCAGAAGCCAACTTGCTAAATGAAGTAATTAATTAATTCATTCAGGAATTGATTGGAATATCTTAAGAATAATCGTTTCTAGATACCGGTTACTCTTGTTACTCTAATCTTGTTTAAGCATCTCACCTTACGGTATACATATATTTAAAAGAGTTGACAATTTTGTTTCGGTAAAAATAAATCCGTTCACGTTTCCAAAGGCTCTGGGATTGTTGGAAGCGTTAGGCGAAAGGTTAGTTTAATCGTAATCGTAGTAGTTACGTAGGGTTGATCTTTTATTTTGCAGATATTTAAATTAAGACAATCTTGGAATACAGATCTTTGGTTTACCCGAATACGAGAAAGTTCTCGATTGCCTGAAGAAGGGGACTATCGGGAAAGCTATGTTTAAAATCTGTGTTTATTTTATATTTTTGTGGGATTCTTACGTTTTTGTGAATGAAAATAAATTTATTATAAAATGTTTCTTGTTTAATTTTCTCTAAGCTAATAAGATATATTTTAAGCCACCTATCTTTGTAGATACAAAAAAAAAACAACAATAATTCTCTTAACAATAATCCATCCGTGAGAATTTGTTATAATAAGCTTCTTGTAGGTTTGATTAATGGCAATAGAACGTATTTACTCTGTTTCGGATATCGTTTAGAAATTTAAAAAAAATGATTTAAAGTATACCCAGTAAACACATTCGTAACATTTACCTTTAGGAGAGGTAACAATGAGATAACGTTGCTATGTAAAAGTATTACATATAATGTATATACATTGTACGTAATATGAATATTATATTTTACCAGTTTAAGTTATGTACAGTGTATATAACAATACTCATAATCTACATATATACTATATCTCTTGGCTTCTTAAATTTAATATAGTGACTATGTCACGTAATAACGTATTTTTAACAATGGAATAATCCTTTCCAGGTCTGATATCTTTGTTACAATAGCAAATAATTATTCATACAATTAAAAAAAATAACTTAAATACATATGCAATTAATTCTGATACTTAAATACAAAAAGTCTGAAAAACTTTGTTGTCAGGATATATTTTAGACTGAAAACATAGAATTTTTAGGAATTTGTTTTGAATTTGTAGTGCAAATGTATTGTTAAATTTACTTTCGTTTGAAATAAAGCATTTGTTAGAAATTGAGGATTTAAATAATTAAATAAAGTTTTAATTTTAAATGAAGCGCCATTGCGGTAGTTGGCAAGTTAGGACGCGATTGAAGTTTGTGTAGGTTTTCTGGTTCTGTGGTTTTCTGCTCGCGCGTTCTGCGCGTCTGTTCATATCACTTTGCCATTTGCAGTGTGATGAATCTGTGGTAGTGATTAAACAGAGATTATTGACTAAAATAAACACATATTTGTGGTGTGATAGTGTTTAATACATTTCATCTACTATGTAGCATGTAAGTATTACACCTATGTAGAAACATAATAAATTAGACAGCTTATGAAATCTAAACGGATTGGAAATTGTCGGCCATTTGCACTCATAGAAGCATTGCTGTCAGCTCTAATATAAATTATTAATTTTGTTAAATACATTTCTTTTCTCATTACAGCTGGCTTTTATGTTGTTTGTAAAGCTTCATATGGTTGTACATACATAAAATTTTATATGTAGCTGAAATTGTGGCTCAAATAGGTTTATATTATATCAAATAAGGTTTTATATTTTAGTAAAAATCTGCTTATGTGACTTGTTGCTTGGTACGGAAAATTGCTTTGAATGACCATATTTTGTGTAGTTGTATTTAGATAGGAGTAGTATACATTTATCTTTAGTTGTAGGTATGTCGTGTTCGCGTAAACTAGGTACAATGAATTTATTTCATTAGTTTATTAGCTTACTTTAATTTGTGTTTACCAGTTAAGAGGCCCGACTACCGTTTGACAGTTGGCGATGTTGCCACAGTTAAATTTTTTCATAATATTATGTTTTTATAATTTATTTAAAACGTATTTTAAAATCGGGCTTCATAGCCACATGTGTAGACGTATTTTGAATGCTCATAGTAAACTTCAGCAATTAAATCTAAAAATTAATGGCGTAATCTCGATTCCCGTATCAAGGCAAACGGGAAAAGAAACTGTGAAGTTAATATTGAATATTAAAAGACAAAATTGTATATCTAGTTATAAAATATCTGTAGAAATGTGGCTATGAAGCCCAATTTTAAAATTACAGTCTAAAAAAAAATAAGCAAATTATCTATAGAATTATGTAGATATGGCAATGCTGTAAAACAAGAAGTTTAAAATCAGTTTTGAGAAATAATGGAAAAATAATGAAAGTTGCAGCTTAAAACGGTATAGGATGAATTGTTAGATACATTTAGGCATGAAAATATTATTAAATCACATAAATTAGAAAGATATAGGCAATTTTAATGAATAGGATAATAGTCGTTGATGGGTGGCGCCCTCAAGAGGAAAAAAATTCTTCAATAGTTAGAGGCGCCTGAAGGAAAAATTATTGTTTTATTACTAAACACGAAAGCTTGATAAGTTGCCTATAGCGTGTTAATTAATAAATTCATAGATATTCGTTGTATTTGAAATTCAAGTTGCACTATATACTTGCAGTCTACATTTCTTGGAATTCCCCAATATTGTCATAGTTTTTCTTTCTAGCCTTCCGGCTATAATCTATATCAACATATCAACGTATAATTTGATGTTCTCGTTTTGATATTTGCAATTCGTATGCTCCTTGTTTGTGAGTGTTGGTACTTACAAGTATACATATTCATTGTAGTTGTATTTACGTGACGGTATTATTTTTTTATGAAAATTTGTTTTAAACAATTATTTATTTTATTCTATTTTGAACAGTTTTTAATTTATTTTTAAATATGTAGTTCAGATTTTTGAATCTCCCGCGCTTATGCTGTTTTAGGGTTTTAGAGTCGGCTACAAGTATCACACATTATATTTTATGTATGATAATTATGGGGCAATTGTGCCATGATTACATACATGTATTTTATTTATGAAGTTATGTAAAGTAAGGTTGATTAAATAGATTAATAACAGAAGTAAAGTGTTATGAAGTGACCACCTTCAATATGCACGAAGGTGGTCATTGCAGGTTTATTTTAGTTTAAATGTACCGCCTTGATTGGCTTTAACATTTAAGTTGGTAACAAAACATAAAATATGTATGTAACCAATGTAACTAAAAAATGTGAAATGTAACAGTTGTTCTTGTGAACGTGTGAATCTGTATATTAGTGTTTATCTGTGAAGGTTGTGGACGACGGTTGTGGAGAAGGTAGAGGAGAAAAAGGTCCACATTGCTATACATACCAATGTAGTTTTCTTTTACGTCAAAATAGTAAGTTAGTTTACCTTTTTGATGTGTGAAAATCATATTTTATTTATTTTCAGCAAATATACAAGGGATCTGCTACAAAACCATAGGTAAATTTTAATATAGTTTTGATATTAGCTGCCGTTGGAATAGCAAACAGAAAACACAATTCGTATAAATGGTGAGGAATTGTTAAGAAAAACTTAAGCGTATTACTTCTTTTGAAAAGTAATATTTTGATATTTTTTGTTATATGTATCTTTCTTTCAGAAAATCTGAAGAAATACAGATCCAACAAACATCATCATAAACTGCAAGGAATTTTACATACATAGTGAACTATTTTGGAAAATTTCTGGGGATGGAAAAAAATATTTCTGATAACATATGAAATAACCAAATGGAACTTAAATTATAGCAATCTGTCGATGACATAAACTTGTGTTTGCCTATTCTAATTATTATGATAAATACTTCGATGTCATCTGCTGATCATAAACAAATTTGTGCTATGATAATGCACGTTTTCTTCATTAATCATTTAAGTAATAATGTTCTTTTGCATGATTTACTTCATTTGTACAGCAGATATTTATATTTCTGTTTTCTTAGACTATGCTCGCCCCACAAGTATTTAGTAATTCATAATAATTGCTTTTGACAGCTTTTTAAGTCAAAGTCGTAATGGAGACTTATGTTTATATATTTCAATTTCTACTTTGATCAGAGCAGCCACCTTTTCCTGTTTTTGCAATAAATGCTAGAGTAATTACAAAATAGGTCGCTTGTAAAAGCAATAAAAGATGTATTCAATAAACATATTCTTATTTACAATTTCGTGTTTTTATTCCATTCTTTATTATGCCTCACATATGAGTTGACTTGCTAAACTTTAGTTTTCAACTGTATCAGAAACTTTTTGGTAAATTTACTTCTTACATCGTACAATTCTTTGTCACATTTTATTAGTAAAAATACATACAAATAAGAGTTTTTTACTTTGTTATATTCTTGCATAGAATAAGAAAAAAGATAAATAATTAGTTGCTTATGTCTTTCTATTACTTGTTGTGTAGTAAAATGTACTTAATTTATAAAATTTGTATTTTTGGTTTTCATTTTTCTTCAATTTAATTATGGGATTTTATAACTTTTCCAAAATATCTTCATAGGTATTTTATGATTTAATTCAAACATTCCCAGGTCAATCAACAGATGGCAGCTTCGTTTCAAACTACAATATATACGCCTTGCATATCGGCAACCAACACCAACAAATGTATACGTTTGCGAATTCTCTATCTCATTCTAAAATTTTGTCTCTGTCGACGGTTCGAACGATCAGCTGGTAGTCGGGCCTCTTAATAAGCAAAACTCGACGATAAAAGCCGCATTTTTACAGAATATATTGGAAATTAGATGAGCGTAATATTGTAAGAATGTATTGAAGTATAAAAATTAATTAAGTAATTAAATAATGGAAGCAATGGAAACTAAAATATTGTAATATTGTAAATTATCTTTAAGTGAAAATATAGATATTTTAATATAAATGAATAGAATAAACATGAGCACTCTTTATCGTACGACGTACCGTTTTTTAGTAAAAATAGTATATTATGACACTAGTGCATAATCAAGCTTTTAAAAACTAATTATGGACGAGTGTCATACGATATTTTTTAGTATAAATGCAACAATAATTTTAATTAGAAGAAATCAAATCAATAATTTCAATACATGACATGTAGTACACTCGGTTGATTTAGAACCGACTCAAACTGCCATAAAACCCGTTAAAAGTATGCTTTATTGGGGCCCCCGAATGCAAAGCAGTAATAGTATGGTCAACTGTATGTAAATTACTGCGTATGTAAATTACTATCTATGTATATACAATATATTTTTCTATTAAATCCACGCTATCGCATACAATTTCACTATAATTCTAAGTATTTATGTAATTAAGAAATTACATGAATAAGAATATGTATGGGGGCAAGATATAAAAGTCTATTACATATTAGAGTGGATCGAAAAACGCGTTTTTTCTGCAATACAATTCTAATAACGCGGAAAACATGCGCATAGGCGTCATTATAAATTAAAAATATTTTAAAAAATTTTTTTCAAAATTTGAAATCGCGCCGTCACCAAAAAAGTCAAAATACCGGTAAATTAAAAAAAAATGCAAAAATTACAAAAAATTCATTTTTTCTTGTAATAGCGAAAAAAGTGTTTTTAAAAGTGTCCTTAACGCATACAAAAAATAATTAGACCCATACTTGTTTTACTGAATTCGCGCAAAAGGTCTAAAGTTGCGGGTTGTATCGCAAAAAAAACGATATTTCATGATTTTCGACGATTTGTAAACATGTGCCAAAACCCATAAAAGTTGACTTATGACTTATACATAAAAACTAATACATATTCAGGTAGATAAATATACAGTATAGAATTTTCCATCTAGATTATTTGTATAATATTTATTATAATTATTATTATTAT
The DNA here is from genome assembly GCA_023690525.1 of Holotrichia oblita. Classification (NCBI taxonomy): domain Eukaryota; kingdom Metazoa; phylum Arthropoda; class Insecta; order Coleoptera; family Scarabaeidae; genus Holotrichia; species Holotrichia oblita. The sequence goes on from CM043023.1 coordinate 42,139,768, forward strand.
TATATTTGTATAATAACCAATACAAGAAACGAAAAAAAATCTTAAACCCAAAAGCTTTGGAAAGGAATAAGTTAAATGTGTTTTATATATCATCGTGATCTGATCATATTGAACTTTGTCTTTTGCAACGCTATTTTGTTTAATTTTCTTGTTTAAGTTTTTGTAATGATATTGTTTTAGATCACTTTGCAGAAATTTGGATATCTGTCGTCAAATACTTAACATGTACTATTCATAATCCTATTACATTTTCCATGAATGTCGTTTTTTTTTCTGTAATGTATTTCATTTGTTATTTTGCTTGACAGATATAATCTATGTGTATTTATAATACAAATGCAATATCAATTATTTTGATATTCAAGGATTACTAAGATTTTAAATGCATTAAAAAGCATATTTTTCGGACTTTCACCAGAAAAGTACTTATAACTCGGAAACCGTAAAAAATACAAGTTAATATGTCTAATAAGGAAAGATAGAGAATTATTAAGTGTATTTAAAAATGTAATAATATATAGGATGTTCCATTCAAAAAAAGTGACTTTCATTGATGTGAAGTTTGTTGAAATGAACGATAATTTTGGTCGATCCTGTATAAATTATAATAAATTTTAGGACGTAAATCTGACGTATGCTATTTCGGCTAATAACATGCCAAATATGAGATCTTTGGCTGCAATGCCTTCAGAAATACAGAATTTTGAACATAACGTTGCAATTGGCCCTATATTTGAAAAAATTGAATAACTCAAAAACAGCTGATTTTTGACATAGGGTGTCTTAGTAAGTTTTGATGCAGAATTGTATGCCCGATACAAAAAACTCATAAAAAATATACCATGCTATTTAAATTAAGAAAGTTGACGTCAACTTCCGGTAAACCGGAAGTGGTACTATGGCGCAAATAATTTTGCTGACGAGTCCAGATGATATCAGTTATAATTTCAAGTTTTCAGAAATGTTGAACTATAAGAACATCAAAAAGTTCTAACGAATCAGTTCCGTTAATGACTCTGTATGTATATATTTAATACGTCAGGTGTGTTTTGAAATATCGTTTTCAAATTTGGTACAGATTTTACTCTTATCTAAAATACAACGTTTGTATCATTTCTAAGCAAAGAATCTCAAAGAACTAATGGAAAAGTAAGACACGTGATAACCCGTGTGCCCTCATTTTTTTTTCTGACAAACGCTTACGGATTTGACACCTAATTTTTTATGATATTACGTCGATATAGATTTTTTGCGTCTTAAAAAATTCGATTTGTCGGATAAAACTGGGGAGTCAAAGAGTACCACGTCCCCTATTGGCGTGCTTAGATAAGAGTAAAATTTGTACCATATTTGAAGAAAGATACCTCGAAACATACCGGAAATACTAATAAATATTTTTAATATTTTTTAATTAATTTTGTTGCCTTGTATATCGGAAAGAAGCGTTCAAACAGAAAGTGACCTACTTGTTTGTAACACCCTCTATATATGTACAGATGTATGCATAAAAAGTGAGACAACTAAACTATTACTGTGTGAAACAGACGAAAATTAAAATTTCAGAAATGTCAGAAATCCTTTGATAATCTGTAATGTGAAAAATTCATGTACGAGGGAGCGTTTTTATATTCGCGGAATGAGCGGGTTGTAGAGGGGTGATTAGGCGCATTGGGGGCGTGGCCTGTGCAGCGACTCATAATTAGTATAAACCACCAGTCGGGCTGGTGGCTTAGTGGCTTGCACACTTGCCTCGCAGTCCGGCAGTACCGGGTTCGAACCCCGGTGCTTCCTTTCTGAGTTTGGTTTTCTGTGGTTTTCCAAATTCCACGGCAAATGCGGAAAGGTAACATCTTAAGTCGGTCTACAGCCGCAGGCGTAATAATAACTCATGGCCAGCCGATGCCCCCTGTAATTGGCGCAAGCTGTTGGGGGATGGTAAGGCATGGATTATTATTATTATTATAAATACGAAGTTTCATTGTTATTAGACAGTTAGTCTATGACCTATCGTCAACCAAGTAATATAATCAGGAGTGAAAAGTGAAATATGGAAAAAATCGCGTGTTCGCGTGCATTTTTGGATCTCTGTAATGAAGACAAGGATGGTGTATTGAGTCGAATTGTTACTGGAGATGAAACTTGGGTTCATCATTATGAAACTGAGTCCAAACAATACTCCATGCAGTGGTATAAAAAGGGCACAGCACCTCCCAAGAAATTTAAAGTGTCACAATCAGCTGGGAAACTCATGGCAACGGTATTTTGGGACTCGGAAGGAATATTGTTGATTGATTATAAAGATAAAGGTGTTTCTATAACCGGAGAATATTACGCTTCAACATTAGAGCGACTAAAAGAAGCCATTAAAGAGAAAAGACGGGGAAAATTGACGAAAGGTGTGCTGCTTTTGCACGACAACGCGTCCGTTCACAAGAGCCGCGTTGCGTTAGCTGCCCTGCATAAGATGGGCTTCGAAATTGTGAATCACCCACCCTACAGCCCAGACCTGGCCGCGAGTGATTATTACCTGTTTCCGAAAATGAAAAAAGAGCTGCGGGGTAAAAAATTTACTGCCGATGATGAAGTCAAGGCGGCAGTTTCGGCGTATTTTGCAGATAAAGAGAAATCATTTTTTATGAGGGTATAAATATATTAATTGAAAGATGTGAAAAATGTATTCGTCTTGCAGGTGAATATATTGGAAAAGAAAAATACTTTAGTTTTTCTATTTCCACCCCTTATCCCCCATTCCGCGAATATAAAAACGCTCCCTCGTATGTAGGTACAACCTTTGAAATCTATTGTGACAATCTGTATATGCTGTACGTCACAGAAAAAATCATTGAATTTACGTTTATAAGAGTCCCAGTTTTTTACGCACTTCTGTACATACCTACATATGTAGTTTACATCAATTTTTTTAATTCCTAAACAATAACCAGAACAGAGTGAAGACGTTATATTGCCATTAATCAAACTTACAAGAAATTTACTACTAAATATACAAACCTTTCAAAACACTAAACTAGGATATTACTCTTGAACACATCACTTGAATCTGAAAATAATTTCTTAGCAAAACAGTTATTTAATTCTAAAAATTTAAATCCATTTATCTAATTGATAACTTAATAATGTAATAATTACTAATGGATTATAATGTATTAGGAGAATGATTGTCGTTTTTTTTGTACAAAAACATGTGGCTTAAAAGATATCTTATTAGATTAGAGAGAATTAAACATGAAACATTTTATAATCAATTTATTTTCATTCGCCAAAACATAAGAATCCCACACACAAATATAAAATAAATACTTTGCATTTTAAACATGGCTTTCGCGACCGTCCCGTCTTCAGGCAATCCAGAGCTTCTTCGTATTCGGACAAATCGAAGGTATATTTATTCCCAATTTGTCATAATTTAAATATCTGCAAAATAAAAAATAAACGATGCATACTACGATTACGATCAAACTAACCTTTCGCCTAACGCTTCCAATAATACTAGAGCCTTTGGAAACGTGAACGGATTTATTTTTACCGAAACAATTATCAACTCTTTTAAATATATTTCGTAAGGTGAGACGCTAAAACGAGATTATAATGAGGGATGTAATTATGTCATAAAAACTAATAAAAGGAGATACTTTATTTTGACATGCGGTGGTGCAACTCCAAATATGCTCAATTTCCGTCCATAATTCTACAGGCTCAAAGCGTTTTCGATTGCCGAACCGAAACCGCTGCACTCTATGATCAGATCGTATAGGACGTCCTTCCCTTACCTTTCCTTGACTTCATGTGTTATCGCGTCGTAACCGGTATCTAGAAACGATTACCTATTCTTAACATATTCGAATCAATTTCTGAATGAATTAATTAATTACTTAATTTAGCAAGTTGGCTGCTGCAATGCGGATTCGGTTCTGATATTGTAACCTTGCGATGCCCTGGTAGATGCGCACAAATCGCCTATAAATTCTCTATAATTCCAACTACAATAAGTAGAATATTGTTACCTATCGATATCAAAGAAACCTTATCCCAACTGTGGGCCAAAAAAAGCAGCGGTTCACATATAGACACAATTTATGATTTAAAACTGGCTTGTTACTGTCATTTTTTCATGGCTAATTTGACATCTTGCAATTATTTTGAAAAAACTTTCATTAAGAAAATCTTATTATCTCAGAAATTATCGACTTTAGGTATAGGGAATGGTTAATAAAGATCGAACTGCATACAGTATCCTTCCTCTTCTTAATATAAAATACAGGCTGCTAATAAAATGAGAAAATAATGCATTTCTGTTTTGAATTGCTCTGTACACAGTTTTCTTAATATTGGCAAAATACCACTTTGCTATAAAACTGTAACAATATAAAACAGTCATTCCAGTACAGAAAGAATTTCAAACTGTTTTGTGTAGAATACACAGGACGTTGAACACGCAATGATTTTCAGACAAAATTGACCATCACTTCTGAAATACTCGGTATAACTCAATGAAATCTTATATCAAAGGAATGAGGAAGATATGCTTAATCTAAATTTGAAAGAATATATAGTGTGTCCCATTTAAGAAAATGTATCTTTGGTTGACCTTGGCAATATGAAACATCCTGTATATAAGGACTCACAATTAAGAACTTTTAAGTTATTAATTCGAGAACACTTGGTCACAATCGCATTTTATAATATACAAGATTATTTTTCGTGTAAAACTTTTAGTAACTTGTAAATGTAGGTCATATGTATGTATATCTATTAAGTTATTCTTTGAGATCAATTTTATTTAAATAGGTATTTCCAATATATATATATATAAAATTGAAGTTCGGAATGATATATATATATATTTTTTTTTTTGACATGTTCAATACCCTATGGTTTTTTTGAATAAATACTATTATTATTATTATTATTATGAAAATAATTTTAAAATATGTAGCTTAAGACTGTCCATGACTTTTATACATAACGTTTTGTGATATCTTTAATACTAATGGATATATTGAGCTTTGAGGCACTAATGCCTCACCCTGTATGTATGTGCAGGGTGTCTCTCTAGTGCGTCCAAGTACCATATCTCCCCTTGTAGATATTTTTTCTGAAAAACAATTATACGGAGGTTACTTGAATTGACAAGGCACATGTTCTAAAATTACTTTTGCTTATACAGGGTGTTCCATTTTCACTGGACAAAACACAACCTTGTTATTTTAAATACGATTAATATATATATTTTCTGACCTTTATGTACTTATCTTTTAATTCCTGATTTATTTCCACTTGTAGGTCAATAAAACAATAAATAATTAAATACCAATTTATTCCATAACATAATAATATGTTTTTGTTACATAACTTCTTCAGTGGAAGAAATTGACATTTAAATATTAATATTAAATAAAAAATATTAATTTGGTTCCAACTACGGAAAGTATACTAATATCTATTATTTTTGTCATAGTTAGCTATGAAAATAAAATATATCGGTAAGAGTTGTCAAATGAGTGACAGTTTATCGAGTAGACTCGTTGGTCCGCGCAATATGACTATTAATCACCAAAACGACACTAATAGTGATATATTAAATTTATTTTATATCCATGGTAAATGATATAGGATAGCAGCAAGAATATGTCGCACATTTAATGAGAAATATCCACAATCTATTACCGTAGCGAAATTTAAAAGAATTGAAATCAACTTTTTTAATCATGGAACTATTAAAGTTATCAAAAGACGATTTTTAGAATTTTGAAAAGACACAAAATGCAACTATACTAACTAAACATGTGGCTAACTGAGAGCAAGTGAGATTTGGTGTAAATGAAAAGCAACAAAACTCGTCACTCATTTGCAAACTCTTACCGAAATATTTTGTTTTCATAGCTAACTATGAGAAAAAAATAACAGATATGAGTATACTTTTCTACAATAAAATTACTACGCGTTTTTTAGAATTCAGATTAAAACTCGACGTTAATCTAAATTCTCTTTAAATAATATAATTTCCTGAAGAAGTCACAGAATTGCGACGAAATATTAATTAATAAGAATTTTTATTATTAAAGGACCGAAAAACCTGTAAAAATTTTATTGTTTAACGAAAAAACGGTAAAAAAACAACATCAATAGTATACTTTCCGTAGTTGGAACCAATAATCTCTAATAACTCAAAAACTAATAAAAATAGGTATATGAGAACTTAATACGAATCGATGTAGAATTTCTTGCTGAAGTGCTGCAATAAAAACTACTATGTGCCATTTCAAACAAAAAAAAAAGAATTTTAATGTTTAGACATCTGAATTGGTTGCTAATTTCTGCACACCCTGTATAAAATTTTGTTGAAAGTTATGACGGTTCTCAGTATCTATGACCCTTTACTTTCGTTTGCAAAAGTTTGGTACCTTACGTAAAACATTATTGTTACAGAGAATGGGAGATAAAAAAATTTATCACTTCAATAATGCTAAAGATGTCGAGGAACTTGAGAAAATTCTATTATGCGACTCTGATAATGAAAGTGCAGAAAGTTTGGGTGAGGATGTGGAAGATGAGGAAGACGCTGTAAGTGAAAGGGACGAAGATTCTGAAACTGAACAAGAAGGAGAGTCTGAAAATGAAGACGATGAGACACATTATTTTCTTGGAAAGGATAAAATAACTACTTGGAAGAGAGAGAAACCTGCTCCTGGAAAAAGAGGCAAAGAAAATATTCTGATTCATCTTCCCGGAGTAAAAAATAGGGCACTTGGCGCAGAAGGAGTACTTAACAGTTGGAAATGCCTATTCGATGATAATATGCTGAATATAATTGTAACTTACACAAATCAATATGTGATTAAAATTCAGGAAAATTACACCAGAGAAAGAGATGCGGAATTAACTGACCTTATTGAAATAAAAGCATTTATTGGTCTTCTATACTTAGCAGGAGTATATAGAACTAATAGACTCAACTTAGAAGAATTATGGGCACCAGATGGAATAGAAAAAATTAGACTTACAATGTCTTTGCGAAGATTTAAATTTTTGATGCGTTGTGTTCGTTTTGATGATGCTGATACAAGAATTAACAGAAGAGAATCCGATAACTTAGCTCCTGTACGGACTATATTTGAAAATTTTGTAGCTAATTGTATGGCATGCTATTCACCAGGTGAGAACCTGACACTCGATGAGAAATTGGAGGCATTTAGAGGACGATGCAAGTTCCGTCAATATATACCTTTGAAACCTGCGAAATACGGTCTAAAAATTTTTGCCTTGGTGGACGCAAAATTATTCCATATATATAACCTTGAAATATATGCAGGCAAACAGCCTGAAGGTCCTTACATGCAAAGCAATAAACCTGTTGATATTGTAATGCGTTTGGTATCTCCTTTATTCACGACGGGACGTAACATCACGGCAGATAATTGGTTTTCCGACATAAACCTTGTCAGCGATTTAAAAGGTGAAAGACTTACTTATGTGGGCACTCTAAAAAAGAACAAAATTCAGATACCTCCAGAGTTTGTAAATTCTAAACGGCGACCACCAACATCTAGCCTTTTCGGATTCAGAGATGATTGTACATTATTGTATGTTCCGAAGAAATATAGAAACGTACTTCTCGTGTCAAGTATGCATAAAGATGATTCTATTGATGTATCTACGGGCGATAAAAACAAACCACATATTTTAACATTTTACAATGAAACCAAGTACGGAGTAGATATTGTTGATAAGATGTGCGGCACATTTAATGTTGCGCGTAATTCTAAGCGATGGCCAATGGTCATCTTTTTTTCAATGCTCAACATGGCTGGTATAAACGCAAGAATAATACATATAGGTAATAACAATCCACACATTACCAGAAGAAAGTTTTTGCGATTGCTTGCGAACGACCTCACTATTGAATATCTGCAACGTAGGAGTATGTCTACAGTCGGAATGCCGTTGGATCTTCAAAGAAGCTTAGATAGATTTAGACTGCCACTCCAAGAGGTTGTTAATGTGGAAGTTGAAGTTCCAAACAAGAGAAAGCGGTGTAGCACCTGTTATGCCAATAAAGTTTCAAGACTCACTAAATATGCATGTCACAATTGCAAACAATGCTTATGTCTACAGCACTGTAAGATGGTGTGCAGTAAATGTGTCGATTTGGAAAAGACCCTGTAAAAATGTTGTTTATCTTTTTTAATAGTATTACTTTTGATTTTTTTATAGTTTATTAATGTTGGAAATAAAGTATTATGTACATGTTTGCTCTTTAAAGATTAGCCACTTTATACCAAAATAATAAATTAATGTATCTCTCAGATACATTGCGACATTCTATGTGCGGAATAAAGTTGCGACCGTTCGAGTGTTAAATGTATTTCGAAAATGCAAAGAAAACTAAATAATTCAATTTTAAATAAGAAAATTGATAATTTCCGGTAATTTAATTACGTTCTACGTAGTCAATGGTACTACATAATTGCCAGATCCACTTTAACTACAGATAGACAACTTTAAATACCAACATAACATTTTAATCCAGACGTATACATACGTTACTACCGCATGTAAGTAAAAGAGAACGTTGCTGAAACGTATGTCGTGAAAAATACTTCCGATTATTTTCTATCCTTATAGAACTTTATTGTCTCTGTCTTAGATAAGTTTATCAGCTGGTATAGCGGACTCTTGTATGTACACTAGGAACACTTTGTATTTGTACACCATGTCGCTCAACATTCGTAGGCTGAATAGTAGACAGCTTATTACATACATTGCCCGCGTCAAAATATGTAAATACAGATGCGATTTATGTGTCTATTTTAAAAACGCTGTAGCTGCATATATAAATGTACAAAAAAGCATCTATTATTTGACGTATTTAAGTAGGAAGAAATTTGTTTGATGTTTTCGAATAAAATAATACTTATTAAATTGTTTAAAAAAATAATTTCATTACTTTTTGCGGTGAACTTTTTTTGTAGTTGAACTAGGGTAAGATCTGAAGCAAAAGCATGTTACATACATGTTGCATACAATAAATAACAATATCAAAGGTTTAGTACTTTTATTTATTTAAACATAACGAAATAATTATAACTATACACTTATGTTGAAATGCATGATGATGCTTATCAATGGTCGTGTTCAATTACCACATTGGTAAATCCAGATTAATGAAGTAGTGAACTGAATACCTACACTTTAGGTACTATACTCCTAACATATAGATATTCAGTGCAGTACTTCACTCATCATTACTTACCGGTGACTTACCGATGTAATAACTGAATGCGTCCAATGAATGAATGTGCGGTTTATGTGTCTATTTTAAAAACGCTGTAGTGCATTTATGAATTTACAAGGCCGATTGCATCTGTTTATTGTGGTCTTTGCGTAGACGTAGACAGGTAGGCAAAAAACCATATTCTGTATTTCTGGAATCTTTATTTATGCGAAATATAACAGGCTTATTGATAAGTATTCATACACAAGACAATAAGGAGTCATATTAGACACTGACCCACTATATGAAAGCAAGCAGACACCACAATACGCATGTTTTCTGGTGACATCAGAGACTGGGGTAGATCATGATCTCATATCCAAACAAAGGCCACTTTTGATTTTCCCCCCTGTATTTTAGATAGTGTTAAATTTAGTGTTCGTATTTTAAGTAGTTTTTCATAGAATTGTGATTATTTAAGGACCTCTTTTGTGCTAGGTAGGTTCTGCAAATTGTAGTGAATCATTCAACACAATCTTAAGTGTCGGTTTTACGTATTTTCAGAATTATGGACGATTATTGAGTGGTCATGTTCAGTTAGCAATACGTATAGGTTTACTATAGTGTGTTATTATGTATTTTTATTTTTGTAAGTAAAAAAAATTAGGTACATTTTCCGTTGTTTGTTAAAAGCAGATTTTTTTCTTCACAACATCTGCAGAATCAATAGGAAGAGTATGTTTTATAGAATTCTTTGTCTACTTCCATCGGGAAACTGTTTCTCCAAATATACAGTTGCAATAATAGGTAGCAGATCATAAAGATTCAGGAAATATTACTAATTTTGTATTTCTATAAATACAAAAAGACCCTTGTCTATTGTGAAAAATAGAGACCTTGCGCACACCGAAAAATGCGCAGAAGGCAAGCGCGGAAACGACAGTACGAAATAAGAGAGAAGACGTGATAGTTCATTTTGTCATATTAATATTTTAATCACTTACCTTTTATAGTTAGTTTGTTAAATAAATGAAATCTGTTTATGAACCTGTGGTTTTAAATTAAAGAAACAAAGGAAATATTCATATCTATACAAGGGTTTGTACTAAGCATATCATTAAATTGGCTGCTCTTCGGTTCTCGGGTTCTCTGCCGTGATAGAAAAGAAAGAGCAGCCATCAACAGCGGCCGTGAAAGCCTGAAGACTACATATCATTAAATTATCAGCACTTGTTAACTTTTTATACATACACTATTCTTTATGTAATAGGAGCTTCACTGATATCTAGTGGACAATACTGAACAAATAAATGTTTTACATTAGTAATCTCTTCCTATTGATTGTGCAGCTGTTAGAGAAAAGAAACATTTCTTTAATAAATAACGAAAAATATACATTTTTACGTACAAAAATAAAAATACAGAATAACGCACTACATTTTCTTAAATAACACGCACAGTGACAATGAATAATCATTTATAACTATGAAAATACGTAGAAACTAATACAAAAAAGGTCCATAAATAATCATGAAAAACTACTTAAAATACGAACACTAATTCTAACGCCATATGAAACACACAGGGAAAAATCATAGATGGCCGTTGTCTAGATATGAGATCATGATCTACCCCAGACGTCACCAGAAAACACGCGTATTGTGTGACACGTGTATGCATTTAACTGTTCCTAATGCTGTATAAAGAACTGAATATTATTGTCGTGCCTGCTTGCTTTTATTATAGGTCAGTGTCTAATATTACTCATTTTTCGTGAAAGACTATTTTCGACATTTATCTGGATTGCTTGTTTATGAATACTTATCAATAAGCCTGTGTTATATTCACATAAATAAAGATTCGAGAAGTACAGAATATGGTTTTTTTTGCCCACCTGTCTATGTCTACGCAAAGACCACAATAAATAGATGCAATCGGCCTTGTAAAATCATAAATGCAACTACAGTGTTTTTAAAATAGACACTAAAACCGCACATTCATTCATTGATAAGCATCATCATTTCAGCATAAATGTATAGTACTTATAATTATTTCGTTATGTTTTAAATAAATAAAAGTACTAAGCCTTTAATATTATTTATTGTATAATAAACATGCTTTTGGTTTAGTTCAACGACAAAAATAGTTCAACGCTAAAAGTAATGAAATTACTTTTCAAAACAATTTAATAAGACTACAGTATTATTTTATTCGAAATACTTACATGAAACATCAAACAAATTTCTTCGTAGTCAAATACGTGAAATAATAGATGCTTTTTTCCACATTTATAAATGCAGCTACAGCGTTTTTAAAATAGTCCCATAAATCGCAGCTGTGTTTACATATTTTGACGTGCGCAATGAATGCAATATAGTCTGAAGTGAGTGAATGCAATACTGTCTACTATCCATCCTACGTATGTGCAGCGGCAGGTCGTCCAATCAGAAAGTATTCCTAGTGTACATATGTGATACATCAACAAGAATCGATGACAAATGTTAGGTACATTCACCACAGTACCTCCAGAAATTCGTTTTTTTTTTCTACCGCGTTCCTTTAGTTTAATTGTTTTATTAGTGTAGTGTTTTCAAAGGTTAGTATATTTAAGTTTGAGAAAAATAACGAAGTACTTGTAACTATTAAATTTGCAAAATTAGTGAAACTATACTTAAATGACGGCTAACAAAAAAAAATTATAAGAATTACTAATCAAATCCAAAAAGTAAATAAAAAAAATTTCAAGTTTTCACGCCGCTAATAATAACAGCCCAGTACAATTTTTTCTTTCATACACCATTAGATGTAGATTATGTCGTTTTTCATGCTAATTCTGAAACTAATTAAATTTGCTCTATCCCGTAACAAAGATATTACAAGATATACAGGGTGTCTCAGCGAGACCGTTCATTAGAAGTTTATGGGGTTCTGGCCAAAATATAAATTTGAAAATTCAGAATTATATACAGTCTATTATGTTCTCTTCAATGTAAATATTATTAGATTTCTAGCGCTTTCGGTTATACCGGAAGTCGCCATCTACTTTGTTATTTTTAACATTTTTATCGCATATTTTAACATATTTGGATTAACATACACTTTTAAGCTTTATAAATACCTTTAGGGTTTTTTTTTAATTTGATTCAGGCTTTTTGTAGTTTTTTTCTAAAAAAAGGTGCTATAGCGGACGCTTATTAAAAAAATCAAAGAACACTCGATTTTTCGAATATCAATTTAGAATTCATCATATGCTTAAACAACATGTTGGAGTATATTTTAGCGCCGAGTTCGGCTGTTCACATTGCGTGGTTACTGTACTGTGGAACGTTAACCTTTGGACATTTTGAAGAACCATAACTTAATTTTTTCAAATGGAACCCCCCATATTTTATTACTTAGTCGTCTTCAGCGTCCAATTTTACATCTTTTATGTCTCACATGTCGCATACCTAAAATTGATAGTTTAGGAGATAGTTAGAGATTAGAAAAATACACACATAACTCATCAATACTTATCCAGTGTACTATGGAAAATAAGCATTCTTAAAGATTTATTGTCAAAGTCTAACGTTAAAATTACACTCCGTCGTTTGATGCTTGTGAATTAATAATTATCCGTTAAATGCCTTTACAATATTGCTATGAAGAGTTAAAATGAATAAGAAGATGGAAGATTTTTATTCGAAATTGAGTTTTAAAGCTGTTCTTCTTCGCATAGGAAACGTTCATGCATCCATCCCGATTGGCTATGCAGTCGATATGAAAGAAACTTAATTAATATTACAAAGTGTACAAAAGCATGTCTGCGTTGACCTCAAAATTGTAGCAATTCTACTCGGTTTACAATTGGGACACACAAAATACTGCTGTTTCTTTTGTGAGTAGGACAGTCCATCGAGAAATTCGCACATTTAGAGCTCAGTATATTCCTGGACAAAAAAATATACTTCACAGGGCACTAGTGGAACCTGACAAAATATTTCTACCGCCACTGCACATCAAATTAGGTTTGATAAAAAATTTCATGCAAGCAATGGGTAAGGATGGTCGTGGATTCCAAATATCTTATGAAGCGGGTTTTCTATCCTCTTTTTTTTCAGTTTTTGCATTTCTATAATTTTTTAAACTTGTATTTTTCATACTATAATTTGTGTAATATATCTAACGTTTGCTTTTCTGTAATGTAAACGTTGATCATATTGACATTCACTGTCATAATTCGTTAAACTTAAAAGAACTTAGTATTTTTTTCTTTATTTCGCCGCCCTTAAAAGATTTTGTAATTCGGATAGCTATCTAGCTGTGGCATTAACCATTTGCCTTTTAAAAATAAGGATTCCATCCGTAAATGGAAGGAATCCTTTTTTTATCAAGAAATCTCATTTGTCATCTCTAAACCTTCACTCAGGTTTTTAAGTTTAATGTCATATTTTCAGTGCTTTCTGAAGCTTCCTTTTCTTGAATAGAGTGGGTATTAAATCTCCTCCGAGTCGGTTTCAGTTGAATCTCCGTCTTAGAATTCAAGCAACTCTTGAATGTTACTTGATTCTATCTATTCACAGTCATCTCGTCCTATACCATTCGCAACTCGAGCAGTGTTTTTAGTTAATATTTGAACAGTACTTCATCATTACCGACAGTCAGGCCATAGTTTTTTCTAGCATGGTTTCTATCTGCATAGATTCAATTCTTGTAGCAATTATTTCCAGCATTGCGCAGCATTTATATCACTGGACTTTCCACGGTATCCACTAGGACTTTAATAAATAAAGCTTAAAAGTCTTGGTCTATAGGTTAGACTAAAGCCGTCATATTACTTTTATATTTGAATCCATAGCTTCAAGCTCACAAGGGTGACCTAGAATATTGTCCGTAACTAGAACAAGTTTGAAGCTTGAATTAGTTTCCTTAAATAAATTTTAACTTCAGGAACAAAACAGTTCCAGAATCAGACACAGAAAATAACATTTACAACACTGGCAGATTGACCTTATTTAGAATTTTTAAAGCACGAGCATTTATCATTCTGTAAAGCATTAGGGACTTAATTAAGCAATTTTCTGATGCATTACAAGAGAGAAGCAGTGCAACTCTATCTTTTGCTGCCTTAAAATCAGAAGCAGACTTTTCACTCTTACATATGTAAGGTTTGTTTGGCATTCTTTCCCAAATTAGACACTTTTATCTGCATTAAATAGTTGTTCAGATTTATATCCACCATCAGTAATTCACTTTAAAATTTATTCTAGATACTTTGCTATTACTATAGTGTCTGCCGATACAGTTTCTCCAATAATTTTAATGTTATGCTTAAATTACTATAATTAATCGGTGAGGAATTTCGAAAAATCTTTTTGGAATTTGGTTGACGGCTCCATGGACTACGTTTTAAAAATATTTTCTTTATACAGGATAATCGATACAGTCGGTAACGAACCAAACATATGTTTTTTAATGGATTACTCGGTACTAAAATACTACAATCGATTCTGCTAATTACTATACACAATTTAGTATAACATTAGTTAGGTCTAACACCCATAGTTACGGAGACAATAGCGATTAAAGTTGAAAAAACGCTCCAATGTCGTCCAATCATTATTAAAAACTAAGTGTATCACTAAATTTGCTAAATTGTTGAGTAAAATAATGGGCTACACTTAACTTGAAATCATTCGCCATTATACAGGGTGATAGTATACAACAAATGTAAATATTTGCACCGATTTAATGACAAGGAAAAATGTTGGTAATCCAAAATTGTTAAACATTACTACAATAGATGTTCAAATAGTGCTCCGTTTAAACGAAGACACCTTTAGAGCCGATCGATAAATTATAATTTAACTTTTCGTGAAGTACATGCCAGAATATTGTCAAAACTGCGTTTTCTTAAAATAAATTTTTCGTAAATTAGATCTCGGTTAAACATTAACTTTGATGGCTTTTCTCAAATTACATAACGTGGAGTGATTATGAGTACTGCTCCATTAATAACTTATGCAAGCAACTTTTAAAGGTTTTCACTATATTCTCAACAGCACTATTAGCCGACCGGGGATTGTACGGACTGCTGGTAATATGCTTCATCTTGTCAATTTTACAAAGATGCTCAAATTCGTCACATACTAATTGTCCACTATTATCTGATATCGATTCGGCTGGAAGTCCATAACGAGCAAAACAATCTCGTAACCTATCGAGCGTCGTTTTGGTATTTATTGTGGCCATCTCACAAACTTCAGGCCACTTTGAATATGCATCTATATGAGTATCAGATAGATTTTCTCTGGGAACGGTCCTAAAAAATTTATATGTACTCTCTCGAAGACATAATCTGCTTCTCTAAATTTAATTAATGGTGCGTTATTAGGAGTTTTCGAATTTCTCACACAAGATAAATCATTTTTCACAAAAACTTCGATGTCATTATCTAAACCTAGGCAACAAAAGTATTATCGAGCTATCGCTTTCATCTTAACCATACCAATATGCCTTCATGAATGTGTTCCAACGTTTGATTTCCGAATTTAATCGGTATTAAAACTCTGTAACTCCACGTCAACAAACTATTGTAAATAAATATATCAATTTCTCAATCTCTTCAATTTCTTTTTCCAGAATTAGAGCACTGCGTTCCATCCTTAATTATACTAATAGATGTATATTTACTTCTTAGAAAGAGTTTCTAATGTAGTTACGGATTTGCTAATAATAAATAATATACCTTTATTTTACAATGATTGTATTATTATATTGTATGCATATATTCGTTTATCTGATCGATTGATAGATTACTAGCGTGATTACAAATGATTATAGATGTGGCTATAGAAAATGAGGATCCTTTCGAAGTATTAATGTCTTATCGCATTATAATCTTCAACATTTTCCTGAAGTGTCATGTTAAGTAGATTTTTTTTTTTGTGTTAGTTAACCTTTATTGTTAATTGTGTAAAATGTTATGATTTGACTTTATACTGTGTGTCTTCGAAATAGAATATTTCTTGAATTGTTTGGTTTAATTTCTACCCTCCGGCCCATCTGTTATTTTAAAATAGACAGGGAGACTGGTAATGAAACTGTCATACTTTACAGCGTGTTAGTAAAAATCATTTATCATATATATGTATTCCGTTATTGTTACTACTGCTATTGTTACTACTGTTATGGTCACTACTGTTATTGTCACTATTGTTACTGCATCTTTCAATATACTTTATTATTATTATTTGCAATAGATATAGTTCAATTTGCTTTATTCAAAAGTCACCCGTTTTCGCGATATTGTTTTTTGTTTTTTTCGAAGTTCATTAACTACTCTCACTCAAATAACTTAAAAATTATGAAAATAATGGAACTTTTCCTCAATTTTTCAGTTCGTCTGCCTAGAGGACATCTCAACACACATTATTTATCGGTGACAATTACGTTAAATACTTGGAAAATAAAAAAAAATTAAAACTTCCGCTTTTGATGAAACTGTAGGCACAATCGCTAAATAAATAGTCACAAAGGTAAGGATTGTCGTCGGAAGTTTTAATTTTTTTTATTTTCCAAGTATTTAACGTAATTGTCACCGATAAATAATGTGTGTTGAGATGTTCTCTAGGCAGGCAAACTGAAAAATTGAGAAAAAGCTTCATTATTTTCGTGAATTTTAAGTTTAAGTGAGAGTAATTAGTGAACTTCGAAAGAAAACAAAAAAACACAATAAGTCGAAAACGGGCGGCTTTTGGATAAGGCAAATTGGCCTATATATATTGCAAATGATCTTTACTAACATGCTGTAAAGTATGACCGTTTCATTAACAGTCACCCTGTATACTTATTTGTAGTATAACTTTACCGTTTATTGCTATTCTAGGTTTAACTACAACATTCAAAACACAATAGATAGAAAATATGTTTTTGAATTATTAAGAGGCCTGACTACCGTTTGACAGTTCGCAATGTTGCCACAGTTAAATTTTTTCATAATATAATGTTTTTATAATGTATTTAAAACGTATTTTAAAATTGTGTTTTATACACACATGTGTAGATGTATTTTGCATGCTCATAGCAAATTTCAATAATTAAATCTAAAAATTAATTGAGTAATCTCTTATCCCCTATCAAGGTAAACGGGAATAGAGAATGTGAAGTTAATATCGAATATGAATGGACAAAATTGTATATAATAATATAAAATATATATAAAATAATATAAAATAATTGTAGAAATATGTGTATCAAGCCCAATTTTCAAATTATATTGAAATAAAATCAAGCAAATGATTTATAGAATTATGTAGATATGACACCGCTGTACTTCTATTGTCTCTTCATAGTATTTTATTCGACTTCGTCCCTTTTCACGCACTATAGCGAATTACTGTATATAATATAATGTTACTATATACAATACGTATTGTATATATATCAGGAAATATTGATTGACTTATTGAATAAAAATTTGATTATTAATAAGAATAATAATTAATTTTAAATATGTAAGTATACTAATTGTTGTGCAAATGCAGGAGGGTTGTAAGTGATACGTGAAGGTGTAAAAGTATATAAATATATTTCAATATATACAGATCGTTGCTCGCAAGTGCCGTCAAAATATTATATCGATAGTTGAACGGTATGTGTTAGTTAAGTCCATATGCCGCGCCGGCGCCGATACATGTTGCAGAGAATACGTATGAATATTTTGATATTTGCAGTCTCCAGTTAGGCATTGTAGAAGGTAGTTGTGTCATATGTTCTAGCGCTTTGCGATATTTTATTACATTTTTATTTTTATATTTATTATTCTTGTTGAAACAATATTATATCCTAATCTGTTAATTGTCTCATTCTTCAAGCATTTTTCCTAAACATATTCGTTTAGTTAGTGTTTTGTCGTCGTTTCTATTAGGTTTTCTGCAGAGTTTAGTGTAAGATACATACATAAGTATTTATTTAGTTTGTTAGTTTGGTATTTATATGTTATAAAAATAATGGATGTTTATAATTTAGTTCAAAGAAAACAAATTATTAAGTGGTATCATCAGGAAATACCCTTAAGGCAAATAATAGAGCGCTTTTATGAGAATTATCAATCACGACCCGCTCTAAAAACAATTCAGCGAATAATAAATAATTTTAAAAGATTGGGCTGTATTATGCCGAACAAGCACAAACGTAATAGGCAGCCATTTGTTCGCCAAGACGAAAGAAATCTTTTAATTTGTGCCACTGTCGAACAGAACCCGAAAATATCTTCATTGGGTATTAGTGAGCAGCTGGATATTTCTAAAAGCACAGTATGCCGTGTTTTAAAGAAAAATAAATACCATGCCTACAGATTACAGAAAACAAATGAAATATTTCCCGAAGATGAAGAACAGAGAATGGAATTTTGCGAAAATATGATGCATATTTGCAATCAAAACGCAAATTTTATTGCAAATATATTATTTACGGATGAAAGTACTTTCCCGTTGCACGGAAGACATAATCCCGCTGTACCTCGACACTGGGCAAGAGAAAACCCGCACCGATCTTACAATGCTAGAACTCAGTATCCCCAAAAATTAAACGTTTGGGCGGGATTACTTGGAGAGCATAAAATTGGACCATTTTTATAGATGGCAATTTAACGGGCGAGAAGTATCTTAACTTACTCCAGAATCGAATTATCCCACGCCTCCACGAATTGGCGCTCAACTTGGATAACATATGGTTTCAACAGGATGGGTGTCCCGCTCATAATAGTAGAATTGTACGGGAATATCTTCATAATGTATTTCCAAACCGTGTTCTAAGTACCTGGGGAACTACTCGCTGGCCACCTAGATCACCAGATCTCTCCCCTAATGACTTTTTCTTGTGGGGATACATGAAAACTAAGATCTATACATTTGAAAACGATAGACCAAACAATTTGGCAGAATTGCAACAAAAAATTATTAACACTTTAATGACATTCCTCCAGCAATTTTACAGAATGCGCAACGAGGCTTCTACGATCGTTTAGCATATTGCTTTGAGGCGACCGGAAGACGTTTCGAGCATTTAATACATTAGAAAAGTGGTCGCTTTTATGTTAACTTATAAAATAATAATTTATGACTAATAATAGATTCCTTCTATTGTAACATATGCATATTTTTTTAACGTTTATTCCTGCAAATATGAGAATATTCATTTTTTATTTAGCTACTAATTACAGAATTTAAATTTCATTATTTTACTGTGAATTGTTGTGATAATAAATAGTATTACTATTCTCCACTTTGCTTTAATATTTTACATTTTTCATTCGTCATAAATATCTTCTTACAACACATATTCTGTGCACAAGTTTGCTATTCTTGTTATAACTACATATTTAGTTTTTATGAGGATAAAAACAGCGGGCACATTGTGCACGTTAAAGAAAATTTTATCATATGAGTCTACCTACATTACGTATAATTCATACCACCGGCGCAGCTATGCACGTACATACATACTACAACGCTAAGACCTGCTCAACGAAGTAACACGTCAATCGGAGCGAGCGTTTGACGGCACTTGCGATGCAACGATCTGTATACATATGTAAAGCCGTATACCTGAGACATACAGTTAACCATACAAACAGTAAATTAGAGATTAAATCGCTATCGGCACCCCGCAAAATAGGTGATTCAGTTCTTTTGTCTGCTATAGTACCAAACATGATGAAAAGTGTGAGAAGAAAACTATAGTAGAATGACGCAACCGTGTTTGTACATGTTGGTCAGAAATTAAAAATATAAAAAATATCTCACTTAACACACCGATGTAAATAAAAGTGACAGCGGTTACAATCAAATATTAAAAATGTTTCATTGTTATAGTTGAAACTGGAATTGGCAGAAGACATAAAATATAATGCCCGATCGCGCTCAAGGTCCAAAGTATCAACTCAGTGTTGCTGCTTACCTGGCATCGTTACTGTCAAAAGATCCGAACGTGGAGGATTACCGTCTTTTCTTCGAAGTTGAGACACTCAATCCGTTCGATGATATAGTGATGGCGGTAAAGTACCATGGGTTAACATATTTCCAATTATACCTTGTCCAAGTAAAGTCTAAGGACCCACCAGATATACACAAATATTTGAAGGGATACAATAAGATCACACAGCAGAGACTTTGGAACATTTTAGGAAACATTGGCCAACTAAGCGTGGACATTCAATGCTGGCATTTTACCTGGAGTGATTTAGACTCTATTATTTTTTTAGGAAATATAGAATTAGAAATTCAGCCACGTCGTTACTATAATGACCCTATCAGGAGCGTTGTGAACGAGAATTTTCATAGAGTATTTTCGAAAATTAGTTGGATATACAAAAGAGATAAAAAATTCTTCGACAACTTTCACATACTTAAGAAACAACTTAATAAAAATCAAATTGCAGATGAATTAAAACGTATCTGGTCATTAAGCGATGTTGCGCAAATAATACAGTTTCTTGATAATTATTTTCCCGAAAGAAAAAGAGATGATTTGAGTCTGAGTAAGGCGGATTTCGAACGAGAGTTATTAAGAATGCGTCTTTCCACTTACATTGTACCCCCGTGAAAGTCACCACTTTCAAAAAAGAATCAGCCTGCGCGTGGAATGAACTGACATTATCATGTAAGGTTACCATCGTGCAAAGTGAATTACACATTGAAACATGTTTATTTGGATGCATGTTAGAAAAAATGTGTGGGATTATCAGTATCAATGAATGGAATGAATGTGTTGACAATGAAGGAAAACTAACCGAAGATGTTAAATCCAGAATCTCTTCGGAGATGTTCAAACCACAAACTTTGAAGGATGTTGTTATTTACTCATGGGCTTCTCATAAAATACCTTTGATCTTGAAAACCGAAAACGCTCTTCCAGCGTTGAAAGAATTCGCACATTTGGAACAACACTACATAATAATTGACCCGAATCCGGATGAACGATATAATGAAATAAATAGTTACAAACTGAGCGTAATTAAAAATCTAGGAGGAATGCAAGTGGATCAACTTCTACAGTCGATCTTAGTTTCAATGCAAGGAAGAGAACCAGCTTCTTTATATACAATTATAGATCATCGTGAAAGCCTAATAGAGTCTCTTACTTGTTTGGATATTCTAAGATTGATGGAGCCCAGACAAGCCTATCTTAAAGAAGAATGTTTAGATGGTCATAATTATCTTATATTTATAATTGAATCAATGAATCCGAAACCGAATGAGGATAACTGTTTACCAACGGGGGATAATATTATAAAATATTGTCACCCTAATGATAGTGATAAATGTTATCAGGAAATGAGGAAGGACCCTACCTTTAAAAGTTATAGAATTTATCGTTTGCAAACGAAAGAAGCGAAAGACCGGAAGAAGAGCGCAAAATTAACAATCAAATACGAAGAGGCAGACACGAATGATGGCAAATCATATGAAGCACATAAAGGGTTGGAGCACTTTCTAGTTGACCAATATGGAGAAAGCGTATATAAAATAAATGAAAATCACGCAGTGCCGATTATAGGAGAGAAAATAAATATGTCTTATCTCAAATATATTCCGAGACATGTGCGGAAAGGCATTATTAAAGAAGAAGGAAAAAATAATTTTGTAGACGTTAAAATTATCGATCCAATCATAGAGTACTCACAATCACCATTTTTGGAAAACGATTTCTTCAAACAAACAACAACTAAAATTTGTGTTGTAACTGGAGAACCGGGCATGGGAAAAACAACATTTCTACAGTCTTTAATCCAAATATCTGACCATCAGCATTATGTACTGTTTTGTGATTTAGGTCACTATCAATCTAAGATGAATGATGATAGCAAAAAATTGTTTAAATTATGTAAAGACCCATTAAATTTCTTATGCACTAAACATAGATCTTCTCTATGCGATAACTTTTTGACTGCATTGAGGAAAGATCGGACAAAATTGATAATTATTCTAGATTCATTTGATGAAATAGTAGCAACGTGTAAACAGAATGCATTGAACTTAATAGAAAAGCTTAATAATAATCCGAACTTGCCAAAAATAATTATTGGTTCGAGATTGCTAACTGTAAATCTGTTATGCAATAAATTTAATGCTGATGTACTTAAAATAGAAGGCTTTTGCAATGAGCGCAATAAAAATTACCTCGACTATTGGGGTTTCGATAACAATAGTATGCAAGCAATTCAATTGAATTTCAGCAAAATCCATTATATTTAAATTTTTTGAGAACAATTGTCGTAAACGGTAAAGAAATTAAGAATCTAACCAGATGGACGCTTTACAAAGAAATAGTAGACTTGAAGTTAGATCGTTATTGTCAACACCATTGTAGCGACAAAACTGAGAAGGAAAGTATTTTGGACTACCATCATACATTAGCTTTAAAAGGAATATTTGGTGTTAGAATCCCAATAGATTTGCCCAGCCAAAAACAAAAATATACTAATTATGCAAGAATCGGACTAATTAAATCCTTTGATGAATATGGAATGCCTGTGTTTGTTCACTATACATTTCTAGAATATCTGGTTTCACAATGGTTAATCAAAACATCTACTAGTGATAAAGAAAAAGCAACACGTATTTATAAACATATGTTAGAGTTTAACATGCTCGATATATTGCGTATGCACTGTGAACATTTACCTTTACATCGAGCTGTTCTAAATGATGACTTGAAAGAAGTCCAGGATCTATGTCAAAACAATAAGGAGCTTTTGACAGAAGTAGATGGCATTGGAAGATCCGCTCTCCATTTAGTAGCTGCAGCTAATAACTTACAAATTTATTTAGCAATCCCAATTATTCAACATACAACTGCGAATAATTTAAATTTATATCCACGTGATAAACTCCTTGATTGGACGTGGATTGATTATTGTGATAAGGATGCATCCGCTTTACATCACAACAACAACTTCCTCTATTACCCCGTTGTAGACCAAGAAGAATATTGGAGATATCATGTATCCCAAATTCCGACGGAGAAGCATTGGCGATTTGAAGACTACCAACAAGTCTATCGGTATTTGCGAACATTCCTTCAATAAGGATGGTGAGAGATCTATTTTCCTTGCAATATTTCGATAATAATGACTTTAAACAGTTTCATACATTATGCGTTGATTCACGCACAACAGCTAAACTGGCACCAAGCGGCACAATTAAGTCATCAACTCTACTACACTTCGCTTGTATATACTCTAACTTAAAGATTGTAACTGAATGTATTGGAATGGGAGCTGACGTAAATGCTGTTGATGATTTAGGGTGTACACCATTATATTATAGCATCTGCAGCCAAGAAATTAAGATTGTAGAATATTTATTAGACAACGGTGCCGATATTCGAATAAATCCAACCAATATTATTACTAATTTTGAAATGAGTTTACGATTGGAAAACAAAAATATCACGGACATGTTAATAGAGAAGATGGAGAGCCTTGAAGATTGGCCTGATGCAACTCCTCTTCAAGTAGCTGTAGGTCTCCAAAATGGGGAAGTGGCGCAAACTCTCATAACAAGTGGGGGAAACATAAACATCACAGATAGATACGGCAATACACCTCTGCACATTGCAGTATTAAATAACAATCAAGAAATGGTTCGATTACTTTTGCAACACCGCGCTGATGTAAATGCTAGGAATAAAGAACGAGAAACGCCACTATTCCTTGCAGTGAAAAAACATATAGTATATAAATCTAATTATATACCGATTATAAACGTATTATTAACACGAAAGATCAGTGTGAGTGTGACGATAGATGATAATGGTAGAGCTGAAAAGAAAGCTAAAACTGAAATTTCTTTTATAAATAAAATTGAGATCGATTTAGAATCACTAAACGATAGCACTCCTCTCTATTACGCCATAAGTAATAACGGCATAGAAGTTGTGGAGATCTTATTAAGAAACGGAGCTAATGTGAATTACGTCGATAAAAATGGTTTGGCAGCACTGGAAGTTCATATTAAACAAGCCGAAATAAAATTGAAAAATAAATTGATGTACATGTATATCCGTATGGAAGCAAAACATTTGAAAATGGTTAAAATATTATTACATTATGGAGTAGATTCTGAATATGTGACAAGATTTGGACTGACACTGCTACTAAGAGCCGCACGAGCAGGAGATACAGAGCTGGTCCAACTATTACTGGATAAAGGTGTTAATCCAAACCGTCACAGTAAAGATGATATAACTCCGCTTTATATGGCTATACTAACGCAAAATTCTAGCGTAATTAAATGTTTGCTGAAACAGCAAACTCAGCTGAATATCGAAACATCCATCAATACGTTAGTCTCTAAAGCAAAACAGATGGGTAACATCGAGAACGTTCTAGTTCTATTACATTATTGGGCAACACGCCCTGAGGATTCCATGGATGTTTCAACGTACTCCAATGAAGTTACAAATCTTATTAAAAGAATAGAAGACGAAGCAACTCTCTATCTGATAAATGAAAATTTAAATCGCAAAGGAAACGATATAGAACTCGCTCGTGCATTACTGAAACTATCGGTAGTTGTGTCGCCAGAAAATGCACTTGGAATAAAATGTCTTAAAGCTGTGCTAGAACTAAATAATAAAGATGTGGATCAAATACTGTTAAACTACATTAAGGAAATGTATACACTACCAGATAGTCGACAAATTGGTTTCCCTGCGTTTCTAAAAAATGAGATAATGATCAGAATATTGCTGCGAAACGGACGAAACGTAAACAGTCTAACTCCAACAGGTCGTTCTCTTCTGACGCATGCTATTTTTTATAATTGGCAGAAAAGTGTTGAAATCTTGTTAGAAAATCAAGCGGACGTGAATTTGCCAGACACCCATGGCGATACTCCTTTATCAATTGCAGAGCGATTAAATAATTCAGATATAGTACAAATGCTGCTTGAAAAAAGAGCCTATGCTAAGTCTTCACCTAGATAATATATAGTCTCAAATACGGATGAAAATATTACTGCTAGAAATGATTTTATACATCGTATAACATACATTGTTTTTATTATATACATACATATGTATACGTATACCACATTTTATATGATCGATAGATATACATATGTATGTATGCATAAATAACTGTGAAAAACTTGTTATTGTAATAATACTGTAGATACTTATATAATTTTATTTTAAAATAAATAATTTTATTATATTCAGTCAATTTTTACACTTAAGAATAAACAAATATAACATTCCAATAGTAAAACCAAGTAGTGCACACATTTTCCAAAAAATTTAAGTTTGTTTCCTTTGAAACAATTCAACGAATGTTTCTATTTAATATATATATATAATGACATGTTTTGGGGAGTATTAGAAGATAAATTCAGGGTGGCCCATCGAAAACAAAACAGATGAATTATCACTGAAACAGTAGTTTTTTTTTAAGAAAAAAACTGAAAGACGTTAACTTTGTTTTATAGGGGAACACATATGCGATATAAATTTAACCTCCTAACTGTATCTCCCTACCAGGAGAGCTATCCCTTCGCTAATCATCATAGGGAACGCAGGTCGAATGATATCTCATTTGAAAGCTAATGACATTTTCTTTACGACACCATACTTGCTAGACTTCACTCAAACTGTAGATAATAAATTAAGGAAAAACGTTTATTTGATATTTAATTCTTTTTGTAACAATGTACAGAAATAAATGAAAGTGTTTGCATTTTGAATTGATTTTATATTAGACTGAATGTTAATTCTTAAAAAAAAAACGTGGAAAATGGAAAAAAAGTGCCACTATACTAGCAAAGATTGAAAAACGGAAGACTGTCGACCTGTCTTCCTTTTCACTATTAGAAAAGGTGAAAACACCTGTGACAGACCTACTCAATAGGTTTCAACAAGAATTCTCTCTTCTCAATTACACAAATCACGACATTTTGCAGCGTGAGTAGGTAAACTGTGTGCCTATTAGCGCAGTCACTCGTCGTGGACACGCTGTATAAGCTATATTTTGCCAGCTAAAACCTGTCAAACTGTCATAATTATGACAATTTAATGGTTTTACACAGGTTTTAGCTATCAAAATACAGCTTATACAGCGTGTCCACGATGAGTGACTGCGCTGTTAAGCACACAGTTTACCTACTAGCGTGATCCTGGAATGATCCTGCAGCGAATGTCTAATAGTCAATCTCACACCATAGTATTACAACTCGCAACAGAAAACGAAATCAGAGACTTCTTTGTTAAGCTCAAGTCACCGGGGAATGATTGACCAGATTTAAAGTATATTGTTACCATTTTCTGCAAACCTCTTCAAAAACTGCTAAATCTGTCCATGGAGAGTGGTGTTGTCGGAAGTCATCATCACTTGTTGCAGAATTTTTCTGATTTTGTCAATAACAACTTAAGAGACGTTTGACAAGATGTTATAGTATATTATACTATAAGGGAAAGAAATGCGTTATTTTGGCAGAGGTGCTATTTGAAGCCCGAGCACCGAGGACAAAATAGCATATTTCCCGAAAGGTATATACTATTTTTTCCACGGTCTCATTAACTTAAAAACACATACTTTGACATTATGAAGTAAGTAGCACCAGAATTATTGTATTCGGATTTGAGCATTTATTTAGCAGTCGTTGAGTTATTATCATAACTACAAAATAAACAAACAAACAAAATTGTCAAATTAAGGTGTTCTCCATAATGTAAACTCCCTTGGGAGCATTATACTCCCGTGGGAATAATCGACTACTTCTGTTTTAATTTTGACGTCATAGAAACTGATTTCTTCTCCCGACCGTGGATAAATATAGTTATTAAAAAAAATTTAGTCAGAATCGTTTCTAAATATTCAAAATTTTAACACAAAAGGAGATATGTTTTTTACTGAAATCTACCTATTAATTGTATTGAAAGATACTACAAAATAGAAAATGATGATTTTTTTTTTCGACTGAGGGTATGCTGAGGGTGGGTTTATCAATGTGAGGATAAGTAACGTAACTTGCAGATAAAATTTTATTCGTTAAATAATTACAGTGAAACGTTTATTGAGTGTTAAATAGAAGTTATCTGGAAGACAAAGGAATATACCTATCAATAGGCTTTTGTAGTTCAAATTGTTAGCCTGTATAGCTAACGCCTGTCATGAATACAACCTGGGATTTTATGTATTTCTATGGAATGACCTATCCAGAGCTATCTGTGGTATGGTGGTATATAAACCAGAGCCAGGGTAGCCGTCATATTTCTCGGGTTAGTTATTTCAGGTTGGCCAAGTTCTAATCATGGGCCGGTATCTTAAATGCACAAAATGTGTGTGTGTTTTTATTGGTTGTCTCAGTCACGTGATGCGTTAGTAGTCCGGAGAAACCGTATTCGCGCTGTTGGTCAATATGATTCCAAAAGAATTCTGTAATATCTACAGTTTTCAGCATGTTTTTAGTTTCATCAGTCAGCACGGTCAACATATTTCGTTCCATCAGTACGATTTTGTCCTTGATGTGGTGTGTATGCTTGCATCGTTTATCGCTTTTGTCTTTGTTATGCTCAACGGCCATTGAAGAACAACATACTAAACAGATGCTGCCGATTTGATTAAAAGTTGCGCGACTTATTACAAAAAGTAGCAACGTGTAAGGTTAATTTACCTATGCCAGTGTAGAAAAAAGAATTTAAGTGTTGTATGCCTAGAACGTTTGAAAATTTTGTAAAGTTCAGTGTTATTTAGAGTTTATTGGTTTTTTCAATGCTGTACTGTGAACAATTTTCTTCGACATCTATTACGCTTTTGGACAATCATATGGTTTGTATTTTATATTCTTCTTTTCTACTTTATGGCAATACTTATTTCAATAAAATTAACTATTTTACCTAACGTTTGTGCTTTATATCTATATTTTTATTTATTATAATGTCCCATAATCTCTATGTAACGAACATTGTTATGTAAAATATGTCATGATTATTGCTTAAAATTCGTGCGTTAAGCAATACTCGTGATATATTTTACATGAAAATTAGAAACATCAACAAATCTATTCAACTTTCAATTTAAATTTACCGCCAATTTAAGATGTAGTTCTGGGAAATGACGATGCTGGCGCATGACCTTTGACACAAATTAAAGCATTAAGTTTCCGCTCCCAGGTTCTAATATCTGCCCTACAATGCGTTCGTAAAAGCTCCTCGCGTTATCCGAGGTGTATCCAAAGTTTACCTTACCCGTTCGTGCATGTTAGAGTGCGTTCGTAAAATCTACCGGTAGCGCCGACAGTGTATCCAAATGGCATATTACCGTTCGTAAACTCTGGGTATCACCTCGATGTTACCATGACAGTAACATTTACGAACACAGGTAGAAAAAGGTATTCCCCTTGTTACCGAGCTCTAAACATCGGTAAAAATCACAGTAAAAATCGTCCCGCATGCATCAAGTTTTCAACACGCAGTCTTCTACAACGTTCTAAAATACACGGTACTCACAGGGTAAGTAAAAAGGACGATCAGCTGATTCCCTTGGAGTTCTCTTCTCTTCACCTTACCAGGAATATACGAACGCACTCTTAGATTCAAAGTATAAGCAATCAACGGTATAGTGACTATCGTTACCTCGTATTACTCTTACCTTACCTCTCACCTGACTTTACGAACACACTCCTATTGGCATTTCTAAGAGTGACAACTTGTTACAATTAACATAACCACAACTTTAAATCAAGTCAAAAGTAGTTTTCGTAGTTCCGGAATATTATGTATCATTCTCAAATATTTGTAAAATATTTTTTTACCATGTTAGAAAATAAAGAAAACTAATTATATTAGTGAAGTATTAATTAAGGTCTTAATCCATCGAGCTGTTATACTAATTTACAAAGTAAATGTATAAAATCATTTCATATTTTTTAAATATATTTTCCTCAGAAAATTAGTTATATTTTTATAGCCTAATATGGTTGATAACGAAGACATTTTGAAAGATAAGACATTATTAAATATGTTGGAATTTGAAACACAAATTTTTTTGGATATCCTGCATAAGGATGGTTTGGTTATTGCTGCAAAGTAAGTTGTACGTAACAAATGAACAAAATACTAAGAATACGTATTATTTACAGAGGTTTAAGTATGGATGTTGTTCTAATGAACGTTATTAGTGTATACTCCGATCCAGGCAATCTTGTATTAATACTAAACAGTACCGAATTTGAAGAAAAGTACATCACTGAAAAATTAAATAATGAAAATATTCATAGTACAACCGACGTTACTAGTATAACGGAAAGGTATGTATATGCTATTTTGCATTAATTTTAAGAACAAATGTTCTGCTTAATATAATGAAGTTAGTTAATTTTTTTATATAGAGAGGATGCGTATTTATCGGGTGGTGTACATTTTGCAAGTACGAGAGTATTAGTGGTCGATATGTTAAAGAATCGTATTCCCATTGATAAAATTACTGGAATTATTGTGTTACGTGCGCATAATGTTTTGGAAAGTTGTCAGGAAGCATTTGTTTTAAGATTGTACCGCCAAAGAAATAAGGTGTGTTTATTTGATTAAACCGCAGTTAATTTATAGGGATAATAAAATAAATTTCTTGTTTATAGAAAGGGTTTATAAAAGCATTTTCAAATTCACCACAATCATTTACAATTGGTTTCAATCATGTTGAACGTATCATGCGGACTTTATTTGTTAAGGAGTTGTATATTTGGCCTAGGTTTCATTCTACCATCATACAATCATTTAAAAAATACGAGGTATGTATTAATAATGAGATGGTTTTATTTATCTACAGGTACATTCAAAAGAAAGTCAAATTATTAAATTTGTTTTAGCCTGATATAATAGAATTACACGTTCCAACATCACCAATAATGTTAAAGATACAAACATGTATTTTAGATCTGATGAATTTAACTGTAAAAGAATTAAAGCGAATAAATAAAACGTTAGAGATGCAGGTAATGAGTGTTACAGTTTTTTTTTAATGAATATATTTGACACCATAATTGAAGTTATTATAATAAATATTGCAGGAGATAACGGTAGAGAATTGTATATCAAAGAACTTCCAGAAAATCCTTCAGGGACAATTAGAAAGCGTTTGGCATCAATTGAGTTGTAAAAGTAAACAACTGGTGGCTGATCTAAAAACATTGCAGCATTTAATCACGTAAGTTTTCATTGGTTTCCTTTATTTTTCTGGAAATGGATATCAAATAATAAGTTCGAATATACTCGTCGAAATCCCTGTAGTTTTTGATCGATAGCATTTATTACTATAATTTATTTTAGAACAATGCTTTATTCTGATCCTGTTACGTTTTATTCGATGCTAGCCGAATGTCGCACGATGGAGTATGCCCAAACTTCAACCTGGGTATTGCTGCAACCTGCTGATCTATTATTTGAGCACTCCAGAGATTTAATATTTAATAAAAATAAAGGTAGGTACTCAATGAAATGTGTTTATAAATAGAAATCGTAGTAGGCAGCAGCTATAAAACCATAACTTGTTTTCTTTTAATTTTTAGAACTTAGCCCCGAGTTTTGCCCAAAATGGAATGTTTTGCTGGAAATATTGAAAGTTGAAATACCAGCAGATGTGAAAGAAGCAAAGACTACTGAAAATAAAGTATTAGTGTTGTGTCAAGACAAGAAGTCATGTTATCAATTAAAACAGGTAATTATTCCCTCCTTCCCCCGCTTTATCAAAAGATATGTACCCTTCTTATTTAAAACAAATTATTTACTGAATTATCAATATTAATTTTATACTAAATTTAATTAAGTAGTTACCATTCTCTGTTAACGCCAATAAAATGTAACTTACCAAACCAGCTTAACAAGACTAGCGCAGCAGACCAACATTTTGGCGGAAAACGATAGCGAAAGTACAGTAAACTTGTCCAATCAGGAACTTTAATTACATAAATGAAATAAAAAATGCAAACAAAACGAATTTCGTAAAATATTTAGAAAAGTGACTTACTATATCTGGTTGTTATTAAAAAAAATACAATGGCGGTTATAGAATTAAGTAAGTACTAGATTGTTGGTATATTTTCCATATTTACAGGTGATACATTAAATAATTAAGCAGTATACAGGGTCATTCACGGAACTGGTTGTTAGAACTTTTTGATGTTCTTGAAATTCATTTCATACAAAACATTTCTGAAAACTTGTAATTATAACTGATATTATCTGGACTCATCAGCAAAATTATTTGCGCCATTGTACCAGTTCCAGTTTTCCGGAAGTGGACGTCAACTTTCTTAATTTAAATAACATGGTATATTTTTTATAAGTTTTTTGTATCGGGCATAAAATACTGCATCAAAAATTACTAAGACACCCTATGTCAAAAATCAGTCGTTTTTAAATTACGGACGTATTTTTGCAGAAAGACACCCAGAAAAACCAAAATAGCTGATGATACCTACTAATGATTTCTAGAAAAACGAAGTCTCGAATAAATCACGTTACCTATTCCTGTAATCAAAAAGCTACTTTAAACTTTGTCACAGCGAATTATGACTTTACTAACATGTGTCAGCTCTTAAAATATTTAATTTTTTATTCAGGGCGTTTGCATACACCACTGAATTCCAAGAATTTGAAATAATTATAACTCGCTTATTTGAGATACATTACTCTGTATTTTATATGGGCTTTTCTACTCCGATACTTTAATTTTATTATTAGATATGCTGAATCTGTACTTTAATTATGTCCATTACGATACAGATTTTCATTATGATACAAGCTTACTCCAATAGGAATACAGATTTTTCATTACGATACAAGTTTATATCCAATAGAAATGCGACATTCCAATATTCAATATGGGCGTCACTACATTTCTGACAGTTAATTAAACTTGTTAGTTCTTTGTATCTATTTAAATATTATGGGGTCGTAGAAAAAATAGTGTATGCAACTCGTATTTAATGGCTATTAAGACACTCGTATTCATTACAATACTCGTGTCTTAATAGCAATCATTAAATGCTCGTTGCATAATATACTATTTATACATTATTTCCTATATCTAAATCTAATCAGTTTTGATTTATCTACCTGCACAAAAAAATAATGTAATCTAATGTTTCCTTAAATTGGTTTGTTTTTATTAACTTTTGTCTTAAATTTACCAAATTGAGAGCAGCACTCTTCTTACGGTATCATAAGTAACCTTTGGTTTTTCTGAGTATCTTTCGGTAAAAATACGACACGCCCGCTTAATATTACACTCGCCGTAAATAATGATAAGATTTAAAAAATCGTGATTTGTAAATGCTAAATTTGCCATTGCTTGCTATAAAACATGAACTTTTGAAGAAAAATGTGAAAACATATCTAATGCATACATAGACAATTTACTATTAAGTTGTCACATTTTTGACAGCCATGGCCTACGCTTTATTAATGTTGAAATATTAAGTTTCGTTATTGTTAAGTTAATAATAAAATATCTCAAAACCGGTTAGATTTAGGTATAGGGAATGCTAGTATCAATTAAATGAGAATGAAGATAGGAATTTAAATCTTATATAATATACAGGGTATAGTATTTGAAATAAAGGAGTTATAATTGTTTGAAATTGTTGGAATTGAGTGGTATGTGGAAAACACCCTGTATAAAAAAATTACATTTCAAAGGACGAGGCACTTTAGTGCTGTCTTGCATTTTGCCATGTCAAATTTTAAATCAATAGCGTGTTTATTTGCAGCAATATCGTGATTTATTTGGGACTGCGTTTTTCTAGAAAAATTAAAAAAAAATTGAAATATCTCAAAAACTATTAATTTTTAGTATAGGACATGGTACATGAAATTTACTCAAAATTTGATAGAGAATTGAAAAATAAACTAAAAAATACCATGTTCTATTTAAAATAAGCGAGTTGGTATGTATTTCCGGTGTACCGGAAGTAGATCATTCATGAAAATATTATATTTTAAAATCAGCATTATCGATAATGTAAATTTATAAAATTTTACATTTCGCCTATCACCGCATCCCCAAAAACTTCTAATCAAAACTCTTCCCGCCACGCCCTGTATATACAGATCGTTGCATCGCAAGTGCCGTCAAACGCTCGCTCCGATTGACGTGTTACTTCGTTGAGCAGGTCTTAGCGTTGTAGTATGTATGTACAGTGGCCAGCTTTTAAATCGACACCACCGCAAGCTAACGTCGACCTTATCTACTAATAATAATATCTACTATAAATCCTAACTGAAGGTCGCACAACGTAACCCCCTCTACATTGCTATTAAGGTTTAGGAAATTCCGTAACGGTATCGATTATGCTGCTGTCCACTGTACATACGTGCATAGCTGCGCCGGTGGTATGAATTATACGTAATGTAGTTAGACTCATATGATAAAATTTTCTTTAACGTGCACAATGTGCCCGCTGTTTTTATCCTCATAAAAACTAAATATGTAGTTATAACAAAAATAGCAAACTTGTGCACAGAATATGTATTGTAAGAAGATATTTATGACGAATGAAAAATGTAAAATATTAAAGCAATGTGGAGAATAGTAATACTATGTATTATCACAACAATTCACAGTAAAATAATGAAATTTAAATTCTGTAATTAGTAGCTAAATAAAAAATGAATATTCTCATATTTGCAGGAATAAACGTTAAAAAAATATGCATATGTTACAACAGAAGGAATCTATTATTAGTAATAAATTATTATTTTATAAGTTAACATAAAAGCGACCACTTTTCTAATGCATTAATTCCTCGAAACGTCTTCCGGTCGCCTCAAAGCAATATGCTAAACGATCGTAGAAGCCTCGTTGCGCATTCTGTAAAATTGCTGGAGGAATGTCATCAAAAGTGTTTTAAATTTTTTATTGCAATTCTGCCAAATTGTTTGGTCTATCGTTTTCAAATGTATAGATCTTAGTTTTCATGTATCTCCATAAGAGAAAGTCATTAGGGGAGAGATCTGGTGATCTAGGTGGCCAGCGAATAGTTCCCCAGGTACTTAGAACACGGTTTGGAAATACATTATGAAGATAATCCCGTACAACTCTACTATTACGAGCGGGACACCCATCCTGTTGAAACCATATGTTATCCAAGTTGAGCGCCAATTCGTGGAGGCGTGGGATAATTCGATTCTGGAGTAAGTTAAGATACTTCTCGCCTGTTAAATTGCCATCTATAAAAAATGGTCCAATTTTATGCTCTCCAAGTAATCCCGCCCAAACGTTTAATTTTTAGGGATACTGAGTTCTAGCATTGTATGTTCGGTGCGGGTTTTCTCTTGCCCAGTGTCGAGGTACAGCGGGATTATGTCTTCCGTGCAACGGGAAAGTACTTTCATCCGTAAATAATATATTTGCAATAAAATTTGCGTTTTGATTGCAAATATGCATCATATTTTCGCAAAATTCCATTCTCTGTTCTTCATCTTCGGGAAATATTTCATTTGTTTTTTGTAATCTGTAGGCATGGTATTTATTTTTCTTTAAAACACGGCATACTGTGCTTTTAGAAATATCCAGCTGCTCACTAATACCCAATGAAGATATTTTCGGGTTCTGTTCGACACTGACACAAATTAAAAGATTTCTTTCGTCTTGGCGAACAAATGGTTGCTTATTACGTTTGTGCTTGTTCGGCATAATACAGCCCAATCTTTCAAAATTATTTATTATTCGCTGAATTGTTTTTAGAGCGGGTCGTGATTGATAATTCTCATAAAAGCGCTCTATTATTTGCCTTAAGGGTATTTCCTGATGATACCACTTAATAATTTGTTTTCTTTGATCTAAATTATAAACATCCATTATTTTTATAACATATAAATACTAAACTAACAAACTAAATAAATACTTATGTATGTATCTTACACTAAACTCTGCAGAAAACCTAGTAGAAACGACGACAAAACACTAACTAAACGAATATGTTTAGCAAAAATGCTTGAAGAATGAGACAATTAACAGATTAGGATATAATAAAAAAATGCAAATGAAAAGAATATTGTTTCAACAAGAATAATAAAAAAATGAAAATGTAATAAAATATCGCAAAGCGCTAGAACATATGAGACAACTACCTTCTACAATGCCTAACTGGAGACTGCAAATATCCAAATATTCATACGTATTATCTGCAACATGTATCGGCGCCGGCGCGGCATATGGACTTAACTAAGACATACCGTTCAACTATCGATATAATGTTTTGACGGCACTTGCGATGCAACGATCTATATAGTACAAATGCAATATACATTTTTTAGACATTCAAAGATTACTGTGATTTTAAATGCATTATAAAGGCGTATTTTTCGGCCTTTCATCAGGAAATCTCTAATAACTCGAAAACCGTAAAAGATAGGTAGAAATTAATACGTCTAATAATCAATGATAGAGAATTATTAAGCGTATTAAAAAATACAATAAGATATAGACCGTTCCATTAAAAAAAAGTGACTTTTATCGACGTAAAGTTGGTTGATGTGAGCGTTAATTTTGGACGACCCTGTACAAATTATGATAAATTTTAGGACGTAAATTTGATGTATGCTATTTCGGCTAATAACATGCCAAATATTAGGTCTTTAGCTGCAATGCTTTCAGAAATACAGAATTTTTGACATAGAGTGTCTTAGTAAGTTTTCATGCAGAAATTGTATGCCCGATACAAAAAATCTCAAAAAATATACCATGCTATTTAAATTAGGAAAGTTGCCGTTAACTTCCGGTAAACCGCAAGTGGTACAATGGCGCAAATAATTTTGCTGATGAGTCCAGATGATTTCAGTTATAATTACAAGTTTTCAGAAATATTGAATTTCAAGAACATCAAAAAGTTCCAACGAACCATTTCCGTGAATTACCCTGTATATTAGAGTCGACTAATAAGTTTCGCAAATAAAAATCATATATCTTGAATGTACACAGTAAAGCTAAATTAATACTTGATAACTTGATGCCGTTACTAATAATTATATCGCCAGCACTATATATGTAGTGTCTAAACACCTCTGAGGCGGCAGCTTGATAGGAAGCCCTATACATTCTAGTACGTGATGGATCCGTTCTCATTGCTGCTTTCCAGATCTTGTTGATTTGACTTTGTATCCTCCTATCATTAGTTTTCTTTTGTCAACTTCTTATTCCTGCTCGGTTCAAGTCCTCCATACGTTTATGATCTATCTCTATGTTTACCTTTCTTCTACGTTGATTGACATTTTAACAGGAGCAGTATTACTCTTAACATTTTACTTTTTAATACCCCTAGATCTTTTTCACATTTTTTTAGTCATCATTGGATTTAATAATACATAGGGTACTAGGAAGATTTTGTAATACAGGTTTATTTATTTAATTGTTTCAAAGTAATTTCTGTCATATTCAGTACACCTTTCCATCCTCCGAAACGAATCGTTAAACCAGTTCTCTCAAGTTTCACTTGAGTCTTTGTCCCAATCCCCTGGAAGTTTCACATCGATGGAAAATCACTTCCCTTTCAGCTTCATTTCCACATTTAGGAACAACGCAAAGTGTCAGCGAGCAAGGCCTGGACTGTAAGGAAGGTACTGAAGAAGTTTCAGTCCTGTAGTGGTCAAATATTCGCTGCAAGCTTCGGTGCGATGTGCTGGAGAGTTATCATGATAAAAAAGCCAAGTGTCTATTCTTGACCTTAATTCTTCTGGCCGCAGGTTCTTCATCGATTTTGTGACTTCAGGTAGACATTGTTCCGTGTACCATATAGCGGTAACTGACACGCTCCATAATTCCAGTAGATTTGAAAAATGCATCTATTTTTTTTCTTCTTTACAGATCGGTATCATTTGACAGTTACGGGACTGTCCTCATTATCAAAGACCCAACTCTTGTTTTGAGTCTTGATCACACCACACCATCACGTTATAGTAATATAAACTCATCACCTGTGACAATGTCGTTCACATATCAAAATTGTCCCCCAGATTACACGTCGTGTCATCTGTTTTTCAGTTAGTCTATACGTCATCCAAAGACAACAAAGTATCTTTATATGCCTAAGATGTCCTCTATCTGCTGGTAGGTTACTCGCCTGTCTTCGTCAAGCATTATCGACACAGCAGCAATGTTCTCCTCTGTAACTGGCGTTCCTGGTATTCCCGCTCTTTCAGCGTCCTTCAGAAATGAAATTTCTTCTTTGGAATTATCTGTACCACTTGAACGTAGTTGAACGATATGGACAAATATCAACTATTGCAAAAATCATTTCTCCTAGGCACTGTTCTACGTTTAAACCACGCGCAAACTGGAAAAATAAAGATTTTCGCATTTCAATTGTTTCAAAAAGACACTGATCTCTAGAGCACTATGTGTAACGCATTTAAGGCTAGATCATTTTATTGTCATCATAGAAGACGCTTCTAACTTTCCAAAAAATATAAATATCTTGGGAACTAATGAAAATATCTGAATATTATTAATAAAGTTGCGTCAAAATTCCTCAGTCAATTCAAAATTGTGATTATATATAGGGTATTCTATTTAAAAATGTGACGTTACTGATAGTTACGGGTAAATGAAACACGCTGTATATCATAGCATAATTTTCCGTAAAACATTTTTCATTTCGTGCCACTAATTTTCGGCAACTATATACAGAATGTCTCAGCGAGACCGTTCATTAGAAGTGTATGGGTTCCAGGCCAAAATACGAGGGAGCGTTTTTATATTCGCGGAATAAGGGGTGGAAATAAAAAAACCAAATTATTTTCTTTTTCAATATATTCACCTGTAAGACGGATACATTTTTCACATTTTTCACATCTTTCAATTAATTTATTTATACCCTCATAAAAAATGATTTCTCTTTATCTGCAAAATATGCCGAAACTGCCTCCTTGACTTCATCATCGGCAGTAAATTTTTTACCCCGCAGCTCTTTTTTCATTTTCGGAAACAGGTAATAATCACTCGGGGCCAGGTCTGGGCTGTAGGGTGGGTGTTTCACAATTTCGAAGCCCACCTTATGCAGGGCAGCTAACGCAACGCGGCTCTTGTGGAAGGGCGCGTTGTCGTGCAAAAGCAGCACACCTTTCGTCAATTTTCCCCGTCTTTTCTCTTTAATGGCTTCTTTTAGTCGCTCTAATATTGAATCGTAATATTAAATATTTCGTCTCCAGTAACAATTCGACTCAATACACCATCCTTGTCTTCATTACAGAGGTCCAAAAATGCACGCGAACACTCTACGCGCTGTTGTTTTTGCGGCGGCGTGAGCATTCTCGGCACCCATCTTGCGCTGACCTTAGACATGCCGAGATGATCGTGTAGGATTTTAAAAATTGTATCGGATACTCCAACCATTTCTGCGAGTTGTTTCTTCTTTAGTCGAGCATCTTCGAGTACAATTTTTTCAACTTTTTGGTGGTCACCTCAATGCACCTGCCCGGCCTCGGGTCGTCTTTAAGGGATTCCCTTTCCTTGTTTAAATAAACTATGCCACTTGTACACCATGGTTTTTCCTGGACAAGAGTCGCCGTAAACCAATGACATCTCATTCATTATGGTCGCGACTGATTTTCCTTGCCTGGTAAGGAACTTTATAACGGCACGATATTCGATTTTTTCCATATTTCACTTTTCACTCCTAATTATGATAATTGGTTGACGATAGCTCAAAGACTAACTGTCTAATAACAATGAAACTTCGTATTTATACTAATTATGAGTCGCTGCACAGGCCACGCCCCCAATGCGCCTAATTACCCCCTCCTCCTACAACCCGCTCATATAAAAACGCTCCCTCGTATAAATTTGAATAGTGAGAATTAGATATAATCGATTGTGTTCTCTTCAATTAACATATTAGATTTCTAGCGCTTCGGGTTATACCGAAAATCGCCATCTACTTTGTTATTTTTAATAGAATATCCTGTATATTTTTACATATTTGGATTTACCTATTTTTAAATGGTGGCCGTTAGCATTCAAGCACAGTGTTAAACGTGAAGAAACACTCTCAAATGTTGCTCTTTCTAGATCTTGAGAAGAGAGCCTGTCGAATGCTGCTCGCAAACGTGCTTCAAATCCCTCCCTCGTGGTCCTCGATGTCTGGCAGATCAGATCTTTG
This sequence comes from Holotrichia oblita, assembly GCA_023690525.1. Lineage (NCBI taxonomy): Eukaryota > Metazoa > Arthropoda > Insecta > Coleoptera > Scarabaeidae > Holotrichia > Holotrichia oblita. The sequence goes on from CM043023.1 coordinate 42,179,137, forward strand.
ATACGACCTCAAAGGAATGTGTCATATCTGGAGACGTTACAGGCCATTTCCTAACCGCCTTACCCACCTGTCTTCGAACATTAAGGTGTAAATATTGTTTTCGTTATTGTATCTATTTTAACGCGTTATAGCAACAATGCTTATTTTCTATGGCAAACTTGTTACGTATCGAGGAGTTGTGTGCCATTTGAAAAAATTAAATTATGGTTCTTCAAAATTTCGGAGAGTTAACGTGCTATAGTAAAGTAATGACGCAATGTAGACAGCCGACCTCGGCGCTAAAATAGACTCCATGTTGTTTAAGCATGTTATTGATATCCGACAAATCGAGTGTTCTCTGATTCTTCGAATAAATGTCCGCTATAGCAATTTGTTTTTTTGAAAAAATCGAATAACTACAAAACGCCTGAACCAAATTGATAAAACAGAAGGTATTTATCAAGCTTAACATAGGTAAATCCAAATATGTAAAAATATACAGGATGTTCCATTAAAAGTAGCAAAGTAGATGGCGACTTCCGGTATAACCGGAAGCGCTAGAAATCTAATAATATTTTAATTGAAGAGAACCTAATCGAATATATGCGATTCTAAATTTTTCAAATTTATATTTTAGCGATCACTCCGTAAATTTCTAATGAACGGTCTTGCTGATACACCCTGTATGTAATATAATATAGTTTGTATCAAAAAAAGTAGTCGCAATACAAGACAATATTCGCAATCAATTGTCTTTGATTTGTAAACTCAAGTATCTCCGGCGTTGAGATCGCTCTCAAGGTGTGCTTTATTACAGTTTTTCAGACTGTTTGATGACTATTGCACCACAGACAAGGCCTTAGCTTTTACGAATTGATTGGGCGTTCTTTTTTAAAACCAGCTACTATTCTAAGTTTACTTGGTGACAAAGTAAATAATAATTTTATGCAATTCAATCTGCTTTAGTGATACTACAATTTCAATAAACAATAGTGACATTTATATTGTAATTAAATCTTAAAGTAAATTTCTATTTTTTAGTTTCTTATGCGTGGACCACGCTATTACCTCTTCTTAACCGCTCTGAAGAATGGAGTCAAATTCAACGCCATTGATAAGCAATTTCAACACTGCGAAGCATTAAGAAAAAAATTTACACCGCGTCAGAATAAATACCAAAGAAGACGACAAAGAGACTCTAATAAAGAGAAAGACGGAAATGCATCGGTTAAAAATAGTGAAAACGAAGAGGGAGAGGATTGTGATGATCTAGAAGAATTAAAAGACCATTATGTTTTATCGTTGACACAATCTAAGATCGCAGAACAAGATAAGGGAGACCCTGGTTCGGCTGATCCTTCGTTTGAGCCTTTTGAGGAGGTTTGTTGCATTTTTTGATTGTCTAAACGCTATGATAATTTTGTCTAATTTGATTTTCTTGTTTACAGATGGAAAATATGAACTTATCTCAACTTGCGGAACCAACAGATCTGGCTATTTTAATACAAACATTTAAATCAGATAATTATTTATTATTACAAAAAACTTTAGAAGATGTGCAACCGAATTATATCATTTTATATCACAGTAATGTAACAATTATTAGGCAAATTGAGGTAATATAATTTCTTTTATTTAAAATTATATTTGAAATTATTTATTATAGTTATATGAAGCAAGAAGACGAAAGAATAAACCGCTTAAAATATTTTACTTAGTATACGCTGGAACTGTTGAGGAACAAAATTATTTAACGGCTTTACGAAGAGAAAAAGAAGCGTTTGAATTCTTAATCGAAACTAGATCAGTAAGAGTATTAACCTCGTGCTTTAATTGAAAGGTTCCTTTTGATTGTTTGTAGACGATGGTTGTTTCCGCAGATCAAGATGGTAAAATTGATGATTGCGAGTCTTTACAAAGAGAAGTCCCCGTTGAACCTGTTAGTACTAGACACGGAGGAAAACCAACCGAGAATGTTCAGAAACAATTAATCATTGTCGATATGAGAGAATTTAGAAGCGAGTTGCCTGCTCTTCTACATAAACGTGGAATAGATATAGAACCGGTTACAATTTCTGTAAGTATTTTTTTCATTCGTAGTTCCTTCTTATAACCGTCAATTTTTTTTTTTTTTTCAAGGTTGGTGACTACATTTTGACTCCAGATATATGCGTTGAGAGAAAGAGTCTATCGGATTTAATAGGTTCACTAAATTCGGGACGTTTATACCAACAATGCACACAGATGCATCGTTACTATTCTAAACCGATGTTGATGATCGAATTTGATCAAAATAAACCGTTTTCTTGGCAAGTAAGCTGGTTCACGTCAAATAATATTATTGCATGTTATATTTGAGATTAACGATTATTGTTTTGTGTTTTTTAGAGCAATTACATTGTATCCAGTGATGACAATAGTTTTGATATCCAACAGAAATTGCTATTGTTAACTTTACATTTTCCGAAATTAAAAATTATTTGGAGTTCTAGCCCTTATGCGTCAGTCCAATTGTTCGAAGAATTAAAAGTAAGGGATTAACCATCTTAAAGTTAAAGATTCCATATAAAGAACTTTACTTTCTTAGCTCGGTAAAGAACAGCCAGATTTAAAATACGCATCTGCCATCGGAAACGAAGAGGATATTGATGTATTAGAAACAAAATATAATTCTAATATTTACGACGTTGTACAGAAATTACCCGGTATCACCTCGAAAAATATTCATGGATTTTTAAGAAATGTAGGAAATTTAGATAACGCGGTAGAGAAAAGCGAGGTATGTTTTCTTCTGTTATAACAACTGGATGATTAATTGTAATTATTATTTAGGATGAATTAAAGGAAATATTAGGGAATTCAATTGATGCTGCACAATTTCATTCCATCTTGCATGATGAATGCATGCCAAAAGATAATATTGAAAGAAATGCAAAGAAGAAATTCTCCAGATTTAATTCAAAACAGTAGTGAAGGGAAAACGTGTGTTGTGAATATACTTGAATCTTTTGGAATAAATTATATTGCAATGCTTTTCTTTTATGGACATTCTTCAACTTTTCCAGACAATTCAAATTTAATTCAGTTCAAGTTACCGAAACAAAACAATAGCAAAAATAGTTTTCAACATCTTTTTTGTCTGTTAATCTAAATTCAAGCAAAGTCATATGTCACAACAAATTTCGATTAAAAAAATTTAAGGAACTAGACAAAGCATCGATACCTCGTTCAGTACTCAATACCTTGGGTAACGTCCATATCCGCTATCTAGGAATGGATACATAAAACCAATACCTAAGAATCGATACTAATGTACTGATACCGATACTATTATATTATAACGTGTGTATAAATTGTCGCAAAAGCTATACGCAACGACATGGTTTTTGAATCGAAAATCTAAATGGTAAAATGTTGTACCATGTTTCATATGTCTTCAGGGACCACTTGAAAGTAACATACTGAAGTTGTATACTACAGATAAGGAAATACTGTCCATCCACTGCGAGTGGAGGAGAAGATACAGTAGTTAGCCCTCTTCGCCTTTCCGCTATCGAAATTTATCGGTCGGTAGGTAGTGCATAAGCAGCAAACACATGTACTTACCAAAAAAAAAATTAGTTTCAAGGATAAAAATTTGTTTATGCTTGAAACAAGTTGAAGAGCGTTAGAATTGTCAAATTAAAAAATTTTATTATTATTAAAGACTGCAAGTGTGGTGCGGTAGCAGAGGCATAACTATATCGGTTTCACCGAAATAAAAATGAGCATTATTTAGAGCAACTTTATACGAGAATTAATGAAAATACAGACATAATATACAACCTTACCTTATTAGCAAACAAACACGAAGCATTTTCACGAACTTTCAACATTTTAAATGCGTTGCACCCGAATTATAGGTAGGCTTACTTGTAATGCATGATCATGCAACAATACCATACGATGACTGCCTACAAACTACATATTTCACTACATACATGCTCGTACGATTGGCGCGCACCGTTAATGCTCCCGATGTGCTGCCGCTGGAACCGAAACCAATTTTTGCGGTCTTTAGTTATTACATAGTACTGCTCTGTGGTACTGCCGTTGACACATAATGTGCATTTTACACAGCGGTAGTAGATACGGATAGATATGTTCATGTTCATGATCTGACCACCTTTCGTTTTATCGAATTTTTGAAGGTTTTCCAAGTTTGTTCGACGTTTTTTATGGGTGAGTTATGACTCACCCATAATTTTACAACATTTTACTACATGTTAATACAGAGTGAGTCATAACTGACGACCAAAAATGTACCAGAGTATATGGATCACCCTTCCGAATAAATAATTTCCTATGAACCTAAGTATACTTAAGGAACTAAAAGAAGTGAACGTTTTATAATTCATTAATGTAAGTATTTATTATACAATCATAAAAACTGATTAAAAATTGCGTAAAATGAACAAAATTTATTTAAAAGTACTAACGGTGCTATTGTAATTTGTAACAATGGTCAAGTACTTAGGGTGTACGATTCACTTATTCGTAGAGCTCATGCTTGCATTAGAGTTCAAGGAGCACAATTTCAACAATTTTTGTAATAATGCATTTAAGTAAACCCAGATAACACATGGACGTCCAATGGACATCCGATGGATGTCTGCTACGGATATGCCGGATATCCTTTTGAGGTCCGTCGGACATCCTATGGATATTCATTGGACGTCCTTTAAATAACCCCATAAAAAGAAATCAAGAGGAGACAAGTCCGGAGAACGCGCAGGCCAAGGCATCGGACCTCTATTACCAATCCATTCCTCAGGATAAATCATATTTAAGTAGTCAGTAACAATACGGGCATTGTGAGCTGGAGCACCATCTTGTTGCCACAGAATTCTTCTTCTATCTTCGAGAGGAATATTTTCCATTAAACCTGGCAACACATTCTGCAGAAAATTCAAATAACACTGTCCAGTTAGAGTTTCCTCATAAAAATAAGGACCAATTACACAGCCGTTGAAAAAGCCACACCAGACATTGATTCCCCACACTGTCTGGAAGCGAGCTTCTTGCATCCAATGTGGATTTTGATTCGACCAGTAATGAGCATTGTGCTTGTTAACAATGCCATTATTGTGGAAGCGACATTCACTCCAGAATATGTAGTTGAAAACATTTAAATTTTCTTCTGCTAAAATATGTAAGCGTGCAATAAAGTGAAGCCTTCTTTGAAAATCGTTGGGTGTCAAACCTTGAACTAGATGAATTTTAAGTGAATCTGGATATCTGTGTGCTTTTAAAATTGTGTGTACGATCGTTTTGCTAAGTCCAATTTCTGCTGCCAGAACACGAAGAGAAACGTGAGGGTTTATCCCTACGTAGGCCAAAACGTTAATAATGTTTTCTTCATTTCTAACACTTGGAAAGGAGCCAGTTCTCATTTTTGACTCCACATTACTGAAAGTCATATGTGATGGATGGGCACGTTCTGAAAATCGTTCTCGATACACGCGTGCTGCTTCTCGGGAATTCCTATTACATTGTCCATAAACTAATAACATGTCTACATACTCATTGGGGGTGTATGTATTCGGCATATTTAATGAAATTATTAATGTAATCGAACGTAGTCAAAACACGAAAACACAGTAGTGAAAAATTGAAATAAAGGAACTGTCATATAAATTTATTTTATTTGTCAAACATAAAGGTTGTTAATTTTCCAAAGCCTTCTATTATTAGACAAGTGCTACAAATGGGTTTTTCGGTAATTATTTCAATAATGGTAAACGTAAAAGAAAAATTCTTCAGACAAAAGCTATTTGTATCTTTCTGGTTAATATAACGCTGCATTCAAAAATATAGGTTTCCATTAAAAAAACAAAAGTTGACCTTCAAAAGACCTTCAAGACGATAAGCAAATGTAAAGCTGACTCTGTCATTTCGTAGACTTTAAGAGGTAAAGCAACTTTTATTTGAAATATTTAATCGTAAATATACCGGGTGTGGAGTTACAGCCTGTAAAATAAAATCCGGGACACCCAGGTATAGTAAGTAGAAATTGTTAAAATTTTAATACAAATACTTGGTACGTGCTGACAACTACTGTACCTAAACGTACGTGCAACGCATAGATGCATATTAAATAATAATAACCTATAATATAATAATGTTTATATCAGTAAAAAAATTAATCAGAGATCATTTCTATATGAAATTAAACGCACATTTTTAGCGAGATACCGATATCAACGGTAAAACGGACGTCCAATGGATGTCCGTTTTACATCCATGGACGTTCGGACCAGTTTTGGACATAAAATGGATATCCATAGGACGTCCGGTACTATCTGGGAAATGTCATTTATCAGCACTTTTAAACAAACGTTGATTTTTAATCAGTTTTTATGGTTGTATCATAAATACTTACATTAGTAAATTATAAAACTTCCACTTCTTGTAGTTCCTTAAGTATACATAGTAAGACATAGGTTCATCGGAAGTTATTTATTCAGAAAGGTGATCCATATACACTGGTACATTTTTGGTTGCCAGTTATGTCTCACTCTGAACACGTAGTCAAAAAAAAACGCTAATAATCTCACTTTTCAAATTCTAAAATGTTCAATCTGAAGTTATTTCAAATTGTTGTAGTTGTTCCAAAATGTTGAAATCAAAACTTGTATGTCTCCAAAGATATGGTGAAATAATAGAATTTTGCGAGCCACCTTTCTTTTTTTTTGGTAAATTAAAATTTTTACAATTATGTCAGTTGCTCTGAGTTTGCTCTAAGCATTGTGGAAATTTGGAACAACAGAAAAATCGAGAACCTAGAATAAGGAAAAGGGAGAACTTAAGTTTTGTTTTATTATTTCATAGTAGAAACTTTGAAATGATGAATGAATGAATAATCTTGAACAGCCTTCACGATTTTAATTTTCCAAAAAGAGTACTCGTTTGCCATATCTCTTCATCCAATCATGTATCCAATCACTCGATGACGTCCTACATTTACAAGTCAATCTAAATATTATCAGCACTTGATGTTTATATTTAAATTTAGTTTAAATTTAAATATAAATAAATGTTGTTATGTTACATACTGTCGAAAAGTTAATCCAATTGTATCGGTGTATGCAATACAAGATGCATATTTGCAGAAAGTTGAAATAGTGAAAGACCTTGGAGTGTTTTTTGACAGTCGTTGCTCTTTTTCCCACCACATTCTAAACTTGTCCTTATCTGCTTCTCGTAGCCTGGGTTTTGTTCTGCGTTCCTGTAAATACTTCAATAATGTTCGTGTTTTTTTAAGTCTCTTTTGTAGTCTGGTATTGAGTAAATTAGAATATGCGTCTTAAGTATGGTCACCACAGTATGTCTACCTTCAGCTCGCGGCGAAGAGGATTCAACGACGTTTTTTGAAATATTTAACGTTTAGAAATAATAGTGTTTATCCAGTTCCAGGCATTGATTACGCGACGCTGTTAATGGAGCATGAGATGGATGCTCTCAGTTATCGTCGAGAAAGACAAGGTGCTCGCTTTATATGGAAATTAGTTCATTATGCCACTGATTGTCCATTTCTCCTATCATCCCTCTCAGTTCCAAGATTATCTTCCCGTCACTCGTCCACTTTTTCGATTCCATTCTCAAGAACTAACCTGTTACAGTCATTACCACTGACAACGATGGGCCGAGCTGCTAATTTACACTATAATGATATTTTCCTTGACTCCATCAATCTGTTATTGTAATCTGTTTCTATTTTCTTTCATATCTACTGTATTTACTTTAAAATTTTGTCTTGTAATTGGCCTTGGCTGTTGGACGAATACTTCAGTGTATCCAGAAATTTTTTGCTCTAATGACTAACCGCAGCATGTCTTGCAATAATTTATGCTCTTGCCGAAAGTGAATTTTGTAACTATGAAATTAAACTACTCCACGACGTTATTATTTACAACATAAATTAAACTTTATCATTGGTATGCTAAATAATTATTATAAAATAGGAGATTACTATATAATTCTGGAAAAGTAGTAGCAATTTGGTTAAAATTCGTCGAAAGAAGGAGATATATTTTCGTCAGAATATGGATTTTCAATCTTAAAAATGGTTTAGTCAGTAAATTAATTAATAACTGTTAGGTAATTGCTTATATTTTGTTTCCTGAGAAAACGCTTTTTTCGTAGAAAGCAAGCGACACACAGCGAATTTTGTTATCTTCGCGATTCGCTTCTTGGAATACTATCAAGATTAATATAAATACGAATTAGATAATAGTTATTTATGATATAAGTGGTAAAAGTGCGATTTTATTTTGTGAGATGGAAAGATTACGAAACGAGCATAGGTATGGCGAGTTGAGTAACCCTTCGAACAAAATAAAATCACTTTTAACAAGTATATCATACACTAATTTTTTATACAACTGTTTATATTTAATTAAATAATTTAAAGCTTCTACAAAATCTTTGTTGTCATCACTAAATTATTAATATGTCATGAGTCTGAAATGTCAGTCACGGTGGTGCCCACGGTGCCCATTATTCACCTGCTATTAGTTCAGTAGATCAGATGTAGAGAAATGACATTTTTCGGCGTTCTATTATGTGTCAAAATGCTATGATATTTTCTACTGGTACAAAATAGTAATTATATACCAAGGGAGAGAAGACATTTTTCTCAGCCGAGTAGCATTATTTAAATATTATTATTTAAATAATGGCTAAGAGGCTGAAAAAATCTTCTCTGCCGTGGTTTATATACTATTTTTTCCACTACTAGCATATTTAACCGCTTTCTCAATAATAATGTAATATAATAAGCCGTTCCGATAAATGTTTAATTTTAGATATCCATAGAAAACATGTTAGTCTGTAAAAACAAATGAATAAACATTTACTGTCAAATTGAGATTTTATTCATGTCTTGTCACAATACCAAAATAAAATGTCAGACAGTAGTTGTACTCCTGCAGAAATCCGCAAAGAAGCAAATCAAATAGAGTATGAAAAATACTGGTACACTGGCTTGCAATAAAATCTCGTACACCTTAATGTCAAGCAAGCTAATTTTTGAAGACTGTTTTTCAATGTAAGCTGACTTTAGATTTGACGGATGTGACACTATGCATAGAGGTTGTGGTGACTTATAAAAATAGTGTACTTTTGGAAATGAAACGTCAAATTAGAAATGTCACAAAAGGTGAAATCAATATAGGTAAAACTAGGTGTACGAGATTTTATTGCAAGCCAGTACTTCAGGAATTAACATAACCTGCCATAATTGCGCTATAAATTATTATTTTAATAAGTAGTGTTTACCAAATTACGTATTTCCTACTTTGTTTATTCATGTTAAATGTTAACCTAACCTTTTTTCTTAAATTGCGGATTTTATTCGTGCATCTATACGACATCTATGGTTTTATATTCAAATTATTTCTATTCTATACATTTTTATTGAATAAATCATAATTTTATTACTGTCAATTGTTTTTATTATTTACTAGTAGGAGATAATTTTTATTATTGACTACTAGGAGAGAAATTCATCTTCTCGGTCCGAAAACATACCAAATAATGACGTTTTCTAACGCTAGTAGTGGAAAATAGTAATTATATACCAAGGAAGAGAAGACATTTTTCTCAGCCGAGTACCATTATTGGCTAAGAGGCTGAGAAAGATCTTCTCTGCCGTGGTTTATATACTATTTTTTCCACTACTTAGCATATTTAACCGCTTTCTCAATAATAATGTAATATAATAAGCCGTTCCGATAAATGTTTAATTTAAAATATCCATAGAAAACATGTTAGTCTGTAAAAACACATGAATAAACATTTAATGTCAAATTGAGATTTTATTCATGTCTTGTCACAATACCAAAAAAAAATGTCAGACAGTAGTTGTACTCCTGCAGAAATCCGCAAGAAAGCAAATCAAATAGAGTATCAAAAATAGACGGATGTGACACTATGCATAGAGGTTATGGTGACTTATAAAAATAGCGTACTTTTGGAAATGAAACGTCAAATTAGAAATGTCACAAAAGGTGAAATCAATATAGGTAAAACTAGGTGTAAAGGGAAAATATTTTAAAATATTAAAACTTAATAAAGATAATGAATGTATTTTGTATTTGGTATTTCAAATACTAAGAAAGAATGTGGGTATTTTATATTTGGTATTTCAAATACTAAGAATGAATGTATTTTGTATTTGGTATTTCAAATAGTACAAAGGAGTGTATTTTGTATTTTATATTTCAAATACATTTGGAACGTATTTTGCCCAGCCCTGCTATTAGCACGCTATGTTATAAAACTAATTTTTTATTCGATTAGCTTGCATTATAGTATAAAGTAGGGGAAATGTGTCTAAGACAGCATACTTTTTAAAATTGTGCTATAAAAAGTAAAATAAACGAATTTTAAAAAATTTGCAATACTATATTATTATTGTAGTTGAAGTATACAAAGTTTCACAAATACTTTTAAAATGTTACCGTTAAAATTGTAACCAAAAAAATATGCATCCATCTAAGCAGTATATGCCATCTCATCTTGATACAACATGATAAGATGGCACACCTACTCCAGGGTACTTCGGACACTAAATTAAAAAGATACAGAAACAAATTTATTTCGTATGTCTACTGCTTATAATAAACAAAATGCAATAATGGCTATATTTAAATGTATTTCAAATATAAGTAATTTACGTAAGTAACTTGTTATTCCTTGCAAATATCACAGGTGAACGTTTTGACTTTTCTGTTCAAGCCTGCACATTCATTGTGACACCACTTTTTGCATTTTTGGCACCTTATCCACATTTCGCCTCTTCGGGATAAACTATATAACTCATTGCAAAAAATGCATGCAGCGTCATCTTCGTCGTCGGTTTTTACAGATTGTGTATCATCACTCTCGTTCAAAAATAGCTTTTTGGTAACAGCTCGAGCAGATTTTCTTTGGGCTTTTTTTGTTTCTTTTGATTTTCAACTTCTTTTGCTTCTTGAAGATTTGTAGTGTCTTTCAAAATACCTTGTTTTCCTCGTTTACGTATGTTTCTCTTAACTTGAAGTAGAAGGTGAAGGAGATATTTTTGCGATGGAAATCTCTTTCATTTGGCAAAATAACAGTGGGGGTACTTTTATTTTTTTCGTTTGTTAATTTTCTTGATGACTCACCAACTGAAGATGTAACAGCTCTATGTTCGTCACCAGTTCTTGACAGCTAAATCGTTTCATGGTCGTCCATATCGACATCAGTCACATTTGAAAGGGAAAACATCTAATCGGAAAATATTTAAATTTTTAAAGGGGTATATTCCAGTGGCAGCAAATCCTTTTGCAGCATTTTCAATTGTAGCTGCTTTACTGTAAGCTGCCTTAAATATGCCTGCGATTTGATAATGTGAAATGATTCTGTCTGGATGGTTTCGTAAAAAATTCGTTAATTTCTGATGGACCATAAAAACTCACGTCAAGGGGCTGTACAGTGGGGAGGGAAACAAAACATTATAATGCCGTATTCTTTTGCAAATGTCAGAACTGCCAAATCTTTGTGTCTACTGTGGCCGTCTAGAAGTAGTAGAATTTTCTTATCTTTTGTGGGTTTTACATACTTTACGAAATGTTTTAACCACTTAAAAAAAACATCAGCGGTCATCCTATCCTTCTGCTATTTGATAAGGTAACTTTCGAATATCAACAGCAGACATTCCAAACAATCTCGTTTTTAAATGTTCTACAATTTCATCTTCTAAAGTTTTATGAAATGTGTTTCACCACCCCCTCTCGCCACTCCTCGCTCCCCCCTTCAGGTAACCTTTTGCCCACCCAGTTCTGTTTGTACACGCCTACGTAGCGTTGAAGATGGTACATATGTTTTGAAAACCAACTGTCATCCCATCTTACGCTGCTGAATTGCAAGTATAGCTTCTTTCATATTTTGTTCTGCCCACAACTGGCGAGTTGAAGTTCTTTTTTAACGATTCATGACTGAAACAAGTTTTTTTACTCTGAAAACATCGATCTGTCTGAGATGGCATACTGTGTCATCTCATCCATAACTGCACTATGCCATCTAAGACAAAAATGCAGCGAATCGTAAGAACTGCTATTTCGGAATCAACCCAACAGAAGAACCAATTTTTAACACTAACACATTATTGACCGGTAAGAATACTATATAAAACAATCAACTTATTTACCGATTGGCTGCTCTTCGGTTCTCGGGTTCTCTGCCGTGTATAATAGTTGTGGTACTTAACGTTTCGATCATCTTGTCGTGATCTTCTTCAGAAGTGAAGTGACTGGTTGGTCGAGGATCGGGTTTATATATAGCCAGTATCTCCAGTAATGTGGTTCCGTTGCTAGTTTCCTGCATTAATGCAGGCTTGCTCTCTTGCTTCTCCACATTACTGGAGAAAAGTCTATACAGAGAAGCCATCGAAATACAGAAGAATCCTAATAACATCAACAGAGAAGACGGACTACAGCTACCCAGTATTTGGAAAGGATTCTTCCAACCGCAACGAGGAACTACGGATACGCTTCAACAAATCGGAACGGTCACGCCTGAAGCAACGAACGGCTATATATAAACCCGATCCTCGACCAACCAGTCACTTCACTTCTGAAGAAGATCACGACAAGATGATCGAAACGTTAAGTACCACAACTTTTCTACACAGCAGAAAACCCGAGGACCGAAGAGCAGCCATCAACAGCGGCCGTGAAAGCCTGAAGACTACATTATTTACCGATTTTTGTTTGAAACAAGCACGATGTGACTGTTTATTGTTTCAGACAGAGATATTTCTTGGACACTTGTCTGCATCTGGTGCTCTAGACAAGTACACTGTTGACCAGTGTCAGCCAAACTACCCAACCTTTTTCGTTTGTCTTGGAAGTATGAGAAAGTATTGTTTAAAGCGCTAAATTCAAAAGTCTTTGACAGAAGCACAATTAAATGTAAAAGTTAACATCACACAGTATTTTATTTACGGTTATTATTATAAATATTCTATGTATATACTTGCAGTGATAAAGGTATTCGTGCTTTGATTGAACCTAACGAAAAAGAAGCAAATATATTTCATTAAAACTATTTCCGCTTCGTGACAGATTCCGAACCCAGAAATAGTTTTATAATTTACTTATGTGATTTAACTTAGTTATACCATATTTGTACTTTTGTAGCCTTTAATAATTTATCTAAAATTTAGAAATTGTATGTTGCGATTACTAAGCGTTCATAATAAATTTCTACGAAATTCATTTTTTTTTGCTAACTTTGATCTGCAGTGTTGCAGAGCATAGCAAAATAATTATAAGCTAGTCGCAAAAACTTCATTTTTATATTAGCCTTCCTTTTCCGAAATTCAAATTTTTTTCCAAACATTATAACAAGATGCTGAATTTAAAACTGAAACAGACGACAAGATACGACGAAAAAATTTAAGGTGGCAAAGAAATCCCCTTTTTTGAGAAATTAAAAATCTTGAAAGCTGCTCAAACTTAGTCAAATCATTGTTTCAAAATTTCTACTATCGATATATACTTCATTAAATAATTGAAAAAAAAAACTAGTAGTTGTCCCTTTCTCTAATTCTAGATTCTAGATTTTTCTATATTGTTCTAAATTCCGACAATGCTCAGAGCAATTAAAATAATTGTAAAAATTTTAATTTTCAAAAAAAAAGAAGGTGGCTGGCAAAATGTTATTGTTTCGCTATATCTTTTGAACCATTCAAGTTTTGATGTCGAAATTTCGGAACAACATAAAATAACTTCAGATTGAAAATTTTTTCAACTACTTTTTAATAGAATTTCACCAAATTCTGGAAAAACAGAACAAACCAAGAAGAACTTCAAAAACTTCGAATTCAATTAACCAACACTCTGATTATCACGCAGCTGTTGTTGCGTAATTTGTCCCTGTATAAATGTGTGCGATGATCTTTTTGCAGCACTGTCTCGCGGTTTATGAAGCTGCGCTGCTAATCAGTTTGCCTCAATAGCGAATGATAGACCGATCGGAATTCAATTCTCCGAGAAAATGTGCTTCTCTCGGAGAATTGAACCCCGAATGCAGGCATCTCTCGCCTCCCAGGGTAGCCGCCTAACCACTGCGGTTATCAGCTTGATTTCACGCAGATGATGTAGTAGCAGTTCGTGATATCAGGAAAATTTACTATGTTTACTATATTTTTATATTTTCTATAAATGTGGGGCTTCATACATTGAAATAATTTCTACCAGAAAATAAGATGAATGTGCATTAATAATCCTCAACTTTGACTTATTTAGAAATTGTATTTTCTTACATTAACACACAAACACATCATTTCAAATCTCGACGAAATGTATGAAAATTGTATAAAGATAGTTGTTTCATGTCATTACGTTTCTATTTGCGATTGAAAGTAGCTTCTGAGTACCTCTTGTAAAGCGTTAGCTTTAATATACTACTTTTATTACAGATCTCAAATAATGAAAAGATAGTGTAATTTCATAATCGTATTTTAGAAAATATCATAACAAAAATAGTCTTATGTAGCTTTGATATTTATCTTTTCGCAATGCTAACATATGGATATCTACGCATCAAAAATGTGGGAGAAAAATGTTGTACATAATAAATCGTTAAGTAGTCAATGGTATAGCCAATATTTATAAAAAAAACTAACTAAACAAGATTTTTACGTCTAGGATCAAAATCCCTCCATCTGCTGATCTACTCGGAACTCAGGATGGTACAAACTTTCTAAAATTAGCTAGATTGATAATCTATCAACGATTAAATTCCATTGATTTCTTCGAACTTATCAAAGAATCGAGACGTGTTACAATAATTGCAATTTTTATAGATAAATATTGTGGTTATCTTTAACCTTTATTGAATGAAGGTATCTTTGTTGGATACAAAGTCCCTTGTTTCCATATGAGAACTCACATTGGCAGATTAAGCAATAGTGAGTCAGTGATACATTATTCACTATAGATAATTTACTATAGAAAAAAGATGTATTTGTTTCACGTGGTTTTACGTATGCATATAAAATATTTGCGACTAATGGTCAATTATTTTATACCTTAAACATCTACGTACAGTGGTGGCCATATAATTAAGAACGGCATCAAATTATCAAGTACTGATTTAGCTTCAATGTGTACATTCAAGATATATGATTTTTATTTGCGAAACTTACAAGTCTATGAATTCTCTTTAAAACACATGTGCAGAGCAGGCGCTTGTCAATCCCCGATGTCTCGGAACGAGAGAAACGGTTATAGCTCGCCGAATCAGCATGGACAGATAATTAAGAACGATGTGGATATCAAATAGTTGCTTTGCTGGGTTACTGTGCATATCGAGAATTTATTATTTATACAGGGTTTCCACGGCCAAGTGGGACATAGGGAGAATATATGTAAAATCGGTTTTCGGTGAATAGTATCTCTCTAATACTACTTCATTCAAAATTAAGGGCCGCATATTATAACTGGGTTAACAATGAACATCTCCACAATCTAGTACAAAGAAAGTCATTTTAATAAAGCCAAAAAATTATTATTTTTAAATCTATTATTCCTGAATTCCTAATAAGGCTTTTAATACATGAGTTAGTGCAAGCGTCCGTGGCATAATGGTTCGCGCGACGGCTTAATAACGCAAATGCACGGATTGTTTACGGTTCGAATCCCGGCAGATTAGTTTTATTTTTTATCTCCAACAATAATGCTACAAATTCAATAACACTACAAAAATTAGAGATTTTGAAGACTATAAAATCGATTTTTTGAGGATTAACGTAAATAATGAATAATTTTTACAATAACAAAAATGATCACGTGTATTATTCGATTTTTAATTGTTACTAACGACGAATCATTTGTCAAAATAAGCAAAACTTAATCAGGATTTAAAAAAAATAAAATTCATTTCTCGGATTCGAACCCCAAACAATCTGCGCCTTGCGTTATTAAGGCGTCGCGTGAACGTCTGCGCCACGGCCGCTTGCACTAACTCACGTGTTAAAAGCCTTATTAGGAATTCACGTACAATAGGTTTAAAAATAATACTCCTAATTTTTTGGCTTTATTAAAATGACTTTCTTTGTACTATGATTGTGGAAATGTTCATTGTTAACCCAGTTATAATATTCGGCACTTAAATTTGGATGAAGTAGTATTAGGGAGATAATATTCACCGAAAACCGATTTTACATGTATTCTCCCTATGTCCCACTCAGCCGTGGAAACCCTGTATAATATATAAGTATATATAATATTTTCAATTGAGGAGCTTTTTTTCAAAACGCAACATGTCCATCTAAACAAATTTGGAGAAATCCGTCAAAAACAACTGCGACTGTTGTACATATCGGAAACAATATTTTTCTTTTATAATATTGTTTATAATGATGTAAAATGTAATTTAGCAAAGGATTATATAATCTGTGTGATGTATGTAATTCGATAGCATAAAACAAGTTTTGGACTTGTTGCATTTTGTTAAAAAATGGGACACGTTTCGATTCGAAACGAAATTTCATTTAAATCATTGTAAAACTAAGGGCTTTATTGCTAAAGACGCATTCAAAAATACAGTAAAATAATTATCAAATTATTTCTTCTGAAAATCAATTTGTAAATTAGTCTTTATTTCAATATATGTATATTCAAAAACACTCCAACAAAAATTCTTTATTATTTCTTCTGGAAACCAACGTAAAAAATACAATAAAAATTATAATTTAATTTCTTCTTCGGGTTCTAGGCAAACACACGGTTCGTCTTCTGATTGTAGCATTGGATCATGCGTAATGTGGTCGCGTAAAAGTTCGAAGTACCAACTAAATCTATCTTCATGATACCACTCCTTACCCAAACGTTTCTTCTAAAAGCTTATTAACGGCCTTTCCTTTATTTGCGGCCAGAAAACGTCCTTTGTTGCTCAAACGTATTTCCAAGTTTTTTAAATTTTTTCCTCGCTTTAATAAAGAATCACTTATTCGGAAATTCATTTCCATTTTTATTTTAACAGTCTTTCCTCTCCCTTCTGAACTCCCCTTTACTATAAAAACTTTCTTTTTCTCGCTTATACCCACAATTTTTTTTAATGTCTCCAAGAGAGATTTCAGATCATAAACGTACCAATCCTTGCCCATAACATAAACGTTGCCATATTGTTTGTATAAATTTTGATATTCTTCCGGTACAAAGACACGATCAGCCGGCGTACTGGGAAAATTAGACATATTTCGGTAATATTTGGTGGAGAGAGGCTGTGTTCAAAAACAATGGTATTTCATGCTGTCAACCACTATAGGTTATATAATACTACACAAAAAATTAAATGAAAACAGAAACCCAGAAGAACCACTGCTAAAACTGACGCTTAGCAAAGAAAAATCTTCAACTGGAATCTAACTCAATAAAGCAAGAATTGTTTGGAGAAGCTGGTTCTGGGGTATCAGCAAGAACTATTAGACGTTGTTTATGTGAAGCGCAATTGTTTGGAAGAGTGGCGCGCAAGAATAGACCTTTGGTTAACAAGCGTAATCGAAAAGCACGAATACAATTTGCAACAATTCATAGAGAATGGATAATTAACCAATGGAAACATGTGCTCTGGTTCGACGAAACCAACATTAATCGATTAGGATGTAATGGCAGGCAATACGTACGTCGTCTCCCATGCAAAGAATTCGATCCGAGGTATACTGAAATAACCCTGAAGCATGCAGGTGGTTCCATAGTGGTTTGGAGTTGCATGTCCTGGCACAGAGTTGGTCAAATTTACAGAATCGAAGGCATTATGGACCAGCACATGTATATGAACATTTTAGAAACCGTGATGCTGCCTTATACGGAGGAGAATTTGCCGGTTGTTTGGAAATTCCAACACGACAATGATCCAAAGCACACCGCGCTTATAGTAAATAATTGGCTACATCAGAATGCAGTCATAGTTCTGACCTGGCCCTCGTGTAGTCCGAACCTGAAACCTATCGAAAACTTATGGAACGATATCGAAAGGATTGTGAGACAAAAAGGCATAAGAGTATAACGCTGTG
The DNA here is from genome assembly GCA_023690525.1 of Holotrichia oblita. NCBI lineage: Eukaryota > Metazoa > Arthropoda > Insecta > Coleoptera > Scarabaeidae > Holotrichia > Holotrichia oblita. Next base: position 42,197,204 of record CM043023.1, read on the forward strand.
TCCGTCTCGTTGAATCTATGTGTCGGAGCTGTGCCGAAGTTTTGCAAAATAAAGGGTTTGCCACAAAATATTAACAGTTAGGTGGAACATGACTATTTTTAGGGTATAGGATATAGTTTTTATATACACTATTCCTTGTTCTTAATTAAATGTCCAGCATGAATTGTTCTATTTCAATATAAAATGTTATCTGTGGCATACATTAAATATTTTATTTTGTTTGTTAATGTATTTCTACGTCAATAAAATATTTGAACATATCTACTGCTTAATTATTTACTGTATCACCAGTAAATATGAAAAATATCCCAACAATTTAGCGTTCTTAATTATGTGGCCACCACTGTATGTATGTCTGCAATTGGTAGTCTTTTGCGAAATCCGTTAGTTAGAAAATTTATTTGCAAATTCGAGCACGCTATATATACTTAAATTTAACTGTTTCTAAGATATTTATAATTTTCTTTAATATTTTGGTAGTGCACCATCTTAAACAAAAATTAATATTGTGAAATGATTTGAATAGTAAGATATCAGACTTCTTCTAAAGAAAGTAAACGGTGAGAGATACTTAAAACTGTCATAACTTTCTACAATTTATATAGGGTGAGAAGAAGTTAGCAACCAATTCAGATATCTTCAAACGTTAAAAATCTGTTTTTCTTTTTCAAAGGACACATAGCAGTTTTTATTGTAGCAATTAATTCGCCAAGAAATTCTACATTGATCACTATTAACGTCTGGTATACCTATCTTTATTATTTTTTGAGTAATTTGAGATTATTGGTTCCAACTATAGAAATTATTCTATCTATTATTTTTATCGTCGTTTGAAATAAAAACAAAGTATTTCAATAAAAGTTGTCAAATGGGTAACATAATTGTTGTTTCTCAGTTCAATTAAAAGAATATAGGACATTAATAAACATTGGGAAGTTCTTCACTGGATCTCTTGGTGCAGAAGTAGAACACTAAACACTTTAACCCACTGAACACCAAACAAGTTTTAACTAAAACACCGACGCGTTTCAACAGCAATGCTGTCATTATCAAGGCGATAATAAAACTGATAAACATTGGGGTTTCAAATTTTGCAAGCAATCATTTTGTAGTACGTGCTAAAGTAAATATAAAAATATCGTAAAAATTACAGCGACCTCATCTCTATATAAATATAATTTTTAACAACTCCCCATAAAAAATTTAAATGACTTAAGTCAGAAGATCTTGCTGGCCATTCCACAACTTGATTGACTCACTCTTATTGATTGTGGTAATTCCTCATAATTGCCGCATTGTGGGCGTGCTCACCATCTTGTTGCCGTATTTAATTGAATAGAGTATATTAGCTAGGAGGTTAGAAAGGCAGTAGCTGCCCCCAGTTATGTACATAACAGGTCCTATGAGACGATTCCCAAAATAGTAAGCACAGTAAGAGATGTGACTCTTAATTTATTGCCCTAAAAATCAATAAAAAAAAAAACGAAAAACAGTGTGAACTCTTTCATAGCGTGGTGCAAGACGAAGGGTGAATTCATCTACCTTACGATCTACCTATTCATATACAGTGTGTTTCACTTTTCATGGGGACACCTAAATAACTTTTTTATTTTGAAAGCAATCAATATAAAATTTTTATCAGTTATGTAGGCCACGACAATGCATCTTTTCATATGAATAGAGTTTTTATAAAGTCAAAATCTAGCCAACTACGATTAAAATAAAAAGTAGCGTTTCAAGTCGGGTCATAGTAGCGATTAAGATAGAGCAAAAAGTATTAAGAAAAGTTATTACAAATCACTCAAGAACTCCAAATACCAAATTTCTCTGAAAAATTTGTAAATTTACATTTTTCTCCATTTTTATGCCATCAGCAGATGATAATTTGTTATTGCAATAAAAAGAGTGCCATGAAACAAGAAAACGATTCATCAGTTCAAACGTCAAACATCAAACGTCAATTCACTAAACAGTTTACTTCAGTTGCAACTATCGAACTTTGCTAAGCAATGGCCGATAGACATTTAAGTATTGCTGAAAAAGTAGAAATTATTCGAATTGTTGGTAACAATGTACGTTCTACCCGAGAGGCGGCTAGAGAGTTTAACGCGAGGCACCCTGAACGTCCACCCATCCGTCATCGAACTGTTGCATACTTGAATAATATTTTCAACACTACTGGAAATGTTACTAAACCACGTCCACGAGGATTGAACAATCGAGAACATCATTTAGATGCAGTAATATTAGCAGCGTATCGTAATAATCCTCACACGAGTTTACGAGATATGGCTAGAAATTTAAATATCTCTTACTCTAAAATTTGGAGATGTCTCCGTCGTCACAAATTGAAACCGTATAAGCCAAAATATTTACACACTCTTGAAGATGGAGATCTCCATAGAAGAATGGAGTATTGTCTATGGGCTCAAGGTAATTATCTAAATGACAGAGAGAAAAAATTATGTTTAGTGATGAAGCTACATTTACTACTAACGGTGTAGTTTCGTCCCAGAACTGTAGATACTGGGCAACAGAAAACCCAAACTGGGTCATCAACTGTAAAAGACAATATTCACAGAAAATTAATGTGTGGTGCGGAATTTTAAATGCACGAAACATTGGCCCGTTTTTCTTTTTTGACACGCTAAATGCAGAAAGGTTTTTACATTTTTTTAATACTGAATTAATGGATGTGCTTGATGATTTACCACTGGATGAGAGGCGAGATTTGTACTTCCAGCTAGATGGATCCCCGGTTCATAACGCAATAATAGTGCGAGCATGGTTAGACGAGAACTTTCCGTTAAGATGGATAGGTTGTAATAGCCCGTTAATAGAGTGGGCTCCTAGATCGCCTGACATTACACCACTTGACTTTTTCCTTTGGGGAACTATTAAAAATGTTGTGTATGCATCAAGACCTCAAAACATACAGGAACTGTGTCAGAGAATCCGACAAGCCTGCCGAGAAATTTCCCCAGAAATACTACGACGAGTTGTACTGAATCACAAAAGACGATTGGAAAAATGTATCCGTCTTCAAGGTGATCTAGTTGAAAAAGATCCTATTTAAAATATTGTTCGTTAAATTGTTGCTATATTTTGTTCTTTAATACTGAATAAAATTTGCGAATCGTTTTCTTGTTTCATGGCACTCTTATTATTGCAATAACAAATTATCATCTGCTGATGGCATAAAAATGGAGAAAAATGTAAATTTACAAATTTTTCAGAGAAATTTGGTATTTGGAGTTCTTGAGTGATTTGTAATAACTTTTCTTAATACTTTTTTGCTCTATCTTAATCGCTACTATGACCCGACTTGAAACGCTACTTTTTATTTTAATCGTAGTTGGCTAGATTTTGACTTTATAAAAACTCTATTCATATGAAAAGATGCATTGTCGTGGCCTACATAACTGATAAAAATTTTATATTGATTGCTTTCAAAATAAAAAAATTATTTAGGTGTCCCCATGAAAAGTGAAACACACTGTATGTTCAGATCAGTATTATACCTGAAGAACGATGTGGACATTAATTACTGTCATAACTTGAAATACAATAATTTAAAAGTGTCGCAGTGTCGTCAATCTTAAATTTTACAAAAAAAAAAAAAATACTGAAAGCAGTACTCAAGAAAACAAGACGTTTATATGCGAGTTTTGGGTTGTTTCAATTGGTTTCAATTTTTTTTCTTACACAAATTTTTGAATTTGGTACCTTAGAAACCACTGTTCTTAAAACTAACTTCTGAACTATCCTAAAGCTAAGACTTAACGCTACTGTACTCTTCTGTGTTCTTCTCACATCGCATGATGTATCCTTCGCAGAAGTGATAGCTGCGGAATCTGCGGCATAAGCACTTTGGTACTGTGGGAACAGCAGTTGCAGTCTTTCATAATTTTACATATAATTATACGAGGGGCATTATACAGGGTGATTCACGGAACTGGTTCGTTAGAACTTTTTGATGTTCTTGAAATTCAACATTTTTGAAAACTTATAATTATAACTGATATCATCTGGACTCATCAGCAAATTTATTTGCGCCATTGTACCACTTCTCGTTTACCGGAAGTTGACGTCAACTTTCTTAATTTAAATAGCATGGTATAGTTTTTTGTATCGGACATACAATTTTGCATCAAAACTTACAAAGACACCTATGTATGTCAAAAATCAGTCGTTTTTGCGTTATTCAACTTTTTTCAAATATAAGGCCAATTGCAACGTTATGTTCAAAATTATGTATTTCTGAAGACATTGCATCATAATTTATACAGCGTCCTCCAAAATTAACGTTTATTTCAACCAGCTTTACGTCGATAAAAGTCACTTTTTTTAATGGAACACTCTATATATATATTATTGCATTTTTGAATACACTTAATAATTTTCTATCATTAATAATGGGACATGTTAGCTTCTATCGTTTACGGTTTTCGAGTTATTACAGATTTCCTGATGAAAGTCCTTACGCCTTTTTAATGAATTTAAAATCTCAGTAATCTTGAATGTCAAAATAATTGATATTGTATTTGTACTATAAATACACATACAGTTGATTTCTGTCAAGAAAAATGGCAAATGAAATACATTACGGAAAAGAAATGATATTTTAGATTTATTTTCCATTCATGAAGACTGTAGTAGAATTGTGAGTAACACACATTTATGCAAAATGACCTAAAAAATGTCAATATAAGAAACCAAAATAGAATGTTAAACAAAAAAGCTTTGCAAAGGAATAAGTTAAGTGTGTTTTAAATGTCATCGTGATCTGTTCATATTGAATTTTGTCTTTTGCAACGCTATTTTGTTTAATTTTCTTGTTTGAGTTTTTGTATGATATTGTATTAGATCACTTTGCAAAAATTTGGATATCTGTCGTCAAATACTGTACATATACTATTCATAATCTTATTACATTCTTCATGAATGGAAAATAAATCTAAAATGTCGTTTCTTCTCTGTAATGTATTTCATTTGTTATTTTGCTTGACCGATATAATCTATGTGTATTTATAGTACAAATGCAATATCAACTATTTTGACATTTAAAGATTACTAAGATTTTAAATGCATTAAAAAGCATATTTTTTCGGAATTTCACCAGAAAAGTACTTATAACTCGGAAACCGTAAAGAATACAAGCTAATATGTCTAATAAGGAATGATAGAGAATTATGAAGTGTATTCACAAATGCAATAATATATAGAGTGGTCCATTAAAAAAAGGTGACTTTTATCGACGTAAAGTTGGTTGAAATGAACGTAAATTTTGGACGACCCTGTATAAATTATGATAAATTTGCTAATACTAAATGCTATAAAATATGCTATTTCGGCTAATAACATGCCAAATATGAGGTCTTTATCTCCAAAACCTTCAGAAATACAGAATTTTGAACATAACGTTGCAACTGACCCTACATTTGAAAAAAGTTGAAAAACTCAAAAACGGCAGATTTTAGGCATAGGGTGTCTTAGTAGGTTTTGATGCAGAATTGTATGCCCGATACAAAAAACTCATAAAAAATATACCATGCTATTTAAATTAAGAAAGTTGACGTCAACTTCCGGTAAACCGGAAGTGGAACAATGGCGCAAATAAATTTGCTGATGAGTCCAGATGATATCCGTTATAATTACAAGTTTTCAGAAATGCTCAATTTCAAAAACATCAAAAAGTTTTAACGAACCAGTTCTGTAAATGACCCACACTCATTCATAAACTAAAAGCATGGTATACATCACATTTATTACAATTTAGGTTTGATTTGCACTGATTGGCAACATGGCCGTATCTAAGGCAATTAAAATATTGTATATCTTTTTGCATGTGTGGTTTTCTCAATCATATAACTTGGGGCACAATTTTAATGCATCAAACAAAGTTAACATTTTTTATTGTTGATTATGGCACTAAAATTGTTTCAATAAAATTCTATTTTATGTTTATAAGGTAAGTATAGGCCGAATATAAGAGACGTTTTAGAAGTCATAGCCACCTAAGATTTTTTAAATTTATGTCAAGGAGTTGATTGCACAAAACATAAAATGTATAATAAAATAAAACTTTGTTCTATTACTATGTTCATATGAGTGGATAAAATGTTTGTTCAAATTTTGATATGATACCATACTCAATAAGCCCTTTAAAATGAGGTATCACTCGACCCCCATTCCAAGTAGAATTTTGATATTATATCGCGCCCTGTCGTCAATCTTTGATACTAAATAGAAATTTTACTTCAAGAACGTATATAATATTTCATATTAATGATTCAAAACTGAAACCTCTCTATTAAACCCATCAAAAGTTAGCAGGGCAGGGGGAATGGAAGATACTTAAGGGTCATATTTATAGTTCTTGCTTGAGATCGTGTCGATCAAATCGTGTCGTCAAAATCGCGTGCTCAAGCATCGGTACAACCTCAAGCACGGACTATAAATATGATCCTTGGAACCGCACTGTATAGTATTCTTTCATAATTGGGACATCTTGTTTATACGAATACAAACAAGTTTTATTGGATGCTATCAAAGCAACCGTGTCAGTTGGGACATCTGTATTTATAACAGGACTTACCTCACATATTGTTAAATCGAATATACAAAAATCGAACTTGTCCACAAGTAGCGTAGAATATTCATATAATAAATAAAATGATAAACAAAAGTTCATTTATTAATCTTTTCATGATAAAACTGACTTGCCAAAATTACCATCAAATTCTTTGCAATTATTCTGGTAAGAAAGTTTCGCGCAAGAGCAAAAAACACACAAAATCGTAAATAAATCGAAAAGTAAAAGGAATAGAGAAAGAAATCGAATTTATATGCCAAAGATTAGGGTTCTATAACTCATTGAAGGCTCTACCGTTTTTGTCAACAATATGCATAGATTTAATACCAGTGATATTTTCCTTGACAGCATTCATTAAATATAATATTAATAGGTACAAGACATTAATATCAAATACAGTAAAAATATATCTCAGATAAAGATGATTAAAAATTACTTTGAATTTGAACGTGGTGGAATAATTTTTCCATTTATCTTTTGTAATCTTATCATCTGTACGAGTATATAAATGAGATTCCGCCTCTCCATAAGTCAGTCATAATGTCCCTTAAAATTTTATATTATAGTATTAACGGGATCCAAAGCAACCAACGTTTGATTGATGAAATGGCGACTGGTTTGAATACAGACATATTGTGCTTAACGAATACCAGATGTAGTAGCAGCATAGATATCGAAGAATTCATACCAGTCAACTTCACCGTAATAGCCCGGTGTGACAATAATAATGATATCAATCGTGAATATTCCAGAGGAGTTGTCGTTGCTATAAAAAATAACAGGGGTTTCCAACATTTTGAGATAAATGTTAGTGACATCAACAAAGACAACCGCCGCATAGATATTGCGGGTTCTCGAATAGTAGATAACGAAAGAAATCTGGTAATTATTTTGGCTTGCTTTCCATCCAGTGCGCAACCACGAGAACATAGAAGATGTCTTAATATCCTTTCTGGAAAAGATTTTATTGTTGGAAATCCCAATCTTTTACTATTAGGAAATATTAACATACCAATATATCCTAATAGAAACATAGAAAAACGCCAACTTTGGACGAATTTTGCGAATGTAACAGGAATGAGACAAGTTAACGAGCACAAAAATAGGAACGGGCAAATATTAGATTTAATTTTTACGAAGCGCAGATGCAACGTGGAAATAGTAAAAAATGAAAAAAGACATCATCCCGTCCTATTTATAGAGATTTTTGATTACGATCGACAGATGAGTATAACATAATTGCTTTTTTATTTTATTTTTTTTTTTATAATGATCTTAGTAAGGAAACCAGTTTCGCACATTTTGACGCGTTAAATGGTTGGGAGGAGGAAAGCCCTACAAGACGGGCGGGTTTAATTATTAATTATATTTTATTTCTGTTTAAATGTTGATTTTGATAACACAATTTATTGAGGACATAATCTAACGGTTTTTTTTTTTTAGTCTATGGCGGATTTTTAATAAATTGTAATCATCTAAAACTTTATTTAGCTTTCAGCCAATTAAATATCTTAAACGTAACGTATAGCATGGCAATGGTTTGTACATAGATTTTTGATTACGATCGACAGATGAGTATAACATAATTGCTTTTTTATTTTATTTTTTTTTTTTATAATGATCTTAGTAAGGAAACCAGTTTCGCACATTTTGACGCGTTAAATGGTTGGGTGGAGGAAAGCCCTACAAGACGGGCGGGTTTAATTATTAATTATATTTTATTTCTGTTTAAATGTTGATTTTGATAACACAATTTATTGAGGACATAATCTAACGGTTTTTTTTTTTTAGTCTATGGCGGATTTTTAATAAATTGTAATCATCTAAAACTTTATTTAGCTTTCAGCCAATTAAATATCTTAAACGTAACGTATAGCATGGCAATGGTTTGTACATATGCATGTGCGATTAGACTTTGTCAGTGCATTGATTTTGCTCTACATAATGCTGGAAGAAAGGTAATATAGTGTACACAAAGTATAAACAACATTTAACAAAATTTCGTTTGTTATAGGAGTTTTACTATTTCTACAGAACCAATATGGAGGACCAAATTAGAGGAAAAATGAATCATCTTGGATTACGCAACCACTAATTCTACCAGATAACGTCATATACAATAACGCAAGAATGTTTATAAAGGATATATATTATAAAAAACAAATTTGTTTTATTTTGTCGATGTAAATTATTGATATGGTAGAATTTGAATATATTACATTTGTTCCAGTTAGTCACTTGTTTTAATACCCTTATTCTCTATCGTTTTAAAATGTTGCTCAGCGTTCTATACCAATTTTAATGATAAAGATGGTAATATAGGCAGCTATATAGCTTCTCCACATAATCATCATATTTATTGCAGCCTATTTAAATGTGTAGGTACAAAGTACAACCACCCAATTTAGGTATGCAAATGTTTGATGAAAATTATAATCTTAGAAACGGAATACATTTATCTACGAGGGGCAATTCTAATTTATTGCGTATTTTCTCAGAAGTACAATACATTAATTACTTTTTATATAAAAATATGACATAAATATAGATATTCCCAAATAACAATTTTTAGAGTTTATACGGTTCTAGTACTGTTAATACGACAGACTGTGAAACAATTAGTTTCAATTTGGTGTTAAAGTGATTACATAAGGGTGAGGCATTAGTGCGTCAAAGCTCAATATATCCCTTAATATTGAAGATATCAAAAAACTTTATGTACAAGAATCATAGACAGTCTTAAGCTACACATTTTAAAATTAATTTCATATATACGGGGTGTTTCATATCGCTAGGGTGAACCAAACATACATTTTCTTAAATGGAACATACTATATATTATCTCAAATTTGGATTAAGCCCATCTTCCTCGTTCTTTCAATACAGGGTTTCATTGAGTTATACCGAGTATTTCAGAAGTTATGCTCAATTTTGTGTGAAAATCGTTGCGTATTTAACATCCTGTGTATTCCATACGAAACAGCTTGAAATTATTTTTTTACTAGAATAACTTTTTTATACTGTTACACTGTTATAGCGAAGTGGTGTTATCCCAATATTACAAAAACTGTGTACAGGACAATTCAAAACACAAATGCATGTTTTTCTAATTTTTTTTTAATGGAACACCCTGTATTTTATATTAAGAAAGGGAAGAATACTTGATATACTTTCATTTTCATTAACCATTCCCTATATCTAAAATGGTTAGTTTCTGAGATATTTAATGATTTTTAAAGAAATGTGAGCATTTTGGCAATAATTGGAATATAATACATTAGCCATGAAAATGTGACAGAAAAGTCTGAATCATATTGTTTATCAGTTAATCAACTAGTTTTATTTGTTAGTATAATTTGTTACCTAAATTTTGCAAATTTAATTACTGTTTAAAATGAATTTTTCTGTTGAGGAATTGACAGACATGATATGGGTACTAGGAGAGTACATGAAAAATTGTCTACTTGCTAAATGAACGACAACAACCTGAAACAATAACCCTGGAAAGGTTAATGGATCGCTTTACTCGGACAGGTTCTGTAATATATGAAAAACATGAAAGAGCAAAAACTGTTCTTACCGAGGAAAAAGAATTCAATGTGGTTCTTGCAATTACGGACAATCCACATATTAGTACCAGAGAAACCTCGCCGCAACTAGATATTTATTCAAAAGGCTGTCCGAAGAATACTCTGTAAAAATAAAGGTCATCCATATCGTATGCGATTGCATCAAGAGTTACTCGACGATGACTTGGCCCGTAGAGTTGCTTTTTTGCGAATGGGCTCAACAACAAATCGGCAACCAAAGAGATTTCTTTAATTTTGTTCTTTTTGGAGATGAAGCTACATTTCATAAAAATGGAAATGTAAATCGCCATAATTTTCATTATTATGCTACAAGTAATCCATATTTTGTAGGAAATTATAGTCAAAATAGGTGGTCTTTCAATGTATGGGGTGGAATAGTTGAGGACTGCGTAATTGGACCACATTTTTTTACAGGCCGAGTGAATGGTCAGGCGTATTTAGACTTCTTAGAAAACCATTTACCATTATTGCTGGAAAATGTTCCCATCAATATTCGTCAAAATATGTGGTATTTACATGACGGGGCTCCGGTACATCACACTAGACCGATTCATAATTATTTAAATACACATTTTCCTGCAAGGTGGATAGGAAGAGGAGGACCAACTACATGGCCAGCCCGATCCCCAGAGCTAACTAAAATTGACTTTTTCAAGTGGGGTTATGTAAAAGACTTTGTGTATAAAACACCGGTAACTACGCAAGATGATATGAAGAATAGAATAAGACAAGCGTTCCATAGCATTAATATAGAAATGTTAAGAAATGTAAGTCGATCATTCGAAAGACGGCTGCAATGTTGTATTGATGTTTTTGGAGGACATTTTGAGCATTTATTGTGAACCTTGTTGTATTTAAACTTTGGCTAAAATGCTAAAATATTAACTATCGGTATAAGTTTTTTATTTTGTAGTTAAAGATTATTTTAATTAATGATTTAGCATTTTTCTAATGCCACTTTTTCATGGCTAATGTATTATATTCCAATTATTGCCAAAATGCTCACATTTAAAAAAAAATCATTAAATATCTCAGAAACTAACCATTTTAGATATAGGGAATGGTCAATGAAAATGAAAGTATATCAAGTATTCTTCCCTTTCTTAATATAAAATACAGGGTGTTCCATTTAAAAAAAATTAGAAAATAATGCATTTGTGTTTTGAATCGCCCTGTACGCAGTTTTCGTAATATTGGGAAAACACCACTTCGTTATAACAGTGTAACAGTATAAAAAAGTTATTCCGGTAAAAAAATAATTTCAAGCTGTTTCGTATGGAATACACAGGATGTTAAATACGCAACGATTTTCACACAAAATTGAGCATAACTTCTGAAATACTCGGTATAACTCAATGAAATCCTGTATTGAAAGAACGAGGAAGATGGGCTTAATCCAAATTTGAGATAATATATAGTATGTTCCATTTAAGAAAATGTATGTTTGGTTCACCCTAGCGATATCAAACACCCTGTATATATGAAATTAATTTTAAAATATGTAGCTTAAGACTGTCTATGATTCTTGTACATAAAGTTTTTTTATATCTTCAATAATAAGGGATATATTGAGCTTTGACGCACTAATGCCTCGCCCTGTATGTCATTATTACAACAAAGTTACAAAATCAACACATGTATGTATGTATACATACATATTACATAGAAAGCAAAAAAAAATGCTTCTTGGTTAAAAAGTAAATTATTTGGTCATTTACAAAGTAAAGAAAATGTAAAGTTTCCCCTCTAACTGAAATAACGGTGATTATACCAGTAATACTTATTTGATAATTATATTATAGTAACATCTGCATATACAATTTATTCAACAATTATAGCGTCCTAGTTTATGCAACTACCTATAGAAAACACTTTATAAAATCGTGTGTTACAGCTTTTTCAAAAACTAATACTTTATTTGCATTTTTCGCAATTTGTCACACATCTACATTTTTTTCCTTATATTTTACAATTATTTCGATTGTTTGTTCAAATGTAAAAATGAAGACAATAAAATGAATTCGGTTGGATCGGCTTAGTGATGAAGACCTTTGCTCATATACTCATCAAAAGCTATATAATAAATTATTTATAGTGCTTGTTTTTTAGAGGAACGAATTGAGATATACTAGTTCCTACAAACCGTTATATATAACCGATATAATTTTTAAATATGATTAATTTTCCCCGCTCAAGCATGGTAACAAAACCTTCTGTATGCAATCTATAATCTACATTATTATGTATACTCATTCTCGATCTAGACGATAGATGGACTGACACTTCAGATGGTATCCTGAAGCACCTGAAGTGTCAGGGGGTGATCTTTTCATAAAATCAAAAAGAGCGCGATATTCAAATCCTTTGTTTATATAGACTTGTATTATTTTTATTTTGGTTATCTTATTCTCTTCTGTCATCACACCAAAACATGTGTTGCTAGAAGAATATAACACTTGTTTTGCAATGACGTTAGGAGATAATAAGAAATTACGGCAACATACCGTACACAATATGAATATGCTAATAATACAATCTACAATATACGAAAATATTGATGGATTGATTATATAGCAGAAAAGTATTAAGAGGCCCGGTGTATTTTAAATGCTCATAGCAAATTTCAGTAACTAAATCTAAAAATTAATTGAGTAATCTCTATTTTCCTATCAAGGTAAAAGGGAAAAGAGATTGTGAAGTTAATATCGAATATTAATAGACAAAATTGTATATGTAGATGTAAAACACTTGTATAAATATGTGTATGTAGCCCAATTTTCAAATTATATTAAAATAAAAAGGAGCAAACAATTTATAGAATTATTTAGATATGGCACCGCTGTAAAATAATCAGCTGGTAGGCGACCCTCTTAAGGGGACGTTTCCGCGCCTAAATTTTCATCATATCGTTCAAACTGTATTTTATGTCGCAACTGAAACATAGATGGCTCGAAGAGTACTATATTTCTATACACATCACAAATTTCCGTTTCAATTTAATGACCTTGTTTTAATTCCGTACTATAAGTTTATTTGCTTTGTATTTGGATTTACCTGAATAATCAGACTCTCGGTTTATCTTTGTCAGTTGTATTGGATTAAGAAAGGGTAGAGCGAGCAATGAATACGTTGGGGTAAAAATTACATCTTCGTTTTCTCGAAAGTTTCTTTACTCCACAACTACATCTGATGTAGTTGTGCATCAGTATCAATGTGGTATCAATCGGTATTGTACCTAATTGTGTTTCTACTGTTCGCTAGTTGGTTTTTCTAGTCCTGCAAGAATTCGCAAGAGATTTATTTGTTAGCATTTTTATCATTTTTTACTATTATTGTTATTAGTGTAAATAAAAATACCGTATATACAGTAGTAATTCCAGGTTTGTGTATATAGCGGTGTTATATAAATATTTTATGCTATCGATTTACTAACGGTTTTGCTAGCATAAGAATTAGGTACATGCATAGAGTAGTGTAGAGTAATTTTTTCAGGATTTGCAGAATGGGTAGAAGAGCAAGAAATACATCATTTCGCCAATGTATTCTTTATAAAAACCCTAGACTTTTGAAAATGCAGGAACGACGGGCAAAAAGTAAAATATGATATTCAGTCCTATATGTAAATTTTTTGAAATTTCGGTCTAATATATTTAGCTTTTTCTAGATCATATAGCTAATAATGGATTAATTCAAATTAAAAAAAAGTACCTACCTGTACCAGTTTACATATCAATAAAACGTTTGTAGAACAAACAATTCAATTTATTATTATATCAATAATGAAGTAGTTCCTAAATTAGAAACATTTTATCAGACTTTTATATTTCCAGAAATAATTAATAAAAAAACAAGCTGTGTTATTTCTTACCCATAACTATCCTTTCATGTAAAAATTAAGGTATTTTTATTTAACTTCTTAGGTTTTTAAGTATCCTTATTAACTTATTACTTTCTGTAGGAATCTGTTGCATACTGGTTAAACATATTAAAAATATAATTTAATAACAAAAATACTTTTTTGTTTCCTCTAATTTGTTAAACTGTTTAAATTGCAAGTATAGTATAAAACGATAATTTGGTAAAAATAATTTCAGTTTGACATAAAACAAAATTTTTTTCAAAAAAAAAATACGTAAATAGGCCTTAGATTAATAGTAAACCGCAATATTTAGAAATTTAAAATATTTGGAAAATAATTAATAATTTCTCATAAGGTTTTAAATTTTGTTATGGCAATTGAAAATTTTATTAGCTTTGTTCGATTTGGTCTCTTGCTTTATATAGTAAAAGGCACTATCATGCGCCATAAAAATACCCTATTCCATTTGCATTGTCGTAAGAGCGAGTTTCGAATATCACTGCATGCGTCGTGTTGTAAACGTCTAAAAAGAACAAACCTATTGACATTTAATGAGTGTCATCTGTTGCACAATCGCTGAACTTCATGCATGTACATTTGCCTTCGGCATCATATTATTGAGCTTTTACTATAAAAATACCATACATTTTTTAATTACACTATATTTCTAGCTACTGTGTCTTTTTTATGGAACTACATGTATATATCTAGGTTACGATTAAGAGATATCGTTTAAAAAGCCTTACTTCGTCAAGTAATTTTTACTAATTTTTTTATTACAGGTCTTCCAATTTTCTTTTGTTAATCAGCAACTGCCTAATCCAGTTATAGTTTTATAGAAATTATAATAATTTCGATATTCTTGCACGTTTAGAAATCTACGGTACTCTAAGAATGAGAAAATTTAAACTTCCCGCACAACTGTGTAACGTCACCTTAAGATGCTCACAATATAAACAAATAGTCTACAATCGTATAGCGGAAATATTGTCGATTCTAGAGCCGTAAATATCTTTTGTTCTTATTGTAGTGCGACCTTTGTGATGTCTGAGTACTACGTGTACCATCTGATCGAAATGACAATAGTAATTAGTAGCGTCACTCCCTACAAATTACCGTTATCGTATCGATGTTGCACCGACCCATGAGAGAGCGGCCTAAGATCAAAGGTGCCGACAGAGAGTGACCCTATTGACTAGATACTATACTATGGGAATGTTTAGTAGATAAGAGATATTCCCCTGTGTGTAGTATCTGCCTCTCCTTAACTTTTTCAGATGTTTTTTTCGCTCATTCTCCACTTTCTTTTCTGACGTTTCGGTTTTTTTACTTATCTGTTTGTCACCAGATCTTCTACATTTCAAAACCTCCGTAGTGTACGTTTCAGGATGTGTAACAATTAATTTTGATATCCTTTGGCCTAAATTGAAACTCGCACCGACTTTTTTATTTTAAATGTTACGGTGAGTAATCACGTAACAGTACGTTAAATTTAGATAAGTTCAACAGCTCACAGACAATATTTTAGACGTTCATTACTATTACAATAACACAAGGTGACAAACAAATCTAATCCATTAAAATTAATTAGGTATGTTCAGTTATAATATCACAAGAGCATAGAAACTAATCGATTATATTTCCGAGTCACGAGACGTATTCTGCGAAACACCACGAGAGCGTTCGTTTGCTCGAGTGGTATTCGTTACGATTATATAAAGAATTAACTAACAAAATTCAAAATACTTGCTAATTGTTCGACAGAAGTTTGAGCACAAAGTTTATGTAATTTCGCTGTTCACAAAATTCGGTGAACTGTTTCCAAACATATTTATGTGTTTTAACGATATTTTGCGGTGTCAACTCTTCAATTTCTTTATCTATTTCGGTCCCCGAGCTTATACCAAAGCGTTGCATATCGAAAAGCACGAGCTTTAAAAGCTAATTATGCACGAGTGTCATACGATATTTTTTAGTATAAATGCAACAATAATTTTAATTAGAAGAAATCAAATCAATAATTTCAATACATGACATGTACCTATATGTCATTTGACATTTCCTGACATTTCACTGGACTATTAAACGCTTGCGATTGGCTGTTACCAAGCAACCTTTATACGCACGCCGTGCGAAAAAGGCTCGATTATGCACGCTTATGAGTGTGTTTTAATTGGTTTATGATGCATATGCATACTAAAATAGTATATTATGACACTAGTGCATAATCAAGCTTTTAAAGCACGAGTAACGAGTTTAAAGCCACGACGCGAAGCGGAGTGGCTTTAACGTTACGAGTGCTTTAAAAGCTAATTATGCACGAGTGTCATACGATATTTTTTAGTATAAATGCAACAATAATTTTAATTATAGAAGAAATCAAATCAATAATTTCAATACATGACATGTACCTATATACCTATATGTCATTTGACATTTCCTGACATTTCACTGGACTATTAAACGCTTGCGATTGGCTGTTACCAAGCAACCTTTATACGCACGCCGTGCGAAAAAGGCCCGATTATTCACGCTTATGAGTGTGTTTTAATTGGTTTATGATGCATGCATACTAAAAAAAACATTATGAAATTGCTGAATATATTTTTGACGTTTATCAACAAACTTCAAAACACTTGTTACCATGACAAAAGTCATATTGTTGGAGGAAGCGAAACACCAAAACGATTATATCACGTCGTCAAGAGTAATAATAGAGATAATATTCACTTATCAATACATGGTAACTATGTAAAATTAGTAATTGCTATTGGCTGTGTGCATGTTAACGCCACCCCCACAATGACAAATTAAAATTTTATATAGCACAAAGTTTTGTGCTAGTTTTGTGCCGCAAACCGGAAGTTTTGTGCTGCTTCCGTTATCGAGATATTTGCATTTCTTTGTGGGGGTGCCGTGGACATGCCAGCACCCCGACCCTCGAAAATTCATAATCTAATATGGCAAAAGTTTTGTGCTAGTTTTGTGCCGTTTTGTGCCGCAAACCGGAAGTTTTGTGCTGCTTTCGTTCTCGAGATATTCGGGTTTCTTTTTGGGGGTGCCGTTGACATGCCAGCACCCCCTACCAACAAAATCAAAATCTGTTAGCGCCAAAATGTTTCTGTAGGCTTGTAGAGTTTTGTGCCGTTGAGAGCGAATTTTGTGCTGCCCCCGTTTTCCCGCAAAAAATTTTTGAATTTAGCATGTTTACGGCACCCCATATCCTATATCTGCGAAAATACGTACGATAGCGGATTTTGCGGTACGCCAAAGTTTTGTGCTATAGCTACAGAGTTTTGTGCCGTTGAGAGCGAATTTTGTGCTGCCCCCGTTTTCCCGTCAATTCCCATTATCATAAATTATATCTACGTTAAAAGGATGAAAATAATGCCTCAATTTGGACTAAACGTCAAACATATTGTTCACTAATTTATTTTACAAATCGTACTTTATTCGTAATAATACTAATAACCTTATTCGATGGCATTTTTTTAAAGAAAATTGCATTTGAACTATCGAAAATTGCAACAATAATGGCATCTGTAATTTAACTTAAAGATATGTAAAAACAATTTTTTACTTTATATATTTAATACATAACATCTTTTTGCCTCTCCTTTGCATGCGTTTCATAAATACTTAACGTTTTTTATCAATATATACTGCACAAAATCCAATAAATAACATTTGTAGTATAAAGTAAACGGCATTAATAAAAGTACCTTTATTAATCACTTTGACATATGTTTGACATTTAAAATAGTGTAATTTACACCAGCTATTACCGTGGTGCAGCACTGGTTTTGTTTACACCGTGCAAAGGAACGAAAATCTGGGGGGTTATTCTCGAATCTGAGGGAATGGAAATTTCAAGAGAATTGTCAAAAAATTCCTACAATTTCAATAGTTCCTATTCTGGAGTTGACTTTCTCACGTTTTCGTAACAAGTAGTAACGAGGAGTGAGCGGTGAAAGTTACTCCCTGGGAGTGCTATTTGTCCACTGTTTCGAGAATAAGCCCCCTGGTGGAAAGTGTAGTTCAGTGCTGCACCTTGCTACACTTTTTTAGCAAAGGAAAAGGGCTAAGATCACGAAAACAGTGTAGGGGAGAGTAGGGTAAAGTGAAACAGTGGGGTAAAGTGAAATAGCCGTTTTAAATTTTAAATTAACGCGCCATTCGAATTTAATCGGCATTACTGGTATCTACTTTTAGTGTTAGTATATACGGTATTTTATCTCCACAGTGCTGCGACGTTTGCAAACGCAGTTGCTAAAATAGTGATTTTAGTTGGAACTGTTGTAATATTGTAAGGCAAGTTTGATTAGGTTTACTTTAAGCTGAAAAGTAGTAAGCTTAGTTCAGTGTGACATCATGTAATCATGTATATTTATCGTTTGTTTTGTGGCGAAAAAACAAACATAGGTCATGTTATTAGGTAAACGTGGCCCTTGTTTTACATTTGATGCTTAGGGGCAAAGTGAAAAGGCTTGCTTTGCAAAGTGAAATAGCATTTCACTTTGCCCCATAGGCTAATAATAATTTTTTATTAGTATCAATATTTTTTGTTAATTAGGTTGGTATATTAATCGCACATACATAACTGAATATGACCTAATGGGTTTTACAATCTAGATAATCATTTTGTTCTTTTACTGCTAATATTCCACTTTACCCATCTAGGATGGGTAAAGTGAAATGATGGTAGAGTTGTATATTTTTTTATTTTTCCGCAAACTGTGTTGAACATTTTCCATTATTTATTAATAATAGACCGGTTACGGTCTTATGCATAAACGAAAAATGAAGAAAATCATGTATATTTAAATGCTATTTTTTTACAAAATAATATCTGTTAGCTATTTCACACTGCCCTACTCTCCCCTACCTATGTCCAAAATAAAAAGTAGCAGAAAGCATTAACCAAAATATTTCACACGAGACTATAAGCGCGTAAACAATAAACTCAAATCTCAAACAAACAAAAGAAAATGTACAGCTTAGGTTAACCAACCAATCACATTAATGCAGTGAAAACATCAAATAAATGTAGAAAAGTAACTAATGGTGTCACAATCATATGTGATCATATGCAAATCATATGTCACAATGGCGGCCTCCATGTTGTCCCAACTCAGAAATCTGCGGACACGGCACATGCGGTACATTACATATACCTATAAGCCTTATCTATGATACAGGTGGTGGGAGTTGGGAGTATGTCTCGTTGCGTCCTCCACCATCAAAGAGTGTAATATTAAAGACATCGAAATCAAATAGAAACCTGTAAAGTATCAATATAAATAAAACCTATTTTACCTACATGACACTGAATACAATAACAACATAACCTTTATAAAATTTCAAAGTTTAATCAATAAATAATATTCAAAACGTAAACAATGAATTTCTTGTAAACATTTTAATTAAAAGCGAGAGTTGAATATCGCGAATATAACAAGATTTAAGTACTAGAAATGGTAACTTTTCTATTGAGTGTTAGCTCTACTTAAATACTATTTACCTTTCTTATTTTTAAGAGAATTATAACAATGCCAGAACATTCCTATTCCAAGTCGATAGAATGCGAAGAGTATGAGCTGAATAATTCGAATTTGAGCGAAAATGTGTCTGCAACAAATGGAATGGAAACTAATACATATATTTTTAAAAATCTAGCTGGTACAAATGGAAATTTAAGTAGCGATGAGATGAACGATACTGAGATTGACGATGGGATTTGTACAGAAGAAAATTCTTTTCATTCAAATGGTGAGCATGAAATAACATGCAATACATGTGATATAGATGTTACTGGAGGAGAGAGTAAGATAGAAGTAGAAGAAACAAATATATATGTTGATAAAGATCGAGAAGAAATAATACCTTCATCACGATATTTATCGGATAAATTAAAGATATATGTTAAAGAAGAAATGAAAGGGAAAGGTGAATTTATAGATGTACAAGTTGAAGCTGATAAAGTTGTTGGTAAATATACTAAAACTATTATATCGGATGAGATTAACGATTGCAAAACCAATAATGGAGTAGAATCAAAATTAGACATAGACGATGTAGTTATTTTAGCAGGTAATGATAAGGTAGTACATTGTGAGACTAGCACATCTAACTGCGTTGATGGCAGTAGTAGTATAAGTGAGAATTTGACTGAAATGACGGAAGGTGATTACAAGAATTTAATTTTGGAAAATAGTATACCTGAAGATATAGATAATATAAATACCGATAGCAAAGTAATTAATTCTAGTGATAATTCCGAACCCAATGAATCGTCAAGTGATACATGTGAAAGTAATGATGTCTCTAATACTTCAAATTCAGATATAGACGATGAAACTGAGAGAACGGTTAACGGTGAAATGCCAGAGAAAAATATTGATATTTCTGATACAAATATTACAGAAGCTATAAATGATGCAGAAAATCGTCAAAAGGAGTCTAACATTTCTGATGATAAAGTTGCAATTGAGGATACTGTTCTTCGTTATACCATCGATGAAGATGCACTTCCAGGAAAACTGGGTAAGTAGTCAAATGAACTATTACCTTTATTAATATATCTCTAATACGACCTGTAAGTACTTATTTTTTGATCTCAGATGTATTTCCACTCTTAGGTCAAATAAAACAGCAATTTATTCCAGAACATAAATTATTATATTTTTGTTTACAATACTTTTTCGGTGGAAAAAATTGACAAAGAACTATAAAAATGAAAATGATTTTAATTATTCGCATATCAATGTATTTTTTGTCAAGCTCTAACAATTCTGTTCAAGGACTATCAATATCAGTTCTAAAATTGACCGCGTTGTTATGTATATACAGGGAGTCTCAGTGAGACCGTTCATTAGAAGAGTTTATGGGGTTCTGGCCAAAATATAAACTTGAAAATTCAGAATTATACAGGGTGTAACAATAGTGCGATACTCTTCCATATCTCCTTTTTTAAGCAAAATACAGCAAATGCTTAAATGCAAAAGTTGTTTAGTTTTACGCAATTTATAACGCAAAATTATTCTACGATATACAGGATGTTTAATTTGCCCGTAACCATCAGTAACTTTACCTTTTTAAATAGAACATCCCATAATGTATAGAGTGTAACAGTGGGAACGCCGTGGCCTCTGGTAGTCAAATAGTAACAATTTTTGAAAAGTTATATACTGGAACATATATGTAAGCGAATTAGATCTACAATTTATAAATAATAGGCAATATACAGAGTGTTTCAAAACATAGCAATGTACCAAAGTTATGTTTTTCTTAATGGAACACCTTGTATTTTATGGCATTTTTGAGTTGTACACTGAAATCTAGATCAACTTTATTTAAGGTTTTCTATGTCTAATTTTTGTAGTTTATGAGATATTTCAAGTTTTTTGAAAATGCAATGTTGTTAGTTTAGTATCTCGAAAATGACTTAATTCAGAGAAATTGAACGAAAAGCGTAAATAGCAGATCCTTTGGCTGATAGAATGCCATATTCAAAGTTATCGAGTATTCTATAGGTCGTTCAAGTACCGAGGCCAAACTTTGTGAACTTCTTTCGTGCATAACTTTATTATTTTAAATGGAACACCCTGTATGTATTTATGTTATCAGATAGAACGGACTTTTATTGTCTAAAAATCAGTATGGGGAATTCTTAACATAAATTCCAAGTAATAAAAATACACTAAACAAAACAGCAGTAAATATTTTTGTATTTGGACAGAAAATAACCCACTGTTCAAATGCTGTTCTAACGTTCCTCAGCATATCCGGTGTTACTGAACTGAAGGCGTCTCTGATTCTCGTTTTCATATCCTCTGCTGCAGTGGGCAAGGTATTGTAAACGATTCCTTTTACATACCCCCATAGGAAAAGTACACATACATGTTAAGTCCGAAGACCTTGGTGGCCAATTGCACGGACCATCTCTTCCGATCCACCAATTAGGAAATTTCCTGTGAAGGTAATTTTTAACGGACCTTTTAAAATGGGCAGGAGCGCCGTCTAATTGAAGCCACATCCGGTTTCTAATATTCAAGGAAATATTTTCCAAAAGGATGCAAAAGTCCCTTTTTAAGAATCTTCGTCTCCGTTTAGGTGCCCATTGAAGAGGTATGATCCAATTACATAATCGCCTATAATGCCTCCAAACACGTTCAAACTCCAGCGATGCTGCCGATCCAAGGTACGAAAAAAATGGCGATTTTCGGTATCATAATAATGAAAATTGTGACGGTTTACTAATCCATTATTATGAAAAGTGGATTCATCGATAAATAAAACGTAATTAAAAAAATCATTATGTTCTGCGTTTCTATCAAGAGCCCAAATGCAAAAATCAATTCGCCGTTCATAATCGATAGCGTATAAATTTTGATGGTATTGTAAATGATAGGGATGGTATTTGTGTGTTCTTAGTATCCTAGATACACTCGTATCAGTTATATCGTTATATCTAATTCCTTGGCAGTCTGTCGTGTGCGGTTCTTCAGCGACTGCTGCCAATACCACGAATTCATTTTCTACGTCTACAGTTGTTCGCCTTCCTAGATTAAATAATAATAATATCCGTAAGTTATCTAAATAACGCAAATAACTTAAAAACTAGTACAGGTAGTCATAGGGATTCCTGATACTGGTTTTTAGACAATAAAATGTTCTCTCTGATAACATAAATACATACAGGGTGTTCCATTAAAAATAATAATGTTATGCACGAAAGAAGTTCACAAAGTTTGGCCTCGGTACTTGAACGACCTGTAGAATACTCGCTTTTCGTTCCATTTCTCTGAATTAAGTCATTTTCGAGATACTAAACTTTTCGTGCAACATTGCATTTTCAAAAAACTTAAATAAATATCTCGTAAACTACAAAAATTAGACATAGAAAACCTTAAATAAAGTTGATCTAGATTTCAGTGTACAACTCAAAAATGTTATAAAATACAGGGTGTTCCGTTAAGGAAAACAATTTTGGTAGATTGCTACGTTTTGAAACAGTCTGTATATTACCTATTATTTTTATATTGTAGATCTACTCCATCTACATATGTATATTCCAGTATGTAACTTTTTCAAAATTGTTATCTACCATTTGACTACCAGAGACCACGGCGTTCCCAATGTTACACCCTGCATAATCACATTTTTGAGTTGCCTTGGGCATTCTAAGGCAATTTTATACAAGATCATATTCAGTTATTTTCATTAGTTTGCAAAATATTTACATTTATTTGAAAATTTTGACATTTTGCTCTCTTACGTTTACGTTACACAGAGTGTTGTAGAAATCAATGTGTTTTTGAAACAATTGAAATGCGAAAATCATTTTTTTTCAAATTGAAACGCTATATTTTTACAGGTTAGTTGAAAGCGAAATTTAGTTATCTATTAGTTTGAATAAAACATATACATGTAGTTAAAATTAATTGTTTTAGAGATATTTCAAATTATCTCTCAATTCTGTAGGCGTGTCCTTTAAATGAAAGTAAGGACCAAACATTAAATAAAAATGTTAAATTTGAACATTCTTTACTATTTGTCTGCTGTGCTGGCATTTTTGTAAATCAATTTTTTCAACTGGCACTCACTTAATCATCTTCGGCGTCCAATTTTACATCCTTTATGTCCGACATATCCTACACTTAAAATTGATAGTTTAGGAGATAATTAGATATTTTGAAAATGCATACATAACTCTCATCGATACTTATCCAGTGTGAAATGGAAAATAAGCGTTCTCAAACATTTGTTGTCAAAATCTAACGTCAAAATCATACTTCGTCGTTTGATACTTGTGAGTTAATAATTACGTATTCTGAATATAACAACGTATTGGTGATTATAAAGTCGTTTCTTTAAATATTGTTTCGTTTGACCGCAGTCTAATTTATATACGGCTGTTTTTAAATTAATTAATAAATGTTTATCGTTGGTATGTGTAAATGTTATGTGAATAACTGGTTTTTTAAATGTGTGTTTTATTGTTTTGCTTAAACTGTTTATGTATGGTATAGTGTGGTCTCAATCAATCATCCTGTATATTTAATTTCTCTTTATTATTATTGTAGAACTGTTTTAGGTAACTTTTTTTTCTAATATTGATCTAACTTTGCAAAAATTTAATAGCCTGATCAACTAAACTATTAATTACCCTTTTTTTATTTACCAAAGTATTTGAAAAATAGTTTTAATGTCTACTAGTACTACTTTCTTTAGTGTGCGCATTTTTTTTAAGTGTGTATTATAAATATATTATCTTTATATTTAAAAAATTATGGAATTTTGGGTTTCTTTTTCAAATGTAAATTAAAATTAGCTTTATTTATATCCTATAGTCTAATCTTATTTTTTTTATATTTTATAGTTTGCGAAGAATGCAATATAGAATTCGAAATATTCTGTAGTACATGTCGGATGCTTTCTCGAATACTAGATAATAAAGCTCCATATGGAGTTGAAAACAGAGCCAAAAGGACTTTACCTCGTAAAATACTAAGTATAGGAAACGAATCAAATCCTTTAGGTGTCTTCACGTCGTACAATATTCCAAAAGGTATCATTTTTGGTCCTCTAGAAGGGTTAGAAGCTGGAACGACAAGATCCACGTGGAAGTTGAAAGGTGGTAGGTTCGTTATCAGTCTCGAAAACGCGAAGAACTTAAATTGGATGCAGTTTATCCGACGTGCAAAATCACCGACAGAACAAAATCTCGTTTGTTTCCAATTTAAAGGGAGATTATATTATAAAACGAAACGTCCAATAGAAAAAGGGAATGAACTGTTAGTATTTTTTGGTGATGCACATTCCCGCAGTAAAAACAAAGCGGTGGAAACTTACCTTAGTCCGAAAGTAATGAAGGAAATGTATAAAGTTTACGCGTGTACATACTGCTGTATAGGAATGACGTCGAAAGAATATCTAAAACAGCATAAAGGTGTTTGCCCTATTGCCGTAGATATTGATCCACTGTTCGTAGGTAAGCCTATGCAATTTTTTTTAATATCTGCAATTTTACAAAAATGTTCGTTTATAGAAACAGTTCACTGTTATCATTGTCGAATGTTTTTAAATAAGGAAGAACATATAGAATACCATCGTGACTATTGCCAAGATAAACATGAAAGGTACTATTTTTTACTCTATTTTACGTAGCTTCTATAAAGAAACATGATTTCAGACTTTGGCAAGCACAAATGATCTCGGAGAAGATTATAGAAAGAAGAAGGAATCAAGCGGCTATAGAAGTCAGTGGTAAACGTAAGAAGACTAAGGAGATACCACAAAACAAGAAAAAATGCGTACAATGCAGTTCCGGTATAGCTCATAGTCATAGTGATAGCTCTTAATAATGTCGTTTCGAAAATACGCGATAAAAGATTAACGTTTAATATTATTTGAGATATGTTGTATTAATTTCGAATTTCAGTTTTATGAATAAATACGGTTAAAATATACTTTTTTGTTGTGGTGAGTGCAGCTGCAGCGGCTTCCAAGCTGTATTGCTTGGTAAGACTACCTCTGCAGTTCTTGTCGTCTAAATTGTGTGTGTGAAAATGTGTTTTTATGGATTTGTTACAACATTACTAGGCTGTAAATATTGCGTGCCAACAACGAATGGTTTACTTAACGTACAACCGTCACCGAAAAGATTTGAAACCCGGACCATAAGTACGTCACTCTGCTAATGAGAAGCTCTTAACAGAGTGACTATCGAGCTGTTAATGAATTTAGTAATATGTTTTGCCTTATTTAAAATTGTAGTGAAGGAAAATAACGTCATGCAATAGATGCATAGAGCTGTTCAAGCTCAACATATTGTTGCTTTCCTTCAAACGTTCGCACATGGCAGTAATTCCTTTATTCAGCGAGCTTGGCCTGACTCTTAGGAACATCTTCGAGTGCGGTGATTTGCTTCCCAACGTGAACCACGTCCTATGGCCTACGTCATATTTGTACTCGATTCATAAAAGCGACCAGGCTTCAGGTACCAATGGTAGCGTTAACACTAAACACAATCGCAAAATGAGTATGAAAACTTTTCAAAAATCAAATATTGTAAACCAATATTCTCCAAATATAAAAATAATACAAAATATGAACAATAACAAGCAATGTGTTAATACCATGCCGAGTCTACAAACATATTCGCATGTCTGAAAATGGATTGTATGTCGTCATCCTCCAGAAACGTAGTAAATATTCGCTATAATAGTACCATACGCTATCCGTCCGTCCTTTTGAAAATAGCTGAAGCCAGTGGCGTATTTGTGGGGAGGGTTTTCGGACTGAGAGCCCTCCCCGATTTTTTTTTTAAATAAAAAGAGCGTTTGAAGTTAATTAATTAATGCATTTTATTCATGTACATGGTCTTCTACGAAACCAGTTAGTTAGAAGGATTATGGAGTCTACTATTAGTACAGTTTTGAAATGTGCATTTGTAGTAGTGGTTCAATTGTTTCAAAATATTTTCAACCGCATCTAACGTCCAATTATGCCGGAAGTGTCTACCAACTTTGTTATTTTAAATGGAATAATATAATTTTTTTGAATGCAATCAAAAGAATGTAAAGGTTCACAGATACTTAGAACCGTCATAACTTTCAATCAAATTTATACAGAGTGTTCAGAAATTAGCAACCAATTCTGATTCAAACATTAAAAATCATTTTTTCACATGGCACAGTAGTTTTAACTAATAAAAATGTGTATACGAGACCTTAATAAGATCGATATAGAAATTCTTTATGAATTAAGTGCTGCAATAAAAATTAATATGTGCCATTTGAAAAAAAAAGGATTTTTAATGTTTGAACATATCTGAATTGATTGCTAATTTATGAACACCCTGTAAAAATTTGGTTGAAAATTATTGTAGTTCTAAGTATCTATGACGCTTTTTATAGATTAATACTTAAACCTGATAAATTCGTTTTGATCTTTATGCGTATTATAATGTTTAATTAATATTTCCAATTTTCAGGCACGCAATAAAATGTACAGGGTGTCTCGCTACTGCGTCCAAGGTATCTCCTTTCCTAAATGTTGTACTGGAAAATAGTGGGAGATAAATTACTTGAATATATGACACATGTTCTAAAATTAATTTCATTTATATAGAGTGTTCAATTACTACACAATATACAACTTTGTTATTTTAAATAATTTCTCTCTGTATTTTACATCAATTTATTCAAATATTCCCTATACCTATCTATAACCGTTTTCAAGTTATTTATAAATATTTGTAATTTTTGCGAAATGCAGATGGTTTTTTGAAACCTTATATCTATTTTAGTTTTATCTTTAAAATTGTGACTTCGACTTTATTTTACTAACAAAGAGTTCTGTTTAAGAATAGCTTATTAAAATATGTTGCAGACCTCTCTAGTTACTACAACCTGAACCTTTGAATTACCAAAATTCTATTTTTTTTTAATGGAACAGTGTATATTTCTAAGCACCACGTAAGCAAATTAGTATTAAAGACAATGCAAATGCTCCCGTAAAAATTACTTTGTTTCCAAGATTAGAGTGCTATGATAAGTGCAATGTTTGTACTGTATTGAGAGAGGTGTAAAACTGGTATTGTAAATTTAATAGCTATTAATTGTTTCCATAATAGCAAGCTTTTCATAAAGATAAAATATACATGTTTGAATTATTTCCTTTTGTTACGAATTATCAACTATACAAAAGAAGAATTAGTTGATATGGTTTATATATTGGGAGAATGTAATCGCAATTGCGCTTTAGCTGCTCGCACATATAATGAATGGTATCCTGATAGAAGACCACCACATTCGCTAAATATTATCCAAAACTTATAGCAGACCTTTATAATACGGGATAGGGAATACCTAGACCACAACTACCCTCACAGTTGGTTGGAGCGAGGAGGCCCAATACTTTGGTCAGCAAAAAGTCCAGATATTACACCCATGTAATTTTTATTTGTAGGGCTATGTAAAAGAAAGGGTTTATAGGCAGTTTTTTCGAGGTATTAACGATTTAAAAAGAAGAATAGAAGAGGCATTTGATTAATTGACTGACAAACGCTTCAAAACCTACAAACCGCCTTTGTAAGTCGGACACAGTTTGCATTCAGCAAAATGGTGGACAATTCGAACATTTACTTGATTATGTGAAAATCGTTGTTTAAAAATTTTTATTATTAATTGTTAGAATAAATTTTATACATTTTTCATACTTCAATTCCTTTTATATCTTGATATACCTATTTAGCGAAAAGCATAATAACAATGACAAATATATTTCCATATTAGCCTTATTTTATTTTAATGCAATATAGTAGTAATAGTTGCGTCAATTTAACCCACGCCAACAATATCACTACTGTCTAATATTAATTTGCTTAAAAATAGCAAAGTGTAGCCAAAGGAATACATTGTAAAAAATATTCGCTAATAATTTCCGCATTACGTGGTACTTAGAAATATAAACTGCTCCATTAAAAAAAATGGAATTTTGGTAATACAAAGTTTCGGAAAAGTCATCATGAGGTTGTAGTAACTAGAGAGGTCTGCAAAATATTTTATTGAGCTATTCTTAAATAGAACTCTTTGTTAGTAAAATAAAATCGAAATCACAATTTTAAAGATGTAATTAAAATAGATATAGGGTTTCAAAAAACCATCTGCATTTCGCAAAAATTACAAATAATTATAAATAACTTGAAAACGGTTATAGATAAGTATAGGAAACATTTGAATAAATTGATGTAAAAGACAGAGAGAAATTAAAAAATTAAAAAATATATAGGGTGTTGTATTTAAAATAACAAAGTTGTACATTGTGTAGCAAAATTGGAATGAAGTTGATTTTAGAACATGTGTCATATCAATTCAAGTAATTTATCTCCCACTATTTTTCCAGTATAACGTTTAAGAAAGGAGATACGGTACTTGGACGCACTAGATAGACAGCCTGTATACACGTAGTATTAAAACATTGAACCAAATATAATACCTAGTATTAATATGGTCAAAGATGTGTTAGTTCCATTACTGAAACAGAGAACGCGCCACAGCAAATTCAGAACCGCGAGAGTTTTAAAGTAGAGGGGCAAGAGACGTTCGTAACCAAGCAGTGGACCAGTCAAATTATTGCTTCTATGACCCCTGTCAGATGTCTTGTCAATTTGAAATTAATTGACAGCCACAATCGACAGCCAATATTTGTCTGGTCATATGCACCCTTAACGTTCTACTATCGGCGACATCTATACTTCACTTAAAAAAAGTATTCTTTGAACGTATGTATATTTACATAGATAGTATTTGATTGAACTATGAAATTAGTGTTATAATATTTCTTTAGTAATCAATACTTCTATGATAAGGAGACTACTAAAGGTTTATTTACATGGATTTTTAGATAATTTTGTAATACATATACAGCGTGGGCCATAAAGTTCGCAACATACGGGAAAATTCTTTTTATTAGAGTTACAAACAATACTAGATAGGGGATCGTCTTTGCATACTGGAAAACATAAAAATTAGTTTTGACATATGTCACGTGACCACCATCTTAGCGGCAATTTTAAAAAATTTCTTACAAATGGGCAAAAAGTGGAGTTACATACTAAAATATTGGATAATATGCACGGCAAAAAACAAGCGTTGGATTTTACTTCAATGAAAACTAAATTTATAAATGTAGTTTATATAAAATTCATTACTAACAATCAAGCAGTGCAGTTTTAGAGTGTCGTGTTAGCAGCGGGGTAAGATACTTTAGAACCGCACTGTATATAGTGGAAATCATAAGAGCTATCTATGGTCGGTGCTCGGTTTAGGGCCAGATTTATTCATGCATAAAGTTGAGCCGATGCTTGAGCGATTTTGACACAGTCATTTCAAATATGTTCAAATTGCATGGACACAACGGACACAACCTTAATCAAGTCAGTTAACCTGTAGTACCGGTTTTCTGCGTGCGGTTAATCGGTAGTTTAAATAGGCGTCGATATGATGTACCAGTGCGGCTTGATAAATAATATTTATAATTTGACATTGATATTATTATCACATTTGTCTCAATATTCTAATACACTGGAACCTCGCTTATCTCCGCGCTCACTTATATCCACCCTCATTCATATCCGCACTATAGCGCTCATTTACATCCGCTCGGCAACCACCACCCGATAGTGCACGTATTCACATGAGCCAATCAGCGCGTAGCACGGCCTTTCCTCTCTGCTAACGGGATAAGAGTGGGGACCCTACTTGCGCGGATGTAAGTGAATGTTTACGTTTCCCGACCGCGGATATAGACGAGGTTCCAGTGTAATTAGTTTTAATTTATAGTGCTATGCAACGTTAACGCGCGTTCTTCTATACACACTCAGCCTTAGCCGAACACTTTATCGACACGGCCCACAAAATGAATTTTGATCAGGTATCTGTTGTAAGCAAACCTCAGTGCCCAGTGCTATTTTACACGAAAGGTACGGCAAAAGCTATCGAGATCCAGAAACATCGCCAGAATCTCAATCGTGATGTTGGTTACCTACTCTCTAGAATGTGAAAATCGGTCTTTTCCGATTCATCACTCCGTGCTCACTCATCCGTTTCCTCGCACAATTGTATATACAGGGTGTGGCATCTTCCTGGCATCGGCCGATTGTGACTTGGCTATTGATTTTATCGAAAAATGTTCTCAGTAAAAGTTGTCTAAAATGAAGTTCTCTACAGCAAGAAAATATTTTCTTATATACAGAGTGTTCAGTTTTGTCTGTACGATAGATTACTTTGTTTTTTTTTAATAATGAAACACCCTATATATTATTGCATTTTTTGGATTCCTTGATGTAATATAAGGTAATTTTGATTAACATACGCTACACTAGTGCTGCGGAAATCGCCAAATATTACAAATCGATTAACCGATTTCTCCTCAAACCGGTTTCATTAAAATCGATTAATTGTGTTGAGTCGAAACCGGTTTTAAAATCGGTATAAAAAATCGGTTCAAAACCGGTTTAAAATCGATTTTGAAATTGGCTTTAAAATGTGTTTTTTAAATGGGTACACTAAGTTTTTCGATTAGAATTTCTGTTTTGATGCCGACAAATCGTCAAACATAAATCCAGTTTAGCAATAACATTGATTCCGCAATATAAATATTTTTTTTCGAGCGGAAAGAAGTTGCAGCTACATTGTCTTTTTATAGTATATACGTTAGGATACTGATTGTTACTTGTTTTATTAAATTTCATTAATTCATATTACCGCTATTTATTTTTTCATCCACGTTAGCCACAACAAGCTTTATGAGGTATAGATAAATAACAGGTTTAGTATCTCAACGAATATATTTTACATATCAAGCACAAATGAATGAATGCATTATATTTTCGGTATTTTTTTACAAAATGCACTACATTCTCTATCTAGTCATCATCGTGAATGTATTATAAATATTAATAAAACAATTGCAAAGCCATACAGAGCGGATTCAAAAAAAATAATCATCGATTTGAAACCGATTTTTCGATTACGATTTCCGTTTGATGACGATTAATCGCTTAACACAAAACCGGTTTGGTATAGAACCGATTACGAGTCGCAGCACTAATTAAAACCCATCAGTTTTCGAGATATTTTGTTTCAAAAGGAAGAACATGAATTTACTCAGAGTACTTAAAAAATGAATCTAGCCTTTCCTAATAATTGTTTTGAAACAAATCGTGGGTATTATTATACTGATACCTCAAGCTTTATTTTCCATACTAAACATTCACATTATGTTATAGTTTTAGTGGTTTGATGGTATTTAATTTCGAGTTCGATTATTAAACACCCAGTATAATATAATATGAATGTTTAGTATGGAAAATAAAACGTGAAGTATCATAATAATAATACCCATGATTTGTTTCAAAACGATTATTAGGAAAGGCTAGAATCAGTAGAAGTAGAAGTACTCTGTGTAAATGCATTTTTTTCCTTTCGAAACGGAATATCTCGAAAACTGTCGAGTTTTAGTGTAGAGAATGTTAATTAAAATTACCTTACATTACATCAAGGAATTCAAAAATGCAATAATATATAGGGTGTTCCTTAAAAAAAAAAAGTAACCTGTCGTACAAACAAAATTGAAAACCCTGTATATAAAACATTTTCCCAGGAAGATGCCACACCCTGTATACCTCCGAACGTCCACCTTTCCTTTTTTTTATGGTACGTCAATTTTGCATTGCAGTATATCTAAGTTATTCCCTATGTTTTTATCAAATACACACAACTCATATCAGTTTCCAAACAAATGTAAACATTTTGAAAATTAATTATTCAAATTTAAATAATTTGGTGGATCATCCCTTCTGGTACAAGTTAATGCAGTTTAATTTTATAAGAAAAAACAATATATTCAAAAAAATAAAACTTTATTAATAAAAAGCGAATATAAATATACATTAAGTGAAAAATGGCATCAATTACACCATGGATAATCTGCCGGTTTGTATGACATCAGAGGCATATCATAAATGAAAGGAAAAACACGCCCTCCTTCAGGAACACACTCCTTTCGAATAACAAAATAATCTTCATCAAACAAAGATGGCATAAACATAACACCCACTTCATTTGACCGTACATAAACACTAGAGTCTCTTTGGATATTTCCGCCCCACGCCGCTTTAGAAATATTGGCACTAGTTAATAAGAACCAAGCCAATTTTGTTAGACACGGTGATACCCTGCAATACGTTTTAATATGCGGCATAACGCGAGTTCTATGAGTTCCATCAGCTCTCCACTCATGCAGGTAGTCTTTCAGCCATTTTTGTTTCTCATTAATATTCTTTGCGTAAGGTAAACAACCACCACCTTCAGCTCCAAAATAACTCTTCATTACATTATCAACAGTCGGGTATATGATATTAAGCGTAGCTTGAGAGTTCGCAGTTGGTTGTCCTTGTTTATGACAAGATAAAGTCCTCAGCATCACGCTCCTTAACCATTCAGCAGGTGCTTTTCCAAGAGATCCAATAGTTGAAGCTTGCGCGTTTATACACCATGCGAGTGGTCCTTCACTTTGAGGTGTTGTCTTGCTTGGAAGAGTGCAATGCTTTGATAAAATATTAGCAACTCTGTGAATATGTGAACCATCATTTTGAGGGAAATGTTTTCCTGGTACTGAAGTAACTAAAAATACTTTAATCTGGCTGAAATCAGTCTTTTTAACATGTTCAGTCCATCCTTTCAAGCATGCCAAATTATAGGTTTGAAGATATTTAAGTAACATGCTTTTAAATTTTGTAGAACTCTCACCGTCACGTTCAAGATCCTCCAGGTAAAGCCGGACAAGCTGGACTAATCCATAAACCTTGATTGTAGTGATTCCAGTCCTCGTAATATAAATTTGCCGTTGAAACAACAACTCGCAACGAGCCGTCAGCATACGCATATAATCCCATTTTTGAATGGTGCGTTCCAAAAGGGTCTTTCATTTTTACTAAATGATAGGTTACATTTGGTAAAAATTTAGACATATATTTTTCCATATCGGGAATTCGTAGCCATATAAAATTGTTAATGGTATTTTGTGAACTCCTCTTGCTTGATATTGTTCTATTAACCACATGACGTCGATCATAAAATTAAACTGTAACGAAGCTTGCAATTCGCCTAAGCTCGGACATAATAAATCTGTAAATGTAATCGTATTATCCTGATTCATAGTTTCAATCGCTTTTGGCACTTGTGTAAAGAATATATTATATGGTGCACTTTTTTCTAATTTTGAAGCCATTGATTTCGAGTTGCATAATTTTACGCCTGAACTAGGTTTAAAACTAGTCGATTTCTGAATTTTTTTACTCGACGATGAAGTGCTGCTAGGTTCGGCCCTAATAGCTATAGGTTTTATAACGGATTCCTTATTATTATTCCCATTCATATTTTCCCCGATTTTTAATACAGATTTTAATATTTCTAATTGTTCAACTATTATTTGACGTTCTTGGGGAAAACCAGGTGGTAATTTGAAATCGGGGCCTTGTTCCATAAAATTTTTCAAGTGTACATGGTCATATTCTCTAAAATGATGTGGATTACGCCTGAAACATTTTTCTGCATGTGGACAAGCTTCCTTTTTCGTTCTTTTAGAATCGTTGCTTGTGGTCGGGCCCTCTTTCCGTTTATTATCCATCTGGTACAAAGTTGTTTAGTGAATAATTTGACATATATTAGTCTTAAATAATTGGTAATTACGTCTTCATTATCCTATATGATCTTTACAAAATTACATACTTTTATTTATTTTCATAAATTGAATAAAATTTGTTTGAGATTTGCAAATTTTTAAATCAGGAACGTTACAATTTAGGTTGGAGCACAGTTAAGGTGGCGTACTTGGCCCTCTATTTCAATAACTTGAACTTGATGAGCAAATGTTGCTTTTTTATCGAATATATTCAAAATTAGATGGCGCAAGGCTTACGAATCTCTAGAAAAGTAAAAAGTAATGAAATACTTAAACATGCGTAACATTTTGGCTGAAATAACATAGGAAAGGTGAAGATTAGAATATTGGTTGTAATACAAAATATATTATAATATAAATATAAACTTCTCGGAAAAATAAAATATAACATTATATAGAAGAAAGGTATCCAGGGATTCTTGAAACGAGTTTTACTGGTTGCATATTATGTAGTTTAGAACTGAATGTATTGAGCAGGTACATTCCAATATAAGCTGTGTTTTTGCAGCCGTTTCCAACGGTTGGAAGTGGTTGGAAGTATCAGGAGTATGCGCATTACAATAAAACCGAACGCTTTTATTGTAATGGGCATGCTCCTGATACTTCCAACCGTTGGAAATGGCTGCAAAAACAAAGCTATAATCTTTTCGGTATAAATGCGATAGCCTAAGGCAATAACACCCTAATATTCTATTTACAAAACATATTTGTGCGTACATGCGTTGTTTGTTACAGGTAGAATCTTAGTTCTGCACTAATTGTCTAGCGACTAGCTTGATGTGATAAAGTAATGGGTACTGTTTTTCATCGTCTCCGTTAGTTTTGGATTATTTTTTCGTTGTATATAGTTATTTTAGTGAATAAGGAAGAATATTTTTGTATATTTGTTTCTGTATATAATTGAACATAGTGGTAAACTGTCCTTGAAGAAGAACCATAATTATTATTTTCAGGTAAATACTCATTTGGAAGATCGCAATATCACGTCTCAACAGTCGCAAATTGCATGTAATAATAATCACATATTGAAAAATATTATAGATTCAAGGCCAACTAAATATCAGGAAAAGAAAGCTGTACTACTTCGTGGTTTTCATTGATGAAACCCAACCACTTTTTATAGAAGAAATATATAGGGATGAACAACTTTGTAGAAACTTAATGGTTTCAAAATTAAGGCAATTTTACCTGAGAGGATTCAGCAGCTTATGTAGTGAAAGCTGCACACACGCAGCTGTAGTAGATTACTAGGATTGGACAGGAAACATTTCTCCACACAAGTTACGCTTATGAAGTATATTCTATAATGGATATGACTACATATTGTTATATAGATAATTATTATTAAAATTTCCGTTATAACCATCACAGTGTATGTATGTGAAATACTAAACGAAAATATAATAAAGGACAGTAAATTTTATTATGGAATGAATTGTTATCTGTATTATTTATCAATAATAGGCAAGAGAGATATTTGGGTTTTATTTGTCTTTCTTTCTCTACACCCACACGCCAAGTAATGATTCATCAATATGTATTTACTTATGCATGTGTAGTTGCAAGAATATGTCTCGAAAGTATTGAAATCAATTTATTACTTGAATAAAAATAATTTAGTAAGACCTTTCTATAAAAAAGTATATTTGTGCATACAATCAAGTTTTGCAATTCTTGTGATACTAAACTGACTAAATCCAATAATCGTGATGCGCACTATTTTGAAAGCAATATATAACAATAATCCTGTATACTGTTCAAGTTATGTCATACAGAAGTATGATGTTATAAAGAAGTATGATATGTATGATGACTATCTTTCACAGTTACGGAAAAAGAAACGGGTCGTATGTACGACTCTAAATTTTTTCTTCTTCATTTACATTTTTTAATAAAACATTTAATTTAATGTTTTTCTGAATATCAAAGCAGACAATTTTGGTGTTAAACTGATTGCCTATACATAGTTATATAATTGTTATCTAATGCTAGTGACATCTAATATAAAACTGGCAAACTGTTTGGACAGATATGGGGCTGTTGTTGATACTCAGCCCCTAAACTTACTTCCTGAAAAAAATACTGCATATTTTGAAATTATTTCAATACACATCGTATCAGTATATTTTTCTACATACTCTAAAGGTAATATTATCAAAATTTTATATTTTTTCTCATTTTTCTCGCAATCAAAGAATATTTAATTTAAAAAAAGATATTTAGATTTGCAACAAAGATAATATCTTCAATGTAACAACGCGAAAATATATTTTCAATGTTTAGTTTTTCCGAATACTACGTTTCTAATAATTATTGTCGAACAGCGCCCCCTACTTTACCGTAACGCCACCTTAAGCAGTTCAAAGCATAAAGAAGTTTGGCATTGGCAAATCTTCAAACAAAATTTAAGACAACGATCAGAGCCATCTGTCCTAACATTTCTGGACTATTACCATTAAAACAGGAATCTATTACTGATGCGTAGCAAAAACGTAATCTAGAAGTTTGTTCCAACATATAATTAGTGATTGATCCCCGACTTAATTTGTACTAAATGTAGTGCGCATGTGCGGTCAATTACTAATCCCAAACTAAAGTAAAAACCTGTCTTGTTGGAACTAGTGATGTGCAAAACTGCTATTTTTCATTAGCAGCTACAAACTGCTACTTTTCGTTAGCAGTTTAAAAAAACTGCTACTTTTTGTAGCAGTTTCTCCTACAACGGGGTAGAACATATGATGTCTATAGAGCTGCTACGTCAGAAATATTTACATCGGCAAACTGCTACAAAAAGTAGCAGTTTCTTTTAATATTCGTTAGCTGCTACAAACTGCTAACGATAGTTGGCAGTTTCAAAATAGCAGTTTGCTTCGTAGCAACCAAATATAATACTAGTATTTGGTAGCAACCCATCACTAGTTGGAACAGAATTTTAGTTGTAATAGTTGGGTATAGATGGCAGTAGGAGCAATTTGTTTCTGTTTGCGATTCTCTTAGTACATAACCTTATTTTCGAGGGCTTGCTGTCACTTGCTCTTTATAAATTCATCAAAATGCAGAATATAATCGTATGCAAATCATCCCTAATGTCGCTCATACTTAGATACACCCATATCTACGCCATTCTCTAAATTTGAATTTTATGGGTTAGTGCTGCCCTCTAACAATGGGGCGAGTTTAGGATTGAAAATTTGTAGTATATTGGTTTGTAGCACGACTAAAAGGCGGGAATATTAAATCAACTTTAAAATAAAATGTTTCCTCTACCGAATTTTGTACATTT
The DNA here is from genome assembly GCA_023690525.1 of Holotrichia oblita. NCBI lineage: Eukaryota > Metazoa > Arthropoda > Insecta > Coleoptera > Scarabaeidae > Holotrichia > Holotrichia oblita. Next base: position 42,234,784 of record CM043023.1, read on the forward strand.
TCAAATGATAAATATTCCATTAAAATATATAAAAAAAATTCATTGAAAATATGTATACTGTAAATACGGTTACCTACATATTTGAACAAATTTTTAATATATTCCAACGATATATTTCCTACCATTTGAAATGTATAAAATTCAGTAATGTAAACTCACAAGACAAATCTGCTTATAAAATCTCATGTTAGATAATTAAAGCTGTTTTTAATATAATGGCAAAAAGTTAAGTGAGGTTACAATACAATGATTTCATTTCTATAAGATTTATTGTACATATATTACACAACTCATGTTGCTTTTTAGACAAGTTGTTTCACTATGGACAGGACACATCACGTTAAGATTAATTCATTTCTTTACATTCTTATATACAATTTTTGATATTTTAGTCCATGAACACATATTGAAGGCTATATTCATATTTTAAAATGCTGCATACCGTTTTACCTATTACCCACTGTTATAAAACTGCTTGACAACTGCTTTCGCACCCTATACACTTATATTAAACTATAACTATTGAATTGTTCGCAATTAAAAATAATCAAAATTTCAAAATAGTACGAAAATAATCATAACATAACCTAAATAGCAAACTATTCCAATTCCAATTTTATTCTTCAAGGGTTCCATCTACCGTGATAAATATCAACTATTCTGCCTCCCTAAAATATAGAGGGCTGCACTACATAGTTCCATTTTAAATCTTGGCGGTTAGTGCCCATGGTATGGATACACCGTTCAAAGAATAAAAAACGAACACCAAAATGCACAATACAGCTCAAAGGCCTGTTCATTTGAATTGCTAACTTTGGTAAGTTGGCAAAAACAGCAATATATCAGTTTGAGCGGATAAAGTGAGCAAATAAATTGACAACAGTGATATTGAGCACTTCCAGCAACGCAAACGAACAAGCCTCAAGTTACATGCAAAGGGATTAGGTACATTTCGTACAATTTACTACTTACGTGCAACTACACATGCGTTAACTAGTCTAGATTTATGGGTTTGTGAAAAAGTCCGCGAATCATTCTGACTATCCTCTTTACAACAATTGGTGTTGTGTTGGAACCATTGTTGGAACAGATTACATAGGTAATATTGATCGCAGATTATTGGTTTTGGGTTGTTGGAACAGCCTTTTTTAATTGCGCATGCTCCGGGCGATTGCGGATCAGTTTATAGCTGGAACAAACCTTACATCTATTAGATCCTGATTTTATGCGCTGGAGGAGTTTTTTAAGCTCCTTCTTAATAAAAGAGTTATTTTTTTTTCATATCATCTTTGGTTGTACCGGGGAACATTTCCTTATATTTCGCTAATAATGTTTCATATTATGTAGTTTTTTTAAATTCCAGTCGTAATATTCTTTGCTTTAAAGAAATCGTTCTCCCGGTGTAGGAATGTTAAATAAAATAAAACAAGTAAATAAACCTTTATTTTAAATTACTAACAATTAAAATATCACAGACATATCTTTATTTTCATTACAATTTTATGTATACTTCTATATTTTTTAATCGATGAAATTATTTACAATTTTCCAAAAATCATGTAGGTTTTATACCTGAACTAATATCTACCTTTAAAAATTTTGAAATACTGAATACGAGTTTCATAATAAAAATCATGGTTTAATAATTAATTCATGATGGTTTGGTGGAATATTTGCAAAGATTTTCTTCGAGGGGCACCCCAGAAATACATTCAGATATTTTTTAACTTAACTTTTTGCTAAAGTTTGTAAAACAGATAATTTTATTTTACATGGATGAATCAGAAACTCAACCGCTAAACTTTCATTTTGTTCCACGCTACGTCTTATAACGTTATCTCACATTAACGACTATTATCCGAAAAATATAATAGTTGGAAGAGTGCTGCCCCGGACTTTGTTGTGGAAAATTTCACGCCTTATAAAAAGGTCTTACGATTTGTTTGATATCTTGCGCAGTTAAAGCTACGCTGCCGAAAAAAGGAAATCTGACGTGAAATTAGACCTAATTTTTTCAAGATAGCAGCTTTAATTGGACAAGATATCAAAAAAACAGTAGGACCTTTTTTGTAAAGCATAACATTTTCTACAAAACAGTTCGGTGGCCATTGTAATCAGTATTTCAAAATCGTTACAAACTAGCATTCTCTAATAAATCCACCTTAAGAAAAATAAAATCGGGGCGTACAAAATATTCAAAAGGGCAATTGTAACGAAAGTAAGTGAGAGGGTGGTATACGGGATCAAATTATATAAAGTTATAGGCGCTATAATATCTACGATAGCATAAAAGACGTACGAAATTGCGAAGATACTACCATAAATAGATACGTGTCGTGCATCTGCTAGCCTTGCTAAGGTTGGTAGAGCAATAACACGTACAAGGGCGATACCGAAACTAATACCACACATTGATATTACCAGCGGAACATAAGATGTTACAAACGGCAAAATTAGACCGCAGATACCTTCTAACGTTAATCCAGATGCTATGATCAACCAGCGACGATTAGGATAAGTGTTGGCGACCAACACAGCCATTATGATACCAGAAAGGTGTGCGGACAACCCTAATATACATGATAACTTTACGTTGCTAAGTAAAATTGCATATCCTGACCAGAAAGGAAGCACGTATTGGAAGAAAGAAGGAAGAACTTGGGACATAGCGAGTGCTCCAGCACAAATTAAAATGTACGGATCTATGAGAAGTTTCCAAATCGGAACTAAATCCTGTTTGGTTTCCACCTTTCGACCTACGCTCATTTCTGCAAAATTATACCATTTTAATAAGCAAAATGCGATCAAGCTTATTCCTACATAAGCTGCATCGAATCCTAGAAACAAAATACGATCGTTTAATAAATTCGTAACCAAAATGTCAACGAAAGGAGACATTATTAAAAATCCTAAAGTACTGCACCCTAATAAGGCGCCAAAAGCATATATTCTATTCTCGTCTCTAGTGAATAATGCAGCTATTACAACCATTATTGATGTATCTGTCATTATAGAAGTCAATCCTTGAAATACTCTGTTTGTGAAGAACAACCAATAGCTGTCACCGAACGCAAAAATTATCGTTGATACCAAAATAAATCCAATTCCTCCTACTAAAGGATCGTCGTATCCCACGCGGTCAATTAATCCACCGATTAAAGGACTCGATATAAGCAGTGCTATATCCTTAGAAGCGTACATGAGACCGTAATAATACAACATGTCGTTATTTGAGACGATTTTGTACTCTCTGATGACTAGTGGGATAAATAAAGTGTATAAGGCGTTGTTTAACACGAGAATAATCGCTAGGATAAATAATGTGGTTATTCGCAGAACTCTGGATTTGAGCCTACCAGGTTTGTCACGCTTTTCTATTATAGTTTCTTCAAAGTTTCTTGAAATTATTTTCGAAGTACTGGCGCTCGTCGTTTCCATTTTTGGTTCGCTTGTCTGGCGTAATCGTTAATTAGGATACCTAGAAATTAATACACGCAATTAGATATTTATTATTTAGGTTGTAAATATACATAAGAATCAAATACATGCAGGGGAAGTTGGGGAAATCGTGACCAGTGGGGTAATGGTGTCATATTTCCATCACTGTTAACTCTAGCTGGATTCTGAACGATATTGCCACCTATTAGTAATACACTTCAGCTTAATTCAAAAAAACAACCACTTGAGTAAACAAATCTTGGAAAACATTGTTCTAATTATCTCGATTGTAAGTAAGGAACGTGTTTCGTTTGGATTGTGTTGAGAAACGCAAAATTTGTACAATAACCAAAGGTTAATTTCAAGGTAATTGTAACTAATCTTATTGGGAAAATTGTGGTCGGCCACTATCAGATCAACGAAACTAAATAATTATTCGATTCATAAGTTAAGACTTTGACCAGTTCTGCCAAAAAAAAGGATAATTATAAAAAATGTATACTCTATATACTACAAAAAATAAATTACGTTTTCATTCATTAAAATTAAAAACAACTGCATCACGAGATGCTTGACTATGCAGGCTGTCCCAGCTGACGCGGTTTCTTTGATAATTTGTTTATTTTACAGTATAGAGAAAAAAGTGTCAAATAAAATTTGTTTCTATTTATACGATGCATAACTAAAAAATATTTTTAAATATGCAGGGTGTCCCAATTACAGAAAAAGCGTATATAACTTTATTATTTTAAATGGATCACTATGGATCATTATATATTTTTTAGATTTTACATGATATTTTAAGTAACTTTTATTAAGATAGGAAGGTCTTAAAAACCAAAATTTTCTACCTTTTTTAGTTTTGATCCTACAGCTCATTAACAAGAGCGCTGCAATTGCAAAATTTTTAATAATTTATTTCCTCGAAAACAAAAGCACATAGGTCTAGGAAGGTCTGAATAAAAGTTACTTAAAATATCATGTAGAATCTAAAAAAAATATATACAGGGTTGTCACCTAAGCGCGCGCTGGTCTATAGCCCCTATACTAATGATGTTAGGAATTTCGTTCATATACTAATCTATACTACTTGCAAGACTCTATTTGAGGAAAATATTTTTAAGTATATAAGGTGACCCAAATAAGTGTGAAGATATGGAAGTAATTTTTTTTAAATGACACCCCTTGTATTGTGTTGCACATTTCAGTTCATCTCAATGCACTTTATCAATTCCCAAAAAATTATTTCATTACTCCTGGTATTTCCGGAGAAATAAATTAAAAGTCATTAAAATGAAATTTTACGCACTAAAAATAGAAAAATAAAAAAAAAACGTAGGAGCTTTTTTTTTGACTCACGATTTAGTATGGAGTGAGTCGAGAAAGGTCTAAGGTTACTCTCACCTTGTTTACATTTCGTAAATTTTCTACAGGGATACCAAAATTATGGTCGAACAATGACATATTTCAAACTAATTTTTCTCACTTTTTTCAAATGGAACACCCTGTATATTTTTTCACCACTTGATGCAGAATTAAAAAACAAATATTTTTTGTAAGTACAACTGTATTTAAATTCTCGACGGTTTTCTAGATATTTATGGAAAACCATTTATTTGGTTTTCCACGGTAAATTTTTGTTAATAGATCAAATCGGTTATGGAAAAAAAATTACTCGTTGGTATGACAATGTTTTTAATTATTGTCGTATTATTCTGACACTCGGCGACATCTTGCACATATTATTTTTCTTTCTTAATAAAAATAAACTATACGATCCAAGAATCAACTGATATGATTTACATTCTCGCAGAATGTTTAAAGAATTGTCTTCTAGCATCCAGAGTGTACGGCGAGAGGTTTCCTGATAGAAGGCACCCAGATGAAAGAGCATTTCAAAGATTGATGGATCGATTTAACAGGACTGGGACAGTTAAATATGAAAAACATGACAGAGTAAAGCCCATATTAAATGATGAAAACGAATTTAACATTATTGCAAGTGTTGTTGAAAATCCACATAGGAGTACAGCCGACATTAGTGATTTGCTGCACATAGGTCAAACTTCAGTTAAAAAGATTTTGAAGAAGCATCATTTCCATCCATATCACGTACAAGTGAGTCAAGCACTTCTAGGCCAAGATTTCGAAAACAGGATAAATTTTTGTAATTGGGGTCTCGCTCGAATTCAAGAAGATGTACGGTTTTTTAATACTGTATTGTTTACCGATGAAGCAACTTTCCACAATAATGGTCATGTGAACAAGCATAATCTACATTATTACGCCAATGTGAATCCAAATTTTAAGAGGGCAGTTGACCGGCAACACAGGTGGAATGTAAACGTCTGGGGAGGTATAATTGGAGACCATATTATAGGACCCCATTTCTTTGATGGACATCTCAATGGCGATATTTTTCAAAGATTTTTGGACGAAGACCTTGATAACCTTCTAGAGAATATACCATTAGGGCTGTTAAGAAGAATGTGGTTCCAGTTAGACGGGGCGCCTGCTCATTTCAGTATTCAAGTTCGACATACTTTGAATGAGAAGTTTCCAGGTCGCTGGATTGGAAGACAAGGACCTGTTCCATGGCCCGCAAGGTCACCAGATCTGACCAAAGTTGATTTTTTCCTGTGGGGGTATGTTAAAGATCTGGTCTACCGTATACCACCAACTACACCAGAAAACATGCGGGAAAGAATAAGAGAAGCCTTTGATACAGTTACTCTTTTAATGTTACAAAATACAAATAGGTCTTCAACAAACAGGTTAAATCTGTGTTTACAAGAAAATGGTAGATTGTTTGAATACTAATTTAATCATGTGTAAAATTCTCTAATGTTATTCATAGCTAAATGTTAATACAAATTTACCGTGAAAACCAAATAAATGGTGTTCCATAAATATCTAGAAAACCGTCGAGAATTTAAATACAGTTGTACTTACAAAAAATATTTGTTTTTTAATTCTGCATCAAGTGGTGAAAAAATATACAGGGTGTTCCATTTGAAAAAAGTGAGAAAAATTAGTTTGAAATATGTCATTGTTCGACCATAATTTTGGTAACCCTGTAGAAAATTTACGAAATGTAAACAAGGTGAGAGTAACATTAGACCTTTCTCGACTCACCCCATACTAAATCGTGAGTCAAAAAATTGCTCCTACTTTTTTTTATTTTCTATTTTTAGTGCGTAAAATTTCATTTTAATGACTTTTAATTTGTTTCTCCGGAAATACCAGGAGTAATGAAATAATTTTTTGGGAATTGATAAAGTGCATTGAGATGAACTGAAATGTGCAACACAATACAGGGGTGTCATTAAAAAAAAATTACTTCCATATCTTCACACTTATTTGGGTCACCTTATATACTTAAAAATATTTTCCTGAAATAGAGTCTTGCAAGTAGTATAGATTAGTATATGAACGAAATTCCTAACATCATTAGTTTAGGAGCTATAGACCAGCGCGCGCTTAGGTGACAACCCTGTATATAAGGTGATCCATTTAAAATAATAAAGTTACATACGCTATTTCTGTAATTGGGACACCCTGCATATTTGAAAATATTTTCTAGCTATGCATCGTATAAATAGGTACAACTTTTATTTGAAACTTTCTTCTGTATACTGTAAAATAAACAAATTATCAAAGAAACTGCGTCAGCTGGGACATCCTGTATAAAGCCAAAAATCAACAAATATAACCAGAATCAAGAAGCTTTCAGTCAAGAAGAAGTATTCATGTTCTTTAAAAATTTGAATTGATTGTAAACCAAATATAAATTTGAAAGAAAAAGGATCTTCGATATCGACGAACCGTCATTGACTACAATTCAAAGACCAGGAAATGCATTTGCGGAAAAGGGAAAAATCTGGAGAAAAGAGGACGAAACATTATTGCAGCTATTTATATGCAGTACTTGACGTATCAACAATATTCATTTATTGAAGATAATTGCAAGGAAAATAACCCATTAGGAGCAATTTGTATGAACTCTGATAATGGCTAGATCACTGAAGAGATTTATTTGTTCATTAATTGAAACATTTTCAACAATTTGTGTGAAAGACCTGATTTCATATATTGTGGACGATCAATGATCATTGCAACGCATTTGTTTAAATTATCTCATCGATTTCAGCTATTTGATGTTTCATTCTATGGACCACTGCGTATCATGATGAATGCAATAAATATATGAAAAAACATTCTCTGTTTTAGTAATCGCAAAACAATATTGGTCTACCTGTTTGGGGTATTGATAGGCAGATGCCATAATTACAGCAAATATTTAAGATAATGGTAGCCAACTATGTTTTTCTTTATATATCTGCAAAACTTTTTTAGACTACACTTTTATCTAATAAATAATAAATGTCAGTATGTTTTTGAATTTTAACACAATTGAAAAGAATTTATAGCCATAACGCTGAAGAAGCAACCATTCCTCCAACTTCTCCTAATTGGTAAATGGTACAGAATTTAGAAAACAATTATACCAGCTTTATAATGCTTGCAGTTAAGGTAACTAATGGAAGGTATTCCAACATTACTAAATATGCGTTCTTTTTAATTTATGGAACTTATCTTAACTTTTAATCCCAGACATATTTCCACTTGTAGGCATGTCAAATAAAACAGTAATTAATTAAAAATAAATTTATCCCACAACATAAATTATTATGTTTTTGTTTAAAATACTTATTCAATGTCTTCAATGGAAGGAAGAACTTGACATTTAATATGTGTCAAATAATATTAAATCACGTGGCCATAATTCGATATATCAATGATTTCTTTGTTTTTAGATATTTTTGATTGCATTTGAATACATTTGATGATACATTTCAGAATCATAATTTGAGGAATTTTAAAAATTGTTTAAAGGAATATCTGCTGATTGAATACAGATGAAGAGTCTGACCGAACAGGATCAGCCATTTTACAAAGCAATGGCGAAGTAAAAGTATACCAAGTGTAGAAATAGATGATGATCATTCAGAAGACATCCCAGAAGAATACGGTGTGATCAATGTGTCCAAATTTCAAGCTCGTTAGAATGATACAAGTTAAAGCAATAACAATATGCTCTACCTGCAGTGAATTCCAAAAATGTCCATTAAAGAAAACAAAACTAAGCTACTAGGATCGAGAGATGGAAAAAAGGGAAAACTAAAAGTAATGAGGAAGATAAAGGTAATAATAAAATTTGGAAACATCCAAGAGGATGTGAAACCGTTTAATGTTGATTCCACAGAAAATTTTCTTTATAATTTAGCTTTAGAGATATTGGCAATGCTGCACTAGAATGAGAAAGAAATAGCAGAACGGAAAAAGACCGCAGACGTTTTGAATAATTAAATTATACACCAATTCTAAAAATCGCAGCAGAGACGTCAAGCTTTTTTCTATCCATAACCTCAATTTCACAATTTTTACTTAAAAAATGGCGATGGTACACGGTTTTAAAATCATGATGTAAATCCAAATATATTAGAAGTCGAAAAAGCTCTGAAAGTTCCTCCACCATTTCTAGCAAAGAAATATCGTTCAACAAGTTTCAGTAATTCCAAAAGTGTCGCTGGCGTGAGAGTATTTTCAGGAAAGAGTTTTAATCAATGACATAATGTAGATTGTCTTTAATATGCAACAAATGCTTCGAATATTCTAAGAAATACTAATTGATTAAAATACAAAAATGTGGTTGAACTTAAAACTGTAGTCGTCATATTTTTAAAAAGTTTATATTTTAATAAATTAATATTAGAATTATTTAGTGAATACATATTTTAACACTATTATTGGCGGCTAATGTATAAGATTATAAATAAAGCATGTTTATGTATGTATAGTTAATCTGGGTTAAAAATGTTTCGACTACATCTATAAATAAATATTAAAATGATAACACAAATACCTGTCAGAATTGTTCACTCCATACTTTCCTTAATTTTTCTCCGCTGGTAAACGTAAGAATTGCACACTACACCTTCAGCAGTTCACAATCACCTTGACGTTTTTATAGGCTTGTTATTAATAGACTAAATTGCATCGATAAAGCTAAAGCAATTATAAATAAATTTATTAGTCTTTGTCTGTGAATCGATTTTTGAGAACTATCTTTGTATTCTTTCGCGAATATACAACAACTAATAGTTGTTGAAACCTATCCAATTAATATGAACACCAAGGTTCGTGCGGTTTATATTTGGCAAATGTAATATATGTGAAAATTTACGAGGGTCAAGAAAATCAAGAATTTTTAGAACTGTTTCTAATTTCGTACCGTTTCATGGGTCCCTACAAACGTAAAGTAAAATAAAAATAAAGTTGGAAAGTTGTTCGCAGATATGTATCTAGACAATGTTCATTAATATTTCAATTGTTCTGGTAACATAATTGCAAGAGAATTTAATAAGATCTGATTTGAATTTACCAGTAACTAAAGCATGAATACAACAAATTTTATACTGAAGTAAAAATTTACGCGATAATTAATGCTAGAATGTTTAAAATATTATTGGCACAGTTTGGACAAGTAAACTGAAATTACGAGAAGTTAAGATTTTGATGGCGGTGGTATTATGACTTGGGCGGTTTCTATCCATAAAAATAATAATGCTATAACATTTATTTCTACACAGATAAATTCTAATTCGTATACACAATTTTTGAAAACAGTTTTTTAATAGAGCTTGGATATTTTAGGAAGACAACGCTGTTAACCCATATTTGTAGTTATTTTGACTAGAGGATTGATCACCTATCAGAAAGTTTAAATCAAATTGGTTTCTTCCATGCGACCAATAAGATCTATTATGAATATTCTTAATTTTGCTTAATTTTTTTATCTGATTTCACTACGTAATTTGTCATATTTCAAAACAGTTTTTAGTGCCGTAATGACAGTTTTTACCGCACTAGTGCAGTAGTAAATTTCTTTTCCGCACACTTGAGCCCATTATTTTCGTTGCAATTCTCTTCTTAATTGCTGTGGATGTTTCGCCACATCCCTCTGCAGTACTGTCAGATTTCCAGCCTCCATGACGCTTGAGAGTATGCATATCTGCTCCTGAATCTGCCAGCAATGATGCCGATGATCTCCGAAAACAACGTCCTGTATACTATGCTGGTTCAGATAATCCTAATACAGAAGCGATTTTCTTAGGAATTCCTCCGATTGTACTCACTCTAACAGGCTGCTGGGTACATTTACCTCTCCTGTAGAAAAAAAACGATCATGATTGGTCTAACTAGGACGCAAGTTCACGTATTTTCGAAATAAATCCAAGCAACTATTTTTCACCCAATATTTGTTTAATGGTGCAATCAGATAAAACGTTGTACGATACTTGTATCGTAATGTGTCTTTACGATACTTGATGGATTCATTTTTCCATCGCGATCGTAAAATTCCACATTACGATACATATATCGTAAATATTTATTCTAGCTCTTGATAAGGAGGCAGAATAGCTCTAGTCTAACAAACCTAAACTCCACATCTTTCTTTGGGAGACCAATGTTAGTCCCTTATGTGTCCGGTGAAGGCCAGAACTTTGAAGGTGAGCATATAGTACCAGCTCATCTTCGACTGAAAGGGGAGCGTTTTTATATTCGCGGAATGAGCGGGTTGTAGGGGGGTGATTAGGCGCATTGGGGGCGTGGCCTGTGCAGCGACTCATAATTAGTATAAATACGAAGTTTCATTCTTATTAGACAGTTAGTCTTTGAGCTATCGTCAACCAAGTAACATAATCAGGAGTGAAAAGTGAAATATGGAGAGTGGAGAGTGTTCGCGTGCATTTTTGGACCTCTGTAATGAAGACAAGGATGGTGTATTGAGTCGAATTGTTACTGGAGACGAAACTTGGGTTCATCATTATGAACCTGAGTCCAAACAAGACTCCATGCAGTGGCATAAAAGGGCACAGCACCTCCCAAGAAATTTAAAGTGTCACAATCAGCTGGGAAACTCATGGCAACGGTATTTTGGGACTCGAAAGGAATATTGTTGATTGATTATAAAGATAAAGGTGTTTCTATAACCGGAGAATATTACGCTTCAATATTAGAGCGACTAAAAGAAGCCATTAAAGAGAAAAGACGAGGAAAATTGACGAAAGGTGTGCTGTTTTTGCACGACAACGCGCCCGTCCACAAGAGCCGCGTTGCGTTAGCTGCCCTGCATAAGGTGGCCTTCGAAATTGTGAATCACCCACCCTACAGTCCAGACCTGGCCCCGAGTGATTATTACCTGTTTCCGAAAATGAAAAAAGAGCTGCGGGGTAAAAAATTTACTGCCGATGATGAAGTCAAGGAGGCAGTTTCGGCGTATTTTGCAGATAAAGAGAAATCATTTTTTTATGAAGGTATAAATAAATTAATTGAAAGATGTGAAAAATGTATCCGTCTTGCAGGTGAATATATTGAAAAAGAAAAATAATTTGGTTTTTTTATTTCCACCCCTTATCCCCCATTCCGCGAATATAAAAACACTCCCTCGTAAATGCCGCTAGACCCCGTGTACTTTTGTAGTGTTTTTAAACATCCGTGGGCACATTGTTTAATAGCATAAATTGTTAGGCTTGTACTTAACGTCACTAAGATCTAACCTCAGACCCGTAAATACCTACTCCTACTGCTGTGTTTGGTTCGGATTCGTCCGCATACTAATCTGTCTTGAGTTACTACTTCTAACTCTTTGTCGAAGTCAAACCTTCTGGTCTTTGGGTTTTGCCAACTCTCCTAGTTCTTGTAGAATTTGAAAATGTCCTCCTAAATCTTCTGATTTGAAGATTATATTCCGTTTCAGCTTGATGATGTCCAGCATCGCTATTCTCTTCATCTATATGTGTAAGGGAATCAAATCTAACCGAGACCTCCATCATTACGGTGAAACAGCTTCGGATTGTGCCTGTAATTTCTATGCAACCAAATCGTTGCATTTCTTTTTAGCCACTCTATTAACGATGCATAATCATAGGTCTAACTATAACTAAATAGGTTTAAAGGATCATTTTAGGGTATGCAACAAAATTCAAAAAATCTTAGTTACGAGCATCATTTAAAAAAATATCATTTAAGTTACTATTAAGCAGCTTAAAGGAAACGAAATTAAAACGAAAAATTAAATGAAAACTATAAACCAAAATTTTAATTTTGCACTTCGTCTAGCAAATCACTCTCTAACTGGTGTGACTTTTAGAATTGTAAATAAGTCGAAAACGTGAAGAAATATGAAAAAACGCCGAGACACGTCAATTTTTGTTTGAAAGGGGAAACTTTTTCATGGATAAGACAATATCATGGTTTGCTCTCCCCCTTGCCCTCCCTCCTCCTACGCTCCAAAGTCTCGAACATTAAAATTTCAAATGGCAGTACGTCATATATTATTACATTTTTCGATTCTACATACTATTTGCAACAATTTTCATATAGGACAATCTATACCTATCCTTATCACTTTAGAAGATATTTCCTAAAGTTTTAAGGCTATTTTCTGTTACATCAACGGTTCAGTTGAACCGAGTTGAACTCAAAGTTAATTATAGTTGGTATAACTGCCACTAAGTGAGATAACGTACTTACATTATTTGATTCGTGTTAAAAAAAATTCAACATGTAGTTTTTTGCCATTTTTCTTTATACAGCCTAGATTTTTGGCGGATGAAGTATAAAATAGCGCTTGAAACGCCCTAGACGATATCTTCTAAAATGTTAAAGATAGGTATATGCTGTCCTATATGAAAGTTGTTGCAAATAGTATGCTAGAATCGAAAAATGTAATAATATGACGTAGTGCCATTTGAAATTTTAATGTTCGATAGTGGGGGGCGTAGAGGGAGGGCGAGGGAGGAGCAAAATATGATTTTCCCTTATCGATGAAAAAGTTTCCCCTTCAAACAAAAATTGACGTGTCTCGGCGTTTTTTCAATTTCTTCACGTTTTCGACTTATTTAAGGTGGATCGTTTTCATTGGAATGCTCTATATACAGTGTGGTCATAAAGTTTGGAACCAAGCTTATAACCGCATTATTTTACATTTTTAGGAAAAACGCTCGGGCAGGTAAATTTTCTTTTTAAAACGCAGTCGAACTGCAGTCGACGATCTGCGTCATCCTCATGTAATTCCTGTACAAGTTGAACTTTGTAAGGATGATAGTGTTCTTTTTTAAATAAGTTGACGACAAATGAGCGAGCCACCTGATTGGCTAACGCAAGTTGTCTGGTGGAAACATGATGCCTTTCTTCTGTTTCTAAAAGCACATTTAATTTCACATTTTCTCCTACTTGAGGTCTACCTTGCCGTGGTCCATCTTTTACGGATCCAGTTTCGGTAAACTTTCCAACTAGTTTTGTACATAAATAAAATTTTCTTATTTTTTTCGAAGTTTATACATATTATTAAAAAAAAATTGTGATGCAACTTACCAATTGTTTTATATCACTATTTGGAGGATATAAAGATCTACCAAAAACGATAAAAAGATAATATGGTTGCTATTTAATAAAAGGGTTGATAACTTCATCACTCTAAAAACCAATGACGTCATAGAAAAAAATTGTATGTCAAAAGATGGCTTTTTAAAAAAGAAAATTTACCTGTCCGAGCGTTTTTCCTAAAAATGTAAAATAATGCGGTTATAAGCTTGGTTCAAAACTTTATGACAGTGTGCATAATGTCTACACAAAGTGATTAATTCAGCCTCATTAATCACTTTAACCAAATTTGGTAGATATTAATATAACGGCTAGATAGTATTCATAACGGCTGGATTATTTACTTTGACCGTAATATACAATATGTCTCACTAAGTTGGAACCATATGGAAAACTTTTTTATTATTAATTTTAGAGAAAGAGTTATTCTTTATAAAAAGTTCTGCATGTTCTAAAATATAAAACACAATCATCAGATATTAATTTTGTTCCTTCATATACGCGATTTGTCAAAAAATATGAATTTTACTAAAGAGTAAAGTATCTTTATATTTGACAATATTGAAAATTGTTATGAAAAGTTGTAGTGAAAAGTTGATCAGAACTAAAAACTACGTTCAAATATGCAATTACATCCATTTACATTGAAAAAAATATTGCTGCGTTCCTTTTTACTGATATGAAATTAAAAAAATACAAAGACCGTTTTGTTTATTTTCGTAAAAACTCATAGCCTTAGCAACATGTTGTCTGCCTGCATGACAGTAGTGATCAGTGTCAGTGCTATTGTCGTTTGAATTTCGTTAACTGTACGTAATAATATCAGAAAAATGGTTCATTTAACAGAAATGCACAAAATAACCATTCTACAAATGATTGGTTATGGAGATAACACACGGACACAAATGGAAGTTTCTCGCTTATTTCACGAAAAATTTCCAAATTTGCCGCCTGTATCCCAAGGAACAATTAGCAAAATAGAAAAACAGTTTTGCGAGCTTGGTCATGTAAGACATATTAAAAAAGTAGCCGCCAATGCAGTAAGTGATGATACGAAATTGGATATTATGCTTGAGTTTCAAGAAAACCCACATAATTCTGGTCGAAAAGCAGCCCCACTGTTCAACATTAGCCACACATCAATTTTTCGAGTATTAAAGGAAAGTAAAATGCATCCCTATAAAATGATGCCAACTCAGGAGCTCATGGAAAACGATTTCGATAGAAGAACGTATTTTTGTGAACAGATGATGGCAATGTTAGATAACAATATGATCCAATTAGAAGATATTTTATTTTCTGATGAGAGCACATTTACACTTCACGGCCATGTTAATCGTCAAAGTTGCCGCTATTGGTCTAATGAGAATCCTCACTGGATGAGAGAGGACCATACGCAATATCCTGAAAAAGTTAATGTTTGGGCAGGAATTGTTGGAAATCACATCGTAGGTCCCTTTTTCATTGATGGTAACTTGAATGGAGATAAATATTTAGAACTGCTCCAAAATAATGTCGTGCCAACTTTCGCAAACTTATATCCTAATCCAGCAAACCCACAAGTTCCTGCCAATACAGTATGGTTTTAGCAAGATGGAGCACCGCCCCATTTCCAAATCAACGTCCGGCAGTACCTGAACCAAATTCTTCCAAATCGGTGGATAGGGAGGCGCGGATCGATAGAATGGCCAGCACGATCTCCTGATCTGACGCCATTAGACTACTTTTTGTGGGGATATGTCAAAAGTCTTGTATACAAAACTAAACCCCTCAACTTAGATGACTTAAAAAGACGAATCACGCTTGCGATTAGATCAGTCACGCCTGAGATGTTGAGTAATGTTAGAAGACGTTTCTATACCAGATTAGCATGTTGCCAAGACGTTCGCGGCGAGCATTTTGAACATTTACTACAATGACATTAATGTTTTTTGTTTTTTTTTTACATTATTAAGAAATAATCAGTATTACTTATTAGGTTATTAGTGTAATGTAGCGAATTTGTGAAATAAAATAATTTTCTTTTTTTAATGTTAATTTTCGTAATAAATCTGAAAACACCTAATATTTCCGAAACAGTTGAAGATAGGTGTGGGACATTGTACATGAATTATGTCTAGAATTTTCCGAAGAACCCAAAAAATAAATAATATGCAGGGGTTTCCATTTAAAATAAGAAAGTTGGTATTGGCCACTGTCACATGACACACCCTGTATAATTTTTTTTTAATGCGCATTTAAAAATACAAATCAACGTGTCCAAGCGTTTTTCCCAATACACCCTCATTTATTTGTTATCGAATTTATTCCATTTGGCTGTTCCACACTGTATATTTATGTATTATATTAAAAGCTAGTACCTAATCAGGTGCTACCTTTTAACACAAATATATTAATAGGGTAAGGGAAAAGGTAATGGACCATATTTTTGAATTATGATCGACTAATTTTTCAACATACTAACTATAAGAATTATTGATTTAATGGATTCTTTCGCTTGTGATTCCTGTTAGATCACTTGATAAAGTGATTTGTCACGTATACTTTACAAGTTAATAGTTTTAAAGCTAGTGGCACTTTTATGTTTCTATTATGTCGATAGCTACTACAAAGAAAAATAAATATTTCCGAAAAGGTAAGTGCGAGTAATAGTTAGAGGATATATTTGGTTTGAGTTCATTTCAATTCTTGCAGTTTATCACAGAGGGTATTACAGGAAATAAATATGTTACAAGCGATTTATTTATAATCTTATACACGTAGATATAAACAACACTTTAACAAATTAATAAAATATGCTTATTAAAACCTTAATTTATTCCTCAATACATTTTCCCAACGTTACGCAATAAACACTTCATCACCGACATGTATTTGTCCAGCCTTCCATAACTCTATCTGAATTCCCATTACGCCTCTTTTGCCTTCTAATTTAAGATAAGCGGGTTGTTTCGGGTTATTTAACCTGCATTATTCAAGAGTATTATTATAAAATAAAGCGATAATAGTAAATTAAAGAAATTACCGTTCCAATGATTTTAATGGCTCCCGCTGTTTGGAATAGACAGCACGTTCAGGGTGAACAGTTGTCATGGCGCATCTCGTGCAGGGTCTTATCAATCTGAGTACTACATCACCAATTTTGATCCAATCCCAGTTCTCTTCGCTGTATGCCTCTAAATTCTCGCTCTCCACTATGATATTGGGTCTGAAATTATTAGCTGAAGTCGGTTCTTCTAGGCTCTTATTCAAAGCATCGATTGATCGTTGGTTTATCAAATGGTAACTGGTAAGATTCGTATATATACCCTGGAAACGTAAAAGTATTAACTCAGCTAACTAAGATGGCAAATGGAGTTAATGATTACAGCCGATTGAAGTCGCATGTTATTATAGACACCGACATATTCAGGATATTGGCTTTTTATGTTCCGTTTGAATTGGGATCTGTAATATCCTAAACGAATTCCTGAGGGTTTATTTAAAATATATTGCGACAACCAAGTAGCGGCTGCATCTCCACAATCCAGAGTTTCCGCTGGTGCTTTATTATCCATTCTGTGGGGACAATATAGTTTTTAGATATTAATTGAAAATATTTTAGTTACATGTATGTACTCACGTAATTATTACCGGTTTGTTTTCGGGATTTGGAAATTTCATAATTAACGGGTTTTGTTCCGGTGCGGTGAAGACAAGGTCACCATTATTGTTGACGGATACTTGTATAAGTAACAATTTCGGATATGTTTTAGCAACTTTGAATTCATTGTTGCCCTCGCCATAGACAATGAAAGATCTGTAACAGAAAATTTGCTAATTATAGAAAATAAAAACATATTTTTTAAACGTAAACATTGAACTATTTTCCTGAGCTGTGCGCAAAATAATTAGTTACTCAATCGCTTTTATTCTTTAATGGGATTTTATAGAAACAGCTGTGGAGCGTGTGTTCTGCTGATGTCCATTTTACTTTTGGCGAAAGCTGTAGCACTTTTTCCTTTTGATTTCTTCTCCTTGTTCATGTTGTAAATTAATTAATTAGTTTTTGTTGAAGTTTTTGTTAAATAACTCTAAAATGTTCGTGATGTTTACAAGAAGTTTAAAATACAGGTTCCTTTTATATTATCGAGGTACCCTTTTAAGTTGTTTCAACTTGAAAATTGTGTCTAAGTAAATCTCAAACAGTAGTACTGTACTTCATAGCTTATAGCGAAATAATTAATCAAAGTAAACAATAACAACATGATAAGCAATTTCGTAAGTTACCACAAAAATAATAATAATTTATTTTCTTAACAGAATTAGAGATTTTCTAGTTACGGGTCGATACCAATTTAAAAACATACATGTCCGTAATATAAAAAATAAAGATTGCAATATCAGTAACTATACTTACGCACGCATTTATAATTATCCAGTGGCTACATAGTCATTGCGCAAATCTATGTCTTGTTTTCTGAATTGATGAGATTTGATACGACGTTTTGCTTAATTATAAATGCATAGGTAGTAATAATATGCTAATGTATAAGATGTTGCACAAAATTCGAATGAGAAACAGATTTAATGAATCTTGAATCTATATATACAGGGTGATTGGTAAGAATGGCATATTAAAAGTATTAAACAAACGGAAAGGAATTTTAAAACAAAATGTTGCAGTTGGATATGGTTGTATATGAACTATCACGTGAAAATATTTTTGTGTAAATATCACTTCCGGTTAACCGGAGGTGGGCATGAACTTCGATTTTTTAAATAGCATGCTATAAAATAAATTTCAATTTCAGCATCTACGATAAAGTTTACACATATCTTATGTATCATACTATACCTAAATACCATTCCTTCTGAGTTACTCGCAATTAAAGAAAAAAAAGTGATAGATACCGATCTTACTTTATAGTGATATTACGTCACGTAGGAAAAAAAAAACGAATGAAATTTTGCATACGCAGAGCTGATATTGTGTAGTTTATTACCTCTTTTACTCGTTTCCCGAGTTTACCGTAAAATGAAATATGATAACCCCGAAATAGGTATTTCGATTCTTTAAGAAGAGCGAAGATACGCCCGCCTACCGAGGTAATCAAACACACACCGTGATAATAATGACCGTACAGAATATTTAAGCGTAACGGGATGGTTAGAACAAATTCGGTGATCCAGTGCGTGGCCCTCTGAACTAGCTAGCCGGGAGGGTTGGTTCGGAGAAAACCTACAGATGGTACTTTTATAAGGGCGCCAGGACTTCCAATTTTTCACGCAAAGAGTTAATCTTTGAAGCTGTGCCTACACTACAAATGACGAATATTCCGAAAACGCTAAATACTTACGGTATGATCTTACTCGCTGTATACAATACTTACGACAAATATGCTTTCTCGATCTTACTTATAAAGTTGGAAAATAAATACTTGACTACACCAAGAAGGAACTATTTGAAATCAGAACGTCATTTTGATTTGACATAACAGGTATATTAGAATAATAGATACACACGGTTAGGTACGACAATGCATTCGTTATAATAATCTTAAAAGCTAAGGATTTAAAAACGATGTTGCAACGATCGGAAATTTGAGTTACTTACTTAGTTTACTATAACTACAATGTTTACGATACCTTAACTAGCTTAAATATAATCCGGGGTGGTCCTACGGTGAGTTGCTTCTAGTGTTTCGAGTAAATCCTCCTTACTGGAGACGATATGTAATCCCATTACAAATCACTATCGGTAAAAGGCCCTGAATCACTCGCGCACTACGGCGAGAATTACCATTAACGAGACGAAATGACTTCACACACGAAAAGTGACCTAAATACCGAACACTACCGGAATTAACACCGACGCGAATCTTAACCGTATCTCCTTCGTAAGGTACCCCAAATCACACACTCACTAATCTGGATGCACCGATTTCTCGCCCCAGCGTGATTGGAAGGGGAGAGGTGCTGTCCAATAATTTGTTCGCCTTATGTCATCGTGATTCCTATTGGTGGTTGAAGTATCCGTAAACAACTGCAGGTGCATGAACAAAAAATTATGCGAACCAGCCGAAATAGCAATTCGCACGCTATTTTAATACAAGGAAAATACTGTGCATTCAAATTGAACCACAAGGTTTACATAGAACTAAAGTATATTGAAAACAGTTTGACTACAATGTTTGCAAAGTTAATGAAAAGACACATACAATATTTCTTACAGAATTTCTTTATGAGGTTAAACAGTAAATACAGAACTGAATGTTTGATGTGAAGCGTTACTATATTCTTTGAAACTAATAAATAAAGATCTATCTATATACATTCAAGGTATACATTTGTACAAAGAGGTTATTTAGTTCGTGCAGATGTTACCTAAACCTTGAAACTATTAATTATTTTATGTGTTCGAATGCATTGCGTAGCTATTAAATAAATGATTAAAAGTACAGGGTCGTAAATAGAAATTGGACCGTAACAATCCTACCCTTACTTAAAAAAAGAAATTTTCGTAGGAAATTTCTGACGTTCTGCGATACCCTAAACTTCAAGAATCTATATATATTACTTCCATAAGATTACTGCTTCCGAAAACGAGAGTCCACATAGAAAAACACAGATAACCCAAACTACCACAGGGTTCTTCAGCATTCGGCCGGAACTAAGGGGAATTTTGAAAATACTAAAAGAGCAAACTTTGTTATAACTTGGCAATTCGAGACACAACAAATGACACAACCGAGTTCCCACAAAATTGTCAAAGACGCACGGGAAAAAGGACGAATGGGTTGATTCAAGGTGTGCCCAGTGTAAGGGGATCATTACTTACTCCGAAAGCACAGGAAATTGGACACGTAATTGACAACTAAACAAGTTCCGAATTGGTTCATTCCCCGAGACTACAAATGCCAACATTACAACGGCAAAAGAAAAATAATTACTATATAGCCAAAAAGACTCGAAATTCTTACCAAAAGAAAAAACTAACATTAATCGAACAATAATAAACTTCAAACGGGACAAAATTCTGGTTTTTCCATGAATAACTAACGAATGGAACAGGTAATCCCTAATAAAAGAATATTTTGAGATCTCTCAGTATTATACCAATAAAAGTTTAAAACGCTATTAGCGGGACAACAAAAAAAAAATGAGATACTTGTATCTCGTAATTCATATGGCTAAACAAACAGAAATCCGAAAAACGTTGAGTTTTTATAAAATTTTGACTTGTTTAATGTCTCTGCCAGCCTAACAGGACAGAAATCCGCAAAGAAACAAAAACCCTAAATGACGTCATATCCGAGCCCCAAAACAAAAATAATAAGGATGGACACTTGGTCCTCCTTGTTAACGTTGGAAAATATTCCAAAAACAAAATAATGGTACCACTTAACGGCGACAAAATGAAGGTTCGTTAAAATGCAAACGCCTGAAGGGCTTGTACCTGCCGAAATATGTTTTAAAAAGTTCAAAATGTTTTTGCTTATAAACAAAAGAACTTAAAACTAAAGTCATAATCGGGAGTAATAGTCATAATCGGGAATATTTGTCAAAGTCAATTTTAGTCGTCTTCTTCGAATCCAAATCTTCTTAGGAACTAAATAGCTAAGTAATACAACGTTGACGGGAAATAATGTAAGATAACAACGAAACAGTAATGTTTGTCGCAAACCCAGTTAAAGTGATACGCTACTCAGTTCACATACCACACCAAGAGTGCGCTAAACGAGGGTGGGCGTAAAGAAAGAGTCACTGATGAACACAAATCACACACGGAATTTACCCTAATAGTTCCTAAAAATTTGTTACATACTGTATGTTGATAACGATATTCATGACAATATTCGAGATGATATTGAGACGTTGACATGCTTGGTGCTTAAGATGGAAGTTAGACATTTAACAGACGGACTTCTGGGGTATTGTATGCCCCACACCAGGAAGGCGAAAGTCTTCTTAATCATCACTAGGCTGAGGTTTCAAATGTTCGACATTCCATGTTCCAGGCTGAATTTTCCCATCTTGATCCTTTAATTCATAGGTGGTAGGCGATACTTTACGATGAATCAAGAAAGGTCCGAGATATTTATCAGCCAGTTTGGCGGCATAATATTTTGACGCATCCGATAAGACAAAGTTTTTGCGCCACACGACTTGATTAGGGTAAAACGATACTGGTCTATGTCGAAGATCATATCTGTTCTTTGATTTTTCGTAAGCCCTTTGAAGGCGAGTTCGAACATCCTTGTAAAGTTTATTAAAACAGGTTGATCTCTCTTGCAGGTGGTCTGACGCAATTATTTCGGTTTGATCGGGAGTTGTACGATATTCGGAACCCAGTAGTCGCATTTCTTTACCAAAATTCACATAATACGGACTGTGGCCGGTAGTTTCATGTTGAGCGGATCGAAGCGCGCATGCAACTTTAGGTAAATATTTGTCCCATTCGCGATGATTTTCTGAGACATAAGCCGTCAGCATAGATTTGATTACACGGTTGACACGTTCAGTAGGGTTGCCTTGTGGATGATAAAAGGAAACAAAAGCAGAATTAATTTGGTACTGATTCAGTAGTCGGCGATATTCTTTGGACCGAAACTGTACTCCATTGTCCGAGATAATTTTACGCGGTACACCAAACAATAGGAAAACATCATTTTCCAGATGCTCTATGACCTTGGAAGCGGTAGCTTTACGCAAGGGAAAACATAGGCTGAATTTACTAAAAAGATCGACAACTACCAATATGTGATTATACCCTCTAGTTGAGCGAGGTAACGGTCCGACTAAATCTATACTAATGACTTCCCACGGCGTTGAAATTTGTGAGTGGCCTCCCATAATTCCTGGTTTAGCTCTCTGTTCGGGTTTTGTTTTTAAACAGGTTTGGCACTTCCGGATATACGTAGCAACATCAGCTTTCATTTTTGGCCAGTAATATTGGGTAGCTAATCGATGAAAGGTCTTATAAACGCCTAAATGTCCGCTAGTTGGAATATCGTGACTTTGGTGAAGTAATTCGGCACGCTTATCTTTTGGTACTACAACTTTCCACTTATTTTGATGATCACGGAAGCCATATTCATCTCGGGATTCGACAGCTTTATATAAGATGTTATTTTCCAAGCGAAATTGCGGGTATTTGACGGGATGTTGTAAGACTGCATCGCAAAGGTTGTTATACCATCGGTCTTTAATTGGTATTTTGGTTGTAACCTCAAGAGTATGAAGAACGGGTACAGCGCGAGATAAGGCATCAGGAACTAGATGTTCTTTTCCTTTTCGGTGGATAATTTCAAAGTCATACTGTTGAAGGCGTACACTCCATCTTGCGAGTCTACCTGATGGGTTTTGTAACTTACTAAGCCAAAGAAGTGAGTAATGGTCAGTAATAACCTTGAAATGGCTACCTTCTACATAGGGTCTAAGTTTTTCAATTGCCCACAAAACTGCCATACATTCCTTTTCGGTGGTGGAAGTATCCGTAAACAACTGCAGGTGCATGAACAAAAAATTATGCGAACCAGCCGAAATAGCAATTCGCACGCTATTTTAATACAAGGAAAATACTGTGCATTCAAATTGAACCACAAGGTTTACATAGAACTAAAGTATATTGAAAACAGTTTGACTACAATGTTTGCAAAGTTAATGAAAAGACACATACAATATTTCTTACAGAATTTCTTTATGAGGTTAAACAGTAAATACAGAACTGAATGTTTGATGTGAAGCGTTACTATATTCTTTGAAACTAATAAATAAAGATCTATCTATATACATTCAAGGTATACATTTGTACAAAGAGGTTATTTAGTTCGTGCAGATGTTACCTAAACCTTGAAACTATTAATTATTTTATGTGTTCGAATGCATTGCGTAGCTATTAAATAAATGATTAAAAGTACAGGGTCGTAAATAGAAATTGGACCGTAACAAGTTATACGACATTTGAAATTCTTCTCTGTAACATTATACAGGGTGTTTAAAAATTTAGGTGCTTATAAATATAAGTTCAACCTGCGGAAAGTAAGTTTTTTTTTTTAATGGAAAGGTATATATTTTATTAGATACTCGGATTCTACAAAAGATTCTCTTTTAATCCGTATTAGGTGTTCCTGTACCTAAAATGAAAGGTAAATAAGTTATAACGATTTAATTAACCTCTGTATCTAAAATGCTCAGATATGTCAATTTACTGAAGCAAGAGTGCTTAACTCATTTGTTTTACATAGTTATTTGCCACTTAGTTTGACGTTGGTCATTCTAGTTCTTAGTTGTTCTTGCGTATACTGAGAGAAAAAGATCTGCACTAGTACAATAATTAGGGTAAACAATGCGAAAATTTACTACAATAACAAAAAATTATTGTATTTCTTACATAACATTGTAATCTTAGTATTTTTTTACCATTTTTATTTTACCTGTAATAACATTGTTTTCGCTTCTGTATAATACGTTGTTCTCAGTATGACCATCAGCTACTGTCAGCTGCAAACTCAAGTAGAGACATTTGGCGTGTTATTCGTTCTCACACTGGTGGGACTGCTGGTTCTACCCATCCAACTTGTTCTAACCTGAGAAACCTTGCTAATCAGTTTAACCATACTTTCTTAACCACAGACAAGTCACATCTGATACGCAAAATTCGCATTTTAATTTAAATAAAAATAATAACCCTTGTTCTTTTTTCTTTCGACCAACAAATATAAATGAATTATCAGCAATAGCTAAATCCTTAAAGAACTGTAGATCGTCGGGTGCTGATGGTATCTAGCTCTTTTATAAAAAGAGCTTCCGTTTGTATAATACTTTTAATAGGCCATTCTCACCAAACACTCTGTATAAAAGAGAAAGCCGTTATTTACTACGCTTATAACTCAAGAACGCCTGGACCGATTTCGATGATTTGCACCAATTCGGACTGGTCTCCAGCCAAACAAGAACAACACCCAAGAAAATTCCCGAAATATCCCCGAAAAAAAATTATCAAGAAAATTAATTAAGTGATTTTACGACGCCATCTTTATGATAGATGATGTTTATGTTTACGTTACGTTGTGGCATTTTTTTTTACAATTGCGACAATTGTTTTGCGGGACACGGGGGGTGGTACCGGACGGGCGGGATACAGGAGGGCGAGGGGGATGAGGAGGGGTGGTACCCGTAACAATAAAACAGTAAATATCTAAATCAATACTTTTCCAGGCAGAACGAAGTCTGCTGGGCCAGGTAGTATATGAATAAATGAAACAGATCATAGCTTTCTGTATTGCAAAATTTGAACACGTTATCTATGTACGCCCATTTTGTGCTAATGAATGTGCGTTTCGTATTGTTTGCATTAACGGAATATTCACATTTGAAAAATGACCAAGCATAGATTTGCTCGTGTTTCGTGCTGGGAATTCGACAAATTGCATTCATTTGTACTCTCTTCATTTAAGAGGTGGCTGCAACATACAGGGGTGCCCACCTAGTCTGCGTGTCCAATACCTTGGTTGATAAGAGAGATAATTGAATCTTTTTTTAATTTCATGTATATAGTTTTCTCAAGAATGTAAGGATATTTCAGCTTTTGTAGCAGCCCAGTTTCTACAAAAGCCGAAACATCTTTGCATTATTATTTGTTGTGAAATCGTATTGAATGCGAACATTTTTGTAGGCAATTCAAGTAGTTAGTGTTGAACTTAGGTATAGGGAATGCTACAGCAAAGGTGTAGAATATTTAATTCTGCGTTTTACTGACCAATAATATACAGGATATTCCACTTGAATTAACGGAAATTTTTCACGTTCGTTTTCGTCAAATTCGACTTTTGCTGCGTACCCCTTATGTTGTAGGTCAGTTTCTGACATGGTGTTTTGAAGAACCACTATTGCATAACATTTGGTCAAAAAATATTTCCTCTGTTAATTAGCATAATCAAAAAATTGCGATATTATATTTAACAAAAATTTACTAGAAAAACATATTAAACCAAACATCTCAAATACCGTCAGTTTTTTCGTATGAATACCATACATAGAGTGCCTTTTATTTTTCATGTAGAATCAAAATAAATGAAAAAAATACAGGTTCATATTTAAAAAACAAAGTTGCTTTCGGTGTAGAGGAAATGAGACACTCTGTATAATTGGCATTATGTTAGGTTTGTAGATCTTGAGAAAACTAGACACATGAAAGAAAAAAAATTCAATTATCTCCCGTATCAATCTATATATTGGACTTCCGCGAAGTCGGTGAGCACTCTGCATATTGCGAAATTTTGTTAAAATCACTGCTATATTTCCCAAAGCATTTTACTATAAAACAATATTTTTGTAAGAAAGAAATGGATGTAAAAATTGTGGATAATCTATCAAGTATCGTAAAGACACATTACGATACAAATATCGTACAACGTTTTATCTGATTTCACCATTTAGTAAATATTGGGTGAAAATTACTGAAAAATGTAGATCAAATTAGAGGTGAAATAAGTACGTCCATTTTTAGAGGTTTGTTTCTGTAGTTTTAGTTTTGATAAATGCAATTACCTATGTAATACATAGGTAATGTATTAGAAAAAACGTCACCGTAGTTACGAAGTTGTTTACTTTTTTCACAGTGACAGCAAGTTGTGCAAAAATGAATGGTTCAGAGGAATGTTTTGCTTCTGATGTAGAATTAGCTGCTCAATCTGCTATAAATACATTAATTCCTAATATACCCTAAATCTAAGGGTCATATTTATAGTCCGTGCTTGAGGTTGTGTCGATGCTTGAGCACGCGATTTTGACAGATTTGTAATGATATTTACGTCAAAATCGCGTGCTCAAGCATCGACACAACCTCAAGTACGGACTATAAATATGACCCTAAAGAACGGTACGACAGAGTGTACAAATATTTTGAAGAATGGATGGAAGTCAAGAAAATTCGTCTATGAAAAGATGGTCCTTGCCTACTTTGCGAACCAAGCAGGGAGGCTAAAGCTATCCGCCTTATGGTGTCGGTATTCTATGTTGCGGACGTTGATATCGATTAAGAAAAACATTGACATTAGACAGTATCATCAAATTATGGCTTTCTTAAAAAGGAAATCAGAAGGATAGCTGCCTAAAAAAGCGTGTATTTATTTAAATGAATGACAAAGATTTCTTGGTTATGAAGGCGAATTACAGTTTAAATTATAAAAAAGAATCAAATTTATTATGCTTTTAGGCCGTTTTGATAGTTGGAGTTTTCGGTGCTTGTAGACGTGAGGAAATCACAAATTTGATGAGACGATACGTTCACGACGAAGGAGATTTCATCAAGATTACCAAGCCGAATACAAAGACTAAAATTATACGAGAGGGAAACATTCAAGAAATAAGTTGCTTGGATTTATTTCGAAAATACAGGAACTTGCGTCCTAGTCAGACCAAAAATGATCGTTTTTTTTCTTAACTACAGGAGAGCTAAATGTACCCAGCAGCTTAAAATTAATGAAATTCAGGCATGATAATATCAGTTCTTGACTAGATTTTTTTGCCATCTTTTTCCCTAGTCCTTGAACAGAATTGTTAGAGCTTGACAAAAAATACATTGATATACGAATAATTCTGGAATAAATTGGTATTTAATTAATTTGCTGTTATCTTTACCTACAAGTGGAAATAGGAATTCAAAGATAAATCTTTTTAAATAAACATCTCAAATTATTAGTATTATACAATCAATTAGTATTTTTTTCTGTCATAGTAAATTTAGTATTCTACACTACTAAAGAACAAAATTCAGTGAACAAATTAAGCTGTCATGTAGAATTTTATAAGTGAAATATAATTGATTGGATATGTTGCATACCTACCGGTTGATAAAATTCTACTTTTTCACGCCTACTAGATGCGAAATTCTCTAAATATTGAATTAAAAAACGCTGTTTCAAATATCTCCCCATAAAAATATATGTATTATATACTCTTGGAATCGTTTTTTAATTGTCTTTTAATGTTTGAAAAATACATAAGATATTCCATATAAAAAAATACAAATTGTGGTTATATCGGAAAAACCAAAATAGAATTAAAATGTATGCCATCGGATGTAACTCAGAAAAATGCCTTCGATTGCATCCAAGAGAGAGAGTTGATTGAGTGAGATATATGACTGTACTGGTTTTGCCAAAAATCGAAAAACACTCTGTAAAAGTGTCTGAAACCGTTTTTCTCCCATAGATTCCCTAGAACCCCGGAAAACATACGAAAATCTGTCACTCTGTACAGCACACTAGAGGCTAGGCAATGGAAATTTCAGCGGGTTTTACTGTAAATCAGTACTTCAAGAACTTGCTCAATGTAAGGCCAATATTACAGCGGACACAACTTGCAAAAACTGCAACACTAAAACCACTATTTTTCCCTAAGATTCACCAAATTGTAGATTTTTATCGTCTTGATAATAACTTCGATATAAAAACCAAAAAATACCTATAATAGGCGTTCATGGTATATTGTTGGAAATCACCCTGCGAGTGAATGCAATGAAAATAGATTAAGCATTAGAAGCGGACCACGTGGTTTCGACCTTCCAGACCTCATCAGCGCAATTACGAATGCAAGATCTAATTTCATCGCCCTTCACATTTAACTTTTAATTGTATAATGCAATAGATGTCTCGATCTGCTTAGCAGATCGGAACATGTATCTAGCGGGAATGACAATCCACAAATTGTGCGAGCTAGATCGGCTTGCGATGTGCTACTTCCCACCTTGCCCACTAGAGGGAAGTGAGGTTGGAATTAGTCCATTGTCGGGGGTATTATACAATTAAAACTTGGATGTGAAGGGCGACGAAATTAGATCTTGCATTCGTAGTTGCGCTGATGAGGTCTGGAAGGTCGAAACCACGTGGTTCACTTCTAACGCTTGATCTATTTTCATTGCATTCACTCGCAGGGTGAGTTCTAATAATATACCATGAGCGCCTATTATAGGTATTTTTTGGTTTCTATATTGTGGCATTTCTCGACGTTTTCATAATATTTTCGATATTGAAATGCGTTGTAGTTTTGTTGAATTTTTTTTTAATGTGGTGGGTGCTTAGTTGCAGTGACTCCGTAAACTGTATCGCTTGTCCGGCTATTACTGCAACTCTCGCGGTGTGGTTTTTGTGTGTGTATGTTGTGTTCAATTGGCTTTGTGACAGCATCATATCGCCTTTTATGATGCCGCGCTGTAAATCACTTTGCTCCCAACAGTAAATGGCAAGTCGATCCGGGATTAAACTCTCTGAAAAAATGTCATCGTCCCTCCAGAGAATTGAACCCCGACGCCTATCGTCCTCTCACAACAATAGTCAGCCGCCTAACCACTGCGGCCATCGACCCGTTTATATTTAGCGTTTTGTGGATACAATAGTCTTTAATTTATACATCAAAAGATTCAAAGATAAACCGCAACATTCTACATTTCAATTTTGTAACGATTCATAATTAATTTTATTCACACGCTTATTATTGAGAATAAACTGATACAACCGTAAACAAATTTGATTTTTATTTAATTTGAGAAACAATGTACTAAAGATATACTAGCTGTTTCATTTAATCTTTTCAAGTAAATTATATTTTAATATTTTCGAAACACTCTTTATAAAACCTAGATTTATATACAAAATTAGTGCGATTTTAAATCCTAAAGATTGGAAAAACTTATCAACAACATTTCGGTGAGAAAATTCGTCTTGTATCAAATATTTTGCTAAATATAGCAGGAATTTTAACATTTTGTCAATAGCTGCTTTATTTAAAAAAATCGACCTATTGTATTCGTTACCTCATACGTTTTCAACTACAAAGCAAAGTATTTAAAACATATATTGGATTTTTTCAAGAAACAGAAAAAGTTTAGCCTTCATCAGTCATACTGAATACACTATATAGATGGTCGTACTTTCAAATTTCGTCCAATCACCTTTTGAATATTGTCGCTAAGAAAATGGTAAACTTACAAGGCACATTAGAAAACACAGCTTGTATATTTTAAATAGTGTTATGTTTGGCGAATGTAGCTCTAATTATAGTCTCTGCATGTTATTTTGGATAAAAGATCAGTGGATTATTATTAGGATTACGTCAAATTATTTCTTTTGTTTATTTATCGATAGATAATCAGTGGATCTATGGAACTTATTATTTTTTGTAAAAAGTATAATAATTTTTTTCAGTCTTACTTACTTTTTCTATAATAATTATATTATTAAAGAAGAAGGATTAAATTTTTCGAAAGAGGACCATTTTCCTAATAAAATTTCTCACTTACCTATCTTTCAGCTCAACATTATTTTCAGTGAAAGTAGGTCCCAGATCTGTGCAGTACATGCTTTGCACTTCTCGTCTTCTGCCGCTTTTTAATGGATATACAAATAATTGTGTAACCTTAGTCACGGGAGTCCAATTTTTTGGAATATTCGGCGTCTTTTTGCGGTAGTAAAGGTAAGCACCGATCAAGGTTGCAAGTGTTGCTACCGTGGCTAGGGATGTTATCTGGTGGTTGCTATGGCCATAGCTCCATATGCTTTCGGGAAACATTTTACTATAAATGTGCACTTTTTCACGCAATCACTTGTTCGGCTGGAATTAGATGAACTGAAAGAATAATTATTATTTAACTCTGTTTATCATCAAAAAATAGATGAACAAGGTTAACAGATATCCATTATCGGGTATACAGAGTTCAGCAACGATCCACAAACGAAAGATTACACTTTCTTTTAAGAGCTAATTGAAAATAAGACGACATACATACATTAGATGTATTTTTATTTGCAATTTTTAAAATTATGTTTTTGAAAATAAGTTTTTTCTCGTTAATTTCAAAATAAAATAGATGTTTAGAATTTCTAATTGAGTGTGCCAACAATGTCTAGCAATCCTATTTAACACAAACAATTAAAAACAAACAACCTATTTCAAAGTTTCGTTAACTTCCTTTAGGTATGGAAATATTTAAATTATTTCATTTCATTGCTACACACTGTATAATTTTTCCAGAGTTTAAGATTGCATTCCAATAGTATAACATACAATATAGCAGCCGGTAAAGCTTTTACAAAGAATTGATAATTCTTTTTTTTTTTAATTGCAAGCTGAAAATTACCTCTAAGCATACACTGGATCTGTTTCTTTGTACTGGTCCGCTATAAAATTAAAATTCACAAATAAGAGAACAACATTTCTATATAACTGACACACAGTTTTTGAATATTCACTTAGCATTTATTTAAATATCATAAAAAGCATACAAAACAAGATATAAACATATAAAAAATGAAAACGTACGGATAAAAAGTAAAAATAATGTAGTATAGTAAGTGTAAAATAGAGAGACATATTATGGAAAAGTCCGTGTTACAAGAGTTGTATTTTCGCTGATATAGTAAAATGAGATAATTTTCTTGTAATTCTGTGACTTGGATTTTTCTGTAAATTGAACAACCAAATTAGAAAGAGATGAGGTATTTTATCCACATATACAGTAATGATGTGCAGGAAACGATATTACCACGTAATAAAAGTGCAGACGATCGAGAGGGCTATACCCACGGACAACAAGGAGAAGAGGACCTTCGACAGGTGATCTCCGGCGACGATGGGGATCCGATGGTTGACGTTTTAAATTCATCGCTTGAAAGCAATTTGTCTAACAGTTCTGTAGAGACAATTATTAACTATAAGTCAGCAAATTTTTAAAGAGATAGATTAGATTGTCTGAACCATCAGTAACTTGTTTAACTATTTATAGATTCCAAAAAGCAAATTTGGTAAAATTTTTTGAGAAGCTTGAGACGGTTCTTGACTATCATAGAGCTTGCCAGAATTTAATATTGTGTGGTGATTTCAATTTTAACTTTTTGGGTAGCGACAAGAATACGAATATTTTTAGGGGTCTTATGTTCAATTATGGTCTGTCTCAGACAGTTTTCTCTCCGACACGTATCAGTAGGACCTCCCAGTGGTGCATTATGACAATATATTTGTTAAAACTGATTTTACTTACAATGTTTGCAATAATATCTTAGATTTGTCAGATCATAACTTTCAATTAATTGCGTTTGAATGCAGAAATCGCTCTAATAACTTGTTTGACAATAAAGGTTCATTTAGTTCGATTAAGATTGGTAGTTTCACCAACGCGCTGAAGTTAGTAGATTGGAGTCATATTTATCTGGAAGTTGACCCTGACGATAAACTCATTTTATAACACGTTTCTTAGTTATTTTAATGATTCATTTCCCGTTAGAAAACGACCCCGTAAGCAATCAAAGCACTGGATCTCGAGGGGTATTCGTATATCATCTCAAACTAAACGAGAATTGTTTCAACTTTGTAAATTGTTTCCAAACGAACCTATCCTTGCTGCCTATTACAAAAAATATTCTGCTATTTTGGAAATAGTTGCAGAGAAAGCAAAAAACTCGATGTACCCAAGTCTATTACCAGTTCAACTAATATAATTAAATCGACATGGAATATTATCAAACGAGAAACAAGGTCTTTTTCAAATGTAACCAATATTGAATTAAAAGATGACGAGGGTGAGAGAATAACTAGTTCGCGGGAGATATGTCAGATTTTCAACAGCTATTTTGTATCGGTAGCGGTCTAACAGTGCCAACAACATTTCTACTCAGATCTGTCAATTTTCAAATTTGATTACTCCTTCAGCAGGTTCTTTTTTCTTATCTTCAACAACAGTTAATCAAATAAAACGTACAATTATCAACCTCAACAATACTATGGCTACTGGTCATGATGAGATTCCTCTAAAAATCATAGCTTCGGTAGTGGACTTCATCACTCATCCACTTGAGAACATATTTAACACATTCATTTGAGAACGGAAAGTACCCACTTTTGTTCAGAATCTCTAAACTCTTACCATTACATAAAAAATGTGATAATCAATTGGTTGAAAACTATAGACCGATTTCGATTTTTCCAGCGTTGTCAAAAATTTTGGAAAGTACTCTTCGAACAAGGTCAGCACGGCTTCATACGTAGAAGGTATACTACAACTACACTACAAAACATTATCAAGGGGGTTTTAAGGAGTTTGAATGCAAATAAGTATGTTGCTTGTGTCAGTTGTGATTTGTCAAAGGCGTTTGACTTGGTAGAACATAAGCTATTGTTACAAAAGTTATCGCTTTGTGGTATCAGAGGAATTCACTAACTTTCTTTGCATCGTACCTGAAACAAAGGAAATACACTGAGATAGTCCACGTTAACAGCAGCAGCACCAATGTCGATTCCCACCGATCTGACCTTGTTGACTACAATTGCGGCGTACCGCAGGGATCAGTCCTGGGGCCCCTTTTATTTAATTTATTTATTAATGACCTCTTACAACACATATCGGGGTCTAATTCCGCTACACATAGTCATAATACACGAAATCCATTTTTTGTGAGACCGGATCTGGCGAAATCGACCATTTTTTATAAGTCATTTATTTTTACTGGATGCAGAATTTATAACCACTTACCAAATAGTCTTAAATGTTTATCAAAACCTGCATTTAAATTACAAACTAAAGAGATATCGAAAGATAAGTGTTTTTACAGTTTGGAGGAATTTTTGGATTTTACATTTGATTACTTAAAGCTTATGATACGGTGCCGAGGTGCTCTGAATGTTGAGATGCATCTTGCATCTTGCTATATCGGCGTAGATATGTCATAATTAATTGTTAAGTGTCATATGTATGTGTGTGTATGCGCACATGTGTGTGCGTATCTTATAACGTGCCATCGAAAAAAAACATAATTGATGTAGGCCAGTGTAGGCTATGTAAATGTTTTTGATCGTTGCTTTAGCCACTACCACGTAATGACATTTATTTATGTGGCATTTTATTGTAACCAAAGTTTATAACCTCAAATTAAATGTCAAGGAATAAATAATAAATAAAATAAAAAACAATTGATGTAGGCTATGTAAATGTTTTTGATCGTTGCTTTAGCCACTACCATGTAATGACATTTATTTATGTGGCATTTTATTGTAACCATATATTGCGGGTAGTCCTGGAGAAATTCAGACATCAAAGCGAGATAACTACATCGGTCCTCTCAAACTAACGTTCTAGCGTCTATTTACGCATGCCCGTCATGTCCACCAATGAAATCGCGTGAATCGTTGGTGGGAACGAAAGTGAAAGCGCGTGATCAATCATATGTTCATGTTGTAGGTTAGTCGTTCCACGAAGCTCGTTTAATTTCCTCAAAAGATGTAAATATTCGACAAAAATATAATCGCCTAATTTTATTTAAAAACCAATAAAATGTGATACGGGATAAAAATATGTATTTTATTTTACCCAGTCCGATAGTTATAACTTTATCACATTTATATGTTTCACCAACAATTTGTCGTTCAATTTTTATTGCTAGAACTATTTGTAAAATCAAAACATTCAAGCACTTGCTATAGTAAAAGAAAATGTTTAAATCTATTTAGTCGGTCAATAGAAGATGTGCAATAAAATAAGTTCGTGTTTTTTTCACTGTTATGAGCTGCAAAACAATTATTTAAATACATTAAGTTAAATAAAGATTGCAAAATAATACAGATTCAACAAAAGCTTTTTTTGTCATGAAGTTACTTTTGTTAAAATCTTGAAATACACAACTTGGGCACATTTGTGTACTTTATTTAGTAGAGCAAACAAATACGATAGTTTAGTCTAGACACTAATTCTCTATATTTTTGTTAAAATTTTTAAGAGAATTGTATATAGTTTTATTATCACATGTAGATAATTTGTAAAATATACCTATTGCAATAATGACAATGAACAATCTTATTCCAATTAAATTTGCCTCCAAACAAGCGCATCGCGTCTGCGTATAAAGACCTCAGAACGTTGTAAGACAAGGAACACCCTCTTCCATCACTCTTTGTTGGCGAACACTGCATACATGAGTTGGTATAGGAGACCCGCAATATAGTATATGTTGTAACCATAGTTTATAACCTCAAATTAAATGTCAAGGAATAAATGTCATTATGTGAAAGTGGCTAGAGTAACAATCCATTCACATAGCCTACTCTAATGATTTTTTTCGATGTGTCTATACTTACACATTTTATATTTTAACCTGTATTTGTACATAATATTCTACACCAACTATCTATCTATCTATCTATAGTATGTATCCAAACTCCAAACAAACAAAAAAGTCTTAATAAATGTAGGCTCTCAAATTAAGGGCCTCAAAGATAGAATTGATTATTTATTCATGTTATTTAGTAGTATCAGCTGTTATTTATTTGTGACAAATATCAATAATTTCGAAGAAAGGGTGTCAATTTCTCATACAAATTCGGAGATTACCGATAGCCGAAGAATTTTCTAATTGTCTAATTCGATCTGATGTGCAGGATGGGGCACGATATTCGCCTCGGTTGATATACAAAAAACGGTAACACATATTTAAAATCTTTTTGTTGGAGCATGTGTAGGTCCATTAGGAGCACGTTCTAAAATTATTTTGAAATATACAGGTTGTCCCAAAAGAAAGTTACACATCAAAGTTTTCAAAATTTAAATGCAACACCATGTAAATGATTGCATATTTCGATGACGCAGACTAAATAAAGGCCTGTTACTGTTATATTATCTATACCTAGGTTCAACATTTTCTGAGATATTTACGGCGTACGTATTTAAGTTACGCGTTTCAAGTTGTATTATTTCATTAGCACAACCACACATCTACTGCTAAAATAAGATGTTTTCTAAAAATTATATAGGATGGTTAAAATCTTACCTCTAACTGTAATAACTTATTTTAGATAGATAATTTTATTTCTCTGTTAAATGTTATTAAGGTGGCCTATACCTAGCTCTTGTAGTTTGTTTGTAAAGTCAATTTAGTGTTTTAAATGGCGATTATGTACTAGAAATTTGGTTAAATAAAGGTAACTTGATGACACTATTTTCAGATATTCATTTTGTCTAATTTATTCTTGAAAAGTAAGCAGTGGTGAATTGGACGTTGCTTCATATTGAATGGAAACAAAACAAAAATTAAACACATGCCTTACTACACACAAATTTTCACCATAAACTTAATACAAAAGAAAACCAAGAAACTAATGATTAAAGTTCAATACTTAAATACTACATGGGATGATTAAGGAAGCTCACCGACCGTGGAATATTTACGCACGATACGACTGCATACTAATTGGCAGTTCAAGTCTGCTAGCATACATACTATATGACTAGTTGGCCAATCGCAAAACCGATAACGCTCAAAATATCTCCCGCTACGTACGTGGTACAAACATGTTTATTTATTGCAGAAGTTTTACCCGTACTTTTCGAAAACATACTTCTGAAAATCCGACAAAAGATGCGGCTACAGATATATGGTGCGTCTTCTTTCAGAGTTAATTAGATAGGCAATACCCTAACAAATAAATAAGACGTGGTGATTCACAGAACTGAACTGCAAGATCCTCAGACCTAACGAGTCCAGATTTTTTGTTGTGGGGATATATGAAAAATATTGTATACAACATATGTAAAGTACCACAAATAACACCTGACAATATGAAAACATTTCAACCAAGAATTTATTTATGTATTGCAAATGAATCATTAGTTTCTTTGTTTTCTTTTGTATTAAATTTATGATGAAAATTTGTATCTAATAAGACATGTGTTAAGGACTCAAAAACATTTAAAACAAGCATTCTTTTTATTTTACATATATTTGCTATATATTCAGTATTTTGTTAAATTAATATGTCTAAATCCCTAATAAGAATAAGCAAAATCATGATAACGAATTAATAGAAACAAGAGCCACCGATAGGATATAATTCTAAAAATGCTAAGCTTCGGAGCTAAACTCGAAACTACGTCGAAGCGACGACCAAGAAGCGCGCGTCAACCCGTATTATAGAGATGACGTGCTTTGACTTTGCGCGGTTTGTTAATGGTATAGCCGCCCACGGACTTGCCTGCGCTGATCGCGATACGCATATGTCATTCATATATGTATTCATTGCGTTCAGCACACGAACCGTGGTTCGTGGAATCGTCACTATTATAAGGGGACAGTGGATGGAGCATTAGTAAAAGGCGCAAATAGACGCATATGAAAATATATACGAGAAATTCGATATTCCTGGACGTAGTTTTGAGTTGTATCGTGTTTTACGCGGTAGTGATAAACTATTGAACTGATTATTCACTTTCTCCCTAGTTCAGGAATCGCTCCGATAAATATATCCTTTTGGCTCGTTAAATACAAGAAGTACATAAAGAGAGACAGGATTTGTAAATATTATTTTATATGCTTATACATTATATGGGAATTATTATTTTGTGTCTTTCATGTACAAAGAACTGAAATTTATGTTTTATTTTTATTTCTTTATTACAATATATGTATTAAAAGAAACTCACTCGTTTATTGTGAAAAACCCTTACACTAGTAGTATTTCTCTAGCAGCTAGGTCCAATAAAACAATTGGACCGTAACAACATGTATTGGATAATTTTTGTTTTGTTTCCAATAAATATAAAGCAACGTTAGAATTAGACAAAATTAATATCTGAAATTAGTGTCATCATGTCGAAGCTACCTTGATTTAACCAAATTTTTAGTACTTACATAATCGCAATTTAAAACACTAAATTGACTTTTACATGAAACTATAAGAGATAGGTATAGGGAACCTTAATAACATTTAAAAGAGAAATAAAATTAAAATCGAATGAAATGAAAAAATCGAATATAATTTTGATTTATATAATTAACTACATTTCTTGATATTTTGTACATAATTTACATAGCAGTATAATAATTCCTGCACTTATTACAAATGTATCATTATAAACACATTTTACTTCAACAAAGAATTATATGAAATTGTCATCAATACCTCAGAAAGAAGATACTCCTAATTTAGTGACATTGCATTTTTAAATGTTCTAAAATCAATAAATTAACATTATTAAATATTAAAATATAATATAAAACGAGCATAAAGCTCGGACAATATTCGATACAAGCCTAATTCGTACTTATATATCGCTTGCAACGGCTTTCGTTCTTATTCGTCTTATTTCTTGGAAAAATTGAAACTGTGTGGCAATAAATCCCTCTAGACAAATATGTAAATGAGCTACCGACTTGTCACAACGCTTGAAAACAAGCCACTCCCATTAGGAAGAAAGGTTTGATTTTGGGTCTGTGGGGGGAGACATTACTTCTGCCAGTGACTGTATCTACATATATATTTATTTTATTTTCATTTACCTTTATGAAAGCCAAAATTAAAATGA
Organism: Holotrichia oblita; assembly: GCA_023690525.1. Classification (NCBI taxonomy): domain Eukaryota; kingdom Metazoa; phylum Arthropoda; class Insecta; order Coleoptera; family Scarabaeidae; genus Holotrichia; species Holotrichia oblita. The sequence continues at coordinate 42,273,002 of CM043023.1, forward strand.
AGCAAACTGAAACTACCAGCGATCTACAAACAGATAGCGAAACTGAAATAGCTTATAAAAGGCTGATCAAGCCTTCGAAGCGTTTTGTACAAAGCGAAGATAGTGACGATTCTGACGAAAATGCAAGCTGTATTAAGAATCCATCAAATATAATAATCTCACAAACAACAGGTAAATTGTTATTAGGAGGAGAGGAAAATTTAAAATCAAACAAGTTTTCAACAGATGTCCAAGTCCATGTACTGAAACAGGATTTACTGATTTAACACGACCTAACGTAAGCGGCTTTAGTACGTCTGGACCCCTATTCTCCAGCGTCAGAGAAGTGATCGCTCTATTGAGAGAAGGGATAAATCACTTCTCTCAAAACGTTCTCTTGATTGCTTAAATCCCTATTCTCGAATTTGTAGTAGTAGATCGGTCGAAACGTAAACGTTGCTAGATTTCATAAGTAATACCGTAAATAGTGTGAAGTAAGTGGCAAGTACATTTACCAATGACGATTTAATATCACAACGTTTTATCTCTTTCTAACTTATTCGTAAAAAGGCAAGTCTCAGTCAAGCATTCGCATTCCATTAGAATAAAATCGACGATTAAGCAATTACAATCAATACCCAATAAAACAGTCGGTAAATAATTAGCGGAGCGAGAATCGTGTTAAACGTAATCGATTCGTAGCAACATGTGCAAGCTAAGGAACGTATAAAGAAGACAATTTTTGAGCGAAATCGCGTTTTCAAATTCTATCGATGATTAAGAAATATCAGGACACGATAAAATTGTCTCAACATCTATGCTATAATACTTTATCAATTTATTACAGGCACTCTATTATTAAATTTATCGCCTGCAGTTAAACCAACAACCTACCTGTAACCAATTTAATCAAATACAAAACTCAAAGTAACATCTTCCGATAAATTCCGTCAATTATGGGTTATGTTTATCATATTCAATTTGTCAGCACGCGCGTAGCGGCCTAAAAGCCAATAAAACTTACATTATATGCGCATGCTTCTCCTAACATTTCAAGATTCTCCTACAAATTTCCGAGAGAGTAAAGTTCTCACGATTCATAAGAGAAGTGAGACTTTCAAGAATAGCAAATTCTAATGTCAGGAGCTTGTCAGGAGAAACACGCCCACTATTCTCATGATATGACCATTCTCTCGATTTGGAGAATAGGGGTCCTGATAGATCGAGTCGATCTATTCACTTACTGTCTCCCAGCCTGTGATTGCTGAAAGTAGTGCAATTATACAATATTTAGCGAATATAAAAGCACACAATGATCAAATAATTTCATAACTGAAAAATTATGGCGTTGTAGCGGGATATAAGAAGCGGAGTATTCCAAACAATATTCCAGTATCGTTGCCTATAAGCTGTATGGAAGACTTGCATACCTTAGATCTCTATTTAGAAGACGAAGGAAATTTGGAGTCCATGGTAAATTTATATTTCTGTATATTTTTAAAGCTTACCAGCGTAATTATGATCTAAAAAATATTTTCTAGGTGTCGTATCTTTCTTTTCTCGGAGGAGATACGGTTTCTTATATTACTAATTCTAGGGTTTCCACGGCCGAGTGGGACATAGGGAAAATACATGTAAAATCGGTTTTCGGTGAATATTATCTCCCTAATACTACTTCATCCAAATTTAAGTGCCGAATATTATAACTGGGTTAACAATGAACATTTCCATAATCATAGTACAAAGAAAGTCATTTTAATAAAGCCAAAAAAATTATTATTTTTAAACCTATTGTACGTGAATTTCTAATAAGGCTTTTAACACGTAAGTTAGTGGAAGTAGCCGTGGCGCAGACGTTCACGCGACGCCTTAATAACGTAAGGCACAGATTGTTTGAGGTTCGAATCCGAGAAATGAATTTTATTTTTTATTTTTTTTTAATCTTGATTAAGTTTTGTTGTTTATTTTGACAAATGAATCGTCGTTAGTAACAATTAAAAATCGAATAATATAATAGCACGTGATCATTTTTGTTATTGTAAAAATTAGTCATTATTTACCTCAATCCTCAAAAAATCGATTTTATAGTCTTCAAGATCTCTGATTTTTGTAGTGTTATTGAATTTGTAGCATTATTGTTGGAGATAAAAAATAAAACTAATCTGCCGCGATTCGAACCCTAAACAACCCGTGCATTTGCGTTATTAAACCGTCGCGCGAACCATTGCGCCATGGACGCTTGCACTAACTCACGTATTAAAAGCTTTATTATAGGAATTCACGAACAATAGATTTAAAAATATTAATTTTTTGTCTTTATTAAAATGACTTTCTTTGTACTATGATTGTGGGGATGTTCATTGTTAACCCAGTTATAATATGCGGCCCTTAATTTTGAATGAAGTAGTATTAGGGAGATACTATTCACCGAAAACCGATTTTACATATATTCTCCCTATGTCCCACTTGGCCGTGGAAACCCTGTATATTAAAAGCTTACTTAAGCTTAGATATTGCCACAAAGTGTAGCTGAATCGGTTCACGTAATAATAAAATTGCATTCTGCAAATTTAAGTTGAAAGACTTTAATTCGTAAGCTAGTTCCAAATACTAGTAGGGTATTTTTGCAGCTGCCGTGAAATGTCCAGTTTCTACCACAAACGCAAAGGTTGAAGAAAGTATTAAGAACTGGTCGAAGCATTCGTCAGGAAAAATTGTCAAAAAAAAACTAATAACGAAAAAGACGTATCGGAAGACGTTAGTGGAGAAGCGCCAAATGTATAGAAGAATTAAGGATTATACACAAGAGATCGAAGGATGCTTAAAATCACCACATGGGCGTACTTCTGGTAATAGCTATTCAATTCAGAACAATTTTACTAATTCAGTTTGCGAAAATATTAGCCACAACAGGAGCAGTATTCATGAATTTATCAGTACAAACAGTACTACTGATGATGTAAGAAAAAATTTGAGTTTCAATTAGATACCTAATATGCCGAGTAATATTATTGTTAGGGATACTAATCCCTAACAATAACTAGTCCCTAGTTTCTGATCTTAAACGTTGGACAGTGACATCTCCATCATTGACTCGTTGTGATATCATAAACTTATTAAATGTATTGTTTTGATAACAAGTAGTAACAAACATATGTATGAATTTGTTCTTCACTACATTTACTTAAACCTGATTATATCTTAGTTATATATTTTTTAACAGATTCAGCATCTAAAATAATATTTGTTTAACATCTAAATAACAAGTGTTTCCTCTTATAAGAAAAAGAAATATAAAGCTAAGCACTATCCGTGAAGAGAAACTTAAAAGACCTAAATTGGATTTATATCTGCAGAAATAAAAGATAAGTAAACGTAATACCCACGTCTTCGAAAACGTGCATAGACGTGATTAACAGCGCAGCATTATAAAAGGAGAGTTGCATGATAGCCAGACAAGTAATACAGTTTATGGAGTCACAGCAACTAAGCATCCACCACACACACAAAAGAAGTAAATATTAAGAATTTATTTACCTCCAAAAATATAAATTCTTAATTTGGTAAGATGGCGTAACAAATAAAAGCAATTTTTAATAAAAAAAAAGTTATCTATTGAAAGTATTAATAATAGCTCTATCCAATAACTAACATATAATATCAAAAATAGATAATATCCTAATCATTATTTATACACGTAACAACATAAAAATCATTAGGCTACAAGTACTTCATCGCCGACGTTTAGTTCTCCAGACTTCCACAACTCTATCAGAATTCCCATCACAGCTTTTTTACCTTCACACTTAATATGGGCCGGCTGTTTCAAATTATTTGTTCTAGATCATCGAGATGGAATCATCAAATAAAATAATTAAAATAGATTTGAATCAAGTTACCTTAATATCGACTTTAATGGCTCCCGGTCGGCAGAAAGGTTGCCAGCTTCAGGATCTACAGTTGTTAATATACATCTGGTGCAGGGTTTCACATATCTAAGAACCACCTCCCCTATTTTGATCCAGTTCCAATTTTCTTCGCTGTATGCTTCCAAATTTTGGCCTTCCACTAAAATATTTGGTCTAAAATTATTAGGCACAACCGGATTTTCTAAGATGGTATTCAAGTCATCGATCGAAGCTTCATTTATCAAATGATAACTGGTTAGGTCCGTATATATACCCTAAAAATAATATTAATGAAAATTAATATTAATTCCGAAAGGGCAATTAATGTAATGAATAATTACAGCGGATTCAAGTCGGATGTTTACATAATCACGGAAATACTTCGGATATTGTAGCTCAATATTCCGGCTGAACTGTTCCCTATAGTATCCTAAACGAATTCCTGACTGTTCGCCCAAAAGAAAACGTGACAACCAAACTGCAGCTTCATCATCGCAATCTAGAGTTTCAACAGGTGCTCTACGTTGGAGTCTGCAAGAATATCACTACGCCTTTGGGTAATGTAAAGAAATTTATGTATGTATATGCACCATTGAGGTTACGTTAATGCAGTATGGTAAAGGTTTTTTCATTAATACCGCCAGATCTTTGTCTTGTAGATTACTATTGATTAAAATTGAATATTAACCGATAGCAATCAACTGCTGGATTCATCATATCTTTCTGTTGAAGCTCGAAATGTGCAACTTACCCAATTAGCTCCGACGTTTAAATATTGAACGTTAGACGATTCAATGGAAAATTTTCCAACAACAGTTCATCGACAAAAAATTCCTCGTCAATAATAAAATTCTTCTAGTTCTTTCAAAATTCGTATGAAAAAGGCCTCTAAGACCAAAAGAGTCATATGCTCGAACTATTTATTTTATTTCAATGACCACTAATAATTCTAGAGATAACCAGCATAAGAATTTGGATTTAATGATCCTCATCAGTTAAAAGAACGTCAATATTTTCAAATCGTTTGTTTTATACCTTTTTTTAATCCGGAAAGGTTTATACACTAGTTAATATCATACGCAATTGCTTACATAGCATTGCTTGAGAACGCACACACGCAGAATCGCCTGTCAAATATCAATGAAGGCGAACATGCATTACCAGCACCCCCAGAAGACAGAAAAACGAAGACCTTAGAAGCCAGACTCAGCAGCAACAAGCGATCTACACCTACCAATAGTGCAGAAACGACCATCAATGGTGCCCCAAAAATTATCCCAACACTATGATAGACCTGGGGTCTCAAGACCCATATATAAGACCCATGATCACCTATGCTGTTTTGGTATGGTGGATCACCTATGCTGCTTTGGTATGGTGGCAAAAAACAATACAGAAGACTGTCCAACAACAGCTTCAACAAATCCAAAAATTCACTTGTCTAAATGTCACAGGAGTGATGCGGACCTGTCCCACTGTAGCGCTAGAAGTACTGCTGGGAACCACGCCGCTGCACATTTACATTCAAAAACAGGGTATATCAAGTGCCCTACCTCTGGACAGACTTAAGGGATTAAAACCTGGGGACATTAGAGGACACCTTAAAATCCTTGAAGATCCCAACATCAATTACCTAATTAACATTGCAAAGGACAAGATCCCTATGCAATACAAGTTCGACCAACCCTATAAAGTGGTCATCGAAAGCCGTACAGGTGGGCTTTCGGTGAGCTTCAAATCAAAAGAGGAACCCTGGAATGGTACACGGACGGTTCTAGAATAGGAGGAGTGGGGACGGGCATCGGGGTCAGTTGGCCTAACCACTACCTCAAAGTGCCTATGGGACCCCACTCCAACATATTTTAAGCAGAGATTTCTGCTATTAACTTATGCACCGTAAAAAACCTCGAGTTAAGGATACGTGGCACAACAATTTGTATATCAACGGACAGCCAAGCGGCGTTGAAGGCTGTGAATGCCTACACATACGAGTCCAGTCTGTTGCATGAATGTATATGCAATTTAAGGCAATTGGGACGCGGCAATAACCACGTAATTCTTCAGTGGGTCCCAAACCATCAAGAGATCGAAGGGAACGAAAAGGCAGATAAGCTTGCCGAAGAAGTAGAGAAAATGACCTTATCCCTGTTGTAGAGTACAAAAGAGCCACCTAAAACAAGCAGTTAACAAATGGGAGATCAACAGAAAGGCCTCCCACTGGCAGAATACGCCAGGACAAAACCAAGCGAAGGCACTGTTATCAGGATCGCCTAAGACAGCACAGTCGTTGCTATTTTTCAGCAAAGGGGACCTTGGACTGTTGGCAGGGTTTCTGGCAGGTGATGTGGTCCTGAAGTTACACTCATCACTTCAGTAGGACGAAAATCCCAAATTAATTCTAAGGCCGTGCAGATCGCGGTGACTAAAGGCTGCAGTGCCACTGCCCTCATATCTAATATCTAATGATAGAAAACATCGTCGAATTCATTGATTAATTTCTCGTTACAAACAAGTCAGACGAATTATATATGGGTCTATTTTGAAGCCCACGACGATTATGCAAAATATGCAAAGTCAATTTCAGGCGTGATTGATCACCACACCAACATCGCAATGGCAGAAAAGCTAATGTAATTGTCATCAGGGAGTTGGCCAAGGATGAAGATCCTGTAACAATCATTCAGCTGTTGATGACTACCAAAATCATCACGATAATAAATACAGCTGCATCATTATGTAAGATGATTCAAATCGGCCATTAGAAAATTATTATGATGATAAACTCTGGCAGAGTTGCAAATTGTGACATTTCTTAATAACAAGCCTTGGAAATAAAAACAACAAATGTTCTTGTTATTAACTGCCACCATAACCTTCCAAGTCTGGTTTTGTTGTGTCCATTAAAATGGAAAATGAAAATTATTCAAACATGAATACTATAAATTTACTTAAAAACATCCACTCAAAATAGTGCAACGAAAGTGCAGTGATATCATAAAATACCAATATCTCCAGTTCAGATAATTTCTATAGATGTACTTTCTTTTAGCTTTACAGCTTTTAGTTACTGGAATGGAAATTTAAAATTTCATCATCATCATTATTCTAATTTCTTTAAAATAGATTGGTAAAAAAATCTAAATCTGTAACTGAAGTGCATAAAAAGAATTTCAATAGACTTGGAATTCCTCAAAGAAATGCACGGGTAGGAGCAGATGCAGGGATATTTGGGCCAGGAACCAAATACTCCGAGCCAAGCGGGGATCAATGCCATTGGAAGATGCGCTTAACTGAATCTGGACAGTAACTATTGGAAGCAAAGAATTGCCACTTTCTCCGATAGTCAAGCAGCTATAACGGCGCTGAGTTCTAACACCATTAGGTCGAAATTAATCTGGGAATATCTTAAGAGATTAAACAACCTAGGAAAGGAAAACAGAGTTGCATTATGCTGGGTACCAGGACATACTGGAATCAGAGGCAACGAAGAAGCTAATCTATTAGCAAGAAAGGCCGGCACAACTTTGTTTGTGGGACCGGAACCGTTTTGTGGTATAGGGATGAGAACTTACAAAAAAGAACTAAGGATAGAGAAGACAGGCTCAAAGCATCTCTCTGAGAAAAACTCCCTGGTCTGAGACACTCCAAGACATTGACTACTATTGTTTAAAAAAAAACAGTGTCGAATTTGCTTCACAATAAACCTCAACAAAACCTATACTTACGTAATTACTACGGGTTCATCTTCAGGATTCGGAAATTTGATCAGCAAGGGCTCTCGTTCTGGAGCAGTGAACACAACATCGCCGTTGCTATCGATTGAGGTGTGTATAAGTATCAATTTTGGATAAGTTCTGGCGGTCTTAAACTCTTTACTATTCTCTCCATAAACAATAAAGTATCTGTAACAAAATATATTATGTATTAGAATGTAAAATTAGTGCCAAAGTTTTTAAAATTCTATGATATAGCAATCAAAAAATAGTTTAAAGACTTTTTGATTGCCACTTGTATTCATATTAGTATTCGACTAAATAATAGATGGCGCATCTGGGTCAGACAAAGTACGATGGACAAAGTTAATTTGTCTAAAAAGTTCAACAACTCCTTTTTTAAAGAAATAAAATTCTCTTAATAAAGTCTTCATTTACTAATTCGAAATGTCCCGCTGAAGTTAAATTTTCTTGGTAAATTTAGCAATACTACCATTTAGAATTTAGATCGTAGAAAATCCCAGTGCAGTATATGTACAGGGTCCGGCAACGAAGCGGGGACGGAAGATTACACGCTTATTTGAAAGTTTGTCAAATATTTAGTCGTCGGATATTCTTCCGCACCATCAAGTGCACGTTTTAAAAATATTTTGTTTTATACAGGGTGTTCCAGATGGAAATGCCAGACTAAAGTTGCATTTTTTTTAAGGGAACATCCTGTATATTTATAGAAAAAATGATCCGCGCTTGAAAGCTGGTTACAACGATATAATGTTGTATAGGTCTAAAGTTGATAGTTTCTGTGTAAACAATTATTTTACTTGATAAATTGAAACATTTCAGTAGGCTATTCTGCGTAGGGAAAAACAAAAAATTCGAAACCAACAGAGTAGAATATTTTTTACTAGTATGGACTGTCGTTACTATGTGAAATAAATTCTGCAACTGCTCGCTTTATACAGGGTGTTCACAATTTTGCAAAATCAAAGAAATCTCGACATTTTTAAATGGAACACCCTGTATATTTTTGGCTCATTGGAAAGCCCTGTTACTACGCTTTCTATTGATACCTCATTTGATGCACCTAGGATAGATCATTTTCTAATTATTTCTTTTTAAAGTTGAATTAATGAGAAATGCTTGTATTTTTAGAAGCCAATTTGCACTTCAAACTTACTGTAAGATCGGATATTCAATAAATAATCTATAAACGGTCTATAACAAGAGGAAACTCCATTTAGTGTGAGAAACAATTAAGTTTCACTCAGCGGTGAAAGGTAACATTAATTTAATATAAAGTAAAGGTGTCAGTTTTGAGCTTGTATACTAATAACCAAGTTGTAAAAAGTTCTTTTTGTGTTATACAGTATTTCGTCCAATCTTTAAACGAAATTGTTATAATAACTAATTTTAGTAGGTAAAGAAATGGTAACTATGATATTTATTCTTGAGGAGTGTACAAGAAATTGTCTCCTAGCAAGTAGAGTATATGCAGAGAGATTTTCAAACCTTGAAAGAAGACCGGAAGCATTTGAAAGATTATTACAGACATTTATAGAAATTGATAGTGTAACCTAGAAAAAGGGAGAAACAAATAATCCGGTAATCAATAAACAAAGCGAACTGGCCGTATTATTAACAATGCAGGAAAATCCACATACAGAACATTTAGAGCGAGTAAGGCTAGCTAGAAAAGAGATAGATCTAGAGTGGGGCGGTTGTAAAACATGTACGGAATTAACGCATTGGTGAGCGTGCTATTCCGTATATGTTTTACAACCGCCCCACTCTAGATCTATCTCATTTCTAGCTGGCCTTAGTCGCTCTAAATGCTCTGTATGTGGAGAGATGTAAGTATAGATGGTACTTCAAAGGTAACGGCTATTGAGGGTAGGAGCTTGCGTTTGTTAAGGATCTACTAAAATTAGTCATTCTAACAATTTCGTTTAAAGATTGAACGAAATACCTACTGTATAACACAAAAAGAACTTTTTACAACTTGGTTATTAGTATACAAGCTTAAAACTGACACCTTTACTTTATATTAAATTAATGTTACCTTTCACCGCTGAGTGAAACTTAATTGTTTCTCACACTAAATGGAGTTTCCTCTTGTTATAGACCGTTTATAGATTATTTATTGAAAATCCGATCTTACAGTAAGTATGAAGTGCAAATTGGCTTCTACAAATACAAGTATTTCTCATTAATTCAACTTTAAAAAGAAATAATTAGAAAATGATCTATCTTAGGTGCATCAAATGAGGTATCAATAGAAAGCGTAGTAACAGGGCTTTCCAATGAGCCAAAAATATACAGGGTGTTCCATTTAAAAATGTCGAGATTTCTTTGATTTTGCAAAATTGTGAACACCCTGTATAAAGCGAGCAGTTGCAGAATTTATTTCACATAGTAACGACTGTCCATACTAGTAAAAAATATTCTACTCTGTTGGTTTCGAATTTTTTGTTTTTCCCTACGCAGAATAGCCTACTGAAATGTTTCAATTTATCAAGTAAAATAATTGTTTACACAGAAACTATCAACTTTAGACCTATACAACATTATATCGTTGTAACCAGCTTTCAAGCGCGGATCATTTTTTCTATAAATATACAGGGTGTTCCATTAAAAAAATGCAACTTTAGTCTGGCATTTCCATCTGGAACACCCTGTATAAAACAAAATATTTTTAAAACGTGCACTTGATGGTGCAGGAGAATATCCGATGACTAAATATTTGACAAACTTTCAAATAAGCGTGTAATCTTCCGTCCCCGCTTCGTTGCCGGACCCTGTATACATATTTTATGACTTGTATTAGTAAAGGGGCAAATATTAAAAATATAGTAAGTACTGCCATCGTGCGGCTGCTAACATAATATAGGATTTATTATATACTCTTGTTGCAATACTAATAGATGGCAGCACAAGTACATGAAGAGAGAATAACTAGAAGGGTAATTTAAAACTATATAAATCAAATTCATTTACATGTATATAATAATACTGCAAAAATATTTTTTATATTAGATGAATATATTATACTCTTGAATAAAATATTATTTAGCATAATAAATGGTGCGTATGACTGTCTGTAATTTCGGAATGTAGTTATCCAAATTAGAAAAAATATAATATTGTATAATGATTGTAAAATTAAAAATAATAAAATTGTGAAATATTGTATAATTACACTTAAATTTTTAGTACTGATTGTGAGTTAACCAATCGACGCATATGCGAACGACGAGATATATTTCCTTTTTTGCATTATTTCCGCGTATCACTGGCGTCGCGTCGGTCAAGGTGAAAGAAGTGGGAAATATCTATACAGAAGTTCAGTCGGCTGCCGGCAGCTGCCGGCTGCCATCATCGCCTGATCATCGCCATCATTTCTAGTTTTGTTATTATGTGATGTAGATGATATTGAGTGAAGTTTTGCTGTGTATACAATGTAATATCAATTAACTAATAAAGTTGTTAATTGATGTTATTTTGTGTTGGTTTTTTAATGTTATTTAATAATTTAAAAACGAGATTATGTTCATGAAAACAAAGGCGGAACTGTGAATGGCGTAGTTAAATATGTAGGTACTAGGCGTATTAGCCTGATGTAAGTATTTATTCATAAATAAAATATGTGTTTATAAATGGTTAAAGGCCACACTATCGATTAAATAGATATAACACCCAATAATTTTGATCTATCCGAATCAAATCTCACGAAAATATCGTATCAAATAATGTTGTACTCATAACCTCAATTTTCAAAATAAATTATTAGGAACAAAAAGATGTAATCGAGAATCATAATCACATCTACATATTACTTCATACGTATGAACGAGTTATTTAAACTTATTTGTATACTTTAATTAGCGCAGAAACTCCATTCATTTTTGCTGGATGCATTTATATAGGGTGTATATAAATGATTGAAAGGCGTTTAATTTTTTTTTTATTGTTTGCTTTGGTCTGAGCAAGACCGCTCCGTGGATAAGAAGCGCCTTTGTACAAAAGTCTCAAGCAGCGCCCCCTAATATTCTTCGAAGTAACATAAAATCCAAATATATCAATTCCAAAGTTGTTGTTTATAGTATACATTTTAAAAATAGAGAAACAACAAACTAATAAAAGAATTTATTACTATTATTTTTATTTATAAGTATATATGGTACACGTGTAAAAAAAGCCAATCAGCCAGACAATCTGTGCATAAAGAAAAACTAAGTATATTTATTGTTATAAATAAAATACATTGTAAATGCAATTCTAAATTTTTAGATATTTACTCTTCTAGCTTTGGCGACAACAAAATTTTTTATTATATCGCTTTTATCTAAAGTGTCTGCAATAGCATTTTCAATCGATATTATAGATAGATCGACAAGGCGTTCTTGGGACAATCAAAATCGCATATAATTTTTTATTAATTTCAATTTCCAGAAGCTTCTTTCTCCTGAAGCAACGGATACCGGTAATGTTAAATAGATTCGTAATATAACAAAAATGTTTGGAAATGTGTCGGTTAATTTATTGTGATATACATATATAATTCAAAATAATTCTTCAAATAAAGTGCTGCCATCATTATCTCGATCTTCATTATTTTTATCGTTAGTTAGCTTTAGCTGTAAATCTTTACAATGTTTTAATAAATCATCGTCATTCCATTCCTTTAATTTGCTTATGTTAAGTAAAACTTTAAAATCTTCATTAAGTTGCTTCAATTGTAAAAATCTTTCCTTGACTGATGATATTGTTGTGTCTAAAACTGAGAAAAAGAACTGTACCTTAAAATTTTGGGATCATTTAGAGGCTCATCTGTACCTTCATATTCAAACATTCTTTTTTTAATCTTTGTCGAATTTCTGAAAAAATAGCGTCTACTTTTATACCGGTTGCGATTTCTCTTGCTGAAGTTATAATGTTTTCAAAATATTTATCTGTTCTACGATTCTCTAATTCTTTTGTAATTATTTCAAGATTTTCTATAACTATGAATACTAAATGTGGGATTTTGCATCATTTTACTGGCCACATTTATAAGACGCAATATATCATATCAAGATGATATATTATATATTATACAAAGACGTTATTTTCCCACCGCCAAATTTTAGCACCTAATTAGTTATTTTCTTAAGTGGTGAACCATATACATACCTATAAATTGTCTAAGTGTCGAGCGTGTTCGTATGTTTATATTACTTCGAGATAACTGTCCCTACGACCTACGATATATGCCAGACACTTGTATTCTAAAGATATATCTGCAGAATATGCAATTCTACTTTAATAACATTGTTTACTTTTACCAGCAGTTGTATTTTTCAAACACGATTTCATATTTTGTTATTAATAAAGTACAATTTCATTGCTGTCGCCTATGTATTTTTGCAATTCCGCTTAAAGTATTCATATCAAATATAATGCAGCAATAATATAGTTTAGAGTCACAGAAAATTGATAATATTCTGGCTAATAGAAACGATAACGCCTAGCCTTATTCGGAGTTTAGATTAACCCACAGCACATCAGAAACAATATTTAGCTGATGAAGCATAAGCTCCTTATAGTAAAGTATAAATAAACTGTAATACAGAGAATACAAACAACTAACAAAAGCATTTTTGCAATTCTCCAGTTGTCGGACTCGAAATTCGTAAAGCATATCGAATACTATAATGTTACTTACTTATTATATTTTATAATCTATGCCCTTACTACCGCCATAATATCTACTGAATTGGCGCCCCTTGTGTAAGGCGCCTTTGTGCGGTGAACAACTTGCACACCCGCACGGGGCTACCCTGGGTCTGAGGATGTAAATATTTACTATATTTACATGCAGTATTTAAAATGAACAGGATACAATACATTGCTGTGTTGATCTTAACTTATTTTCAATTTCCTGTTTGTTGGTAATGCAGTTACAGTACCTGGTAATTAAATTAGCTCACCCAACAATTTTAGAGTTTCTGTTTTTTAATAAGAGGGACAAAACGCTTCAGCCCGCACCACATTAAGTAAATTTAATAACTGAAAATTTTGGCGGTAAATTTAAATGATAAATGCACTGAAATGAAATACGAGTATAATATATGAACTTATTACTTAAATATATATTTAGTACTTAACTTCAGGAACAGATCACATTTATAAAAAAGTAATGGTAGTAGTTTATGCCTTTATGTTATGTTTATTAATATTTAAGTAAAGAAATACAATAATAGTATAGACAATATGTTTTTATGTTTATGGTATTTTTTCTTTCTTCCTGCTATGATAGGATGCATTATCCATTACAATGACACTATTCTCAGGCAATTTTTGTAAAATATTGAATCATCTGTCAAAAACATCTGCATCCAGTTTATCGTGCTAATCAGCTGTTTTTCTTTCCTCAAATACCAACAAGCCATCGTCAACAAAACCATTTTTTGAACCAATATGTGAAGTAATTAAGCGTCTACCTTTACCAACAGGATTTTTCAGACCCGTTGTTAAACAATCTATAAATGCTTGTCTGCGTGTTGTAACATCAATATCTAGCCACACTTTTGCTTTCGTGTGTCCTTCATTAAGCCAAGTTTCATCTAAATAATATATTGGACGTTGTTCAGTTCTATATTTTTTTAATCGAAGATAAATATCTTCGTCTCCATAAAACAATGTCTTCACTTTTGCGATTACGTCTTAAAAACCTATAAATAAATAGTATATAAAACATTTAAATAATTTAATATCAAAACTTACTTAAAATTAAGCATTCTCATTAATTTATATATTTATTTGAGGTATATTTTCATCTTCCTTTAATTTCTTTAAAATCCTGTTTAGTGCACGAACTATGTACTACTTGTCTTCTGAAGTATTTAACAGTATCGTCAAATATAGATAGCACTGATTTTCTCCCTAATCGTTCTGATAGTGGTGAAATTAGCTCTTTGGTTTTATATTCATGAATTATTCGGTGAACACTTGTTCTTGAAACACCTATTCGTATTATGGAATAAAAATACACAGAAATTTATATACGCTTATTTCAGTATACTACCTGAAATGTTTGATATTTGCAGTGCTATCTGTGTCCTTTCTTTTCTAGGACAACCACCAATAATTTTCTTATACATGTTTAATATAGCTTGCTTTTCCTGTACCGACAAATGTCCATGTCCCAAGGTAGTATGCTTTTTTAGAAGCGATGTTAATAATCCACTTGTGCTAGGTTGTGAATTCATTATCACAAGCAAATAGTATTGAAAAAAGCTAATTTTATTGCTTGAATACCGTAGGAACACAGAAAAAATACTTTACAAAAATATTTACTCAATCAGCTGTGTTTGTAATATGGCGGCACTAAAATTTGCAAATTTGAGCAGTGTAAACATGACTGGCAACTAACCACTAATAAGCCTATATTTTGACGGACGATTTTAAATTTTGTCCTTATTAAAAACCAAGGTATAGTAAAAAAATTGAAACAGATGAAATTTAAAACGTATATTTCGAGGGGTGTTTCACCTAGGAAAATTTTGTACCAGCACTGTATAAACTGTATTTTTTTTCCGTACCTACATGTGTAATAATGCGCATATACTATAATAATGTACAAACACTATACCGGGTGTTCAAATTGAAGTCGGCACTATTGCTAACTTCGTTATTATTGATGCTACGATGTCAGTTAAATTAGCAAAGTAGTAACGTATTTCCTTCCGAATACGATGGTAAAATTTAAAAAACAATTGAACTTCGCGTTTTCGAGATATTAAAAAAATAACATTTTTTTAAATGGAATACCCTGTATATTTTTACACATTTTAAATGATAATTTAATTTTAAACAAAATCTATTAATACATAGACACCCAAGAATTAACAAATAAACGAAATACAAGCATTAATGGAAAATCATGTAGACATTGACTAGCTATCGAAAAATTAATACACTTTGCTCTTTATTATTGTCAATATTAATCTTATTTAAATAACGAAAAAGGAAATTCTGAATGCAAAATATTGAATGCATAACCATCCTACTCTTAGAATCTATAAGGACGTAAAGGTCAAGCTAGTATTAAACTAAAAAAGTACAAACAAACAAAAACTACATAACAGTTAAATCATGTGCTCGAAAACATTCCCGTTTTGTTATATACACTTTTGAGCACGTTTGTATACCATTCTAGCAGCTTTTAAGATGGTTCGTCCATCGATGTTGTTTATAATATTGCTGATGCTTTCTTGAAGATCATTTGTATTTTCATAGCGATTTTTATAAATTTCATTTTTTTAAAATCCCCAGAAATAAAAATCGAGAGGTGTAAGGTCTGGCGAACGTGGTGGCCATAATATTGGTCCGCGTGTACCTATCCAGCGATCTTGAAAAAGTTGTGATAATAAACCAGCAACAGCTTGAGAATTGTGCGGTGGTGCACCATCTTGGTGGAAAATTACGTGTGGACGATCAGCTAAATTGAGATCATCTAAGAACTCCTCTATTGTATTTCGCAACAGTTCTGTGTATCGTTCACTTGTAAGAGTACCCATGTAAAATACAGGCCCTACTATTCTTCCCCCGATTAAGCCACACCATACATTTATACTGAAACGTCTTTGGGGATTATGATGATGGTTACGCATAAGATTTTCTCTACTCCAGTAATGCTGGTTTTTTCGATTTTGCATACCACAGTTAGAAAAATTAGCTTCATCACTTCACAAAATTAAACACAAAAAGTTCGGATTGCGCCTAACGCAATTAACAAACCATCGACAAAACTCCATACGTCCTTCTTGATCACCTGCCATTAAAGTTTGGGTAGGTCTATACTTATACGGCGTATACTTATGTTTTTTCAAAATATGATGAATAGTTCCCAGAGACACTCCAAGATCACGCTCGCAATCCCTTATTGAATTTTCTCGAAACGCTTCGAAATATGCCGTCACATTAGTTTCTGTTTCTTCATTAACTATAAATCGTTTTCTTGGAACAGATTTAGCGAACACTTTACTATTTGACCTATACTGTCGGTATAGGATCAAGAAATATCTTCGATTAGGTAAGATTCGTCTGGGAAATAACGCACTGTAATGTTCGAGAGCACGGTGGGAATTTTTTTGACAAACTATGTAACTCTCTAACATATCACATTTTTCTAAATGTGTAAATGCCATTGTTGGAGCAAATTCAAATAGCTGTGTACTTACGTTGTCAAAATAGCACTCGTAATCTTGACAGCTACTATGTATCTTTTGTTTCTGTCCTAGTTATCTGTGATAAATTGAAAACTAATGGAATAAATCGACTCTGTCTACGCTCATAAAAAAGGTAAAGTTGAAGCAAAAGCTAAATTGCGTTGTTATTACTATTAGCAAGCGATTAAAAACTAAAATATGATTACCATCATATCATCTTGCATTTTAAAATTATAATCATGGAATTTTATTTATTGAAATTTCCGAGGAACTAGAAGGACAATAGATATACCATATAGGTAATCCCTTGTGTACATATCCGTGTCTGGAATTACTTACTTAAAACAGGGCAGGCTTTTATAATATCAAATGTTGGATTGAGTCGGTCTTTACTTGATGTAAATCCATTTTCAATGTGAAATAAAACAAACAAAATGTATCTTTTTTTTTGAAGTAGCTAATACACATTCACATAGCATATAATAGGAGTAATTAGGAACGTTTCCAATTGCCCTCCCGGGGCCCTACTCTTGAATCGTGAGAACACTCACTTCGCACGATTTTTGTGAGAACAGTGGGCGTGGTTCTCTCAATCTCTCAAACTAGAAATAAGCATATATTCGAACATTTACAGACATTTTAATGAAACTTTTTTTTATTGGGAGACCCGGGTAAAAATGTAATAATGATTATATATTAAATTAAAATAAGGTATGCCAATGTGAATATAAACTTATGTTATTTCTAGGTTATCCCCTTCGCCCATGGCTACTTACTCCACCTTCTGATTTTCTTCTAAACACTCCCGAAGAACGTTTCAATGATAGGCTAACGAGCATTCGTAGCATTATCGAAAGATGCAATGGTCTACTAAAAACAGATTCCGGTGCCTCTTGAGGTAGACCTGAGGTAGAATATGTGTATTGAAAATAATGTAGCCGAACCTGATGAAGCTCCTAATATGCACGTGGGAATATATCCCATAGAAAATTATAGTCATCGAGAAGAAATGAATCCTGACCTTGAGGCTGCAAGACAATTACGAGAAGGGATTATAAGAAATCATTTTCAATTAGTAAATGAACACATTCTTGATAGTTTTCAAATAAAATACAGAAATGTCGTATATATGTTTTTTCTTTTACACCTGTGGACAATCCGATTTTGTGTGAAATGGAAAAAAGCAACATTTACTTAAAAAAAACAAAAACAAAATATTCTTTAAAAGTATCACATGATGATATACACAGCGTTTATAATATACATGTATCAAATATAAATTCTTATATACAAAAATAAACAAAAAAATTCTAAATAGGATAGTGGCATCAATTATGGACACTTTAAGAAATTATTTTTATATAAAGGGTTGGAAATGCCGCGTTTTTTATTTAAATCCTGAGTTCAAGTATATCTAATAGCGATTTCGGATTACTGCACCAGTGCTGCACTACGCTGCACTAAGTTTGAACGGCATGTTCGGATTATAATTCTCGTGCGCACCACTGTCGTAAATTGTGTTCGGTTTAAACGGAAAAACGCATGAAGTTCGCACTGAGTGCATCATTTTCTGCACTCTGTTGTAAGGTCGGTGTCATCTCAGTGCTGATACAGTATGGCGCGGAAATTAGAATGTTACAAATTGTTAATGGAATTATTATCATCGTCCGACGACGACGAAACTGAAATTGCTGTCAATTTGGTGGAACGCAGAGTTATTCCCAAAATTCCTAATTACATGGATGTCATTCATGCTTTAAATAATATAGAGGTTATTTCGCATATGAAATTATAAATACAATCAAATCTCATTGAAAAAATCTTTTCAGTTCAAAAAACATTTTCGTACGAATAAAGTAACCGTTGCAGAAATCATTGGTGAATATGAAAAATCATCCATTTATGAAAATCCTAATACATGGGCTAGAGGCATTTCTAAAAGTTCTGCAGAGAAACATATTTATATGTTTTTATGGTACATATGTACAATGTTTTTTGTGATTAAATGAAATAGTGAACATCCTTAATTGTAGGTTTTCTAGTAATAAAACAACGTTACGAGATGTTTCGCAAAGATTTGATGTATGAATTAGTACAGCACATTTAAGTATAGAGAAAGTTATAGATTTTTTTATAAGTATTGCACATAACTACGTTAAATTTCCCAAAACAACAGAAACTAAAGAAACAGCAGCAGCAAATTTTGAAAAAATATCTGGATTTCCTGGAGTTCTTGGCTGCATAGATGGTACTTACATCAACATAGTTACCCCTAAAAATAAATTAAAGTCTATATATACAAACCGACATGATCAACCAGCCTTAATTTTACAGGGAATTTGCGACTCTAACAAATTGTTTATAGATGCATTTACTGGCATCCCCGCTAAAATACATGATGCACGGGTATTTAAATTATCAGATATATATAATGATTTATTAGTGAATTGTGGTCAAAATTATCACATTCTTGGAGATGGAGCCTATCCCATTAGAGAATGGTGTTTAACCCCATTTAGAGATTATGGCAATTTATCAGAAGGTGAACGTATCTATAATGCTAAGTTTTGTAAACCTCGCGTATTAATTGAAAATACATTTGGATTACTAAAAAGTAGATTTCGTCAGTTATTGCAAATTCAAATGGATGATGTAGACAAAATGGCAAAATTTATATTGTCTTGCTGTGTTTTACATAACTTGTGTATAATGACTAATGATTACTTGGAAGAAAGAGAAATTGTTGCGTTTCAAGAAATGCCACAAGTTGTTATTGATGATACAGAAGGTAACCTACGAAGATTAGGAGAAATTAAACGTAATGCAATAAAAGACAGATTTGTTGTCGAACATGTTTAGTACAAGTTTTGTTTAAAATATAGCTATAATACATGTTAATATTTATATGTATTTCATTACGTCAGGATCATATTTATAGTTCATGCTTGAGATCGTGCCACTGCTTGAGACATAAATCTGTCAAAATCGCGATCTCAAGCGCGAACTATAAATATGACCCTAAATAATACATGCATTTAACCTATTCCTTGTGACTTTCCAATAATGTTCGAATCATTTCAAACTTTTCTTTATGACGCCTTTCTTTGCTGGCTTCTTTTTGTTGATGAATTTCCATTAACACTTTGGGGATGCTCTTTTTGGAACTACTTTTACCTTCTACATAATTTTCTTTCTGTACAGTATTCTTTGCCTTTGTAGTTATTTTTACAGTATTCGTGGATCGTTTTACTTCTGGCTCAATGCTATCATCTAGCAAAGCAATTTTGGATAGTTCAGCTTCATATGGTATGGATTGCCTAGCAGCTCCTGATGTAGTATTATTGTCCACCGCCTTTTTTTTCTTTTTAAAACTGTTTTGTAACGGTTTTCCACTTGTAGTGGTGTAAAAGACATTTGAAGAAGATGCTTGATGTCGTTTGCTATTTGTTCCCACATAACCTTTTTTGTTTTAAATTTTCTCATTGGCCCCACTGAGGACATATATGTCTCATACTTATCTAATAGCACTTTTGTTGCGCTATCACTCCATTCATCTATGGATAATATATGTAAAGTTTGCTATTTTATATAGTGAATGTATAATTAACATACCTCTGGATGTAGCCGTTTTCTCATTTGTTAGTTGCAATACAGGTGATGGCTGTGGAACTACCTCTGCATTAAAGATTTCTATATTTCTGAAATAAAACTACTAAAGAAACTTTATATTGTAGTATAACTATTTTTTTTTTGTTTTTATTCCTGGAGTCAACGGCTACAAAAACATAGCTAAAACAATATTTTTTTACTCACTCATTATTGGTCATCCGTACGATGCTGAATAAATCTTCAAGTTCTATGTTTTTTATACTTATTAATTCTTCTATGTATTTAATTGTAAAGTCATTATCATCTACAATAACAAAATCCATGTTACAAATAATTACCTATTAATTTATAAAACTGTAATACATACCGTAAAAACACCTAACTATGGTCCAAAAATTGGTGATTTTCTCTTCATTTGCTCATACCTCAAAAATAATTGCATATATCTGCAATATATTTTATTATATGTTTAGTATAGACTATAGCAATCAAAAATAAATACTAGGAGTTCGGATTGAAATATATATTCATAGGTATTTTTTTAATCCTTTTTGGACTATTGATGTATGTCATGCTTTTAACTATGTTCCAAAAAATTATTACCGATAGATTTGCTTTCTATCTAAACTTGGAACAGATTTGTACACATGTAGTGCAATAATAGACAACTTAAAAATAGATTATCAAAGAAAAGTCGTTTTTATTTTGACTAGTTTTGCTTTATTTAAAAATATCTAAGTTAGTAATTAGTCCACAAATCTAAATTAATAGAAATATAAATTTCTTACGTATTAAACTAAATAAAAATTAAACCAGAATGAGATCTTTTTATAAAGTTAAACAAAAAACCAAGTAGGCAAGTAAAAACAAAATGTCTTCTCATAAAATTAAAAAAAAAACAAAAATGATTATTTGAGCTTTCCTCGTTCTAGTTCGGGAACGTTATAGAGAGCCCTTTTGGTGCTCAACTTCTTTGGTTCTTTTATTTTAAACTTTATATCGGTTTTAGAATAGAAAATGCAGTCTTCTTTCTCTGGCCACTTCCAAGCAAGGCCACATCGGGTCATACATTTTATGTACGCCCCGTCTTCCTCGAGTGTCGTAACTTTACCAGGCCATATCTCCCCTTCATATTCTACAACCACATAGTCATGTAGTACGTAACTGTCACATAGTAGATTCTTGTTTAATGCTGAGGATTCATTCTCTTTCTCTTCTATGTGCTCCTCTTCCTCTATGAATGGTCCAGTGGATTCATCGGATTCGACCGTTTCATATATCTCGTCCGCTGATTCGGACTCAGAGGACACTGTTTCTTTTCGCGATTTCATTTTACGGCATTTCTTCTTTATGCCACTGTTACCACATTTTGTGCCGGAAGTCGATGGCAAGGGCAGACTTCTTACCTCTTCTGAGGAGATGCTTTTTCCTGGTTTTACATTTAGGCGCTTCTTTGGACCTGCTTTTCCTTGAACCACTATTTCCTTTCTTTTGTCATTCAGAAATTGCTTAAAAGCCTCAGTCACTTTTTCTTTATCCACTTGCTGGATTTGTGGCCGTACAAACGTAGGCAGCCGCTCGAGCACAGGTAATTCGTCAGTTGGATAAATTCCGGTTTTACGAAACCCAGCCTTTAGGTTGTCAGCAGATCGTGGCAAAATAGCTTCACATAGCTGTTTTAATAAAGATGGAAATACGTCTTTTGGTATTGTAGCCAGAGTTTGTCCCTGACGTGTGGACTTCCACTGATCCAACAGTTTCCGCCAATGAATTTTCAGTGGCCTAAAATAGGCCACATCTAAGGGCTGTGTTAAATGAGTGCTATCAGGCGGCAGAGCCACAAACGCGATGTTATGCAGCTCACATGCCTTAACTACTTCGTAGCTCATGTGCGAGCTCAAATTGTCGCCTATAATGATCTTTTTTCCTTCTTTTCGGCGGAGCGCAGGAAGAAGCGTTGTGAAGAACCAGTCTTCGAAACTGTTTCCGTCAAACCAGCCCGACTTTGACCTGTATCCCATAGGTGTTCCGCTCGGTAATTTACATACGGTGGTAAAATTTCTCCTGCTGCATTTCCACACATCATTATGCTAAATGCCGCTTTGGTCGAATTTTTGATCGCCTCCGGGTATTTAGAACCACGCTTAGTTAAAACTTTCTTTTTACCAGGGTCATCGACCAAATTAGTTTCATCGTAGTTGTAAATGAACTCCGGTGGAATACCATCTATTTCTCCTTTGAGATGCTCAAAATAGGAGTGGACTACTTCTTCATTTACTGCAGCTCTAACACGTTTAATGTTGCTGCATAATCGTTGGGAAAGCTCCTTTTTGTTACGTTTTAGGAAGTTAATTGCCCAAGTTCTTCCAGGAAAATTATGGTTGAATTGCATAATATCAACTCCCTTTTTGTCTAAATATGTCTTTACAATACATCTCAAATCAAAGATGGTGATAGGGAAACCGAAATTACACATTTCTGTTGCATGAGTCACGAATTGCGCCTCGTCCTCTGATGAAAATATACACTTACGACCCGGTGCTCTGATTTTTCCATTACGAATAGCTTTTAGCTTCAGAATTATGGAGCTTCTTGGTATTTTGTACTTCTCGGACGCTTCACGGTGAGTCAAAACTTTGTTTTGGATGTCATCCAAGCATAATTGTAAGTGCCGTTCAGAGTAGAATTTGTAACTCCTCGCTCCAGGTTTTCTTCTGGAGGACATCTGGAACAAATTAAGTATGATTTCAAATATAGTCCAAAAAAACGGTTGGAACATAGTTGAAATCAAAGTACCATTTTTCATAATTTTACCTGTTGTCTCGGAAATAAACACATTTAAGAAAAAATAACACAGTATTCTTACAACCAATAACTTACCTTTACAATAGAACAGAAACCAAAGCACCCACTGTTCAACAACTATTCTATCCAAATAAAAGTTTGCAGAGTTCATTAAACGTGTAAAAACGTTTATTACTTTGAGAGTCTCTCTGTCAAAGACAAATAGCGACATCTAGTTCACGTGCGCTAAACAAATGCTCCAACCCATAAACAAAAACAAAGATGGGGCAGCATGCTGTTAGATGGCAGTACAATTTCCGAAATTTTGCGTTTGCGTAATCATAATGTTGGACCATTGTTGTCTCCTAGGACTATAGTTGCGTGATTTTACGGTACTTGCAAGTTTAAAATAGATATCACTCAACGGTTGGAATCGTCAACCTTAACTCATTATTATTAATAAGAAAAGTAACTTCTAATTCTTTTTCCATATTTACTAATTCGTGTTATTTAATTACACCTACGATTACACTGAATATAACCTAGAAATCAGAAATGCACGAAGTGCCGCCTAATATGTTCGGGTTATATGCCCACTCGAGCATATGCAAATGCATGCACTCGGCATTCCACGAATTGCGGTTTCGTGGACACTCGCATTGTGTCAGTGCATATAATCCGAAATTGCTATAAAAGAAGCCTCGACATTAGTCTTCACAATTGTTTAGTTGTCGGTTCTCTTAAATCATGATTATTATATATTATTCTCTTCATTAACAATTTACAACAACGTGGTGTATCTTACATTATTTTTTACTACTGTATCCAATGCTACCAACCTATATTAACGTTAGTGTATTTCTTTAATAAAATCTTTGTTGCCAACTATAATGATTATTTAACACACCCCCTCAACAAATATTTTATTACAACATTCTACATAAGCTATTTTAGAATATAATTCCTGAACTTTTGGAATAGTATCTTGCCTAGAGGCTTTGTGAAAAAATCGGCAACATTGTCGGACGTTTGTACGTATTTTAATTTAACAAGTCCGTTATTTATGTTATCTAGAATATGATTATATCGTACATCGATATGTTTTAATTTTTTGTTGTTTACATTATTTTCTATTATCTTAATAACAGACTGATTGTCTTCGAATATAACCAAAGTTTCCTTATATTCTAACAATAATTTTTTTAACCACAACATTTCTGAAATTGCATAACTTAACGCTACATATTCTGCTTCGGTAGATGATAAAGAAACTGTTAACTGTTTTTTGGAGTACCTTACTACAGGACAATTGAAGAGCTTCTGGCAAAATCAGCATATGTCCAAAAATTTGATTTTGCAGGAAGCGAAATAAACTCACCACAGCATGCTGTTACTGTTACTAGCGATTTATAGTTGCACAGAAACATGTAAATATAGGACTAAAATAGATGAATATAGTGCAAATAATATAGAATTCAATGGGGAATGAGGAAAAAAATAAAAACATATGGACATATGCTGTTTTTAAAGAATAAAATAAGACCTCAGTTATTATATTTTATTGCAAATATACAAAATAGCGTATTACTATTACATAGTGTTACAAAATATGAAGAAACAAATATGGATATGCATTAAAACTAAAAACTAATCGTCACAACCACTGCTATTATCATCGTTATCTATATCGTGTTCCTTATCAGCCGTGCATGTATTTTTTTGCTTTTCAAATATCGCCTCATAAAAAGCTCTTTTAGTTTCATCGCTCAAAAACGGCAAAAGAGACTTTAGGTTAGTGATTTTGCTGTCAGAAATTTTGCTGGGGCCCGTGTACAACGGTAGAAATGGAAATTCGGTTGGCAGGGGTATTTTACTCCTAATACTACAATGCCTCCAGGGTCCATTATAATGGTCTTTAAGTCTTACATCGGGAAAAGTTTTGTTTATATTAATAACCCTGACAGATTTTATATTGGCTTTTGGTTTTGGAGTTTTCAGGAAAAATCGATCTATACTTGTTTTTATGTCAAACATGACATTACATTCCATATTAACTATCTTAAATGGAGAAGGATGTTTTCGTGCCCTCCTTATTATATCATCCCACTCCTCTGGCACTTCAATGATACCATGTGTCCGTTTTTCTTCTCTATGAGGGAAAAATCTTGATCGTTAGGAAGATAAGAGTGGCCCCTCATTGGAAAATAATAGGTGATCGAATCAAACATTTTTAAACAGTGCACCAGAATGTATAAAAAGTGCAGCATAATATAATTTTTATTTTGCCCTGGGCAACTATCACTGAATAGCATTAAATTTCGTGTGGTATCACAAGTTCGTAGAAAATGAAATAACATGGAAGCTACATCGCTTGCGCCTTTCTTGAACTCGCCTTCGTGGTAAGTGTAAATTGATACATCACTCGTACCCATGTTATGAATCCCAAACACATTATACCACAACTGCCTTGAAAAAAACACCGGATTTGTGGGAATGTGCGGGAGAGGGAGATTTTGCATAAAATCAAACGTAAGGCAAGTTATCTCTCCTGTTTGAGCTGTAGCTTTATACTGTCTCTTCAACCTGTGAAAGGCCTCGGCCTTCCTTTGGTGCAACTCCTTTCTTATGCGAATCTCAGCCTTCTCTTCCTCAGTAACAGATGTTGAGTTTAGTTTCTGCTGAAAAGTATCACACTCTGCACAAGTATCCGACCTGGGATAACCAAACTTTATATTAAACTTCGTGGTAAATACCTTCCAATAAAGTTTATATGGAATGTTGATCCTGTACTCTTCTACAAACAACGAATGCATGGTACTGATAGACAAGCCTTCAGGAAGATAAACACAATTTGGATTTTTTCTGAAGGAATAGTGTGACTGCATTCCTTGAAAGGATTTAATATGATATTCAATAATATTCCAAATAACTTCTGGATACTGAGTAGGTCTATTGGAGTGAGTACCTCTTTTGTCGCGAGGTGATTTGCCAACTGTTATTAAACTGTTTTGTAATCGCCTAACCCTACTTACAGTTATACCATGTATGCTTAAAAAAGCTTGCAGGCAGATTGGTTCTTCTTTACCATTTATTCGTATTTTGTAGTTGAATGCTGCAGCATGAGTCTTCAATGGGTTATGATTTCCGGCTTTCGGACGTCTTCTTGAAATATTCTGAATACTTATCAAGCCACACAGGTGACTGTCCTGATCGTTTTTGCTGCTCATACTATTAAAATTTTGCAGTAACATTATTCTATCGTTAGTTGAAATTTTAGAGAAGCACTTAAAACGTTTACAACTACAAATTAATAATATTATTGATTATTGGATTGATACATCAAGCAAGTGGTAGACATACCGGCAGTCTTCTCCAGTCTTTCTTTTGTTAACCAACTTGCCCACATGATTCACATGTTCTTCTCCCTTAATTTTAGCTAATGTAATCACACTGCTCTTTTTCTCTTTACGCTTCTTTCTTTCGGGCCACTCGCTACATTCACCATCACCATGTCGCTTAAACTTGTCCATTTTACTTAAACTAACAACACACTGGACGACACAACAATGAGGTTAAATATTACGTGTGGTACATGTGATTTCATTTACAGTTTACATTAAAAACGACATATGTCCTGGACATATGCTGTTTTTGTTAGAACCGGAATAGACATATGCTGTTTTTGCAGAAACCTGTTAAGTTTACTTGCTCATATATCGGCATTTATGTTGTTTTTGAAGAATTTAATTTGACGAAGACTTAGCAATGGTTATCCACTACTAGATGGCGCAAAAATCTCCATTTCGACAAATTTGGACATATGCTGTTTTTGCCAGAAGCTCTTCAATTGTATAACTCTAAAATATATCCAGATGTTGATTTTCGGTCTCTTACGTCACCCGCCCAATCAGCATCTACATAGCCTTTTAGTTCGTGACCCGAACCATTATAAACAAGTGAAACATTCAAAGTTCCCTTAATATAACGCAAAATACGCTTAAGCGCTTTGTATAAAGCAGTACTAGCACAATGTTGATACCTACTTAAAAAATTGACAGATACACATAAGTCAGGACGTGTTCCCGAGACCGCATAGAGTAGGCTGCCTATCAACTGTCTGCACTTTTCTTCTATTTCTCTACTTTCTGGTTTGTCTCTTTTAAGACCATCAAAATTAAAATTTTGTTCTATTGGGGTTTTTACTATTTTACATTCGACCATTCCAAATCTTTCTAATATTTTCTTGAAATAATTTTGTTGATTTAATATAGTTACTCCATCATCTACATTTTGTTTTATACTTATACCTAAATAATTACTAGCTAGGCCTAAACATTTTGTTTCGAAATTCTTATTTAATAGCTCTTTAAACTTATCTATTTCAGTTTCATCAGACCCGAAAATGAGTATATCATCTACGCAAACTAACAAGTATAATGATTTTCCCTTCTGGCATTTACTGTATAAACACAGGTCATTTTTAGATCTGATAAAATCTTGCGTTTCCATAAAGTTATTAAATTTCTCATTCCAATACTTTGGTGAGTTCTTGAGACCATACATAGAACGGTTTAAAATACATAATTTTCCGTCAGGAAGTTTCATGTAAACACTTTCTTTAATATTCCCGTACAAAAACGCACCCGTCACATCTAACTGATACACAGGTAGTCTCATCTTGTTCGCTATAACCATAAAAAATCTAAATGTTGCGATTCGTGCTACTGGAGCGTACATTGCTTCACACTCTTGTTCAAAACCTCTCGCCACTAAACGAGCTTTATATTGCTTACTACCGTTAATATCTTCTTTAATCTTGAAAACCCACTTACTGCTTACAATATTGGCGTCTTCAGGGCACCGATTTACCTCAGTCCACGTATTGTTTCTTTTAAGTGTATTTATCTCTCTGTCTATAGCTTCTAACCACTGTTTGCTATCTTTTCCATTTGTAGCTGCTTCATATGAATTCGGTTCGCATGTGCTCATGAAATTCATTTCATAGTCTCCTAGCCATTTTGGTTGTTTTATAATTCTTTTGGTTGCTTGTATGTCTTCGCATTTTTCTGTTTCATCTTCTCCTCGATTCTCTTCATCTGTTCTCTCAACTTCTTCGCTTACAGATTGCACTGTTGAATTTAATTTATCATTAATCGATAATATTTCTTCTACTAATTCTTCTTCGTTACTTTCTCTGTCTTTTTCTTTTGTTCCAACATCATTTATAAATACCACATCCCTTTTGATTGTTACTGTATCTTTATCTGGAAGATATATCCGATATCCTTTTGTATTTTCCCCGTATCCTACAAATATTCCTAGGTCAGATTTAGAGTACCATTTTTGTCGCGTTTGGTCTGGTACATGCACGGCTACTTTTGAACCAAAACCTCGTAGCTCATGTATGTCGTACATTTCTTTGTTACACCATATTTCATACGGCGTTTTATTTTCCACCCGGCTGTTACTTGTGCGATTTAAAACGAAAACGGCCGTGTTTACTGCCTCAGCCCATAATTTCTTACTAAAATTGTTTTCTAACAGCATGGTTCTAGCAGCTTCCACAATCGTTCTTATTTCTCTCTCAGCACATCCGTTTTGTTGTAGCGTGTATGCTACACTTGTTTGGTGTTTTATTCCATTACTTATTAGTAATTTTCTTACTGCAGTATTGATAAACTCTGTTCCATTGTCACTTCGTATATTTTGAATGGTATGACCTAAACTTGTTTTTGTAACTTGTATGAACTCATTAATCTTCGTGAAGGTGTCGTCTTTATTTTTCAAAAACTAGACCGTTCTGTATTTAGAATAATCATCTTTAATAATCAAAAAATACTTAGCCCTCCAAGTGATACTTCTTCCATCGGACCACATACATCCATATGAATTAGTTCCCCTGGTTTTACTGTTTGAGTTCCACTCGGCTGGTAACTACCTTTGTGCATTTTTCCACTTATGCATGGTACGCATGAACTTTCATCACCCTTTTTATATTGTACATTACATCTATCTAACATATGTGTTATTTGATTGATATTCTGGTGAGCCATTTTGCTGTGCCATTCCTTGAGTTCATTACTAATATAACCAATATTTGCACATGACTGTATATTTTTTTGTCTGAAGCACATTTTATATATTTTATTGTCTCTTTTAGCAATCGCTCCTACTTTGTTTTCTTTTAGAAAATCACATTGCTCAAAATTCATATTTACTACATACCCTTTTCCCATAGCTGCGCCGACAGAAAACAAATTTGCTGTGATCTTCGGTATATGTAGAACATTGTTTATGGTTGTTTCAATCCATTTATCGCCATTAAAGGCTTCTAACCTCACTAGACCTATACCTACTGCTTCAATAATATTTCCATTACCTACAATAACATTCTTGTAATGTTTAAGTGTTTTATACTCACTAAAAAAGTTTAGATTGTGGCACATATGGTCTGATGCACCGCTATCTACAATCCAATCATCTGTAATTTGTCCATCGAAAGTCGCTGAAAACGCATTGCTTGCACTTTCATTGGTATTTGATTTTTTCTTATTTAAAAACCAACACTCCTTTTTATTATGTCCTTTCTTCTTGCAATGTTCACAATATTGTTTAAAATTATTATTACCACAATCTTTTTTATAATGCCCAATTTTACCGCACTTGAAGCACTTTCTTTTTTCTTCCTTTTGTTTTGACAATAACGCTGTTACCTCTTGTCTATTATTTGTTCTTTGTTCCTCGATAAGTAGTCTGGCTGTAAGTTCCGATAAGGTTTGCTTCTCTGATTGCACGGAATCCCAAGCTGATACGAAGTGTTTGTACATGTCGGGTAAAGATGTTACTATTTTAGTTATCACCATTTTTTCCGGTACTTCACCTTTTAGTTGTTTTATTTGGCTTACATTCTCCTCTATTTTAGCTAAAAAGGTTGCTATATCTTCACCCATATTATACTGCATTCCAAAGAACTTTTGTTGTAGTAAGTGTAATGATGTTTCCGAAGTCTGCTCATAAATTACATGAAGCTTATCCCAAATAGCTTTTGCTGAATCACAAGTCATTACCTGCAACATCACCTTATTTGACAATCTTGTGACTAATATACTTTGGGCTTTTGCATCTTTTTGTAACCACGAACTTTGATCTTCCCCATTTTCTGGTTTTACCATTGAACCATCCATAACACCGTATATATCGAGGGCTTGTAATATAATTTTCACTTGAAATTTCCATGTACACCAATTTGTCAGACCTTCCAGTTTTAAACTAGTTGCTGTAACTGACGCTGTTGTTCCAGGCATATTTAATAAAATATTTTCCATTTTGTATGTGTTCTGGTTTCTACTTCTACACTTTACCGCGTTTTTTGTTTTTTCTTTTACCACTGTACGTTACCACGATTAAATCCTTTCATGCTCTGGGCCCATAACCTGTTGAAAGTTACGTGGATAAGGAACAATCGTGATATGTCGTACACAATTACACCACATACGGAAGAAACATCTTTATTATATATTATTCTCTTCATTAACAATTTACAACAACGTGGTGTATCTTACATTATTTTTTACTACTGTATCCAATGCTATCAACCTATATTAACGTTGTTATAATGTAAAACTACTATGGTGTTTTCATTATATATTTATTAACAACATATTAAGGTATTGACAGAGTATTGATACAGGTCGTAGATAACAATTCTGTTCTCGAATGTTCTAGGTTACTATATGTCAGTGTTGCCAACTCATTGCACTATAGGTGCGTTGCCAATCTATGACATCTCCCTTCTTTTAAGAAGACTAATATAACAATGCTTACTAGTAAATAAATATAATGTATTCTATACTTAACTAAATACTTAAACATAATCTTTCAAATAAATTGGTTTTTGAATAAGTCTTTTGGGTCGCACCGGAGTAGGAGCATTTTGTACTAGTATTTTACAATTTGCTTTCTCTTCGGTGTTATCATCAGTTCTATCTATCTTACTTTCTACATTTACATCTCTTTTCTTAGTATTACTGTCTAAAATGTTGTCTAAAGCAGTGTCAAATAATTCATCAAAAATTATATTTGCAAAATTATTATTATCAACACAGGGTCTTAAAAATTTTCTATTCCTTGTTAATATGTTATTGCTGTGATACATTTTTATTTGATATGTTCTAGGTCTGTGATCGAGTGCTATAATTATACCTGGTTGCCAGGTGTTACCACGTATCTTTTGTGTTGCATTTTGCACCATTACTTGTTGTCCGATTTCTAATTCCTTTAAAGGTCTTGTAGTTCTGTCAAAATATTGCTTTTGTCGTCTTTGTTGCTCCTCTAATGCTTCTTTGTATTTAGGCCAAACATAATTTGGTTGTAACAATGTTTTATTTATGGGAATTAAGCTCCTTAATCTTCTACCATAGAGTAATTGTGCTGGTGATGGTAAATTTCCACTTAAGGGTGTGTTTCTGTATTCTAGTAATACTAGCTCAGTATCTTTCTTATCATCTGTGGCCTTCTTCATTAGTTTTTTTATAGTTTGTACTTGCCTTTCTATAAATCCATTTGAATGTGGGTTGCGTGGTGAACTAATTGTGTGTATGGTTTTGCAATTGGATTTAAAGATTTCTTTTCCTTGGGCCAACCATGTTTGATTAATTCTTTAATAAGAACTAATTCTGGGTCTTTATCGGTTTTCTCTTGGAAGTTTTGCATCTGTTGTTTGCTAATTATATTACTATCAAGCAATAAATTTGTGTGTGCCTCTATTTCATCTATTAGTAATTCAAAATTTTTATTGTCAATTCCGGTTCGTGACAGTGCATCTGCAAAATATAATTGTGTACCTGGTGTATACTTCACCTCAAAATCAAAATTTTGCAAATTTATCTTTATTCGTTGTAATCTCAACGGGCACTTTTCTAAAGATCTTTTAAATATTGTCTCTAGAGGTTTATGATCTGATTCGATTATAAAATGTTTGCCATATAAGTATTGGTAAAATTTGTGACAACCGAATGCTATTGCCAAAGCTTCTTTTTCTATTTGCGCATAAGATTGTTGTGCCTCAGTTAAGGACTTTGAAGCATATGCTACTGGTTTACCCTCTGCAGAAGTACTGCTCCCATTCCATTTTTTGAACTATCTACTGAAAGAACTATGCTTTCCTTTTCATTATAATACTGTAATACAGGACTATTTGTTAATATATATTTTAAGTTGTTGAAGTCTCTTTCGTGATTTTCTGTCCAATTCCAGATTACATTTTTTTTGTTAACTGTCTTAAATTATATGTTAATTTTGAACAATTAGGAATAAATTTTGAAACATAAGTGATCATGCCAAGAAATCTACTTAAATCTTTAACATTATTTGGGCTAGTAATTTTTTGTATTGCTTCAATTTTATCATTATCTGCTTTGATACCTTGTTCAGTGAGTATGTGACCTACGTATTTTATTTCAGAAACTTTGAATTTACATTTTTGTTTATTAAATTTGACTCCTTTTTCTCTAGCTCTGTTTAATACTTGTTCTAAAATATTATCGTGCTCCTTCTCTGTCTTTGCATGAATAATGAGATCATCTATGTAGATTTTTACACCTGGTATTTCTTTAAATACCTCTATAAATGTTCGGTGAAATATTTCAGGAGCACTAGTGATTCCGAATGGTAATCTTAAGAACCGAAAGCGTCCAAAAGGTGTCGCAAACGTTGTTAAACGCGATGATTCGTCACTTAATCTGATTTGCCAAAACCCTTTATTTGCGTCCAAAACAGAGAAAAACTTTGACTCTGCCAAATTGTAAGTTAAATTTTCAAAAGTTGGAAGTTCATAATGTTCTCTACATATAGCTTCATTTAATTTTTGGGGATCCAGGCAAAGTCTAATTTTATTGTTTGGTTTTTTGATTAATACCATAGGATTTACAAAATCTGTTGGATCTGTGATACTACAAATAACTTTGTCTGCAACCATTTGCTTTAATTCTCGTTCTAATTGATTTAAAAGTGCAAATGGAATCTTTCTGCATGAAGTTATTGAAGGTTCAAAATTTTCCTTAAGTTTAATTTCACATGGTTTTACTTTAATATCACCTAATCCTTCAAAGAGATCATTGTTTTGAGCAATAATTTTTGATGCATTACTAGTATTATCAGACTGCACAACTTCATTTATGTCTGTCTTTTTAATTAGCTTACATGTTTTAATAGTGTTAATGCCTATTAATGGGGTGGATTTCTTTTTAGTGTCTATAATTACAAATGCTACATTGTATTTATTTTGGTTTACCTCTACATCTAGATTACAAATTCCAACAACATTTAATTCACTACCCCCATAATTAGTAGCTTTGATGTTAGTTTCTTTTATTCTATTTTTTAGATTTAGAGTGTCAAACACCTCTTTAGGTATTACATTTATTTGAGCACCAGTATCTAAATTAAATGACAGGATTTTATTACAATCTATTATTTTTAAATCAACAAACCAATCCTGAACACTAACCTGATTTATTTCGAGTGATCCTAATGTATAATTCTCACCTTCGTTTTCGTTTTCTAAACTGACATCGTTACTATCATCAATACTACTAATATTGTTTACATTTTTGTTTTTAAATCGACATTGTTGAATAAAATGATTGTACTTGCCGCAGTGATTACAGCGTCTTCCTATAGCTGGACATCTAGCTCCTTCGTCATGGTTATTGCCACATCTACTGCACTCCCTCCGGGTCAGATGCTTCCTATTCATTGTTTGCTTGTCGAGTTTCTGTTGTTTCATCGATGTATTTCCAGTCTGGACATCTGCTGCACTAGCTCTGTCTTTCCTCACTTCGTTTCCATGTCCATATCTTCTATGTTCAAATCTCAAAAAATAACCTAATTATAATTTGGCACAGGATATTTTAAATTGAGCAAACGTTTTTTGAACTGACACAAAACATACAGGGTGTCTCAGCGAGACCGTTCATTAGAAGTTTATGGCGTTCTGGTCAAAATATAAATTTGAAAATTTAGAATTATATATAGTCGATTATGTTTTCTTCAATAAAAATATTATTAGATTTCTAGCGCTTCCGGTTATACCGGAAGTCGCAATCTACTTCATTATTTTTTATGGAACAGCCTGTATATTTTTACACATTTGGATTCATCTATTTTTAAGCTTTATGAATATTTCTACTTTTTGCGATTTGATTCAGGCGTTCTGTAGTTATTCCATTTTTTCTGAAAAAATTTGCTCTAGCAGACATTTATTCAAAAAATCAGAGGACACTCGATTTTTCGGATATCAATTTAAAATTCGTAATATACTTACAACATGTTGGAGTATATTTTAACGCCGAGAACGGCTGTCTACATTCCGTGGTTACTTCACTATGGCACGTTAACTCTTTGAAATGTTGAAGAACCATAACTTCATTTTTTCAAATGGAACCGCCCATATTTTATTACTTAGTCTTATTCGGACTTTTATATGTTCGTATTATGTCTCGCCATGAGGCCTTCGACAATTTATTATGATCATTCATAAAAACAATATCCTTATCTACAAAATTGTTCCGAAGTCCTTTTATTAAATAACGAGGATCATAAATGCAGATAATTTCAGTATTTGCAGTACTGATAATATTGCAGTCTGATAAATCTCTTCCTTCTCTCAAATATTTATTTTGTGTTTGCTTTACCAGATAAATAATCGCTGCGACATTTGTGGAGCCCTGATCGCATACAATAACTAAGGGTTTCAGTCCCGTGTCAAAAATGTTCTGTATAAGCTCTTGTATGATTTGAACAAGCTGTTGTCTTTTAGTGCTCCTTCACAAAATGAATAATAAAGAGGTTACTTCCATTTTGTGAATATTCCTCTTAAGAGGAATACTAAAGCGTGGTCGGCTATCGCAGCAATTCTATCAATACCATTATCAACAAAGGGGAAGGGTTCCATAAGTTGCTTGGATGTACCCATTTCGTCAAACATACGCAATATTTACTTTTTCCTCTAACTTCTCCGCACTTTTCTTTAGCTGTTGGAACACATAACTATTGAAACCAGTTTCCAATGATGAGAAACAATGATATAGTTTTTCTTGATGGCAAAGCAAATAGTTTTGACAGGAACCTATATCCTTTACCACTTTGTTTACACAATGCTAAAGCAAACACTAGTCATTAAGTCATTAAATGTGAATCGCCTCCCAAGGACATCCTTTTTAACATTTTTAACTTGGCTCATGAAGAAGTTGGCAATTAAAAGCCTCCAAAGATGCATATTTTGAAATAATATCTTGCTTGCAGTAGAGGAAGCGATCTTACAATGTTCTTTTAATGAACAAGTCTTCTTTCGCGATCGATACAGTTCCTTTTTGATGTGATGCTTTCAACTTTTGAAATATCAAAAGTGTCGGTCATCTCTCCTTTATCTAGCAATAAATCCAACACATCTAGATCAAACTCAGTAGATATAGGATCCACATTGCGCTGTGTGGATGTCGAGGGGCCTGGTTCATCTACTTTCATAAATTCTGGTACACGGTTATCTCGCGATAAAATGAAGACGACAAAAAAAATTTTACTAATTTGTTGTATAGGTATTTATTAATTGTTTGTGAATATACCGGCATAATATTACTCGAAATGGCCACCATTTGCCATCCAACAGCACCGACGTCGGTGCGGCCACTCATCTATTGCAGTACGCACTACATCCATGGGGAAATTGTTCACTACGTGGACAAGTGCACATTTTAGAGCTTCTAAATTTGGGTGACGAGTAGTGCAAACAATCCTCTCTAAAACGGACCACAACTTGTAGTCCAAACGATTCAAGTCGGGGCTGCCGGCCGGGCAATCATCCGTCG
This sequence comes from Holotrichia oblita, assembly GCA_023690525.1. NCBI lineage: Eukaryota > Metazoa > Arthropoda > Insecta > Coleoptera > Scarabaeidae > Holotrichia > Holotrichia oblita. The sequence goes on from CM043023.1 coordinate 42,309,070, forward strand.
CAATGAAGTCTAGTAAATTGTCTCAACCACGCTTGACTTGTTTTTGTCTTGTGAGCTGGGGCGGAGTCTTGTTGAAAGGTCCATGGTTTATTTGCAAATAATGTTTCATTGAGAGGCTTAACTACCTTCTCCAACACGTCGGATTGATACACTTTCGCCGAAGTTTTGACTACTTTTTCGCAAAAATTGAGCTTCGTAACACCATCATATGCGACTCCGCACTATTCCATCACAGAGGCTGGATGGTGTCCTTTTTGAACTCTCAGAACAAGTTCAGACGTTTGTTGCGATTGTTGGACGGCGAAAATTTTCTCATCAGTAAATAGAATTCGTCTATCACTGCCCTTCCCGTACCGGCGAAGCAGCGCTCTGGAGTTTAGCTTACGTTTGTATTTCAACGCTTCCGTAAGTAGATGCCCGGTGCGTCTCTTGTATACTAGAAGCCCCAAGTCGTCTTTTATAATGCGAGAGATACTTACCGCTGAGATATTCACTTTCGGTGACACTATCTTCTGCTTATGGAATGGATTTCGACGGATTCGATTCTGCACAGCTTTGATGGCTTTGGGAGTCCTCACTACGCGCGGACGGCCAGATCTTGGGCGGTCTGTCACTGCGCCAGTATCCTCAAACAACTTCACAGCACGATACACAAAATTGCGAGTAATACCGAGCGGTCGCAATGTACGAAAGATAATGCTTGTTTCCATGCCACATTTGTGTAGGCCAACCACGACAATACGATTTTCAATGTTGCCCCATTCCATGATTGCAAACAACTGATGCCATAAACTTTATACTCGTGCGTAGTACAGTATGCGCACTTGTCGGAGACAAGAGTGGGAGTGGCTGTGTTCACTGGTTCGTAAACGACAGGTGCGTTTAAGTGTGTATCAGAACTTAGAATAGTACTAGGTAATTGAAAGCACGAAGTATTAAAAATTTATTTATTATTTTGCTCCGCGCAAATAATAATCAAACATGTTTCAACTTAAGAAGTTTTCATTTTGTTGATTTGGAAACTTTCTTTATTTGTTTTTGTCTGCTATTCATTCCTTGACATCAACAATACGACAAACGCATTTGAGCGCAGAACTAATTATAAGATCTTTATGCTCTGAACAAATTAACCATGAATAGTCCGCAATTGTTTTTAAATAATCAGCAGCAAATCGACCTACTCTGATTTTCCTGTTGACGGAGAACTCAAATTTTTGTTACTAGTGGTCAGGTTGTGAATATCCGGTCTCAATCTAATTTTATTATATAAATAGGCCGATGATTTCAACGAGACAACTTTATAATATAGGCTAAGACAATTCTCTACACATATTGGGTCATGCGGTTGGTGCTAGCTTGTAGCTTATGCGATCGTACTTCTTAATACCAAGAATATACAGGGTCCGCCAAGGGAATCTGACGAGTTTTGGTATTAAACTACACAGTTATGTAACAAGATATTTATTTTCACATACAAGTAATCGATAGTATATTACATGCCATTTTATGTATGGAAAACAATGTCGCTTAAGTGACGTCCTTCACCGCGTACACACTGTTCCAAGCGGTTTTGCAAATTGTTCATTACTCGGTCTAGCATATTCATAGGAATTGCATGAATTTCATTGCGAATGTTTTCTTTTAATTCCTGAATTGTGTGCGGTCTATTTAAATACACCTTGCTCTTCAGGTAACCCCATAGCCAAAAATCACAAACGGTCAGGTCGGGAGACCGTGCCGGCCAAGGAACATCCCCATTCCGCGAAATTACTGCTGCTGGAAACAATTCTTGTAATCGAGCTATTGACACTCGTGCAGTGTGAGCTGTTGCTCCATCCTGTTGGAACCATACAGTATCCATATCAATGTTTCGTCGACGAAGCTCTGGTTCCAAAAAGTTATTCAACAGTTCCACATATCGTTGCGAATTGACCGTGACTGCATTTCCGAGACCATCTTCAAAAAAATACGGACCAATTATACCGAATCGCGCCACTCCGCACCATACAGTTACCTTGCGGCTATGCAGAGGTCGTTGATGGAGCTGTCTGGGATTTTCGGAACTCCAATAACGAAAATTTTGTTTGTTTACACATCCAGATAACTCAAAATGCGCTTCATCGGACATAATTAAGCTATTAAAGTCATTGTCAGCAAAAAGGTCTAGAAGTCGATTGCAACAATTCACACGATTTACAAAGTCTTGGGCAGTCAGTTCTTGAACAGTTGCTAACTTATATGGGTGGAAATTTAAATCCTTATGCAAAATACGCCGTACTGTTGTTTCGGAAATTCTTAAAGCGCTTGCTTGTCGATTAACTGAACGACATGGACTTCGTTGGATGGCTATTCTCACCTGCTCAACAGTTGCTGGTGTTCGAACAGTGCGTCGCATTCCTGGTGGTTTAACCTTCATTGCAGACGCACGTTGACGAAAATTTTGAACCCATAATTTAATTGTGTTACGGCATGGAACACTACCATGACGTCCAATGTTGATATGCGTGCGAAATAAACGCTGTGTCGCGATCACCGAATCACTATTTTTAAAATACGTTTCGATAACGAATGCGCGATGTTCACTACGCCACGCTTCCATGATTACTGCAATGGCAACTACTAACGATGTTATTCCCCCACTAACCGCTATTCAACGAAGTACAGTGGCTTCGTACAATACATGTTAAAAACATCAGGTTCCCTTGGCGGACCCTGTATCTAAGGAATCCGCAACTACCGTAGAGCAGAATGCAAAATGTGAAAATCGGAAAATCTCTTGAAAATTCCGCATATTTTACACTGGACAATTTTTTTGTATTTGTTTGTTTGTTTATTCTATACAACGATTCAGCCCTAGAAATACGTTGTACGGCAAGTCTTATCCTCAATATCAGGTTGTGTCGAGTAGTGCGCCACGTGGCAAACCAATTTCTTTTATTCGCCCTCGGACATAAAAATCTAAACAACTTAAAACGGGGAATCTAGGCGGCCAAGGAAATAGACTGCCACGTCCTATTCACCTGTCAGGGTATGCACCGTCGAGAAAATTGCGAACGTGAACGGAGAAATGCGCCGGACACCCATCTTGTTGAAAAAACATATCTGCGCGGATTGCTAATGGTATGTCTTCCAGTAGAAGTGGTAATTCGTTTCTTACAAAATTTAAGTAGCGTTCTCCGTTAAGGCCATATATACGTGACATAAATTAAGGACTATCATGTAGCATACCTAAAAACTAGTTACAATAGTCCAGGCTTCTATTGCCATCACGCTCAGTCAGAGTTTGATGCAACACTATGTGATGTGGATGAAACCTAAAAAATGATTTATGACAAATAATAGATATAACCTTAGTTTGACGTGTTGGCGAATCTCTGGAGTTATTTGACGACATTCAGTAACAATACGTTGACGCAACTCTTCTAGTGAAGCAGGTGAAGCGGCGTATATTTTACTTTTTAAGTGTCCCCACAGAAAGTAGTATAAGGGGGATAAATCTGGAGATCGTGGGGCCATTCCATTCATCCTCTTCTTCCACTCCAATGTCAGTGTTATTTACTAATGTATTATATTGAAACGTGGTCGACAAATGAAAGGATTTCTATCACAAATGGTGAAAACTTGAGATGCCATAGCTTTTTTTCAGTCAATGATTTGACCGTGCTTCCCATATTTTAACACCTCATGCAACGACCACTCTTATTTTCAAGATGTGTTATCAGATGATGCAAAGATCTCGCTTGTACAGATTCTGAGGGAGGTAAAGTATCTACTAGTAAAGAATTGATAATTTTCCCCCTAAACGCGGTTACCGTTAGTTGTTATGTACGGTATTTGCTGAATACACATGATATGCACTTACAAGTTAAGTTCCCCAAATTATTTCAATCATCTATTTTCTATACCTTTTGGCACACCTTCGTAAAGCTGAATTGTATGAAGCCAGCTGGTCGCTGACAACAGAATATTTACGTTTATCATAATCTAAGACATACGCTGGTTTGTTGGTTGTTCGTCCAAATTTATCTTCGACTGTTTTCATATCTGAACCATTATGACAAGTCGAAAGCATCAAAACATCACGCTAGTCTCTCCATTTCAGTATTGTGATTCCTTCAGCTAATTCGCGCGCAGTAGCAAGTAGTTTCTGTACCAGAGACACTCCTTCATAAAAGTTATCTAAATAAACGGTTCTACCTGCATTTAGCAAATTTTGGATCAACTTCAGTACCACACTTTCAGACGCTGATAACCCATCAGTTGCATAGTTTCCTATGTAAACGGACATATTCCATGTGTATCCTTTACCAGTACAAAGTTTATATATCTTTATACCATAACAATGGCGCTTTGTTTTTATATATTGGCGGAAAGTGGGTCGTCCTCGCCAAGGAACCATGGTCTCATCAATGCATATGTTGGTGCCAGGTGTAAAGCTTGTTTGGAAGCGTTCTATAAATTTGTTCAATACATTTTCTATTTTGTATAAGCGATTTGCGCTTCCTCATTATTGGCATAGTGCCGGAATTTCAATAGTAATTCAAATCTGTTACGTGCCATAACTTTTGCAGGTAACGGAAGTGACAGTTCGCTTTTACTCCAATAGTCGTCTAATTTAGGTAGTTTCACTATTCCCATATAACCGATCAAGCCGAGGAATAACTTCATTTCCTGAAAATCAGTGGATACCCAGGAACCCTGGAGTTAGCACCACTATCATTTGCGATCAAAAACTGGGTTGCATATAAATTAGTTTCATTGACCATAATGTTTATAATTTCGGGGGTTACAAATAGTGAAAAATACTCTATAGGCTCTGCTAATGCTAGAATAGCACTAATTTCGGCGTCCATCCCTCCACCACCAGTTGAATTAAAAACTTGCTGTTTTCTTTGTGGGTGATGCCACGAAGTAAGAGGTACTATATTTGTTGGATTGTTTCGCTTTCCTGTTCGGTTTAGAAGTAACACTTGTACTCACTTCTTGAACTACTATCGGGGTATCTTCAGATGAAGTTGACGGAATAGCAATATCTTCTGTCTGGAACGTAGATTTCCGTTTTCTAGCTTTCCTAGCGGTTGACGGATCTGGTTCGTCAGAGGAATCTGAAAAATTAGATGAATCTGTTATTGGCGCATAAGAGTCGTCCGAAGGCACAAAAAGTTCTTCGACATCTGGTTCATCCATATCTTCATCGCTCAAATCAGGAAGCTCGCCATAATCGTCCGTTTCGTGCATTTTGGCAATTTCAGCTTCGGTAAAGAGTTTTCGCGCCATAATACGTGGGCGTAAAAATCTGTCTCTATGCAACACTGTCTCTATACAACACATTCTCTCTAAAATACTGTCTCACAAACTATGCTAATTTGAACTGATTTTCACCTGAAACAAGAAAGGGGTTAAATAAAATCAGGTGTATCATCATTGATACACTTAGCCTACGGTATAAAACTGTAACCAGAGGTCGGGTGTATCATTTATAAGACATCAAACAAAAACAACATTTTTGAAACATTTTAAAAAGAGAAAACAATATATTACGACTGTAAGGCCAAATTCCGGTAACAGAAAACCCTTTCTGTATATTACTAGGCGTGGTAATATAATATAATATTTGTGGCTTTTTTATTTCACTAACAAACAACAGAAAGAAAAGTCTATCTTCACCTTCTTCAGCTTTTTTTAACCTTACATTCTTATCTAAGACGTTAATCAGTTGAACTCCTATGTCACCTTCTTTGTTTTTTTGTTTCGTTTTGGCGGTGGTGCTACAACTGGGTCATTAGGGTTTTCTGTTTCATTTTCTTGCCTTTGCATGCTTGAATCAGTGTCATTGATAGATACTATGTACTTCAAAACATTAAATTATTGTAAAATATGTATTGAGTCTTTTTCTTAGCCGCTGATCCACTCTGAGTAACATTTTCTTTAACATAGAGCTTTCACGAAGTTGTCCCTTCCATTCTTTTGTAACTTTTTTCCCAGAACAATATAACAAATAAGTTATTAAGTTTAGTCACATAAGTTTTCGTGTAGAAATCTATGCATCAAAGGTAGCCTGGAAGAGATTGCTTCCAGCGATAAGAATGCCTTTGCTCGCTTCGATAAAGCATTTATAATAATAACATATTTGTTTCAGATATTTTGCAACAGGTTGTACATTCACGGAACTACATTATACACTCAAAATTGGAGTAAGCACTGTAGCTGAAATTATACGAGAAGTTTGTTTTGCAATTTGGGTTTGTCTGAAAGATAATTGCTTGCCTGAACTAAACAAAGAGGCATGGAAAAAAATTGCTAATGACTTTTTTGAAAGAGCGGGTTTAGTTCTGGGTGGTATGGTGGCAATCTCAGGACGGTGTGGCCTCTTTTTGCAAATATACCATCTATGCTGTACTGTATATGTTTTGACTTGTCAAGTTTTACTAAATTGTACAACTCCGGTTTAGTACAATTTGCATCGTAAGTTATGCCTCTTTTGTTTAGCCACTGTATCATATCACACTTTCTACTTACTGATGTTGAATGTTTATATGACATAACATTATCAGGCAAATTAGGAATTAAAGATGTTTCTAACCATTTTTTATCATTTATGTGGTTCATGTCGTCATGGTGGTCGCCACTTTTTTGACTTGATTTGAAAATTAATAACGCATCATTAACAAAACCCTCTACCGAATCAGCATGAACGCTGCCCTTTTGAAATTGGACATTTTAATCCTCCATTAGATTGATCAGCCCATCCAAAAGGAGTTGTATGCCTTTTATTGCGGGTCTTTTCTTTTCTTTGTCATATGAAAATTATGTATAATTCTGCGAATAATTTCTTCCCCACAGTTATCGACAGTAGATTTTGGTGGTTTTATTTTTGTCGATAAGAATGAATTTTCTTTTCCTGTTTCAACAGCATGACCTTCTTTAATTATTTGACCTACAGTGTCCTAGAAATACCTATTGCTTCTGCAATTGTATCTAGCAGCTGACCTATAAATGATGTACAACATAAATTATAATTTTGAATTTGATTTAAAAAAAGTAATATTATTAAAGGTTAAATATTATGTATCCACCTAATTTGTAAATATATTTACCTGTCACACCTTGTTTTTTAAAATAGTTATATACATTAAAAATTATTTCACGTTATTGTTCAAGAATAACTTTTCTCTTTTTCGAACAAGGGCTCACTGCCTCCAGGACAGAGTTTGTTGCCATATCAGACATTTTACCTTGTAAATAAATACAACTACATTTTCAGGAATTTTATGATAAGTATATTTCTACTTACAAGAGGATGTACTCTTACTTTTAAATAGCTTTGAAAAAAACTGATTTAATAGATAAAACACAAAAATAATAATACAAATAGGAAAACTCTCAATGTACAGTCGGTACGACTTAGTCTTCGAACAATTCTAGTGAGTTACCTTATTAAAATCGTTCGAAGACTAAGTCGTACCGAGTGTACGTACAACACCACTACGAAACACACAGAACAAATGCCTGGTACCGACTGACAAATAATCGATAAACGTTTGTGGCTTGTATAGTATACGAATTTATACTACTAGCTGTTTCTCTCATTTATGAGGTGGCTCTCTTTCTAATTACTAAAATGTGTTTCTGTGCCAGTCTCATCCGAAAATCATTTTACTCTATTGCCTTCCATTATGAACACGTTTTAGCGCTATCTTCGTCGCACTACCGTTCACTACGTTACGTTCGCAGTCACTCGTTTAGTGGCAATAGAGACTTAGAGCAGAGCCAAAATCGTATCCGTATCTGTCAAAACTGACAGGAACGCATGCGTACTTGCAATATTTTTCCTTTGCGTACGTATGTCGAAATAAGTCATACGTAAAATTACGGCCTCTCACGTAGACAGTAAACGTACGTATTGAGTCGATCGAAATGTGCGAAGAAAGTCGACATAGCCCGATTAAAACAAATTTGTACAATAGAAATGACAACAAATGACTCAAAATTGAAACGATCATATAAACCAGCTCTATTACCTAGTTGTTCCTCATTATGTAAAATATGAAGTATAAAAGCATAATTAATATCTTCATTGGGAGGGGGAGGTAAAGGACCGGACAGGCGAGGGCACGAACGGTCGAACTCCTCTGGGGACATCATGACTTCGAGGCGTAATACATACCGTAGAGAGCCGGTGTCGGTTGTTCGTCGGCATATGTTAGACACAGCCACCATTGGCATATCTTTCGGAACCATGTCCGTAAAGATGGTCGATTTTAACTTGAAATAGCGTCTCATCGGTACGGTACCTACTATCAGCGGGCCGGAATTCCAAAACTAGGCACCTTTCGTATCGGTCACTGGCTGGAACAGTTCGATCTCGAAGCAGGCACCTCCATTAAATCCCTGCGTGGCACTTGCAGCTTCCGCAACACACTGAACGTGAACTCTCAACTATGTAGAATTGACGGTCGGCGGGAATCGAAAAATTGAAGCGCTGAAAGATGGCCTGGTTACCTGGGCCGACGACACCTCCGGCGTAATCTTTGAAACGAAGCCATTTGGGAGCTCCCTCCTGGCTTTAGAATATAGAACTGATTTAGAAAGTGAGGTTGCTAGTTCTGGAGACGATCAAGATGTTCTCAGTCCGGATAACGATCTTCAAGTAGTGTGGCAGGATTGTACAGGTAAATTTTTGGAATACACATAGTTTTATACTGATTTGCTACTTCAAATTTTTTGTAGGAAATTTAAACGAATATGTTTTCAACGACTTACCGGGATTTTCGCAAGAATTCCTATAGAAGAGGAAGGGTGACCATCCAGTTGATTTTTACAAACTTTTTGTTAACAGTGACATTTTATCGCTTCTTGTTAACGAAACTAATAGGTACGCAGAGCAGAAAATTCTTTTAGGGATTGAAAATGAAACAATGAAAACCAATTCAATTCTGAATTTTTGGAAAGAGACTGACGAAACTGAAATGATGACGTTCATTGGTTACTTGATTTGGACGGGTCTGGATAGAAAACCATGAGGGATTACTTTCCTAATAATGTGTTATATAAAACTGATGTCAGTAAGTATGTACACATGATACGAAAACGATTTGAGTTACTGTTGTCAAATTTTCATTTTGCTAATAACGAAGACTGTCCACAGAGTGACAGACTCCACAAATTGCGAAACTTCGTAAATCAGATGATTCATATTTTCCAAAATCATGTTTCTGCTAGAGATGTTTGTAAAGATGAGACAATGATTCCATTTAGGGGCCGTCTAAGTTTGCGTCAGTATATTCCTGGCAGGCGCCACAAATACGGAATAAAATTGTTCAAACTATGCATTGACAAAGGCTATACCTACAACGTTAAAATTTATGCTGGAAAAGAACAGCCACTTGTAGCACGACCTGTGGCTAGTACAGTAGTAATGGAATTAATGCAACCTCTTCTTGACACTGGAAGAATTCTATACACAGATAATTTTTATACTAGCGTAGGCTTAGCTCACCAATTGTTGTCTCAGAAAACATACTTGACTGGTACCCTTAGACGTAATAGGAAGTTCAACCCTAAACCAGTTATAGATACAAAATTTAAACGTGGAGATATGATTACAAAGCAGAGCAATACTAATGTTGTGGTGGGAAAATGGAGAGACAGAAGGGATGTTCTGTTTCTCTCCACCAAAACTCACATTAATTAGCACGGCACAAATAGCTCACAAACGCTAACACGTGCTCAACAACAACTGTTTGTGTTGAGGTTAACCAAAGATGACCCACAGACCCACCATTTGATAAAACTTAAAACCCTTTCACCAAACTTTATTCACGAACTTGCAGAACTGACTTCCGCATCTAAAACCATACAAAACGTGTATATATAAACATAAATTTTAAATACCGAGAAACTATATGGGCCGTCTTAAGGATATTAAGAAACATAAGTAATTAATTTTAATTTATAAACTAGCGAGCATTACATTTATATTATAATACACCTATAAGTATTTTCGTTCGTTGTAATAAAATATTGATAATACGGGCTACTATAGCTATATACTATAGCTATATCGCTTACTTTTATTGCATACCACCTGCCGTGGTCGGGTATTCTTCTGCTGACATGTGTTCGTAGTATGGTTTCCACAAACGGATTTCGTTAGGGTTCGACAAATCGCTAGTCAGAAGTTTCTTAATTAATTTCAGTAATGGTAATATCTGGTGTCCAAATTTCATTATTAAGTTCTTGGAAAGTTTTATCAAGATTTCGAGAAACTGTGTCGGACTGTTCCATATTTCTTCGAAAACTTCAAAATTTGTAGTTAATGTATAAGTGTCCATTTATTACGTTAAGAGATACGTGTATTTAATTATAAAATACTTAAAAAATCAGATTAAGTTAAGGAATTTAATTTGTTATCAATGCGACGAATGTTATATATCATTAAACACTATTCACAGTGACGAAGCTTGCTAAGTTTGATAAGCTCCGCTTTACAATTGACGCAATTTTTTTGAAATGCGATTTTGTTTACAATCTCATCTTCTGCTGAAAAATAACACAGTGAATGCTGATATATTCGATCTGAAATGAAAATATTTGTTCGGAAGTATCACGACAACCAGCTGGAGGGCTAATATGTTTATCCAATATACTTAAATTCAGCGATCCAACATAAACAATGGCATAAGATGACTCTTTACAAAACCACTGATTTATTTGATTTAAACAAATATCTTCTGCTGGGATAGCAAAACTGGGAAACCCACTGGCTGCTTCGGAAGCAAGTCTTGAATATGTCATGATGATAAAGAAATGTATGCCTTTATACACTTTTATATCGGGTTTATATACCCCCAGAAAGATGGAAGTAATTTTAGAAGGTTTAGCCAGAAACACAACGAACCGTGAGAAAAATATTTTCGATCATACAATCAAATACTTAGCTAACTTCAATAAATAATTAACAATTTTCAGAAGATAATAAAAACTTGGCTTTTCAAGTGTTGAACACTTTTTTCTTTTTATCTTTGACTACAAGTTTAACCCTTAACTGGTGACGCAGTTGAAACTTAACGTAACTGGTGACCTGGGGTCTTAACGGACCCCGTTCGTTTCGTGTTTAAAAAAATATCTTTTTATTACTTTTTCCGTTGTCTTTGGATGGGTTTGTGAAATATTGTGTATGTTTGACTCTCTGGCACCAGATCAATGTCAAAGAAAATTTTGAAGCTAAAATAATCTAACAAAATAACAATGGTGTCAAATAAAATAAGTGACACATCATAGTTCTAGTTTATTTATATAAATAATATAAGGTATGTCGGGGTTACTGGGCCATGGTTTTACAACCTCATATGATTTCAGTGATTTATTATTAAACTAATACAAAGAAGGCATTCGTTCAGTAACTCTAGATTTTTCAGGTAAGTCTTACACTATATCCCTTTTAAAATGTAGGATACAGTTAGAATATAATCTCAATTCATCAGCCCAAAATTTTTGTTTTTTCAAAATGGTGCCAAGGGTCCAGTTGCCCCAGGCAAAAGGGGTAATTGGACCATACCCCAATTTTTCTGTATGTTGTAGCTTTGTTATAAACCGGGGTATCTGGGCTATTTTAGACCCCAATAAGGAATGTATAAAAAATACGTAACAGTAGCTAGAATAATTTCGTCTATTATTAACTGGCTATGTAATGAAGGTATGTATTGCTATAGAGAGTAAAAAATTGTACAACGGAAAGATAAATAAAGAACTTTTATTTCAGGAGTAATAAATACATACTTTTATACCAAAGCAACGTGTATAAGGCACAAAAAAAAAAAAAAAATTCACAGTATTAAAATAAGAAACGAAAAAATTTATTTCTATTTAAGTAGCAACTGTAAAAACTTAAGATAAGTTAGTGAGATCTGAAAGATCTGTGCTGAAGCCTATCATATCTTTATAACGCGCTGAACTAAGACTTCTAATCGGCTTGGACAATTTACGAATAATTTCTCGATTTGCAATTAACGATTCTTCATCCGTTTCTATCAATTTTAATGTTTGTTGATGCCGTTTAAAAAATCTACCAACGAATCCATCAGTTTCTTTTGAAATTATTTTAGCCACATAAAGTCTGAAAACTGCAGCCTTTTTTCCACAAACTTTAACTACGCAGAAGTCATCTATATTAACGCAGTTATTACCATCTATCTCATTTTCATCTTCTGAAGACCATAATTTCGAGTCATTGTCGCTTTCTTGAAGTGAAAAAGAATCGCTTGTATCCGTTGCGTCATTGTCAATAATTGTTTCTTGCTTTTTATTTTGCTTTTTTATTTTCTTAGAAACTACGTCTTTTTTCTTTTGTATAGCTTCTTCTTTGTCTTTTTCTTCTTTTTTTTTTGTAAATATTCTTTTGAGGTAATTATTTCGCAGTTAGTTACTAATCTTCGCCTTTTAGCCTGAGGTTGTGATTTTGATTCTTTTTTTAAGACGTCCAAAAGAATTTCTTCAAATGTCTTGTGCGCGTTAATTTTCTGAGATTCGCTGTTAGATGTACTTGCAACTGCTGGTTGGACCATTATGAAATTGGATGACGTGCTACCCACTGCTGGGACTGGCTGGACATTTTTCGAGCTTGATATCATGGTGTCTTTTAACGGATCTGCTACACTACTGTGATCGATATCCAACTCATTCTGATCAAGTACCTTATCGGCAAAATTAAACGTTTCGTTGGTTAAAGCAGAGGTAGTCACAGTGGGTGGATCTAATACCGAATTGGGTTCTGTAAAATTGTTATTATAACGTCTAAGGTCTTCAGGTTTGAAAACGCTCGGCGAAATTGCATTTTTGTTTGGTCCTTCCAGATGTGGGTCATATATACCAGTGGTAGCAAAGCCATTAATAATATTTTGAGCAGTCATCTCTTGTGTAGCTTTTGTAAGGATTGATACAAATTCTGCTTTGGGAATTTTCTTTCTTGGGTTCTGGCGTTGCCACTTACATAGTTCTTTGTCCCACTTAGTTTTTAGGCTTTTAAATACTGCAACGTCTAACGGTTGGAGTAGATGTGTAGTATGTGGTGGCAATTTCATAATAGTCACCTCATTTTCTTGTGCTAATTTAATTAATTTTGTTGACACGTGGGTAACGTGACCATCGTAAATTAAAAGCACTGGTCTTTCAGGACCAATGTGTTTTAAAAAAACATTTTGGAACCAATTATAAAGAAGTGTCGTTTCCATCCAGCCACGTTCGCTGGCAGATATTGCTGTTTGCGACACATCGTCATTAAACCAATTCTCCATTACGTATTTACCTTTAAATACACATAATATGGGTAGTTTGTTTCCATCGGCAGAACAACACAGCAACACCGTTGTATTTTCTCGGCCTGAAGAACTTGTTTTACGTTGACTCTTTACTCCAATGGCACCTACGATCTTTGTTTTAGATGGATCGTGGCAAAACGATGTTTCATCACAATTAAATATTTGTGATGGTTTTCCATTTAATTTCAGCTCCTTCACATGGTCTGTTAGTTTTGTGAAATAGTCATAAATCACCCAGGGATTAACCTGAACAAATAAATAAAAATAATCTACTTAGATTTACTTCTATTTTTTTTTGGCAATACTTAACTTAATACATAAGTATAACAAACCTGATCACATCTGATGTGCTCTATGCTTTGAGGTTTTTTGATGGACAGTGCATGTCGACGTCTAAAAGATGTAAACCAGTCAGAACCGGGGCGACTGTTCTTAAATCGTGTTGATATATTGTTTTGGTTTATATAGAGCTCAACCATATCCAAAACTTCCTCACGACAGAGCCCGAAGCCATTTTTGTCCATTATTTTTAAACAATTCGCTATCTCTTGTTCTTCGTCTTTCGAAAGATATGAAGATACTCCTCCTCCTCCTTTACCGGCCGCAGAAGTATTTCCTTTACCCCGTGTTCCTAATACATAGTGTTTTAATGTTGTCCTCGGTATATTATAAAAAGAAGCTGCTCCACGAGTCGTTTTGTTGCCATTTTTAACATCATCTAACGCTTTTAGTAAGTCTTCTCTGCTATATGAACCACCGGCACCCTTCTGCGTTTTTCTAATGTACTTGCGCACCATTGTCTACAATATATTAAACATGTCAAATTTTGAATATGCAAGAGGGGTATCTGGGCCATGATGGCCCAAATACCCCAAGTGTATGGCCCAGATACCCCTTTTGCAATTTTTGTTTGGGGTAACTGGGCCACCCATTGTATACTCGCATCGTTAAAAATGAATAAGCTTTTAGACACGTAAAAACTTTGAATAATGTGTAAATATACCACAAAAAATAAATATTATTGTTTATTACTTACCTGAAGGTAGATGTGGTTAATAATAACACTAGTTGCAGCACGATGTATTAAGATAATTACGAGCAAAATTTGTTATCACTCTGAAATGCTAAATTTAACAGATTTATAGGTTATGTGCGTTGTTGTATTTTGTCAGTACTGTATTTAACCACTGCCAACTGTGTAAAATAAGATAACCTAAACAGTTTGATAGGAAATATGCCGTGGCCCAGTTACCCCGTGGGCCCAGAAACCCCGACAGACCTTAAGTATAATAAAAACAAAATATTAATTCTAACATTTAACTAAAAAAATAAAAAATAAACATCATATTCTGGAGTATAAACTGTAAAATGTAACATAAATTCAGTTCTTTGGATAAAATCACAATGATCATATTTCACCAATGCAAGGAACACGATTCGCAAATTTTAACTTGACAGCTGGCACATATTGGTATCTGACAAAATTTACATACCACATTTGTTTTCTTCTCTGAGCTCCGGGGGCATATGCCACATCGTTTTCTCTTGGACCCTACATTCTCTGTCGGGACTAATGTTACCGGCTTTCTCAGAATGGTACCAATATTTAGTCTTATACTTCGGGGCAGTCTTTCGTTTACAAGTCTCTTGTTCAGATGATCTTGAACTAGTTCAAAAGACAACATTTTCATAAATTTTATTCGTAGCATACTAACGTTGTCCCTATAAGAACCATACAAAATAAAGGCATTTACTCCAGCTATGTCAAGAATACTGTAAAAGATCGCCATTGGCCACCTACGAGTTCTTCTACTCGTGCTGTAATTCGCACATTTCTGATCTAAGGAATCCACTCCTCCTTTGGTTTGATTATACAGTGCTATTATTTCAGGTTTGCCACTTTCGGTATCAGTTGCTACGGCATCGTGCATCGAAGAAATCATTACTACCGCCTTTCCCTTCTTGGGTACGTAGGAAAGAAGGGTTATCCCATTTGTAAAGCCATAAATAGCTGATTGTTCTCCTCTGTTTTTGTGTGGCAAAAATTCTGGAGGGATTTGCCTTTTATTTTTTCTTAGTGTCCCCACAAAGGTTAGCCTTTTGTTCCCTAACTTTTGTACAGTTTCCATCGAGGAAAACCAATTATCGGCGGTTATGTTGCGATTTGAGCCGTATATTGGTTGTGCTAATCGTAATACTGACTGAGTAGGAACAAGTAATATCCTTTCTTCTAAAGGTAATCCGATACCATCGCTATTTCGTCCTGTGTAGATGTATCCATTGTACATATATGAGGTACGAGCATCTGTTAGTATCATAATTTTTAAACCATACTTGTTCGGTTTATTGGCATGTAAATTCGAAAACTGTATCGATCTCTGAATCCAACTAACTTACTACTAATCTGTTAAAAATCCATGCCACTGGAGCGGCTTTGTCATGTTCTTTTCTGGCGTTTCGCGTTTGCGAATCATCGTACTTCTAAAAATATCTCGGCCGTGGTGAAGAGAGAATCTAAATCTTCATTATTGGATTTGAAGATTGCCGATACAGCAGTCCAATGAGCCCCTTTATTTCAATATCTGTATCTTGCATTTCTACTTTGTTTTCATTTTTGTATTTATGTCTTTGACTCTGAAGTTTTTCATTTGTTCTTCGGACGATTTCTTCCAATATATCGTCACTAATAATTAGGTTCCAAATAGCAAAAGGTTCAGCTGAATTCCCTAATTCTTTTGCTGAACCTCTAAGACCTGGTATAAAAGTAGTAATGTTTTTAGCAAGTACTTTTCTGCTTCTTGAAATAGGTGTAGATGACCATTTGAAACGGTCTCTTCCGTAGAACGCTTTTTGTTTACTTATAGATGAAAAATCTTTGATATTTTCGTCGTCTTCATGTTCTTCAACTTCATTTATCTCTTCATTTATATTTGCGTTCTGGTTTTCACTTGAATCGCAATTTTTACCACTTTCGTCGCAGCTGCTCATCTCCAATTCTGTTGTTGTGGAATCATCCTGAATCAAATCTTCAACAAGTTCTTCCTCTTCGTCGCTTTCTAGGTCACGGAACCACGTCACTGCAATTTCCTCAAATTTGGGATCGTCAATGTGAACAGGTTGACTGGAGCTTGCCATTGCTGTCATTTAAAATGAAATGCGTAACTAGTGACGTGGTGCCACTACGGACCCCACTTGCAATTTACGACTGCATATTAGAAGTAATTCTACTTACCACCTGCTTCTGCTTCGGCTAATGCAACTAGACTGGCTAATTCACACAAAGATGCAGAGCGAACAAAATTGGTCGCTGCGCACCTAAGATACGCAACAGTTTTAGTTCGATTGGGTCTAAAATGGCACCACATCACCAGTTAAGGATTAATATTTTCAATAAAATTTGTTGGTGGATTGCAGTGATGCCAGACGACCATAGTCAAAAATCCCTCGTTATCCCTCAAAAATTCCCTCGAATTCTCTAAATATTTTTCTATAAATTTATATAAGAAAAACAAACATTCAAGCAGGAAAAGTTTATTCAAATAGTAGGTATTAAATATGTACATACATTTTTAAAATGGGTATTATATATAGACAAAATAAATAACTACAAAGTACATTTTTATTCATTTATACAATTGCGTTGATTGCAACAGTTTTATATGGTCATCACCTACATTAAATAATTTACAACAAATCCCAGTATTGGAAAATCTAACATTTGAAATAGCATTTAGTGCCTCATTTCCTAATTTATTCCTCTTTAGATTTGTGCCCTCTTTTAAATAAAAGATTCACGATTTTTCACTCTTTGTTGTACCCTATTTTACCGATTCTCTATTTATCTATTATATAACTAGCCAGTAGATGGCATTAAATATTAAACATAAAAACAAAGAATCTAATATATAGAAGTTTTCTAAAAAATTCCCTATATAATTCCACAAATTCCCTTTTTCCCGTTTTGACAAAAAATCCCTAGAATAGGAAAAAAATTCCCTAATCTGGCATCACTGGTAGGTTGTCAGCTTCAATGACTTCATCTTCAAAATCATCTATGTGTTGATTATCATTGAAATCACTGCCATGTATACATATATGTATATTGCATTTTAAACTCTTAATTCGAGCGAAAAAAGATTCTCTTCTAATATTATGTCCCATATAGTAACATGTTTTTTTAATTTT
Organism: Holotrichia oblita; assembly: GCA_023690525.1. Taxonomy (NCBI): domain Eukaryota; kingdom Metazoa; phylum Arthropoda; class Insecta; order Coleoptera; family Scarabaeidae; genus Holotrichia; species Holotrichia oblita. The sequence continues at coordinate 42,326,574 of CM043023.1, forward strand.
ACCACTACTTCGCGGGTTGTTAACACATAGATGTCTCTGACATAAAGAGATTTAGCTCTATTAGGTCTTCTATCAAACACTTTATTTCTGCACAACATTTTAATCAAATTTCACATTAGTGAACAATAAATACAATAAAATTCATCTGGCTCGATGTATCCTTCAAATTCTTCATCTCATGAAGTACAACAAATAAATATACAACTTTTTTAATTTTCCTTAAAACTGTAGAGTTTGGCGTATGTGCTGGTTTTATATCTCCGAATTGATGCTGTTTTGTTAAGCAATTGTGTTCGGTCGATGTTACGTTTAACTTCTTGAAACACACGTTTTTTTTGGTTTCACCAACAGCTCGAGTATTCAATAATGTTACTTCCATTACCAGGCTCAGGTCTATCTAAAGCAGCCTTGCAATCCCTACATGTTTCACATTTTTAAACCACACGTTGTCCTTGTTGTTGCTTATTTTGGCACATTTAAATACAAAAGCATGTGGTATTTTGATTTGGGCAACTTTGATCATATTTCTTTTAGTAATAAGTCTATGAAAATTTCAAACCAAAAATTTAAATAACATTCAACATTAAAACATTGTTTTTATAACACAATACAAGAAATAATGGAATAAAGATTGTTGCGTCGTTGTTTGTTCTCCCGCAAACGGGTCGTAACATCCGTATAAACTTTTTTATCTTGGTTGGGGGCAGTTCGATTTAAAGGTGTGATTTTCTAGGATTACATTTAATGCAAGAAAACTCTTAAACCTATATCCTTAAACCTTATTTAACAATGAAAACTCCACTTATACTTACACTAATACTATATAATTGAATGCTTTGCTAGGAACTTGTTAATTGAATAACTTGAGGCTGAGTGCCTTGTTCAATGAATAATTCGAGACTGGTTGTCTTCTCTGCATTTTTGTGTGACCAACCATCTGTTGTGATAATAAAGCTGGAGGGAGCAGGTGAGTACTTATCATTACATGTTTTTAAAGGCAAGGGAAACATCTCGAAATACGGGAAAACCCAACAAATGGTTGACAGATTGAACAAACAGAAATATACATATACAATAGGATAATAAACGTCAAACATTGAATGCAAAGAAGTGACTGCAAAGTTTCTAGTAAAAAGATTCAAGTAATTAAGAATCTTACAAAGGAATTATCGTTTAGAGCTTAACTTTATAACAGTAAGGATGAATAGTATACATAAATACAATAGAATTGGGAAATTTGGGATTGGAACGTGACATTATCTTTGAATTGCTGCGCGAAATATACAGTCCCTACTCAAATTATTAGACTCACTTATCAAATTTGGGTTTTTGTACAATATAACTGTTTTTAGCAGTATAATTTTGGTGTAAAAGCCAATTAATAGACAGTGGTTATGTTAAAAAGTATTTATTGAAAAAATATTGAACGCCTCTTGCTTTGAGTAGTGCGTCCACCCTCCTTGGCATACTGTCAATGCAGTTTAGGGCAATTTGCTTCAAGTTTTGATTATGGTTACAAGGGTAGATGATCCTCTCTACCAGTTGAACCTTTGTCGTTATTTTTTCTTTGGCCAGCTTTCTTTTTAAAAATTCCCAAACGTTCTCCATTGGATTCATATCGGGCGAGTTGCCTGCCCATGGTAAAACTGGAATTTGGTGCTCATCCAAAATTTTTTTTATTGATTTGGCCATGTGGCAAGGTGCTCCATCATGCATAAACACTTTCCTGCCATTGCCAAACCACTCCTGTAACTGGGGAAGAAATCGACTTTCCAAAACCCTCCGATATTGATCTTGTCGCATCGTCCCTTCCACGATGTGCATACGACCCAGACCTTTGCTACTGATCACCGACCATACCATGACGGATATAGGATGTTTAACAGTTTTTACAACACAGTCACTGTTAAACTTTTCGTCTGGTCTACGCCGAACAAACTGTGACTTATCATCCAGTACATGGAAGGTCGACTCGTCACTGAAGCATGTCTGTAATAGGGGAAAAAAACAAATAAAAGAAGAAATTAGCAAGTTTAAACTAACTATGTGCCAGTCATCAATGGTCAAATGTTTATGGGCTTTTGCCCAAGCCAACCTTTTCTGGATCATGACTGGTGTCAACCTTGGCTTCTTAATTGGCCTGCGACATTTGAAACCCATATCGTACGGATTTCGTCTCACCGTGGAAATTGATGCAGTGCACCCAGCTTCTTGAAACTTCTGTCTTATTGTATTAGCACTTCCCCTGCGATATTCTAGAACAATATTTCGCAGGACTCTTTTTCCTCTAGGCGTTATCACGTTGTTTCTGCCACACCTGCCTTTCCGATCACCATCGGTAGGCCGATTTGCTTACAGTTTTTGGTTGATTCGCCTTACTGAGCCTTGTGAAACTCCATACCTTGAAGCAATATTCCTCTGGCTATATTTTGTGTTGGTTAATAAAGCTTCAATTGCAGCCTTTTTGTCTTTTATTAAGTCTTTAGACTTTCCCATGTAAAAAATAACACCCGCACTTCAATAGCATCATTTTAAATTAATATTTCAAGTTTTGGCTTTGAACACTGCTTAAAAATATGGATAAATATTTACTGAAGCTTCACTTATTGCTAGAAACCACTTACCTTAACAAAATAACGTCTTAAATAAAAAATAATCAAATTCTAAAACACAACTTGCAAACTCTTGGAAACTCTGATCTGTCAAATTATACGGAAGTTTTTGATCTATCCAACTTGATTTGGTATTGCCATATCGCGCTCCTTTTGGACCGGTATTTGTCCATGTATCCCATAAATAAGTTGAACGATATATTACGAATGGTGGTAGAAGAGTACAATTTCCAGCACACGCCATCATTACTGATGTAAAGGCTTTAGAAGAATCTAAAACAAATTCTGGATGCTTGCATCCCCTTTTAACGACAACGCGCTTTCTCCCAGGGTCATCGGCCAAGTTGGTCTCATCGTAGTTAATTATTGACCCTGGATTTACATTTAACAATGAAATCTCTAAATTATCGAAATATTCATTCACAATTTGTGGCGAAACTGCGGCGCGACAGCGTTTGATGTTTTCGGCCATTCTGACTGTTAATCTTTGGCAATTTCGGCTTAAGTAACCTTGCATCCAGTCTTCTCCTGGATGATTTTTCTTAAAGACTCCTACCTTTCGTCCTTGTCTGTCTAGGTAAGTTTTTACTATTTGTCTGACTTCATAAGATGTCATAGGGAAGCCCCACTCACTTGCAGTGATTAGTTTATCGGTGAGAAAGGTTTCCTCCTCTACAGAGAGCGCCATTTGTCCCCCATACTTCTTTTGATTTTTCGCTTTTAAACAGCGATGGATTTTCATTTTGTCCACACTGTACTGTACTGAAAATCAAACTTATACAACCATAGCTACAGATCAAAGTTTACGGAGCAGCAGATATACGACGTTGTTTTGTCTTGATTTAAGCCGGTACTGGAGCACGTGTTTTAGCTTTGTGGCGCCAAAAAGAGTAGGCATCACTCACATATAGTCGCTAGCGACAATCTAGGACAAATGAATGCGTCAAATCGCATCAAAACACCCCGGCGCATCAAGTTACCTAATAATTTTTTATAATAAATTATTAGAACTCTGCAAAGAAAGTTATTTTATTAAAATAAAGTATTCTAATTAGAAAAAAAGAATACAAGAATTTCTATATAGACTTTTAATCAGCAATATGTAAATAATTATTACAATTATGCAAATGTATTTTGGATCAACGCACCTCGTATCTACCTGCCTTCGTTTAACCAGTTATCATTAGCTGGTACATCGAGACCACGAAAGTCTTCCTCCACATGAATTGGTGCATCTTCTGGCTCAGGAATATTTCCATCGATTGTCATATTATGAAGAATGGCACATGAATATATAATTTTTGCTCAAGTTATAGGGTTATAATGTAGAGTACGATGTCGTAGAAGACACCATAATGAACCATTATTTGACTCTGACCACAATTTTGACTGAACAGCGTCCCAATTTTAAACATACTAAACATTTAACAAAATTTTCTTAAGTAAGTATTTTATTAAATTTAAAAATCTGTTAAATAGTACTAAAAGACATTCTTTGAAGTACTAAAAGACTACATAGAACAGTTACTGTATTTTTCATCAGGAACTGAAAATGTTCCTCTTGTATTCACAGATTTAGGCGGTTCTATTTGGTCTAGATTTCGGTGGCGTCGTTTCCATATTTATATCGTTAACAAGCTGGTCTTCAGTGTATATTAGTATCGATGTTTATTCTTTTCAATACGTTTTGATCATTTAAATTTATATTTTCCTTATTATTATTATTGAGTTGCAATTTATCAGTTAGTTTCTGTTTTTCCAAATTTGTTACGCTATCATTTTCACTTAAGATGTTTTCATTGAAATCACTTGCCACAGTATTACAATTTGCTTCTCCTTCAATTATACCTTTTGACTCTGTTTCAGTATACAGCGAGACTGAATTTTGACCCAATATTAACTTCTGGCACTTGCCAAAAATAGTGATCATAAAATCATAAATTTGACACCCCAAAAATATATACATGGAATGACAATTAAAAGTTAATAATTTGTTATTAACGATCCTTCTATTAATTTCGAGCACCTAGCTATATGGATAGGTGCATTATGATATGTACGTGACCACTAGCTATCCAAATAAGCCTAGCAACTTTTAAATTCAATATTTACACCTTATTTGCGGCTTTTGGGATTCTAATCTAAAATATGAATTATATTTGCACACAATTAGTACGTGTTCTTGACGCGAGGCGGCAGCACCATCGCGTTTTGGATGAGGGTGCGTTCACCTAGAACCGTTTACGTCAGCCCGGTGTCCCCAGATCGGGTGACCTTGGCCGCTCGCTTAGAGGGCTGAAATTGCTTTAAATGGCGTTAGAATCGACGTAACTCAACCGGTGTCATCGACAGGACATGCCCCCGCTAGTATCTATCACGGAGGAGCACGCTGAATATGGTAATACGTCGAATTTATGTGGACACCGGGACGACATTGGGCGTCCTTTTTCGGAAAGGGAACTGACACCTCCCTGGTCCGGCACAGCTCTTCCCTGCTCCTGGTTCGTATATTGGCTATAGCGCGTTTGAGGTTATGTATGCAATGAATCCCTTACGTACACGTTTATTCGTATATTCCCAATTAGTTGTTGATTTTCAGAAGGGCCTAAGGTATTAGTCCATCTAGGCTTGGAAACGCTAACGGAAAAGCGTACCGTGCTTGTGAAAATAGCATGCGAAGTTGGGAAAACTAAGCTGAGACGTTTGCTGAAAGTGTTTTGCAGGATGATAAATAAATGATAAAGAAGTTTAGAACTAGTAGTTGAGGATATGTAATACATAGTACTGCTATCGTTCTGTACTGCGTCGTGCTGTACGATATAATGACAAGTTGCTGTCCTTTCCCCTTAGAAGACATAAGTTGTACGCGTTTAATAGAACATGTGAGATATAGATTACATCGTTGGAGCATCGGAGGTAACCCTTAACTTACGGTAGGTTTCAGTTGTTTGTAGTGATTTTGCTATCGCTTCCTTGCTTGCTGCCTTTATCATCACTGACGGTGATGATACAGCTTCGTACTGTATTTCTGACCGCTAACTAGGTGTAGTATTGCAGGTAACATCCTCGTAAAGGCGTAGATCGCTTTACGCCTCCTTGTTATTCACAATCCGCTACGCTTACGTCTTATAGATATCTGTTAACACATCTATTTTCTATGAATATGAATTTACAGCGTTGCTGCTGTTAGCGTCACCAAAGGTCTGGAGGATTACGTACGTTGGGATTTAGCCATGTGCTTCCAGGCTTGCACAACTCGACGACCCCTTTGTGTATGGATGGATAGCTTATTCGAAACACCTCTATCTTTTTTGTTTTTAATTTTAGTCATTTAACATAGAAAAATTAAAAAAAAAATCTGAAAATACATAAAATATCGCATAAAACACTTATTCTAGCAAGAACGTTTTCAGTTGTATGGGAAAAAATTGAATTCCTCCTCTTCGCAGGTTAATGGCACCACCTAAGCGGCCAACAAGCTCTTTTTTTTCGATTTCACTTAGGTCGTTTATGTCAGAGTAAATAAAGCAGTGCGTTCGTTTCTGACTCAGCTTGAGAAATCTGATCGTGCAAGGCTTTAATTTCATTACATTTCCTATATATCTTTTGTTTCGTGCCTTAATGGAAGTTAGTTGAACGACAATATAGTCGCCAACAACGACTTCTTCGAAAGCTATTATTCTATTTCATTTTTCGGAAAATTATCTTGTGTAGCTTCCTCTTCTGAACCCTCGCCGTCCGACGATTCCAAAACTGTATCTCTTAAATCATTTTCAAAATTTGGCAATTCAGCGTAAAGTCTTTATATTTCCTGGCACCGAGCTTTTTTTATATTTATTTGGCATTTTTCGTCCGTTTCAAGACACCCATCTATTGCTGTAAAATATTATAATCACTTGTACTGGCAAAGCTTGTTTTTTATTTAACTACAGGAACGTACGAAGAATCTACAAAAAAATATTCGAAAATTCTATGTTCAGCAATAATTGCTTGCTAATTAGAAGTATACGGCCTATTTTAAACCTACCTTTTTAGTCAACAACGTCACAAATTATTTTCATGTACGCACGAGTTTGACAATTGACAATCTCTATGTTCGCATGAACCACGACAATAAATTATTATTATTATTATAAAACAATGTTAAACCATATATGTATGTACATGCGAGTAAAGATAAATAAAAGTCGAGCAACATACATACAGTCCGGTTCTAAAGTGTCTTCCCCTCTCCCTCCCACCCCTCTCCACCTCCGCTAACTTTGATAGAGAGATTCCAGTTTTGGGTCATTAATATGAAATATTTTGTACTACATTCTTGAAGTAAAATTTCTATTTAGTTTCGAAGATTGACGACAGGGGGCGATATAATATCCAAATTTTAAATGGAATGGGTCGCCAAAATTTCATAACATTTTATCCACTCATATGAACATAGTAATAGAACAAAGTTTTATTTTATTATAGATTTTCTGCCTTATTAATAAACACGACGTTAGTGTTATATTAGTAAGCTACTAGTTAGTAGCTACTAATGAAATCTTAGTAGCGTACTTGGTAAACGTATTAATAGTTGTTAAGTTAGTAGTCACTAGTACATCCTACTGGATTCCAAGTAGGAAATTCTTACTAGACAACACTGTATTTTTTGTGGAAGCATGCGCGGTGTCACTTTTGCCACTAAATTGTAATTTGACAGTTGATGTTCAAATAGGAATTGAAAGTTGATCTTAATAAAAAAAATCATTATATATAGCCAACTATTCAGAATAATAAAATTGTTGAAGTATCTGTTAGAAAGAGGTGAGTTTTCTTTTTATTTGAAATGCAAATGTAATATAGTGTAATTGCTTAGAGATGGAAGAATTAGGATTAATAAATATAAATGAAGAACTAAATGAAGTGGAAGAAGCACAAGTAGTAGTATATAGAAACCCAAAAATATATTTAGAAAGAAAGAATCCGTTACTTATATATGACAATGCCCAGTTTCGAAAAAAGTATCGAATGAGAAAAGAAGTGGCAGAATTTATTATAAATTTAATTAGAAAAAATCTCAAATCCGGAAAATAATCGAGGTTCTCCAGTTAGTGCAGAAGTGCAAGTGCTAGCGACTGTGAGATATTTAGCTAAAGGAGCATATGGTGATGATATTGGTAGGTATATAAACATACAATAGTTGATGACAGAACATACGATAAAATAATTCCAGCTGAGCAACATGGTCTTTCTCAACCGGCATTGAGCATTATAATTAAACGAGTTGTTCGAGCTCTAGCAGGTCATAGAGAAAGATTTATTCGATTCCCTGAAAATGAGGAGTTGCGAAGGACAAAGGCAGACTTTTTTAATATTGCTCAATGCCCCAATGTTGTGGGAGTTATTGATTGCACCCATATTAAAATAAAAAATCCTCATTTTCAATCTTCAATTTGTGCATCTCTTTTTCATGCTGTATTTTCAGTTCGTGCATCTTTCGGCTCTCTTGCATAACTTTTTGAATGCGCATCCTATTCAGTTCATACAACTTTTCCTCATAAACAGATATACTTTTCTCTTTCATACTTCTACACCCTTTCAGTTTTCTGCTTGAAGTCGTTGTATTACTAGGGGGCTCTGGATCCTTTTCAATAACTATGTGGATTTCTTCTTCTGTTTCTGAGTCCACTGCGGTGCAATCAGTAGATGTTGCAGACATCTGCATAATTATTTACTTTAGTATATATATCGTATAGCATGCACCTACAATTAGAAAGCCAACTTTAATGTGTGGATACATTACCTCTGAGTGTGTTCTCTTCCTAGAGTAATTGTTTATTAAATTAGTAGAAATATTTTCAGCTCAATATTCTTTGATAATCTGTAATTTTATTGCATCATTTGAGAGTATATTACATAAAATCTACAAAACTTACTTTCTTTGGAAGGGTTGATGTATTTGTGCTATTGTTTTCTGTAGTTTCGAATGGATCTGCAGATATCTAAAATGTTATATGTTAACATTCCTTCTTTCTGTTATCTTACATAATTTAAAATTTACATTGCCTGTTGAATCGCTATCAAAGATAGACACATCCTCAATAAAATCCTGAGGCACAAGTTTTGATATGTACCAATCGATATCACTTGAGTTTGCAGGTGGTGGACCTCCCCCTGTTTGGTAGCACTGCTTTTTAACAATGGAAATAGTTTTTTTTTGCAGATATTTTCATTCGTAGCCACTGCTCACGAATACGTTTGATATCTCTTGTATACCCTGTTAATGAAATTTTAATAAAAATGGTTACTTTATACAACTACTGCTTTCCATTTACAGCAATTCCCAGTCATTGATAACTTGCTACATTGAAACATCGTTTTCTTTTTCCTAAAGATTAAATGACAAATCTAAACAAGCCAGTGTATTTCTCACTATAAATAGAAAGCAACAAATAATGAAAGCGAATAAAGGATAACTTCTTCCACCATACTACGTTTACATTTTATAATTTAGGTACACTTTTAAAACGCAACATATCATACGTTTTAATAATGTAAAACCAACACCTAAATGAAATACATAGCCAATACATACTGGAATGTTTTTTTGCTGTTTCACCTTGTATTGTTGTTCCATGGACTTGTCTATAATTATAATTTATGTTTAATAATTACAAATAAAAAGTAATTTATTATACGTACCCTCTATTTGCAATTTCCTTGCAATTCTCTCCCACGCTGCAGTTTTATCTTTATTGAAAATTGTCATTTTTTTTATTTTCTATAACAGGAATTTCATCTTTTATAAATTCTATTAATAAATTTTTCTCCGTATTGCTCCAGTTTTCGGATCTTGATCGTTTCTAGACAAGTATGAAATAGGGTAAAATGGGGGAATTGGAAGCGTAAAATTAAAATTTTGCTATATCTTTTACACATTTTTGTAAATATAAAAATTAGCCTAGGGTGTTGGTAGGTATCATAATTTTCAAAGTTAACACAAAGTTTAAGCGTAAAATTGTCGCTTGGAACACATTTAAAAAAAAATTAATATTTAACACCCATTTCCCCCACATGGGGTAATTTAGAGGTATCGTTGTAAACCACTGTTCAGGCAATTTATTTTTATGAGGACAATTGGGAGGTATAGAATAAAACCAAGAATAAATTTTTACGCAAACAAAATTTTATTTGCTATTAAAACACAGCCGAAAATAAACATTTATTCTTAAAAATAGGCAACTTTCGCCATTTTGAAAATGCAGAAGTTTAAAATTCTCTTTACAAAATAAAATAGCCCTGACTAATCAGTCTTATTCGTTACACAACGAGGAACGTAAGAATAAAATAAAAACCTATTTGGACCAACATAAACCTTTTTTTTAGTTTTTTAAAGCTTTCATATTATTAACACTATTTACGTCGTAAAGCCCATAGTTTTTGCACTTTCTGGTAGTCCTCAGCGGTTAAGCCCAAGAACCTTTTACTAACAGAGACAGGGGTTCTGACTGTTGTTAGAATATCTGATATTGAGGTGTCAAATATGTCATTTTTACTGGGCCACACAAAATTATTAGGACCCTTGGGCTCCATGTATTTTAATTTTAAAATCTTGTTCTTATTTTTAATATCCAAAATGTTTGCAACGTACCACCGATTTTCATATTCTGCCACAACATACCCTCCCAGCTCCAAATCACCCAAGTTTGTATTTTCTTCTAGAGTTTCATCTTGATCTTCATCAGAGAAGAGACTTATATCATCAGAGGAATCGTGTAACGAAATTTCTTCACTTTCACTTGAGGATTCCACATTTTTTATTGTTTTTATGGCTCGTTTATTGGTTACACTTAAATCATTAGTACTATTCTGAGGTTTCTTTATTCTTTTATTTTTTTTTTGCCAAAATTTCATTTTCTTTTTTTTTCATCTGATCTAACACATCAACTTCTGTTAAAACTTTATTATTAAAAGTCATTCTAACTTTTTTGTTATTCATAGAACGAGATTTTGGTGTAACAGTTTTTAATAGAACATCTCTAAATGTCACAATGGAGTGTTCACCGAGCTTACCTTGTGTTGTTGCAGTCGTTAACGTTGATGTGTCTAAAGAGCTAGTTTCGTTATTATGTTCTACGTTTAATATCGTAGAAGTAGTCGGCCTAATTTGGAGTTCAGTGTCTATTCGAGAAGTAGTTGGCTTATTTTGGAGTTCGTTGTCTGTTTGAGCAGTAGTCGGCTTATTTCGGGGCTCATTGTCTACCATATTGTTATTAATTGATTGATTACTGGGTTCGTCTGCTGTTACGTGCAATTCTATTGGTACATCTTGGTCTTGCATAGAGTCTAAAACTTTTCTTGGATTTAGTGGCCATATCCCAGCGGCCCTGAAACCAGCAATGATATTTTCCTTAGGAAAGCCACCTTCGTCTCTTAATTCTTTCATTAAGGATGGAAATACTTCCTTTGTGATATTAGTGTTAGATTTCTTAAAATAATTCCTTTTGATCTTCATCCACACTTTTTTTGCTGGTCCAAAAACGGCAACATCAAGAGGTTGAAAGGTTTGGGATGAATGCGCTGGTAAAGTTAGTATATGAATGTCGTTTTGCAAATCCAAACTACTTACAGCATATTGTATATGGCTTCCATGACCATCAAACAAAAGCAAAATAGGTTTCTTCCAATCGGTTGTCCATTTAATAAATTCTTCAAAATATTTTAAAAACGTTGATTTATCTTGCCAGCCATTTTTGAACACCAAATACCCAGTGCCTTCAGGGCCTCCCTGGCACCACGAATTGTACAAATTTTTTTTGTTCTAAATTATTACTGGTGGAAAAATGTGACCATTTGCTGTTACTGTTTCGACAACTGTAAATGTGTCTTTACCACTGCCTGGCTGCTTTTGAGACACGCATTTCGCTCCTTTTCTGGCTATTACTGTTGTAGCAAGTGATGTATCATAGCCAGTTTCATCTAAGTTAATTATTTGTTCTGGAGAACTAATGTTAAGCTCTTTAAACTTTCTTTCTAGTCTAAAGAATATGGAATAGTTTTCTTTCGTAGAGCAATTGACTCGAGCTGCTTGTAACGCTTCTGCTTTTCGACTGACTAGATTGGGATGTCTCTTAAAAAAAACCCCTTAGGAATTCTTCACCGGGTAAAGCGTCAGCCTTCTTTGAAAATGGATTTCTGATTTGCTTCACCTTGCAATACTCATGAACAGTATTTAAAATTTCTCCGCGTGTAAGTGGATTGTGAACGGAAGATAGCAATGTCACGTTGTCTGCCAAATCTTGTTCTATAGCACTGGGAAGAAAACTACTTCTACCAGCTCCAACACGAGTTACAGGAGTCTTCCGTTTTACTCTGTTTCGAATAGTGGACTCTGGTACACCAAATTGTTTTGAAGCAGCATAAATACTTGTTCCGGTGTTTACTGCTTCCATAGCAGCAATTAAAACGTCTCTCGCATATTTTGGATCAGTTTTCTTAATATATTTTCGTGGCATATCGATCTGAAATAAAATATAAAGCATTAGTTGAATTCCGCCCATTTCCCCGATTCGGTACCTTCCAATTTCCCGGATGGGGGAATTGGGAGGTATGTTTTTATCTCTATATTATTTCTTAAAATAATAAAAATTCAACTAAACTTTATTGACAGGCCCTTTATATAGGGTTTATGTATCACTACAGTGTTTTAAAATAATTAATTTCCCTATATACTTACCGTTTTCACAAAAAGAACTGCCGCTCTTTAAACCTAATAAGACACTTTATTGGAGGTTATAAACCCAGTATGACACTTAAAAATTACCGTAAATTTAAATGTCAAAATTAAAAACGTGGCGACATCTATTATCGAAAGTAAATACAAAACCAATAAAATTTACAGAAAACTGTTCCCAAATAAGACGTATTTTCACTAAAAAGAATTTTTTTTAAGTTGACCGCCCAAATACCCCATACGCCCATTTCCCTCACCTTACCCTATACATTATCTAATGTTTTATAATAATAATAATAATTAAATAACTTACATCAGACATTTTGTGGTAAATAAAATAATTACAAACACAACACACAAACGTTTTAGTACAATTCTTACACAATCTTTTATATCAAAAACACAACACACGAATTTTACGAGAATACAAAAAATCGTTTTTAGCGGGAATCTTTTCACGTTGAGGTTATGAAAACTGCTTAAACCATTGCTTAAACATACCCCTAGTCGCTACTAGGGTTTTAGTTGACAACTAAGCTTAGTAGGGTACTAAACGGCTTTATTAATACGGTTTTTCTTAGTACGCACTAAAAAATTTTTTAGTAGACTTCGTTTATTAATAAGGCTGTTTATGTTTTGCGCGGTCAACTCCTTAATATAAATTCAAAAAATCTTAGGTGGCTATGAATTCTGAAACGTGTTTCTCTAATCAGGACTTATAAATGTCATAAAATAGCATTTTATTGAAATAATTTTAAAGCCATAATCAACAATAATATATGTTAACTCTCTTTGATGAATTAAAATTGTTAATTAGGTGAAGTTTTGAAATTTTGAGGTTGTTATCAAACCTAACAACATACATCTGTGATAGAAAACACGAAAATGCATGATGCCCAGAAAGAACCGAGTACACCATTAGCTAGAAGATAAAAAGTGTCCCCGACAATGTATTTTTTTTTAATCTCGAATGTCAATTCTCACAGGTAACTTCTTCTTCAGTTTGATAACAACCACGAAATATGGAAGCTTTGCCAAATTTAAACTTGCCTTCTTTTGCTAGTAGCAAGTGAGATGCCCATGGCGAGAGTCGAAAATGAATCAGCTTGTATATTGAACAATGTTTCAAAGCGTTTAACTGTACCTAGCAAAAACACGTACAAAACATAATAATACAAGTATATTGCACTTACCTATCTCTCAGCGGTACGTTATTTTCAAGGATCATTGGCCCTACATCAGTACAATGCATTTTCTGTACCTCTCTTCGTCTACCACTTTTGAGGGGATATAGAAATAATTGCTTAACCCTAGCCACAGAAGTCCATTTTTTAGGGATACTCGGCGTCTTTTGACGGTAATAATAATAAGCCCCAACTATCATAGTTGCAATTGTAACTACCGTTGCTAAGGAAGCTATGTGATACATGCCGCTACGTCTACAGCCCGACACACTTTCTGAACGCGTCTTGTAACACACGATTTGGTTAAATTTGAATGTAATGAAACACTCGTCGGTATTTAGTCTTTTATCATCTGTAAGTTCACATGAACAACAAATGCATTCACGATGATACGAACAGATATAGTATTAAAAACTTCCGCTCACGATGCGCGTATGAAGTTTCAATTTTGATTTGTCATTTTTTTGACTTAAACCTAAACTACGATGTTGTACCCGATATTTTTGTGATATGGATATGAGCAAGAATCTTTTTGAGTAGATCGCTTAACACTTTCGCTGGGCATTTAAATTATGAGTACAACCCAAAGGCGGTATACTGTTTTTTTAATAAAACGTATGTATGTATATTATTTTTGCATAGAGAGTTATTATTAGAAACATCCGAATAGTTTCTGCAGAAACTGAAGCCAAAACGGTAAAACCCGTTACGCGCCCTGCGCACATGGAAGTATTACACAGTTCCAACGATATTTCAAGCTTATACATTTATTGTGACTCTTATACACTTTCAATAATTAAAGGAAAACAATACAAAGGAAAAAACATTACAAAAATACAGCAATTCCCCGGTTATTGCGGTTAATGCTGCCAGCAAAAACACCGCAATAACCGAAACCGCAATAATCGGGACTCATAATACATGTAAATTTGATTAATTTTGCCAAAATGAACAAATAAAACATAGTAACATATGTGTATTGTACAATAACATATACCTTTGTAAGTTTATTAACAGTCGTAACATAAATGAATTAGAGATAGTCCAGTTAGATGAAGCGTCTTATTTGTTTTTAAAATATTGTAAAATGCTTGTTTGCTTTAAACATTTTTTCTTCTCCTCATACATCACTTTATAACAAAAGACCGCTTTATCTATTTCACGTGAAACTCGCAAGGAACGTGCAAGATTCGGATCACCATCCATAATTTTCTGTTTGTAAAGCTCACCAATTCGAAAAATTGTCTTTTAGTGTAAATTCTTTCGTTTCTGCTTCTTTTTCGTCGTCCGTTTCTTGATTGTCGTAAGTACAGTCTTGTTCTAGGAGAATAAGGTCTTCAACTTCAAGTTCCTTATCATGCGACTGAAGCATCTCCTCAACACAGTCAGTATCTAAATCTGTGAAGCCTAAGTTTATTCCTAGATTATTAATTTCAGCAATTGTATCTTGGATTTCTGTTTCAACTTCATGGAAGTCGTGTGCACAATGTGGAAGAATATTCTTCCAAACACCTCGCATATTCCTTGGTGTTACAAGATCCCAGGCTTCTTTTATATTCTGAAGAGCATCTCTTACATCGTAGTTTTTCCAAAATTGTGTTAAGTTAATTGCACCATCTCCCGTTGTTTTACTGATAGCCTGACTGAAAGTCCTGCGTAAATAATACGCTTTAAATGTTGAAATCACCCCCCGATCCATTGGCTGCAATAATGACGTAGTATTCGGCGGTAAAAAGGCTACCTTCACATTTTCACACAAATCATTGAGTGATGTTGGGTGACCAGGCGCATTATCCAACAGAAGCAAAATGTTGAAGACAATATTTTTTTCCAGGCAATATTTTCGCACTTCAATACAGAAGCAATTTGTAAACCAATCTTCAAATGTCGTTTTGATCACCGAGGCCTTTTGATTTGCACGCCAATGAACAGGGAGCGATTGTTTACAGTAACCTCGAACTGCACGTGGGTTGAGTGATCTGTAAACCAGCATTGGTTTAATTTTAAAATCACCGTCAGCATTACCGCCCAATATAAGTGTCATTCTATCCTTAGAATCTTTAAATCCAGGTTGAGATTTCTCATTTTTGGCTATATACGTTTCATTCGGCATCTTTTTCCAATATAAACCGGTTTCATCCACATTGAAAATCTGTTCATCTTTATAACCGTTTTCCTCGATAATTTTTTTCAATTCGGCTGGATATTCTTGTGCTGCTACAGTATCCGCGCTTGCACTTTCTCCTTGCACATGGACATTATGGATACCCGATCTTTTTTGAAGCGATCAAACCATCCAGAACTAGCAACAAATGTTTCTTCCTTTCCTTGATTTTCTCCTTTCTCCTTCAGACCTTCAAACAAACTTATTGCTTTTGCTTTGATTGCCATTAAGCTAATAGGAATTCTCCTTTGGTTGCAGTCCTCTATCCACACTAACAACAGGCGCTCCATTTCAATCATAAGAAGTGTTCTGTTTCTTGTCGTTTGAAAAGCAGTTGACGTAGACGCACCTTTGCCCTGCTTCTTATATTGATCTGCATGTTGAATTATATGGCGGATGGTTGATTCATTAATATTTAAATCACGACCGATTTTAGCCTTTGTATCACCAGTTTCATGCTTAGTTATTATTTCTAGTTTTTGTTCTAATGTAATTACTTTGCGTTTTTTCTTCGAACTTCCAATTGCTTCTTCAGCTTTTCTATTCACACTCATTGTACAAGGAGTGGATACCATACGTATATGAATTATGTAAGCGAACTATTCTGCTTCGATACTGTAACACAACTAAACATCAAACAGCTGCCGTGTGATACTTATGCAACTTATGTACACTGCATGCATGATGATCACATGCGTTGCGTTATCCACCACCAGTCAAAATATAACAATTTTGCTAACGTATGATTTTCAAATACCGCGATAACTCGAAGTTTGAAAGTGACAATCGAGATTATGGTCGCAAATTCTAAACCGCAATAATCGAGGAATTGCTATATGTGTATTACATTTTGTTGTGGTACTCCATAAAACATTTACCGATACACAAATACGGGGTGGTTGGACATCCTCCACAATGAAATGTGATTTCTTTCCTCTTCTTGGGGGTGTTATAACACCGGGTGCACCGCCTGGAGAAAATTTGTCCGTTGGCGCCTACCGAATTTTTGACAGGATCGTGTAGCTTTTCTTTGAGAGTTACTACCTCGGGTTTAGCTGGCACAAAATTCTCAATTATCTGAATTCTAAAATCGTACAATGACATTCTAGAAGCTGTTCCTTTTTTGTACAGCAAGAACGAATTCAATACCAGCATCTCGAAGATGTGCAAACCAAGTTTCTTGTACAAACGCAACGTTTTGTGCTCACAGGGGTAATAGGACATAATTTGATCCTTGCGATCAACCCCGCCCATAAATTTATTATATTCAACTATTGGTAAGGGCTTTTCTTTATTCCTTCCAAATTTGTCTTTATAACTAATCATAGTATTATCAAACGGGGTAGAAATCTACGTAAGCACTTCATGGTCACTATATTTCGCAATCGTTTGTCCTTTTTTTAATTGTTTATTTTTTACCTCGACGGGATTGTTTTTGCGACCAACGCGAAGAGTTCCTGTAAAGTAGGTATCCCTATTTAGGAGTTTTACAGCAAGGTCGTGACTCTTTGTCCTTATATAGACAATGTCCGACGTCTAGATATTCTTCTTCATCAAGTGTAGCACAATGGCTGCGTGCCCTTTCCCTCCGAAGTCGTCCAATTGTCCGGTGTAAACAAGAAACTTTAGGACGATGCCATTTGGTTCTGTTAGCACATATTTATGTTTTTTGTTTTAGATATATTGACGGAATATTAACCTCCCCCGCCAAAGTACCATTGATTCATCGAGGGACAGTTTCTTGTCAGGATAGTAAATGTCGGACATTTTCTTGTTCAAATAGGTAATCAAAGGTCTAACTATGTATAGGTGATCTCGAGGCGTATAATCAATATATTTTATGTGATACGTTTTGCTATACTTATTTTAGATACAAATCACATTGAAATAGTTGACCATGACTATTACCAGTTCATCCCAAATCATGCAGAGGATCAGGTGGAAATAGAAATAACAGAAGAGAACGGTTAGTTAGTTATATCGTTTATATATTACACTATGTAGTTATATTTATTATATAATGCACTATGTAGTAATCATAACATTTGATATTGCTATTATAGATTTGAAAAACACACAAGCAACACCTGGCACAAGTTGGGCTACATATATGCCAGAGCTGCTAAAAACTCCTAAATCAACCCTATTGGTAAAAAGTAGGTAGGGGAAGGTGGGGTAAAGTGAGAATGTGAGGCAAAGTGAAAAATTCGCGTAAAACTTGTAGTATTCCGCCATCTGTTATGAAACGGACTTAACTTGAATGTAGTTACCGACTTGCTTCAGTAAACGGAGTTTCAAGAAGCGTGTCAAGCGCGTTATTGTGTGGGAGCAAAAATGGTGTTTTTACTTCAATAAATGTAAACTTTCAAGGTAAGCAATGAAGCACTTTCTTATATTTATAAAAATGTGCCCAACGTTAGTGTCATACCAGGTGAAACATGGGTGTCTGTAGCATATAATAAAACGTTGTTTAGTTTTTAGGTTAGATGTTTGTAAATTGGCTATCACCTTTTTATTTCACAGAGTAATGGGGCAAAGTGAAAACACTTTTCACTTTGCCCCGCTATAAAAGCAATGTTTCCACAATGTCCTACATGCAGTGTATTTTTTACTGTGTGATTAAAATGCCTTCATTTCAGATGCGTACCTATAAAAGGAGAACTAATCAACATTCATGGTCAGAGGAAGCTATGCTGGAGGCGATCTCAGTGGTCCGAAATAACAATCTTTCTCAGTTGGCAGCATCAAAGCGTTTCGGCGTTCCGCTAGCAACTCTGCACAGAAGAGTTCATTCACAAAAGACCATTGAAGAAGCCTCAAAGAAGAAGTTAGGTCGGTTTGTAACTATTTTTTTGCCCGAACAAGAAAGAGAACTTGTAAACCATCTGCTAAATTTAGATAAAACTTTCTTTGGGCTTTCGACCACTGAAGTAAG
Organism: Holotrichia oblita; assembly: GCA_023690525.1. NCBI lineage: Eukaryota > Metazoa > Arthropoda > Insecta > Coleoptera > Scarabaeidae > Holotrichia > Holotrichia oblita. The sequence continues at coordinate 42,345,181 of CM043023.1, forward strand.
GGCTTTAGCGTTTCAGTATGCTGAACAAAATAATATCGTACACACTTTCAATAAAGAAAAACAGCTGGCGGGGAAGGATTGGTTAGCGGGATTCCTCAAACGTCATTCAAATTTAGCACTTAGAACTCCAGAAAATACTAGTGCTGCTAGAGCGGCAGGTTTTAATAAAATATCGGTCAATGCTTACTTTGAGCTGTTAGATTCACTATTGCAAAGATATAAATTCCCTCCCAGTAGGATTTATAATTGTGACGAAACTGGGATTTCTACCGTGCCAAATAAACCTACTAAAGTAATATCGCTTAAAGGGAAAAAGCAAATCGGTTCATACAGCTCTGCTGAACGAGGAACTACTGTGACGGCAGAAATATGTTTCAGTGTCACAGGACATTACATCCCCCACTACTGGTAATTCCTCGCATAAGAAGGAATCCAATATACGAGATCGGTCTACCTGCAGAAAGCGTTGTTGCTTACCATAGTTCAGGGTGGATGCAATCCGAAATATTCAGTGAAATTTGGTTTCCACACTTCCTTAAGCATAGTCGTCCTACAAAGGATAGCCCAGTTCTACTAATTTTAGACGGACATGCTACGCATGTTAAAAATTTATCCTTCATAGAAAAGGCCCGTCAAAATAACGTACACATTTTGGCAATACCACCCCACACATCCCATCGGCTTCAGCCATTGGATGTCGCCTTCATGTACCCTTTGAGTAATTACTATACCCAGGAACTGAA